>CAWUFW010008126.1:0-600000 GCA_963921515.1 Calotriton arnoldi
TGCACCCCTGTTGGTTCTTTCTGCACTGCTCTTGCTTCTTTCTGGACCTCCCTTGCAAATTTCTGCACCCCTCTTGCCTCTTTCTGCACACCTCTTGCCTCCTTCTGCACCTCTGTTGGTTCTTTCTGTACTGCTCTTGCTTCTTTCTGTACCTCTTGTGCCTGTTTCTGCAACTCTCTTGCCTCTTTCTGTACTTCTCTTGCTTCCTTCTGCACCTCTGTTGCTTCTTTCTGCACTTCTCTTGCCATTTTCTGCCTCCCTTGCTTCTTTCTGCACCTCTGTTGCTTCTT
Organism: Calotriton arnoldi; assembly: GCA_963921515.1. Classification (NCBI taxonomy): domain Eukaryota; kingdom Metazoa; phylum Chordata; class Amphibia; order Caudata; family Salamandridae; genus Calotriton; species Calotriton arnoldi. The sequence goes on from CAWUFW010008126.1 coordinate 291, forward strand.
TCTGCAGCTCTCTTGTTTCTTTCTGCACCTCTCTTACTTCTTTCTACACCCCTCTTGCCTCTTTCTGCACCCTTTTCACCTCTTTCTGCACTCTTCTTCCCTCTTTCTGCAACTCTCTTGCCTCTTTCTGCAGTTCTCTTGCCGTCTTCTGCACCTATGTTGCATCTTTCTGCACTTCTCTTGCCTCTTTCTGCACCCCTCTTGTCTGTTTCTGTACCTCTGTTGCTTCTGTCTGCACTGCTCTTGCTTCTTTCTGCACCTCTTTTGCCTGTTTCTGCAACTCGCTTGTCTCTTTATGCACTTTTCTTGCCTCCTTCTGCACCTCTGTTGCTTCTTTCTGCACTTCTCTTGCCTCTTTCTGTAACCCCTCTTGCCTCTTTCTGCACCTCTGTTTCTTCTTTCTGCACTTCTCTTGCTTCTGTCTGCACCTCTCTTGCTTCTTATTGCACCCCTCTTGCCTATTTCTGCACCCTTCTTACCTCTTTCTGCACCCTTCTCCCCTCATTCTGCACCTCTCTTGCCTCTTTCTGCACATATGTTGGTTCTTTCTGCACTGCTCTTGCTTCTTTCTGCACCTCTTTTGCCTGTTTCTGCAACTCTCTTGCCTCTTTCTGCACTTCTCGTGCCTCCTTCTGCACCTCTGTTGCTTCTTACTGCACTTCTTACCTTTTTCTGCACCCCTCTTGCTTCTTTCTGCACCTCTGTTGCTTCTTTCTGCACCTCTCCTGCCTGTTTCTGCAACTCTCTTGCCTCTTTCTGCAGTACTCTTGCTTCTTTCCACACCTCTCTTGCTAATTTCTGCACCCTTCTTCCCTCTTTCTGCACCTCCTTGCCTCCTTCCGTACTTCTGTTGGTTCTTTCTGCACTGCTCTTGCTTCTTTCTGCACCTTTTTTGCCTGTTTTTGCAACTCTCTTGCCTCTTTCTGCACTTCTCTTGCCTCCTTCAGCACCTCTGTTGCTTCTTTCTGCACTTCTCTTGCGTCTTTCTGCACCCCTCCTCCTTCTTTCTGCACCCCTCTTGCCTCTTTCTGCACTTCTGTTGGTTCTTTCTGCACTGCTCTTGCTTCTTTCTGCACCTCTCTTTCAAATTCCTGCACCCCTCCTGCCTCTTTCTGTACACCTCTTTCTGCACCTCTCCTGCCTCTGTCTGCACCCCTGTTCCCTCTTTCTGCACCTCTTTTGCCTGTTTCTGTAACTCTCTTGCTTCTTTCTGAACTTCTCTCGCCTCTTTCTGTACTGAAATGGGAAGTACAAGCTGTCAAGTTTAAAGGTCTGCGTGCTCTTGTGACTGAGGTATATGTCTACTTGAACATGTATTCTCACATGTGTTATGCATCTGAAGATGGTAGCTTAAAAAGCGGGTAACTTCTCCTATAGGTGGTCAAATCTTCTTAGTTACGCTCTGTCATTCAGTTGCACAAGCAGACATGTCATGCATATAGGTGTTATAGAGCCCCTCAAATATACTATTGAATACCCATGTGCCCTGTATTATGAGCAGAAAGAAATACATAGACCTTTTTGTACACAAATTTACAGAGTATGCTGTTTGAAACACAGGTATTCAAGTATTTGTATGATTATTTTTATGTAACATGTCACTAGGTAAAAGCAGAGACACACGCATGCATACCTTCACAAACTTGGTCAGACTTACAACAGTGATATGCTTAGGATTGGTGTTTTATATTTGGTAGGCCTAACCTTCTGAGCAGTCGATTAATAGTGAACCTTCAAGAGAAAAGTGAGGTATAAAACATCTTTGTAGAAGGATTAGTGATTAGGCTACTTTGTATGATTCTGTTGTAAGGTACAGTCAAAGTAGGCCTCTTTTTGCACCTCTGTTGGTTCTTTCTGTGCTTCTCTTGCTTCTTTCTCCACCTTTCTTCCTCTTTCTGGACTTCTGTTGCCTCTTTCTGCATTTTTCTTACTTTCTTCTGCACCTTTCATCCTCTTTCTGCACCTCTCTTCCCTCTTTCTGCACTTCTCTTGCATCTCAAATGACATCACTGATGAAATCATCCAGTGACTGTGTGTATCTAAAAAGTTTAAGAATGTTATATATATATACACCAAGGTGTTTTGAAGAATGAGAGGGTGTATGAGTGTCTCAATGGATGATTTAGTGGGTGCGTGACTGACTGTATAAGTGAGTGATTAAACGTGTCTTAGTGAATGCATGGGTGAATGACTAATCTGCGTGAATGTCTGTATCAGTCTGTCAGTTGGTTTGTAAGTGGCTGCATGCTTTGCTGAGTAGCTACATGAGTGTCTATATGGGTTAATGATTGGTTGTCTGAGTACCTGTATGGGTGCCTGAGTGTCTGAATGTCTGAATGTCTGTATGGGTAGGGGGGTGACTCCCTGCATGGATGTGTGAGTGGGTGATTCACTGGGTGTATGGGTTCATGATTGCGTGTGCGACGGGCTGAATGGGTGAGTGAGTGTGCATTTGGCTGTTTTCGTGAGTGAGTGGATATCTCAGTGGTATATATGTGAGTAACTACATATGTGTAAGGCAGTATATGTAAGTGTTAGAGTACATAAGTGGCTATATGTGAGAGTGAGGATTGTGAGAGTGACTATATGGATGAGTGTGTGCTTGTGTCAGTGATTGTATAAGAGAGTAAGTATGTGTTAGTATCTGTATGAATAAGTGAGGTGGTGTGTGTATAACTCTATAGGTGAGTAAATGGAAATGTGATTGATTCTTTGTGTGACTGACTAGGTGTATGAGTAACTCTATGGGTGAGTGGCAGTATGTGAGTGTCTGTATGGGTATATGATTGCATATATCAGTGGCTGTATAGATGAGTGACTGTGTGAATGAGTGACTGTATGGGTGAGTGGATGTGTGTACACCTATGAATCAGTGAGTGGCTATGTACTAACTGGTATTGGTGTGTCTATGGTTTCGAGGATGGTAGTCTGTATTTTAGAGTGGGTGTATCAAAGGTTATATTAGGATGTGAGGAGGTGCATCAGATATTAAGTGGATGATGTCATCAGTGATGTCATCAGGGATGTCATTTGAGATGTCATCAGTGATGCCATCAGTGACGTCACTGACCATGTAATGAGTGATGTAATATGTGACGTCATCAGCAGTGCATTGCGGGGGTGCGAGTTATAGTTAGCTCAGCTAACTATAGCGGCCGAATTTCTCTGGTTTTGTATGAGTGAAATGTCAGCCTAACTATAACGTCCCTGAAACCTGTGGTTTTTTCAATGAATTTCAAAGGTTTTTTAAATGCTAATTTCTAACTATAACGCCCCTGAAACCTATGTTTTTTTTCGTGAATTTCTAAGGTTTTTTAAATGCTAATTTCGAACTATTAGGTCCCTGAAACCTATGTTTTTTTCAGTGAATTTCTAAGGTTTTTTAAATGTTAATTTCTAACTATGCCTATATAGGTAGGACATGTGCAGAAAGAGGAAGAAAGGTGCAGAAAGAAGCAAGAGAAATGCAGAAAGAGGCAACAGACATTCAGAAAGACGAAGAACGGTATAGAAAGAAGTAATAGATATGCAGAAAGAACCAACAGAGGTGTAGAAAGAGGCCTTGTTGCAAAGTCATTCTGTGCCCCCAACTTTTTGCTGACTGGTACTGGTGGTAACTGACTCTGACTAACCAGGCCCGGAACCAGTGCTATGCTGAAAGCCACTTAGAATACAGTGACTACATACACTAGGATACACTATGGGTTGGGATACCCCTGTGATTGGCATGACCTCCCCTGTAAGGCCCTAGTACATAATAGGGCAGGGGATTAAAACTACCTCTAAGTCAGAGGTGCACAAAGAAGCAAGTACAGTGCAGAAAGAAACAACAGAGGTGCAGAAAGAGGCAAGAGGGGTACAGAAAGAGGCAAGAAAAGTGCAGAAGGAAGCAAAAGTGGTGCAGAAAGAGGCAAGAGAACTGCAGAAAATGGCAAGAGAAGTGCAGAAAAAAGCAAGAGAGGTGCCGAAAGAAGCAAGAGAGGTGCAGAAACAGGCAAGAAAGGTACAGAAAGAGGGAAGAAGAGTGCAGAAAGAGGTAGAGGGATACAGAAATTTGCAAGAGAGGTACAGAAAGAAGCAAGAGCTGTGCAGAAAGAAGCAAGAGAAGTGCAGAAAGAAGCATGAGAGGTAGAAAAATAGGGGAGAGGGGTGCAGAAAGATGCAAGAGGGATGCAGAAATTTGCAAAAGAGGTGCAGAAAGAAGCAAGAGCAGTGCAGAAAGACCTAACAGAGGTGCAAAAAGAGGCAAGAGGGGTGCAGAAAGAGGTAGGAGAGATGCACAAATTGGCAAGAGAGGAACAGAAAGAGGCAGGAGGGGTGCAGAAAGAAGGAAGAGAAGTGCATAAAGAAGCAACAGAAGTGCTGAAAGAGGCGCGAAGGGTGCAGAAAGAGGCAAGAGAAGTGCAGAAAGAAGCAACAGAGGTACAGAAAGAAGCAAGAGAGATGCAGAAACTGGCAGGAAAGGTGTAGAAAGAGGGACCATTGGTGCAAAAAGAGGCAAGAGAGGTGCAGAAAGAGGCAAGAGGGGTGCAGAAAGAGGCAAGAGGGGTGCAGAAAGAAGCAAGTGAGGTACAGAAAGAGGCAACAGAGGTGCAGAAAGATGCAAGAGAATTGCAGAAACAAGCAAGAGAAGTGCAGAAGGAGGCAAGTGAGGTGCATAAAAAAGCAAGAGCAGTGTAGAAAGAACCAGCAGAGGTGCAAAAAGAGGCAAGAGGGGTGCAGAAAGAGGTAGGAGAGGTGCACAAAGAGGCAAGAAAGGTACAGAAAGAGGCAGGAGGGGTACAGAATGAAGGAAGAGAAGTGCAGAAAGAGGCAAGAGAATTGCTGAAAGAAGCAACAGTGGTATAGAAAGAAGCAAGAGAAGTGCAGAAAGAGGCAAGTAAGGTGCATAAAGAAACAAGAGCAGTGCAGAAAGAACCAACAGAGGTACAAAAAGAGGCAAGAGGGGTGCAGAACAAAGATAGGAGAGGAGCACAAAGAGGCAAGACAAGTATAGAAAGAGGCAGGAGGGGTGCAGAAAGAAGGAAGAAAAGTATAGAAAGAAGCAGCAGAGGTGCTGAAAGAGGCGCAAAGGGTGCAGAAAGAGCAACAGAAGTGCAGAAAGAAGCAACAGAGGTACAGAAAGAGGCAAGAGAGGTGCAGAAACAGGCAGGAAAGGTGCATAAAGAGGGAACAGGGGTGCAGAAAGACGCAAGAGAGGTGCAGAAAGAGAAAAGAGGGGTACGAAAAGAGGCAAGAAGGGTGCAGAAACAGGCAATTGAAGTGCAGAAAGAGGCAAGTGCGGTGCAGAAAGAGGCAAGAGAGGTACAGAAAATGGCAAGAGAACAGCAGAAAGAGGGAAGAGGGATGCAAAAAAGGAAAGAAGGGTGCAGAAAGAAGCAAGAGAGGTGCAGAAAGAGGCAATAGAAGTGCAGAAAGAGGCAAGAGAGGTGCAGAAAGAGGCAATAGAACTGCAGAAAGAGGCAAGAGAGTTGCAGAAACAGGCAAAAGGGGTGCAGAAAGAGGGAACGTGTGCAGACAGAGGCAAGAGAGGTACAGAAAGAGGGAAGAGGGGTACAGAAAGATGCAAGAGGGATGCAGAAATTTGCAAAAGAGGTGCAGAAAGAAGCAGGAGCAGTGCAGAAATAACCAACAGAGGTGCAGAAAGAGGCAAGAGGGGTACAGAAAGAGGTAGGAGAGGTGCACAAAGAGGCAAGAAGGGTACAGAAAGAGGTAAGAGGGGTGCAGAAAGAAGCAACAGAGGTGCTGAAAGAGTCAAGAAGGGTGCAGAAAGAGGCAGTAGAAGTGCAGATAGAAGCAACAGAGTTGCAGGAAGAGGCAATAGAGGTGCAGAAAAAGGGAAGAGAGATGCAGAAAGAAGCAAGTGAGGTGCAGAAAGAGGCAAGAGAGGTGCAGAAAGAAGAGAGTGAGGTTCAGAAAGAGGCAAGAGAAGAGCAGAAAGTGGCAAGTGAGGTGCAGAAAGAGGCAAGAGAGGTATAGAAAGAGGCAAGATAAGTGTAGAAAGAGGCAAGAGAAGTGCAGAAAGAGGCACTTGAGGTGCAGAAAGAGGCAAGAGATGTACAGAAAGAGGCTTGAGAAGTGCAGAAAGAGGCAAGAGAAGTGCAGAAAGAGGCAAGAGAGGGGCAGAAGGAAGAGAGTGAGGTGCAGAAAGAGGCAAGTGAGAAGCAGAAAGAGGCAAGATATGTACAGAAAGAGGCAAGGGAAGTGCAGAAACAGGCAAGAGAAATGCACAAAGAGGCAAGAGGGAGCAGAAAAAGGCAAGAGAGGTGTAAAAAAAAGCAAGAGATTTGCAGAAAGAGGCAAGTGAGGTGCAGAAAGAGGCAAGAGAGGTGCAGAAAGAGGCAAGAGAGGTGCAGAAAGAGGCAAGAGATCTGCAGAGAAAAGCAACAGAGGTGCTGAAAGAGGCAAGTGAGGTACAGAAAGGGGCAAGAGAAGCGCAGAGAGAAGCAAGTGAAGTGCAGAAGGAAGACAGTGAGGTGTAGAAAGAGGAAGAAAGGTGCAGAAAGATGCAAGAGAAATGCAGAAAGAGGTAAGAGAGGCACAAAAAGGAGAGGTTTGTGCACCATTAGTACCAATTTAACACCCACATTTAGCAATAAGTAACACGTGACCATTCCAGCTTTGCAAAGGGCCTTCCACCATGCTGTAACACGTGAAGCTGCATTTTTGGAAACATTTGAGCCGTTTGAGCTAGAAACAAGGCTTTTTTTGTTCAAATCTGCAGATTAGGCAGCAGATGATGGAATATTTGGCAAATGCGGAAAGTGTTTATTTATGTGAAAATTGGTGCAGCCGAACAGTCACATAATTCCAGTGGCCCTGCTCATACCTCTGACTAGGTCCAGAAGTGCTCCTCAGTGGTTCCTTCTTTTGTGTGTCTCATTGAGTTTATAGTTTAGCTTCTATGGAAACGAAGAAGACTAAACCTGAGGTTACCACTCCACAACACAGAATACAATACCACATAATTACTCTCCAAAACACATAATCCCACTCCACATAATTCCTATACACTAAATACCACATACTTTCTATTCACATAATTTCACTGCACAACATACCACACAATTCCACTACACACAACGTACATCCACTCTACACCAAAAACATTAGTAAAAAACTTTTACATTTACAATGCCAATAGCTCTAACTCTCGCAAATGCAAAACCTATTACATTACAAATGCTTCTTTAACTAGTAGTCGCGTTTGCAGAGTGGTGGAGAAACGGTGCTGGGCCTCCGACCAGCGCTCAGGACTTCCGCTGCTTAGGACTTACAGGAGGGACCAGCAGGGCTTCTTGGCCCCCACAGTCCCTCAGGAGTAAAGTGGACTTCATACCCCATCCTGTAGTCTGCCAGGAGGAACGTTTGCAGAGTGGTGGAGAAAGGGGGCGTGGCCTCCGAAGACGTCTTAGCAATCCCACTGTGTGGGACTTACTGGAGGTAACAAGAAGGGTAGTTGGGCCCCAAGGACATCCTCGGGTGCCAACTACCCCTCCTAATACCTCCAGTAAGTCCCACACAGCAGGATTGCTAAATTCTCATAGCAGGCCACGCCCCCTTTGCCTACCACTCTGCAAATGCGCTCCCTGGCGCGCTCTTGGACGGGGATTGAAGTCCCCTTCGCTGCTGGGGGTCCTCAGGGGCCAACTAGCCTACCTCTTACCTCCAGTAAGCCCCACACAGTGGGATTGCTGAGAGGTGGACACAGGCCACGCCCCCTTTCTCCACCACTCTGCAAATGTGCCTCCTGGCGTGCTCTTGGTTGGGTGATGAAATCCCCTTTCCTCCTGAGGGTCCCTGGGGGCCAACTAGCCCTCCTGTTACCTCCAGTAAGCCCCATACAGCTAGTTTGCTGAGAGTGCTCAAAGGCCACACCCCCTTTTTACACCGATCTGCAAACGCGGCTCCTGGTGCACTGCTGCTCGGGGGATGAAGTCCACTTGTGTCCTGAGGTCCTCAGGACACAAGAAGACCTCATCGCCCCACCAGCAGGGCGCTTTTGCAGAGTGGTGTAAAAAGGGGCATGGCTTCAGACCACCTCTCAGCAATCCCACTGTGTGGGGCTTACTGGAGGTACCTGGTGGGCTAGTTGGCCCCCAGGGACCCTCAGGAATGAAGGGAACTTAATCCCCCAACTTAGAACACACCAGGGGGCGCGTTTGCAGAGTGGTGGAGGGAGGGGGCGGGGCCTCTGGCGAAATGCCGGCTTTTCTTTTTTTGGTTTTGTTAGAAAGGGGCTGTGTGGCCCCCCTTCTCTTACTATTTTTTGGGGCCCTGGGGACCCCATCCTCTGGGGCCTGGGCAGCCTTTTCTTTTTTTTTATTTAGGAGGGGGGCAGCGTGGCCCCCCTCCTGAGGCCAATTATAGCCCCGGGGACCCCACCCCCATGAGCTTGGCCAGCCTTGTTTTATTTTTTTATTTTTTTGGGAAGGGGACCGCGTGGCCCCCTCCTGAGGCCAATTATGGCCCCGGGGACCCCATCCCCTGGGGCCGGCCTTCAGTTTTAAAAAAGAAAAATTTAAGGGGAGAAGGGCCAAGTGGCCCCCCTCCCGGGCCACTTCTGGCCCCGGGGACCCCATCCCCCCGGGCCAGCACTGAACGTGGGGGACCGCGCGGGAGCCCCAATGCCTCCGCTGTCCCAGCTGGCTCCCCGCCTCCTGCGGGAGCCAACATTGCTTTTGGGCAAGGGGAGCTGCTAAAATGCAGCTCCCCTTGCCCAAAAGCAATTCTGCTTTGCTTCTTGGAAGCGAGAGCAGGTTTCCTGCTCTCGCTTCCAAGAAGCAATTCAGTGTTTGCTATGGGAGGGCGGGAGCCATGCTCCCATCCTGCCTTAGCAAATGGCAATGTCCCGGGGTGGGCACCCCGGGACATTGCAGGAGCCGGCCCTGGGGGGTGGTGGTCCCCAGGGCCAACAAGGGCTCCAGGATGGGGGCCACGCAGCCCCCTCCCAACTGTTTAAACTCCTGGGGAGGTGGTGGTCCCCGGGGCAGTGTGGGGGGGGCAGGAGCCCCCCACACACCTCTAATTAGATTGGAGCCCTGGGGAGGTGGCTGTCCCCAGGGCTTGGGGGGCCCACGAGGTTCTCCCGCCCCTATTAAAGCAAAGCCCTGGGGAGGTGGCAGTACTGGGACAGTGTGGGGGGGCAGGAGCCCCCCAATGCATTTTTTTTTTTAAAGCCCTGGGGAGGTGGCGGTCCCCGGGGCTGCGGGGGAGCCGCATGCCCCCGCAAATTATGAGCAAAGCCCTGGGGAGGTGGCGGTCCCCCTCCACACCATAATTATAAATTGCTCCCGGGACCTGGCCCACCCGGGGGCTTAAAACAAACAAAGCGCGGGAGCCCGCACTTCGTTTTTTTTTTCCGGCAGGATTCGCCCACCCAGTGCAAATTCTGTCGATTCTTTTTTTTTTTTAATTCTTTTTTGAGGCCTGGTGGTCCTTGTGGGGCCCCCTCAGCAGGCCTAGGGGGTCAGAGTGTTTCTATCCTGCCCCCTTTTCTTGTTTTTTATCATTTTTTTAACTGTTTTCTTGTGACTTGGTTACCGAGTCACAAGATGGCTGCCAACACTTCCTGGTTTGGAGTGTTGACAGCCAATCAAAATGAAGCTCGTGCTCGGGAGGATTCGCAAATCCTCCTCGGTGCTCAGATATCAATATTTTTATTTTTTGAATTTCTCAGCAACTACTGAACGGATTTACACCATTTAAAAAAAAGGGCACTTTCTGAACCAAGAGCTACCTTTTTGCCAAATTTGGTGTAATTCTGTTCAGCAGTTCGGGCTGTAGCCTGTTCCAAAATTCCAATGGAAATTAACATGGGAAAATGTGTTTTGGGTCCCCTCTTTTTTCTCGACCCCTGCTGGTTGAATCACCCCCAAACTTTCTAGACAGGAGCTGACCTGAGCTGGTCATTAGTTTGGAAAATTGTGTGAAGATTCGTCAAACGGCGCCAAAGATATTGACAAAAGAAAAAATGCTTTTTGAATAGAAACAAGCTCCTAACTATAACTACCTACTAGCGACCGCCAGTAGGTAATATATATATATATATATATATACATACATAAAAGCGAGGTTCTTGGCATACATACATATATATATATATAAATTCACTGAAAAAACCATAGGTTTCAGGGACGTTATAGTTAGTTGGACATTTCACTCGTACAAAACCTGAGAAATTCTGCCGTTATAGTTAGTTCAGCTAACTATAACTCGCGCCCCCACAATGCACTGCTGATGACGTCACATATTACAACATTCATGACATGGTCAGTGACATCACTGATGACAACACTGATGACATCTCAAATTACATCACTGATGACAGCACTGATGACATCATCCAGTGACTGTGTGTTTCTATAAAGTTTAAATTTGTTTTACATTTATTTTATATATATGTATTGAAGAATGAGTCGGTGTATAAGTGTCTGGATGGAAGATTTAGTAGGTGCGTGACTGACTGTATAAGTGAGTGATTAAATGTGTCTTACTGAATGCAATGGTTAGTGACTAAACTGTGTGAATGTCTGTATCAGTCTGTCTGTTGTTGTGTAAGCTGCTGCATGGGTTGGTGAGTAGCTACATGAGTGTCTATATGGGTTATTGATTGGTTGCCTGAGTATTTGTATGGGTGCCTGAGTGTATGTGTGGGTGGGTGGGAGGTTTGTGACTCTGTGCTTAGATGTGTGAGTGGTTGATTCACTGGGTGTATGGGTTCAAGAGTGCATGTGGAAACAGCTGTATGGGTGGGTGAGTGTGTATATGGGTATATTGGTAAGTGAATGGATGTCTCAGTGGTACATGTCCAAGTAACTACATATCTAAAAGGCAGTGTATGTGAGAGTTGGAGTATATAAATGACTATACGTGAGAGTCAGTGATTGTGAGAGTGGCTGTATGGATGAGTGTGTACTTGTATCAGTGATTGTATAAGAGAGTAAGTATGCGTTAGTATCTGTATGAATAAGTGAGGTGGTGTGTGTATAACTGTATAGGTGAGTAAATGGAAGTGTGATTGATTCTTTGCATGACTGACTAGGTGTGTGAGTAACTCTGGATGAGTGGCGGTGTGTGAGTGTCTGTATAGGTGTATGAGTGCATATGATAGTTTTGTATTGATGAGTGACTGTATGTATGAGTGACTATATGGGTGAATGAGTGGATGTGTAGACCTAGGAATCAGTGAGTGTGTATGTAGTTACTGGTATTGGTGTGTCTGTGGTTTCGAAAATGGTAGTCTGTATTTTAGAGTGGGTGTATCAAAGGTTATATTAGGGTGTGAGGGGTGCATCAGATTTTCATGTGGATGATGTCATCAGTGATGTCATCAGTGATGTCATTTGAGATGTCATCAGTGATGTCATCAGTGATGTCACTGACCATGTCATGAATGATGTAATATGTGACGTCATCAGCAGTGCTTTGCGGGGCCACAAGCTATAGTTAGCTGAACTAACTATAACGGCGGAATTTCTCAGGTTTTGTACCAGTGAAATGTCCAACTAACTATAATGTCCCTGAAACCTATGGTTTTTTTCAGTGAATTTCAAAGGTTTTTTAAATGCTAATTTCAAACTATAACGTCCCTGAAACCTAGGGTTTTTTCTGTGAATTTCAAAGGTTTTTTAAATGCTAATTTCTAACTATAACATAGCAGTCGCAATTGCAGAGTGGTGGAGAAAGGTGAGTGTGGCCTCCAAACACCTTTTAGCAGTCCCACTGTGTGGGATTTAGCGAAGGTAACAGGAGGGATAGTTAGCCCCCAACGTCAACCTTGGGGGCCAACTACCCCTTTTATTACCTCCAGTAAGTCCCACACAGCAGGATTGCTAACTTGTTATATCAGTCCCTGCCCCCTCCCTGCACCACTGTGCAAAGGCACCCCCTGGCGCGTTGTAAGTTGGGGGATTAAGTCCCCTTGAATCTTGAGGGTCCCTGGGGGCCAAGTATCCCACCAGGTACCTCCAGTAAGTGCCACAGAGCTGCGTTGCAGAGAGGTGGTCCGAGGCCACGTCCCTTTTTATACCACGCTGCAAATACGGCTTCTGGCGCACTGCTGCTCGGAGGATGAAGTCCACTTGTGTCCTGAGGTCCTCATATGAATATGGGATTTATCCCGAAACGCGTCATGCCACCTGTGCTGCAATAAAGGCCTTCTCCTTGGTTCCCCGTTGTGTCCCTCCAGTTCTTTCCCTGGTGGAGTGAATCTTTGTGTATATATATATATATATATATATATATATATATATATATATATATATATATATATATATATATATATATATATATATATATATATATATATATATTTATCAGCACATAGTCCTGTGGTAACTGCAACCAGCAAGGAACACACGGGCACAGACCACAGCAGCAGGTGAAATCAGGAGTTTATTTGAAGCCAAGAATGGTCCACATAACGCGTTTCGCCCGCCGACCTGCGGCCTTGATCACATAAGTGATATATATATATGTATTTTATTAGAAAAGTGATATACCTTCATATTTTGTTCATTGGCATGAAATCGGGTGCTCCCATAGAGTTCCTTACTTACTGCTCTCCTGTTTTCTTCAGTCGGATTTTCAGACCACTCAAGCACATATTGTGCCTTTTTTGGGGTCCTTAGCTGCGCGGAGGCATCTACAGATGCTAGCATCAGCTTCTTTTAAGTGGAGAGTTCTTTATCTCAGGCAGAATTCAGCATCTTTGAACACGTTCTTGCTTGAATTATTTTCCCTAGTCCTGTATATGTCTATCCCTTCGCTCAGCTGACGGCACTGCGCTGGGAATCATGGAAGTTTTGGCTTCCTTCCAAGACTGTTCTTCTTTAGCCAAAAAGAATCTAGATTCTTTCTGGGTTTAAAATTAAAACCATATACATAGTCGACATCAACAATTGTTCCTCTATATTTAAATTTTCGTTTGAGTTGAGATCATCTCTTGATCCTATCTAGAGGTAATCACTACCTTAATAAGGTCATCATGGTAGTTCGCAGGATATGACATGAACACTGCTGATTTGATATCACAAGTCGTTATCCCACGTCACTCAGAAACTCTTCTCCAAAAGTGAATTAAGTTAGAACGATTCCATTATTATTTTTTAATGCAATAGTCTTCTGTTTTATGAATGGTATAGTCTTCTGTTTTAAAAATGTGCAAAAATTTGTAAACCTTTCATTTACTCAACAACATTTTTGGGTGATAAAAACATACGGGTTAATTGAATTGATGTGCCTTTCAGAGCACAAACCGCCTTGTGCTTGTTTCTTTCAGTGGTTCCTCTTGACTGTAAACCTTTTTTGCTGACCTTTGGCAGCAACCTTCTTCTCACCACATTTCCTAACTTTTGATGAGTTTATATCTGCAATTCAGTCAATATAATTAGAATATTTTAAGCCTTTGCAATGTTTGTGCCTTTTTTTTTTTTTTTACATTTTTCAAAATTGTATGAGCCTTTCTCATATTAAGTTTAGGTTCAAGTAAGAGATCACACCATTTTCCCCCATTAGCTTCTTTGCAGGCCAGGGAATAATTCTCACTTTTTCACCTAGTTTAATATTTCGACTTATTCTTGCTAGATACTAGAACAGTGGTTCGTAACCTTTTGGTTTCTGTAGACGCCCACTTAATCATTATGCAATCAGGGGACTCCCCATGAATCATTATGGTAATCCAGTGACCCCCACTGGGTCATCACTGGAACCTCGAGACCCCGGACTAAGCAGTTTCGATGATTTGAACCTCAAAATAAAGCACAAAAATACAGAAACAATCATTCATTAAACAAATACTCAAACTATTAAATATTTTATATAATTCACAAACAAACTTTAAAAAAATCTAAAATTTCATTTTAATGGGAAGGTTGGGGCTTTTCTAAATTTAACTGAGGACACCCATCGTCCTTCCTATATTCTGTCTGGTGCATGTGCACTGTTCCCCCAAATCAATCTGAGGACTCAACCCTAATTTTTAGTCTTCAAATTCCTTCATGTTTAGTAAATTTTTCAAAATTGTACATTTTACATTTTGCTTCTTTATGTATGTACACTTTATGAATCTGTTAAAATTATTTAAATTTCCAAGCTGTTGTAGAACCCCATAGTTGGCCTTTTAGACCCCTAAGGGTCTCTGGACCACAGGTTAAGAGCCATTGTACTAGAGAATGCTAGTAAAAGTACCTTCGCTCGGACCAATGACTAGGTTAAACCCTCAGGCCAAAGGACACTAGGCGCCTTATTGTGAGTTTGTTAGTCCTCCTGTTGGTCGGCCACCGCCACGCCGACAGGAGGACCAACAAGCCCATCGAGTGCCCGCCCAGCGGATTCCAACTGTAATCCATGGCGGGCGGGCAGTGCTGCGGCTGTCTCATACCGGCGGCTGTATAAAGCACATAGGTGAGCCTGCAGCACGTTTCTGTACGGTGTGGCATGCATGAACACCGTGCAGGAACTGGGGTGCAATTCCAGGGGGCACAACATATGCCCCCTGCATGCACCCCCAGGTCCTGGAGTGGCAGGGTACCCTGTTAGGGTCCCTTAGATGCCTCTCTGCCACCCTTTTCATGGTGGGCTCACTGCCCTGAAAGGGGCGGTGGACAAGCAATTCTTAATATGCACGGTGGTGCCGCAGCGGCACTGCCAGCATGTTGCTGCCCCTTCTGCTGCGGGACCGCTGCGGGATTCTGGATCTCCGGCAGCTGCAGCGGTCCTGTGATGGTTCGACCGCCACACTTCGAAAACTGCGGGTGGACCCGCATTGGTGGCGGCGGTCCTGTGGAACGTCGTACACGTAATAAAGCACGAGGTATCTTGCTGGACTCAAGCAGTCACCTCAGATCTACATTTGGAGGGTACATTAGCAACAAAGTTTTTTGGGGGGGATCCAGAATGAAAAAATTACAATACACCAACGCACAAGGGCTAGTACATGGCAGATTTCATACAATTCACAAACAATTCCATACAATATCATATTATTTCCTTCGGCATTTAACACATTCTATGTAATATGCTTCAAAAGTGCACTACTTCATTAATATGAAGCATATAAGAACAACCTACTCACCCTCGCCTTGGCCGGGTGTTTCCACCATATATTGACCCAAGACTTTTTTTAATCTTAAAAATCCCTCCACATCGAGAACCATACAATAACTCTTTTGGTCTTACTTGTTTCATTTTCCCCACCCATTTATCAATGGAGGGAATTAACTTTGTTTTCCATCTTTGAAGCAGCAAGGATCTGGCCACCAACATTGAGATATTGAGCAACTTTTGATATCTAGGAATTGATCGGCAAGGCAGGGTCATGACCTAACAACATCAACCAGGCAGTAAGTACCAAATCTGTCTGCCACACTAACTCCAGATACCGAAATATCCCTTTCCAGAAATCTTGAAGAGCTGCACACTTCTAAATAAGATGGGATCAATTAGCAACTATATTTGATTCACATCTAAAACAGCAACCTGACAGTGATGGATTAATCTCACCAAGAAATTGTCATATCCGTGAAAAACACAAAGTTGTCAGCTGTCTTAAATGGATTCTCCTTAATCACCTTGGCCAGTGCCCGCTCCTTAATTCTGTAGACCACATAGTTCACCAGCATAGTTCTGGGATACTTGGCTTGGCCGACAACCTGAGCCAGGACTCTATGGATCCTCATGATTGTCAAGCCTTGATTATGATCTGGAATCACAAGAGTCTTAATCAGACTTTCCACCAAAGGTATACATCCAGCGTTGATCTATGTTCTGTAATTTCTGTTATCTGTAAGTTAGACCTCCTAGCATGATTCTCCATTTGCTCCTGTTTCTTCTTGAGCCATGAACCTCCTTTTCCAGATTTTCATTGTCTTCTTCAAGGAAATAGACCATATCCTCACACTCAGACACTGTTTACTCCATCTTGTTTAGCCTAGTAGATAGGTTGCCCAATTGTACACACACTGAGCCTAGCCGTTCTTTTTATTTCATCCGCCATCTTTGCTTGCGTAGTCTTGACCGTTTTAACCTCTCTTAATATCTCCTCTAGCACACTCAATAAGCCAGAGGCATCACCTTCTGCCCCCAGTAGTCTAGCAAAAGAGGCCCCCCCACATCTTGCGGGCCCCAACTGCTCTTCTTGCATTGAAATTGTCGAGCACTGAGTGCCAGGGACATCCTCAGGGTCATCGTCCATTCGGACATTCCTCTTATGCGAAAATTACATATCCAGCCCTAGGCCTTGAAGAGCTTCACACTGGCTTCTCCCCATGGTGTTAACTCTGCTCTTAGCGCTACTCTTGCTGGCCTGAATTAAGGGACACATACCTCCTTCATCAGTGTTGTCAATAAATAAGCCCCCCTCTTGCCTGCTTTCCTGAGAGACATTACACAAGACATCTTGAACCACCTATGCCCCCTCAGCAGCCTGCTCTCATGTCTCTTGCTGCTTTGTTTGTGCTTGTGGTGTCTGTATTTCTCGCACTACACAGGGAGGATGACGCTACTGCCTGAGCACATCCTCTTATCCCTGCCTTCTGGATCCATCCCTTATCACGTGCTTTCCAAATTCGGCAGCCGGAGATGACAGCCATGGGTCGTTACCCGATGTTACCGCTTCGGCTGCAGTTTAACCGCGGTACCTTCTGCATCTGATGGCAGCTGCGGCACCTTCCTAGTGGCTTCCAAGCGGCTCGGATGACTCAGCAGCCCCCATTTGGTATTGGACTGTAGAATGACTGGTGAAGACGTTTTTGCCCAGAGGGCATGCTGAAACTGAGTGAGCCGGATGCGATGTACGTAGTCATTTCTTATGTGGATTGAGGGAGTGACGACCTTAGAGGCACTGTAGAGCACCTTACAGTGATGTCAGGTAGAAAGCGCTCGTTTTCTCCCCACCACAGAATTTTTGGAATGCTGCTTGGTTATTAACTGTTTTTCCTGTTGCCAGCATTATACTCTCTCTCTCCTCCTTGCTTTTGCACTGTGCGTTCCTTGGTGACTGTTACTGAATTGTTTCGATCTAGAAAATAGAGTCACTTTCCTGCCACCCTAGTTTGCCCGTGACTTGAGTAATTAAGTGGCCTCAAGAACAAGTGGGTTACACCAAGGCTATAGCCACTGCATGTGCAGCCTGTATTGCGATGGAAGAAGATAAGGAAGTACCTGTCACTATGTGAAGTGATACATCTGCTTTTGGTACAGAGGCTGTGGGGGCCCACAACAATGCAGAAAATGAGTTGGAGGCAGTGTCCAAGAGAACTGGAAACACCCAAGGTATAATAGCAGCAAATCTTTTTTAACAAGAGGGGCTATTTGACTGGCAAAGAATGGGGTCTGCCCCATGGGGTTTTTGGGAGAGTGGAGAAGTTCAGCGACTGCCATTTTGCGTATTGGGCTATATTATAATCCAAAGTAGCCCAAGCTTATATTGGTGAGGTAATATGGCTCCCTGCCACCATTTTAAGTACAGGCGGCCTGGGGGCTGGTGGCAGGGAGATTTTAGATGTTTTTCAGGGAAGATTCATGGTGTTTTCTGGTATTTCGTTGGACATTTGTGTAGTTATGAGCCATACCGCTTCTTGCGATAATAGATGCAGCAGGAAAGGTTGCACGGCAGGAGAAGGGGTAGTGCCCAGGGCCACTCTGTGTCTCGGTGAGCGGCCCTTTGTGGGGCTGGGAAGAAAGGGGAGTCATCAGTCGGGACGGGGTGGGCCGTTGCACCCGAGCGCACCCCTGCGGCCCCTATGATCAGTTCTTTTGGACCGCGAGTGCAGAGGCAACTTAAGAGTTCCCGGGTGTCGGAGCGGCAGTGAGTCTGTGACACAAGGCACCCAGAAAATGTCAGCAGTGGCCCGTTTGTACATCCTGCAGGTTTACAGGGGTGCTGCGAATCAGCCCGAATGGAGACAGGTGAAGTGGGTGGGAGGTCTCACCAGGGGTGGGGCACAGGATTGGCCATTTGACAAGTGGGAGGGGTTTGGGGGGCCCCATGGGGGCTCCAGTCATGATGGCAGCATGATGTCTTTAGGGGGAGGAGGGCAGAGGGGTGGGCATCAGGTGGGTCCCCATCAGGGGGTCCCCCAGGACAGGCAAGGGAAGCACAAGGAACAGAGACGGGGCAGGCCGGGGGCCCATTATCCGCTTTAGGGGCAGCCATGTTAGTTGGGAGCAGGGAGGAGGAGGATGGGGTAGGTGGGGGCCAGGTGTACAGAGGGGATGTTGCACAGCAGGCTTTGGATGAATCTGGGGTGTGTCGAGAGGAGAAGTGGGACGCACTAATGGAGTCAAGAGACAGAGAGAAATGGCTGATGTAATGGTTGATATCATGGGCAATGAATGCTTTCAATTGTCATGGGGCCGGGGGGCGGAGCTTGCCTGGCTCTAAGATGACCGCATCTGAGTGAAGCTCCGGCGACTGAGCTACTCACTCAACACAATCCTGATGCCCATTCCATCCCCATTTACCTGAAAAGTGGCTCCCCTTGCTGCCGTGCTCCTGAACTGACCACAGTTGTGGAGAGGAGGGCTGACAGACTGCGGGAAGTGGACAACTCAAGTCGGGTCTAGAGACGAGGGCCTGTCACACCCGAACTGTGTGTTGCATGGCCATGAAGCTGAAGAGAGTCCCGCTTTAGCTCTCTGTTACCAGCCTGCCTGGCATGGAGCCGGCTGCACCTGAGGCACCTGCAGAGTCCTGTGTCAAGATGACGGCGAAGAGACTGGGCCCTGTGGGGAATGAGGGGAGGTGAGCATCCGTGATCTGGGAGCACTGCCTGCAGGGACTAATTGACCTGGCATCCGAGGCCTGGTGGAAGAGTATACACCGGAGGCGAGGCCCGTGACAGTGCGGGTGACGTCGCCAGAGGGACCGGAGCCAGAATCAGCGGGAGAAGGCTGCACACAACGCGGGCTGGGAGCAAACTAATTGCTGTGTTGCTGCAGAAACATGTGGGGGAGGCCTGGGAGTGCAGGGCCTGTGTGTCCATGAGCCGGAGAGGCAAAGAGGGATGGATCCACCTGACATAGTCAGCCCCTCGTTCGCTTGCTGCATAGCATCGAACCGGCCCTAGGGGCTGCCGGGATCATGCATCACAGGACACTGAAGCCTGAACATAATTGGAGATTGCCCCTAAATATTGAAGGTGCTGGTGGTTGGGAGTTGCCTTTGGGCTTGTGAGGCAGGGGCGGTGACCCTGGGAGCTGCACTGGGGTTTGTGGTCCAAATACACAGCAAGTGCTGCTCCGCACACTACAACTGAGAAAAGACACCCTTGCGCAGTCCTCCTACTGCTCAAATCTTGGCTGACTGTGAAGATATATCCCGGCCCTCAGTGGGAGTGGGCCACTGTTCACTCACAAGATGGGTAAGATGGATAAGACTCAGCAGAAGCTTCACTTCAACTCACCTAAAATCTTCAAGCCACGGGAGGCGGGCATGACCTCTGCGGAATCAGGATTGTAGGCCAATGATCCTTCCACGGACTCCGAATTGAAGCAGATTCTCGCAGCCATGCAGCGCAGTTTGACTAAGATAGACGGGAAAATAGATGACCTCTCATTTTGAATGGATAGAATGATGGAACGGTTGGACAAGCATACGGAGAGAGATTACACGGTGGAAAAGAGAGTGTCTGATGCTGAAGATGTTTTAACTGCAGAGTCAACGATACATAAAAAGATGGAAAAGTTATTGCACTCCCTGCAGACTAAGGCGGAGGATTTGGAGGCTCGCTCCCTAAGGAATAACATATGTATTGTGGTAGTTGCCGAAACAACCAACATAGAAAACATGGAGCAATTTGTGGAATGACTACTGACCACAGTTCTGGGAAGGGACATTTTCTCAGATATCTTTGTGGTTGAGTGTGCCCACCGTTCTCTTGCGCTCAAGCCAATTCCGGGGGTGAGTCCCCATCCAATCATAGAGACAGGGACGCAGTGTTGCGCAAGGCGTGTGACCTCAAAACTCTGCAGTATGAGGATATGAGCTTGCCGTTCTACCCGGACTTCACACAGCAAGTACAAGAGGCGCGCCCGCCAAGAGGAAACTTTGTGATCTTCAGTTCGAATACAGCATGCAATGCCCGGCAAAGTAGCATGTTATTTTGGAGGGGAAGGTGCACTATTTGACCGACCTGCAGCAGGTGTTCCACTTTCTCAAGCAGAGGGAGGAGGCCAGCAATAGAAGGAGATCTCGGCGTAATATCTCCGGCCAGGACGAGGAGGTGGGCGATGTAGAGGAACAGTAGAATCAAGCAGAGAGACCTGGAACTTTAGGAAGCTCGAAGCAGCAGAGAGGCAGGACACCTCACCTTCCGGACCATGATTAGGTGGCGTCTGTGATGCGAATCACAGCCCCCTAGGACCCTTCCCAGTTCAGGACTTCACTGGTGACAGCTGGGAACTACAGCCGGACATGCTACACAACACTGATGCAATGTTTGCAATCCTGGTAAGACTGTACTAATTGCAATGTAAAAGACTCCGTCGCTAACTTGGGAAGTGGGCACTAATATAACTACATCTGGGCAGTGCTCTCTTGAACACTGGGTCCAGTATTGTTTACTGCTTGGCTACTGCACTGGGAGTGGGGGCATCAAAGTGGGTCTGGGTGGGCCAGTGATCCTTCACGCTCCTTGTTCCCTCTCCCACTTCTGCGTGCTGTGGTTCCATCTGTTACTTGTATAACTCAGCAATGGGCACACTTAGAGACTCTTCTCTACTAATTATTTGATGGGGGAGACTGGGTCTGTCGGGGACCTAGATGGCCGGTAACATCCACCTCTATGTGTGTACCACCACATATAATCTGTAGGTTACATTTATTGTTTTCTTTTGGGGATTTGCAGGGGAGGATATTGTTTTAGCTATGCACAGTTGGGGGTTACATAGTGTTGGTGGGACAGTGGCTTTTTGTTTGACATCATGGGGGGAAATGAAACACGACTACAGACAGAGCATGACCAAATACTTATTCTCAGACAGAACCAATGGGGGGAGTAGACCAGGTAGAGGTGGACGGGCCCAATAAACAGAAATTGGGATTCATCACCTGGAATGTGCGAGGCCAAAATGATAATAGCAATATCCGGAAGGTGATTGCTTATCTCAAAAGACATAAGGTAGATGTAGCGATCTTGCAAGGAACACACTTGCCACTTGACAGCGATGTGTTGACTAGACGGTGACTACGGGGTCATTATCATACTGCAGGATTCTCCACACACTCATGAGGAGTCTTAATATGGGCAGATAGTGGATTGGGAGTAAGACTGGTGCATGTTTTCTCTGACCCAGGGGGCAGATTCGTGATCGCTACCTGTCAGAAAGAGATTTGGGGTTGGTGCTGGTAGAGATGTATGGTCCCAATCATGACGACCCTCAGTTTTATCACTCCCTAAGTGCTCGCCTGCTCCAGTGGGGTGATCTCCCACAAATTTGGGGGGAGATTTCAATTGTGTACTAGATCCATATTGCGATCGCTCGAGGGTACCTCCTCCTCGTCCATCCGCTACTGCCAAGGCACTCATGGAAATAGCAGAAAGCACAAGGCTAGTGGATATATGGAGACACCGCTGTCTAGGGGGCAGGGGATACACCCATTACTCTTCAGTCCATGATATCCACATCCATATAGATTATTGGTTGATATCTAGGAGCTTTATGTCCCGTGTGTCTGAGTTTACCTATCTTCCTCACACTTACTCTGACCACTCACCTGCGATACTGGATTTGGAACTCTGTTCCCCAGGGATCGCTGCATTTACTTGGCGCTTTCCCCTCTACTTACTGTTGGACCCGGTGTTTAAGTCAGAACTAGCACAAGCAATAGAGGAATACTTTGCCATCAATGTTGTGTCAGTCAACAACTTTTCCACAGTCTGGGATGCATTCAAAGTTTATATAAGAGGTATTGCACTCACCAAACATGCCAGGGTCCTCATCCTCAGATCATGACAGGGCAGACTGGCACACTTGGACAAGCAGATAGTGGAATTGCAAACTAGGCATCAGAGGGATGGTGACCCTGTCATACTGGAGGAGATGAAATGTAAAATGGAAGTTGCAAAGATATATGGTGAGGGGCAATGACCGGGTGCCTCACGCACGATGCTAGCATGCCCCAGAAGGGAAGCTGAGGTGATCATATGCATCCGAGACGGAAGGGATTATGGGGAGCAATTGTTGTGTGAAATGGCCGCATCGCTGACAGGTTCCACAGATACTATGCTGACCTATATAGCACACGGGTTACGCCTGCTGAAGAGGCTCTCGAGGACAACCAGGAACACATTGCCATGACGTGGCTCACAGTGGAACACAGGGAGCATCTAATGGTTCCTTTGCACCCTACGGGGGTATTGCCTGCCCTTGCTAGTATGCCTTCTGGTAAAGCACCAGGCACGGACGGCTTAATGGTAGCCTTTTATAAGGCCTATCAAGACCTTCTCATCCCGCATTTAGTCACACCTTACAAGGAGATGGCTGAGGCTGGAAGGATGCCTCCCTCAATGCGAGAGGCACTAATAGTTACTCTCCTAAAACCTGGTAAGTCCCCAGAGGATTGCTCCTCATATTGGCCATTATTCCTATTAAATGTTGACACTAAAATATATGCTAAAGTTTTGGCCAACAGGCTGGCACCCCTGCTGCCGGGAGTGGTGCGACCAGAGCAAGGTGGCTTTGTTCCGGGGCGGAGCTTAATATATATATCCGTACTCTTTTTGGCATTATACAGCATGTGGATCCGGGCGTGAGGGCAGCTGCAGTGTTTTTGGACACAGAAAAAGCATTTGATTCAGTGGAGTGGGCCTTCCTGTGAGCCGTCCTTTACCAGATCGGGGTGGGAGACATTCTTTTGAGGCTGATAGAGATCCTATATACAGAGCCCATAGCGCAGATTTGGGTGGAGAATACTGTGACGACCCCTATAGTAATCACTAGGCGAACGAGGCAGGGGTGCCCTCTTTTGCCCTTGCTATATGTGCTGGTGGCGGAGCCCTTGGCGTGCGCTCTCCAAGAGTACCATGGGCATAGGGGATTACGCTTCCCAGGTTATAACCTTATAGTATCAGTATACGCAGATGACACTCTGTTATATGTCCGAGACCCGGAGAGCAACCTCTCACCCATGCTACACAAAGTGGTGAGATTTGGAGAGCTTTTCGGCCTCAAGATCAACTGGGACAAATATATAATCTTCCCACTCACTCCCACAATGACACCTATAGCATTAGAAGTCCCTCTGTGCTGGACGACATACTCTGTCCGGTACTTGGGGATACAAACCCACACGGACGCAGAGCAGACCTTCAGAGACAATTGTGGCAAAGCAATACATAAACTGGGAGAGGGTATTGAGCGCTGGATTAAACACCCCCGTCCCAAATGGGGAGGATAGCGCTAACGGAAATGGTGGTTCTCCCTAGATTTTTGTTCTTGTTCCGCCATATCCCAATGCTCCTGTCAAAATCACTGTTTGCAGAGTTGCGGACTAAGCTCCTGTGATTGGTGTGGGCTTGTAAACAAGCCAGAGTTCAGTGGAAGATTCTCACATTGCTGTACGACTGGGGGGGGTGGTCTAAACGCCCCGGACTTAGAATTGTATTATAGCGCAGTGCAATGTACGGCAGCGTACCACTGGCTGCATGGGCCACAGGATCTATCACACTTACACATTGGAAGGGATGCTGCACACCCTCTCAATCTCCCCCAGATGCTGTTTCGCAACCCGTCCAGGTGTCACAGCGTATTCGACTCTCTTAATCCTGTGACACGCTTGGCGACAGTTAATGGAACAGCAGGCTGGTTCCTTATTGTATTCCCCACACGCTGCAATAGATTGGTGTTTTTGGTTTCCACCTAGTCGGGAGAAGGGTGTAGTACCAACATTAAATGGACTGGGGGTCGCTGTGATGGGGGAGTTATTTCAAGATGGGGAGGTGAAGGTATGGGAGGCATCTCAAGATAGTGAGCAAGCACAGAAGCCCCTTGCCCGCTTCCAATATTTCAGAGTCCGCCATGCCCTGCGGGAATTTTATGGGGAGGACATGTTGGAACCCCCGTCCCTCCCTGCCTTGTTGCTACTGATTCAGTCAACCACTCCCACCGGGCTGGTCATGAAGGTCCATGCTATGGCCCAGGAGGCGCACAGGCCGGGTGTCACACGTGCTCGACAGGAGGGGTAGAGGGACTTAGGTAAAACTATAGACGATAAAGACTGGAAATACTGCTGCTCAGTGACCAAATCAATATTGCTAAATTGGCGACATAGACTCATAGACTTCACATACGTTAATCGGGTATACTACACCCCAGAACGACTCCATAAATATTGGGTTAGGTGACACTGCGGAGTGCCCTAGATGTCGGGCAGATGTAGCCGACTTAGTGCATGTGGCATGGTAGCTGGGTTCTGAAAAGCAATATTCTGTGAGTTGAGTGAGATCACCAGTTCTTCATTGACAGTTGATCCTATGTTGGCTCTACTGGGATTCAACAGGGGGCTGGACAAAGCAACTAGACCCCTGGTGTCTATTGGTCTAATATTG
Source organism: Calotriton arnoldi (assembly GCA_963921515.1). Lineage (NCBI taxonomy): Eukaryota > Metazoa > Chordata > Amphibia > Caudata > Salamandridae > Calotriton > Calotriton arnoldi. Next base: position 24,842 of record CAWUFW010008126.1, read on the forward strand.
GCTAGACGCCGAATTGCGATGCGTTGAGCTAGAGGCTCAGTCCCCACCCTGGCTGAATGGCATACAGATATGGTCTACTGTAACATTCAGTCGGATATATACAACAAGCTACTTCCTCCTCAGAGTCGCCCCAAGAACTGCTGGGGCTTGCATCAAACTTACCTTGTGGGCAAGGAGACGGGAGAGGGGGAAGGAGAGTGAACGGGGGCATTGAATAGCGTTAAGGAGTACAGACGGGCAGAGGTACTCCCACATAATTGGGACTGCGAGGGGGTTGCGGGTCAGCCTCTTGATAGATGAAGTGCACACTAGGTTGACTGACCTACCACGGGAAATATGGCATGAGATGGCCTCTGGATGGTGCTACTCGGGACAGGATTAATGTGTGGCTGGGGTACACCTGTCTTTGTAAAATGCAAATAGTGTCATTGCTCATTGAAGATCTGGCAGTGTTATTCTCCCCCACTTTGGGGGATTCCTTCTGTACAGTATACGGTCATGATATAACCGTACGATATATGTGCTTTCGTGTTTCAACAATAAAGAGAATAAAAAATAATTAAAAAATTGTTCTGGGGTCAGATAGGTGGCAAGCGCCAGTTGCGGCAGGCATAGGGGCCAGTACACCAGTCCTGTCATCATTTTTTTACAGGTCAATGAGCAGCGCAGGTGTCTGTACTCGATAGAGCTTGGGGCGGCTCAAGAGCACCGAGATAAAGAGATGGCTGGACTCAGGACAGTTCGCCAGATGGTGGCAGGATATCTCTGCGAAGCTGACAGATGAATGTCCGGGATGGACTCGTCGGCCTCTCCGGCAGGAAGGTCATGGACGGCCTCTGACCGTCACAGCACATTGGAGAGATGGGAGGTGCCGGCAGAGTGGTCTGGAGGGGTTTTCTCAGCCCCCTGGGACGGGACACCATGTGTCATCCACTGACCCATAAAAGAGTTAAGGCATAAATGCAGGGAGAATGGGCAGGCCCTGGTTGGGCCAGGTCGGAGGACCCACTGGGGGTCACGCTGGTTGGCAATGATGAGGCAGCCTTGAGGAAGGCCAGTTGCGGGACAGAGAGACTGTGTCTACACAGTCAGCCTTGCGAGTGGGGGGGTTATACAAATTACCTGTCCAGTGTGATGCAGCCAAAAGTGGATGAGTCAAACATTGTGGTGGATACTTTGAGGACCCTGGTGAGGTGACAAGCAACAGTACGGGCACCAACCTTGGAGCCAGGTAAGGGCCAAGACACTGGTGCAGGTCCAATGATGGTGTCCACAGGTGTGTGGAATGCGCAAGGGAAACTGGGTAGCAGATGTGGGAGAGGCACAGATGTACTTCCTGCCGGTGCAAATGGCATGTGGGGCACACCGGCAGGAAGTGCAGGTGGCAGCATAGCGGGGTGTAGGAAGCAAGGGGGGTGCAGTGGGTGAAGGGGTTAGGAAGGAGGAGTAGCAGGCAAGGAGCTTAAAATTAAGAGATTCCCTACATGGAGGTTTCAAAGCCATTGAGAGCGCATTTGATGTTGGCCACCAAGGCAAGAATCTGGAGAGGGGAGGACGTTTAGATGCTTAAGCCACTCCTTTGAGAGGTGAGGTCTAAAGAGGGGTCTAACGAGGAGGCTGGCCAAGTGGAAAAAGGTACCCCTGTTGATCAAAAATCAGATTGCAGCAATCCAAATTTACACCAGCATGTATGGCAAAAAGTTCCCAGAACATTGTGTGGCAATGTTCAAGTACATGGACGTGATACACAAGGCCTCAAATTACAGGGGGGCTGATATGCCTTGGCTCAGGTTGATGAGGAAGGTAGAGTGCGGTGAGCATGGGACCATGAAGCGAAGTGGGGGTAGTTGGAGTCTGATCCTTGGCAGCCGACCATGGGTGCTGCTAAGTTGTGTGGATTGCAAATAGGTTATAGGCCATTTAAGGGCCACCCCACAAAGGGAGGGGTGGGTGCGACGGCCAAGGGACAGAGTGCAACTGGGGGTACCTGTTGGGAGGTCAACAACAGTTTGTGCACTCTGAATTATTGCATGTCCAGACACAAGTGCACTAAGTGTGCAGGCAGGTGTGTTAGCCCTGGCTAGTCATGTGTGCCCACCACTGATCTGACTTCTGCGCCTGGTGGCCACCTGCAGCTCTGAAACAAGTATTACTTGTTTCAGAGCTGCAGGTGTTCACCAGGGGCAGAAGTCAGATCAGTGGCGGCCACACGTGACCAGCCAGAGCTTACAGCATCAGCAGCCTTATGGCAATAGGGGGGTAAAGGGGTAAAGGGATCTGGTGCGGAAGGCACGTACTCTGCTTAAATTGGATAGGTTGGAGTACCGGCTATGCTTTTATGGTTGGCCGGGGGAAGTGTGGTTTATACGGAGGGGTTCACATGGGGTATCCGTGAGGGGTACAAGGATACTCAGGTTTGGAGGTGAGCAGACACTTTGCGGTCTGCTAAGGAACACACACAGGGTTGCAAGAAAAATTGAATAAGGAGGGCTCAAAAGGCAGGAGGCCCCTTTGAGAGGGGCCAAGGGAAACTTTGATCATATCACCAATTGCGGTGGTGCTTCAAAAAGAGTAGGAACAGTTACACCTAATACAACAATTTTCATGACCAGAAAGGGGGGGGGTCACTGAATGATTTAATTGCAGAGAATACGGCATCAGTGTCATATTCCTAGGTTGACGTGGCCACGTCACTGGTCGTGGCAGCAGACCCAGGAGCACTGGTGGCAAAGTGCAGTATAAGTCAATTTTCATGGGACAACCCAGCTCAGCGGACTGCCAGGAGCTCATGGGTGACCCTGGATATCGCAAACACTAGAGAAAATGAGGGGCCCAAGTATGGTCCTATCCTTTTTGGGATTTGACAGTGAATCACACAGAATGGAGGGGAGATTGCAGCAGTACAACAACGAGGTGATGCACGCATTGTGTGTTTGCAAAATGACAAGAAACAAGGTGAAAGTTAAGGAGATTCAGGAGTTGCTGTAGGGGTTGGTTTTGCATGGCATATGGGCCATCAGCTGGGGACACATCATTTGCTTGATTTTTTTTCGTGGGGCAAACCGGCTCAGTGGGCTGCCAGAAGAGGCTGGCTAGCTTCCAGGAACTAATGGGTGACCTTTCGTACCCACAAGCACCAAAGAAAACAGTGGGCCTGAGCACGGTCTCATCCGTTTTGGGAAATGAAATTCAATTACACAGAAAGGAGGGGAGATGGCAGTAGTACAACAGAGAGAAGATGTACACATTGTGGGTTTTGCATGCTGGAAAGAGACAAGGTGAAGGGTAAGGAGATTCAGGTATTGCTACAGGGGTTGTTTGTGAGGCATAAAGGCCATCAGCAGGGGACACACTATTTGGATGATTTCTTTTTGCGGGGCAACCTGGCTCGGCAGACTGCCAGAAGAGACTGGCTAGCTTCCAGGAGCTCATGGGTGGCCTTGGGTACTGCTGGCACCAGAGAAAACAGTAAGCCAGAGAATGGTCTTATCCTTTTTGGGAAGTGAAATGGAATCACAGAGAAGAAGGGGAGATGGCGGCAGGACAACAAAGAGACAATGCATACATTGTGGGATGGCATACTGGCAAGGGACAGGGTAAAGGCTAAGGATTTTCAGGTGTTACTGGGACCATTAAACTTTGCCTGCATGGTGGTCAATGCGGGTAGACAGATTGTAGGAAGTTGAATTTGGAGCATTTAGATTTCTCACTACACCGTCAGCCAGTGAGGCTGATGGAGCATGATTTTGTAAATAAAATCTGCTCAATGTAATCCGCTCGAAATAGTGAATTAACATAAAACTGATAAGATGGTTTATTATTAACACATGAATACATAGTGTAAAACATGATGATGTGTAAGGGAAAACTCAATAAATGTTTCCCCATGTAATGAAAATAATGTAATGAGAAGCTAATACAGATGCAAGTTGAGAAACGTAGATGATTAGTACTTATTGAATAATGAGGATTATACTGTCTGTCTAATTGAATGTGATTTATGTCTCCTAAAATGCAGAGAAATGACAAACACAGAAGAAAAGCTTTTATTCTTCATGAAAGACTTTATAAATCTGTTAGAAATAATTCTCTCTTTTGCTAAAATAATGTAGGCCTTAGAAAACGTTAGAGGATGTGCTTCCGTGCTCCTGTCCTTCGAAAGTTTTAAATGTTTCCTTAGAATACAGATATTAGTCTATTTCTGTATAAAACTTTTTAGGTTTTTCCTGTTTAGGCAAGAGATTAGGTAGTTTTAGTGTAATTGTTTCAACATTTATATACTTATGTATCGAGGACTTCCTTTTCCCATTTTGGAAGCTGATGTAATGTAGTTAGGACAATAGTCGTTTAGAAATATTTGTAAAGTAGAACTCAGAAGACTGTCTCCCCATGCGAAATGACCAATGAGGATGTGAGGAGAAGAGAGAAAATGAAACATTTATTGGAGATAAGAGTGTGATGTATTATAAAAACTACGGTGAGAAAATGTCCATCGGCTCGTTCACAAGATCGGTGACCTGTCCCTTCGTTCATAGTATGCTGAATGCAGTGCTGATCCTGTTACTCTGGCTGGCGTGATTTTCTGCAATTCCTAAAGACTTTCCTTAATGACTTTGCACATCATCGGCTGGTGATGATGCTTGTGCCACACCCTTTCGGCCGAGGGGTTAGCTTTTCAGACTAAATGCACGCTGTGCATCTGTATTTCTAGGTTTGTATAAGAAACTGATAATCTTGCATATTTGTCTTTGCAATGATTTTCTCTCTCTCTCACTCCTCTATACCTTTTGTTGATGTATTTTGATATAGTTGTTTCTTATTGTGAATTTATCCTGTAACATAGGATCTGAGTGATGACATTCTAATCTATGTACTGTGTTTGACCATTCATATTATGAAATAATAAGAAGAAATGATAAGATAAGAATTAATGTTTGTCTTTATACATGGGTTTCTTGAATTATCTGACATGGTTTGATGATTACTGATGTTTAGTTTATTTCTTCATTGTAGGTCCTTGAGGGAAAAGCATTCGGACTTTCATTATTTAGTCCCTTTTAGCTCTACCAAAGATCCATCGGAGGACCTTCGATATTGCTGTGTGATAATGATTTATGGGCCCGTCATTAGAGATATGTTTCCAATAGTTATACAGAGGTTGGGGTGGGACATAAGATGATAAAAAGCCCCCGCGTCTTCTGCTGCATCAAGGCTATTTGCAGGGGGCAACAAAGAACTTCAGATGTGGTGTTTTCTTTAAGCCTGGGCGTAAAACTCTGCTCCGCTCACAGAGTTTGCAGATTTGGTTTGTGTCCGTGCGCTCAAAATGTGTTTTCGCTCGTGTGGGAGTGACTTACCGGGATGCCTGCGATCGCTGACGAGACTTCCCATCCATTCGCGAGTGCCACGAGATTTGGTAGCCGGCCGCACGCTCCCGCGACAGTGTGCGATCGCGAACACATCATTCTGTCGCGCCATCGGACTTCCAGCGGAAGTTTTGTGAAGATTACGATCCTGAACATGCAAAATTTGCAATCTAGAGAAGAATATCTCTCGAGCAGCATCAAAACCTTCTCGAAATGATGATTTGGATTGAAAAAACTCCTCAGATTGACATTGACTGTACTTTTTTGTGCAAGGAGTCCTTTTTCTTTTTTTACTTTTTTTTAAGAGGAAGGAAGTGCCCCAGTGTCTCCAACTTCCTGTTCCTGTCCAGCAGGCTCCTCCCAGTGCTTTGGCCATCTCCTGTTCACTTTTCATTTGGATTTGGACCTGTAAGGATCCCTTTTCTTGGTCTGCTGCATCATATATCATTGGATTTGAGGACATTTGAGATTTCACAAGTAAGTTGGAAAATTGGTGTTGTTTGTTTGATTGGGTCATTCCACCTACATTTTTTTGTACTTTTCATTGTTTTTTTTAAATGTATTGTGGTAGGTGGCCTGTAGTTTCAGTAGGGGCTTAGTTTTTTCTTTGTATGTAATTTTTCTTCTAGTTTTCTTTTATAAAGGAAACATGTTGCAAAGTTCACTACATTTTCTCCAACTTTTGAAATCAATTTGCAATATTTATTTAATTTACTAGCCCAGTAGTCTACCAATAGGCCTTTCAGCCAGTAGACCCAGAGCTACTCATGGGTGCTTTAAACAACTGTTTCTGTGGTGTCTGTTGAATTTAAACATTATTTAGGGCATGGATGGCATTGGATTGAAATGCAAAATGTGTTTTTTTGGGGGTTTTCACTTTTTTTCATGTGTGTTAAATAAATGCCTTTGTTGGATGTGTGTGGTTGTTGTGTAACTTGCATTGCAATTTGCAAACCTTTTTTAGCCCTGTGGAGTTTTGTTTTTGGCATTGTTGTCAAGCTGTGTTGTTTAGCATGCCTCCTTTGTCTGGCCAGTGTGTGAGTGTGTTTGTTTGTAATAGTGGGCCAGCATTTGCCTTGGCTGAGACTCTCTGGGTGGCCAGAGGCCATTTTGTAAAGTCTGTGTCCATAATTGGCCTGCTTGAGTTCATTGTTTTCCAGACCTCCTGCTTCTTGTTGTTGTTGTGAGTGACCATGTGGCTGGTGGCTATTTTGTGGTGGTGGTAGTAGTGCTTTTGCCATAGACCTGCATGTATTCTTTCCTTTGTTCCTCTTGGCTTATTGCTTCTTGTTGTGGCCTGCCTGGCCATGTGGCTGGTGACCATTTTCTGAAGGCAGCCAGTGTGCTTTTGCCATAGGTCTGCATTGTCTGTTTTCCCTTTTTTGTTGTTGTGGCCTGGCTATGTGGCTGGTGGCCATTTTGTGAAGGCAGCCAGTGTGCTTCTGCATTAGGCCTGCATGTCTTTCTCTTTCCTCTCTTCCTCTTGGCTTATTGCTTCTATCCATTGTCATCTGCAGCTCCCTGAATGCTGAATCCCACGTGATGCACAATGCCAAACAGGGTCCGTTACATTTGTATTTTTGTTGTTGTTCTTCTTCTTTCCTATCCTTCCTCAGTGTACTGTACTACTAGTGTACTGTACAGTACACCAACCATGAAAGCCCTTGTTTTTGTCAGTCTCACAAATGTCTACATTGTATTGTTATGTTTTTTTAAATAACTGAGGTAATACATTTAATAATAATAATAATAAGTGTGACCACACACAATGTTATATATTATATTTTTGTTTGTACTAGTAGTAATTGAATCACAACAATGAATACCACGTTGAAGTTTCACTGATGTTCTTCTTGCTTCTTTGCTTTTAGGTGCACAAAAGAGGAGGAGGTGTCATCAGCCATTGTACTGCCAGACAGAAGCCCTGCTGCGCATGATGTCACGTGACATGTGACCACAGACATCTCTTCAACTTGAGCCACTGCGTGCTGCTGACATCTGAAGAAGATGGCCCCAAAGAAAGGTACCAAGTCCTCCAGTACCAAGAAAATTGCCAGTGAGAAGAAGGAACTGCCACTTATCAAGACTGGTGTGCCGCCCAAGATCTTTTTTGGGAAAACAAAAGTTGCGCCTGCAGCAGCGGTGTCCGGGGAGCAAGCTGGGAGCAGCACCCCCGCATTAGTGGAGCCACCCCACCAACCTAGGCCCAAGCCCATGTCTGTCACAGAGGCAGCCAGTCTAATCACAACAACGCCGACGAGCAGTGATGTTGAAATTGACTTATCGTTATCGCAAAGTAGTAATCAATCAATGCAGGGAACTGAGATAAGTGGGCAAAATCGGCAACCGCCCCCAATAGTAGTTGTTCCTCCCAAAGTAGGGGCAGTTCAGGAGATAGAGCTTCCTGCAGAGGAAGAAGAGCAAGCCACTCTTTCAGAAGATCCATTGTCTTCCAGATCCCCAGCAAGGAAAAGGAGGGTTAGTCCATCAACTTCTTCTGCAAGCCCCCCTTCTGATGATCTAGATGCCACTTGAATCCCACCACCTTAGTCTGAGAGTGAGACACGCCACGGGACAAGGCTAGGGAAAAGGAAGGTTCCAGAAAGCGTTAGAGCTATGGAGGTAGATGTAGAAGAGGAGTATGATGACGAGCCAGTCATCATCATGGACATTAGTCCCGCCCCAGTGGAGACCGACATTACCCCATCCCAAATTGCTGTGAGGGATGTGGCACGGATACCACCAACACAGATCATACCACCAACACCACCTCCAGCTTCCATATTTCGCCGGCAGCCATGTACATCCACCACTATTACCACCTCAGTAGAAGTAGGTACTGCAGAGAGTCAAACTTCACGCCCACCTACCAGTTCATCCGGCATTGCAAGTGGCACCAGCAGCAGCGCCAGAAAGTTGACCTCCCCAGTTTGGACTTCTTTTCTGTTAGCACGAAGGAGGTGAACATTGCTATATGCTCCATTTGTGGACAAGGTATTAGTCGGGGTATGCTTGGTACAAACTATGGTACTGGAGGCCAAACAACCCATCTGAAAAAACACCACTTGATCTAGTGGGAGGCACACCTTAGCGGCCAAAAAACTGCACCCATTGCTGTTGGTGGGGATGAAGAAGTAGTATATACGATAGCGGTGGAAGGTGAACAAGAGGGAGACATTTTCTCTGGTACACAAAGTAGCCCTGTCCCCAGCAGTGCAGTGGTATCTCCCGCATCCTCATCAGCAATATCGCAGTGGCACAAGAGTAAGAGTCAGGCTGAGACACCAAGGGGTCCCAGGCAAGAGAGTACAACAACTAAAAAACATGCGTTGAGCCTAACAACATCTGGCGTCAAGAAGTCACCTGCATCAGTGGCAACAGAAAAGAAAAAAATCCAGCCTACCATTCTCAGCATGTTTAGGTCGGAGGGGCAGTACGAACACAACCACCCAATGGCACGTTTGTACAATGCGAAGCTGGCTAAAATGTTAGCGCTGCACCTCCTTTCTTTTTCTTTTGTGGAAGGGGTGGGTTTTCTTGAATTTGCGACAGCCATTTGCCCAAAATAGAAGGTTCCCAGCCGGTCCTATTTCACCAGAGTTGCTGTTCCAGCACTACATCATGACGTGCTGGAATTGCTTGGACAAGCTTTGCAGCAGAGTGCTGTTCACACTATCCACCTGACAGCAGACATGTGGACCAGTTGCCATGCCAATGATTACATGTGCATCACTGCATACTGGATCTCTTTTGTGGGGGTTCGAGAAAAGATATCTGCAGCAGGTGTTGTTGACACTGCTGAGATTTTTAATGCCACTCGGAAACATGCAACTGTAGCCATGTTCGCCATGGAGAAATCTCATACTGCTGCAAACATTTTGGAAGACTTTGACAGCAAGGTCTTTGAATGGCTGCACCCAAGAGGGCTTAACATTGGTTTTGTTGCCACGGACAATGGCAGTAATATAGTTAAGGACATGTTCGATGGTGGCTATTTCAGGGTCCTGTGTTTGGCGCACTGCATTAACATCATTGTTCAAGACTTTCTGAAAAAAGAAGCCTGAGTCAGCAACTTACTGACCACCTGCAGAAGAATCTGCACACATTTCAGCCATTCTTTTAAAGCCCGGAAGCAGCTGAGGATCATTCAACGTGAGCATAGAATGCCAGTTAAAGCACTCATCCAGGAGGCGCCAACACGTTGGAACTCAACTTATTACATGCTTGAACGTCTGTTTGAGCAGTACAGACCAATCAATGAATATGTCATGCAAAGAGGGGATGCGACTGTGAAAGGCATGATCATTGAGATGGACCAATGGGGCCTAGTTAAATGCCTGACAGAGATGCTACTTCCTTTCGAGCTCTTCACACGTGAAGTCAGCAAGGAGGACTGTACTATAGGCCAAGCTATTCCATTGTTGCACATGCTACAGGAACAGCTGAAGGGGGTGTCTGCAATGTACGCAGGTGTGGAGGAAAAAAGAGAAGCATATGAGTTGGTGGAGAGCTTCACCCTTCGCTTATCTGAAAATACAAGGGTGCAAACAGGCATTGTGTCATCCAACCATTACATTTGTGCCACAATTCTGGATCCACGGTACAAACAAGTACTGAACACATTGATTCCTTTTTTAGAAGGGGGTGTTACCAAGTACAAAACTTGGATAGCTGCGGAAGCCAGTTGCTTAGAACAAGAACGGCTGGGAAATAGAGGCCTGCTACTCCAGGCCACAACAAGTACTGCGGTGCAGCCGGCGTCAAGTTCAACTTCAGAGCCTGAGGGCAGTGCGGTTGGCTCACAGCAGTCAAAACCACCAACAACACCAAGAACAACATCAACAACAAGAACAGGAGCATCAGCCCCACCAAAATCGGCACAGGAATGGTTTCTACAGCAAGGGCTTGTTAGGTCCAGTGTTGAGGCAAAGGCAAAAGAGGCCGAGCAAAGGGGAGCACCCCTGAGCATTGAGTGGATAGTCCAGGCTTATCTGGATGACCCAACAGAGGTCTTCATTGATCAAAACCCATTGCTGTATTGGTATGGGAAAAGGCACCAATGGCCAGTGCTCAGCAGGCTGGCGATAAACTATCTGGCTTGCCCTATCGCAAGTGTCTCTTCTGAGCGTGTTTTCAGTGCTGCTGGTGCCGTTCTGACAGTGAGAAGGTCCAGTCTCTCACCCCAAAACATGGAGAGGTTAACCATGATCAAAATGAATCTGCACTTTATACCACCGGATTACACCATAACTGAAGTAGCACAGCAGGAAGATGATGACAGCGACTTAGATCATGGAAGTAGTGTGTTAGATGACCTACTTCTGGGTGAATCACCAGAGTTTGAGGACGAGCTCTACTTCCCTGACTACAACTAGCCGTTCGACTTGTTACTTTCTTTCTTGCTTATTTACTTTTATTATTTGTTTGTGTCTCTGTCTTTCTGGTTCGAATCACAACAAATCCATCACCACCGTCTTACTCTTTTATTGCCGGATTGGAGTTGCTACTGTGTGCAATCAGTAAAGAAGTAAGTCCACTCCTCCGAGTCCTGCTCCAGTCCACTCCTGAGTCCACTCCTAACTCGCCCTAAATCCATTTCCCTCAAGCCAGACATTGGATGGAGAATACTAGTACAAGAAATGTCATGTGTGCCTGCCTGGTCGAGTCCCCCCAAAGAACCTGACTATAGCTATCCTCCTTTCCGAGCCGAGACGGACTGCCCCGTAAGAACAGGTAAATGATGGCATGCATTGGACGCTGACTCTGAGTGTTTGGTGTTTGTGTTGTTGTTGTGCATGATGTCTACTAGTATTTAATCTACACACAAAAAAGAAACTCAAGTTAATGTGTCCCTTCTTGTTGTTCAATAACAAAATTGTACTACTGCAGGCTGATCCATTGCATTTTTGATTCTGGAATCACTCGGTACACTACAGAGTTGGACACCATGATGACCATACCATACTCGTAGTCAGTCAGTCGGATCGGAGATGATTGATGGAATAACTTGGGGCGTTTCATGAAGTGGCCTAAAAGGTAAACAAGTCAACAACAACCACACCAGACCTACTTGTCTGTGTAGTGGTGGAGGCGAGTGTAGTGGTATGACTGACAGCAGTGCATTGATTTTGTTACTTAATTTGGAAAATGCTATGTTGCTGTGTATGTGTGCTCAGTGCTGTCTGGCTCAAAATCTAAGCTCAGTGGAGGTTGGGTGGGCCCTGCGGGCCTGCTCTGTTCTGTTGTTGTTGTAGGTTAATGCTGGAAACAGAGCAGACATGATTTAGCCATGCCGCCTCTGAAAGTGTTCTTGGTGCATTCCTGCTTAATTTATGCATTTTTGCTTTTCTCCTTGATTTTTCAATATCCCTTTTATTTTTCCATGTACACTTACAGGCCGGCCTTTACCCTGTGCTATACTGGGAAAAACAACTCACACTTGCCTTATCAATCCGCATCCACCAGGCAGGCAGTGGCACCCAAGATTGATGGACGGAGCGTCCATGGAAGGAAGGACCAAGAGGAATGCCGGGATGCAACTCCCAATTTGACCATAACATATAGTATCATCTTTTATTTTTCATTTGATTCATGTTTCTTTTGTCTTCAATCATTACAACTGTGTGTTGTTGTTTATTATGTTTGCTTATATATTTGACCCATACAGCTATTTTTTCATTTTCTTTGCTAGCTTTAAAACTTAAGGAAGCCTGGTACAACAGAACATAAAATGTATGTAATTTGGGTCTCTCGACTCTCTCTGGAGGCAGACAGGCAAGGCAATTGCATAATAATAATAATTAAAAATATACTGCTGCCCTGTACTACTAGTCTAGTACTACTCATCATCATCAAGTTATCATCATCATGCATGCATTTCCTTTTTCTCCCTTAACAGATTTATGATGGTCGTCTGCCAAGATTGTGTCTTGTCCATGTTGTAGTGTTTGTCTTTGTCAAACCTTTCCCTCAAATACCCCTTCCCAACCATTCATCAAACCTTACTCTCTTCCCCCGCGCTGTGTGATTAATAATATTGAGGTGTGACTAAATTAAATTTACTTTTGACCAAAAAGAGGACACTGTTCCTGAGGCAGGGTGCAAAAAGTCATCCATGCGCCTTATAGAAAGGGGAAAAAAAAAAAGAGAAACAGACTCCTAGGTAAAAAGGGGGGGCCACCAGTGAAAGGGAAAGAACAAATCTTATCACCTGTTGCCCTCACACACCCCGAAGGGTGTCATGCTTCATCATTGGGCGTTTTCTCCTCGTAGGGCCGGCGCTGCAATTCCCTACGGGTCCCCCGAAGGGTCACTTTATCGGAGATCTTTTTTATATCGCCGGATGGTGCATGCGGGTGTGTGGGGGCAGGGGAAGCGTGGGTCCTATGTGGGAGTATTACTGGAATTAGAAAAGTGCGTGCATAATAGGTTAAAAATGCCAGGTCAACTCTCAAAAAAGAGGTATCAGATGTAGTAGATCCCTTGGCAGAGTCAGAACCAAAGATACGGTATAGTCCCAGTGGGCACATTATGCCCAGGTATAATAGGTCTACATGTTTTGCGCCTATGTTGCCGAGAAGGTCATTGGCGCTTCCTCAGGACCAGGATAATAAAAAACATTGTGAAGTGTACATGAATTAAAAATAAGTACCCACAGTATCAATCAGGGCGGGCCAATGAGCTGCTCCTGACTGGACCTAGGAAAGAAACAGACAGAGAGTGTACATTAGACTAGCTTAATGCCACGTAGTGTGCCACAACCGTGTGCACCTCAAAACATACAAACAGAGAAGCAGAACATACGAGACAAGTAAAAATAATAATAATGATCTCCTCAATAGTCAATGGCCCAGTGAGAGATCCCACAAATGTCTGACAAAACATCGAAGGCGCTAGAAAAACTTAGTCTCCCAAACCCGTATTTCCTACCCACAAGTGTTTCTGGAGTGCCAGGTCATGCCGTATCTTTGGTTCTGACTCTGCCAAGGGATCTACTACATCTGATACCTCTTTTTTGAGAGTTGACCTGGCATTTTTAACCTATTATGCACGCACTTTTCTAATTCCCGTAATACTCCCACATAGGACCCACGCTTCCCCTGCCCCCACACACCCACATGCACCATCCGGCGATATAAAAAAGATCTCCGATAAAGTGACCCTTCGGGCGACCCGTAGGGAATTGCAGCGCCGGCCCTACGAGGAGCAAACGCCCAATGATGAAGCATGACACCCTTAGGGGTGTGTGAGGGCAACAGGTGATAAGATTTGTTCTTTCCCTTTCACTGGTGGGCCCCCCCCCTTTTTACCTAGGAGTCTGTTTCTCTTTTTTTTTTTTCCCTTTCTTTAAGGCGCATGGATGACTTTTTGCACCCTGCCTCAGGAACAGTGTCCTCTTTTTGGTCAAATGCATTATATATGGAGCATGGACACTGGACCATTAATGGCTCCTGGGCCCCCCCCCCTCTTTTTGTATTGATAAATTAAATTTACACCAAAAATTGATCACACACTTGCTGGGGCAGATATGGTGAAAGCAACACTAACTCAAGGCAGGGCGAGGATCTTCTTCTGCTGTAAGTTATATATATATATATATATATCGGCCACACTGGCAACATATAGATTAGATTGCCCACCCATGCTCAGTATTCGCTATTCAATTTTTTTTCCAGAGGAACATAATTAACCCATCATAATTATTAATTGCCGGCATCGATTTATCATCCTTCCCGCACCAAAGGTTACGCTTGTCCACTTCATAGGTCAAGTCAACTTCAGTTTGTAACTTGTACTAGGCTATCCCTGCCACCATTATGTTTTATTTTACTTTAGCATTGCTTATCATTCATCATCATTCTTGTTTGGCAGTCTTCTTGTGTACTGTACTTTTACTACTTGTTCCCTAGTCTCCCTCAGGTGACTGACTGTCTCATTTTCTCTTTTTGCAAATGCAACTGTCTACTACTGCTACCACCACCCACCAAGGCACCTTAGGAAACCAAACCAACACTATGCGGCCATCGCTTCGCCTAAACATCAATCACAGGTAAGAGAAGAAGTGTGGGGGAGGCAATAATGTATATACTATGGAAATTAATTAATTCACACACCCACATCCTGCCCAGTACATACTACAAAGGGGTTTTAGTTATAAAATGCATAGACTAGGAGGAGAGACTGACAGTAGTAGGGCAAGTGAGGGTACTGCATCTATCTGCTGGTGTGTTACACTATTGGCAGATTTCAAAAACTGGCTGCGGCCCTGCAGGCTGCAGCAAAAGGAGGATGCAAACAAGGCGACGTAAAAGAGTAACCCCCCAAGAAAAGATTTACATCATATATATTGTAAAACTATAAATAATTTATTACCCTAACAGATATAAACTATAAGAAGAAACCCACAACACCTGACCCACCCCTCACCCTAACCCCAACCAATGTCCAGTAAATTTGTCCATGGTTGTCCAAGTCAAGAAGTTCATGAAAAGTAGAAAACCCCAACTTTCCCCAGCTCCCAGCATCCCACCCACCAAAAACAGATGAAAAAGGGGTCAAGGGTTGAAGACTGAGGTCAAGCGGCGGGGGGGCGGCTAGTGCGTTCCACGACCTCCTCCAGCCTGGCCTCTAGGCGCGCCATCCGGAGGAGCATGCGGCACCGAAAGTTCCTGCAGGAACAACATGGGTGGGCAGCAGTGGATGATGATGAATGTGATGGGGGCGGGGAGCTGCCAGAGCACAGTGCCGTACCACCGGAGGCATGTGGGAGGCCTGGCTGGGGCCCGGGGCATTGGAGGAATCTGCAGCTGCTGCCTCCTCCGCCTCCTTCGCCAGGACAACCAGCCAGCGATATTCTTGCCAGATGGCCTCCAGCTTCCGTTGCCGGGCCCTGGCTGCTATCTCCTGCCTGTTGGGTTGGGAAGGAGTAGCTATATCAAGAAAGAAAAAAGACAATTGTAACCAATACTCTTAGCAAAACAGTAACACAAAATTAGTAATTACACACATAAAAATTATAGTGGCACGGTAGCACTAGAAGTTGTGGTAGCCTCCTCACTTCCTCTGCCCCTAAGATTTAGATGTGATGATTAGACTTTCAGGCACTAGACACTATGGAGTAGGCAAGTATTCTTCTTCTCTCTCTTGTTTAGCACAATTAATCTTGTAGGCATGCCAGCTCAGTCAGCTTGTGCTCTAGACAGACATACTCGTGCCGCAGACTCACGTTACTTTACTACTGTCTGCAGGTGGGGCAGCTGCACTACACAATTATCTATTTTTCCATTACGGCCATACTCTGTTAAATCAATGGCAAATGCTCAAATTCACTTTCACCCTGACTACTGCAATAAGGCACAACATGACATGCTTATGAATGATGATGATATATGGCTCGACATCACGTGACTCACGTGATGATGATGATGACATACTGATTTGTAAGTAGTTACCATGCAGCCGATAGGCCACCCATGGCTGACATGGTGAAAATGACATGGGTAGGGACTGAAGCAGAAGTGGGCCTCGGAGGGAGGCGATTGATGATGGGTGGGTAGGGTACATAATTTATAGTCATGCACAACAATATATATGTTGTGCTTGCAAACTACTGTAATTCAAGGGAGTATTCCATTCTGAATTACAAACTCGAACCTTTGAATCAGATTCAAAAACCTTGCAAAAAAATAGTCCTTGTTCTTCTCAGGGCTTTTTTTTCATTTATCATTGCATTGCTCTTCTAGCATTATTTTATTCTTCACCCTTGGCTTTGGTACACTGGCACGATTTAAATTTCTTTTACATTCTCTTCATCCAGTCTGACTCTTCTTCTCACCTACTATGATACCATCCAGGCATCCATCCATCCAAACATGGCTTTCATCAACAACAATTGAAACACAAAGAGAGTGAGAAGAGGGTCCAAGGGAAAAAAAATGTAAAGACCTGCGAGAAGTGATTCCCCTTTGAACAATAATCTTTAACACAATACTTCTCGGGTCTATCAAAAAAGTGAAAAAATGTGTCTCTCAACAAAGGTCCATTGGGGAGCAATCCCTTTTAGGACGAATGCCCTCACCCACCATAGGTGGCTTGCTTCATCATATAGGCTTCTCCTCCCAGTGAGAAAACCTAGTCTCACTGAGGGCTACAACTCCCTCACTGTGAGGTAGGAGCTCTGGGATGTTTTTATAAGGGTACTAAAGCCCCATCTGTGAATGCTAGGCGTTGTGAGGGTGCAGCGCTGAATGTAATTGTGATTCTAAATGTGAAACTAAAACTACCTAGAGAGGACAAAATATGTTTATTGGCTTGTCCAAACTGGCAGGGTTAAAAAGCAGTACAAAGCAGTAACAATTAGACTGCTAAGTTGATCAGGTCGGTCGACATGTTTCAGCCTATTTGGTCTAACGTAGTGTCCAGTCTTTCATCAGGACCATGAAAAATTATAATAATGCTGCTGCACATATGAAAAAATAACAATAATAACAAAATACAGTAATATCAAACCAGTAATCCAAATGTTTTAGGCTCGGTACTACTGGAACTTATCTGTAAATATGAGACACAAAAACACAATATGACCAATCAAAATACTTTGTAAAACAATTCAGTTATTCGTCAATGTATTGTTAGACATGAGATATCCATAGAGTACCTGCATAGTACTCAATAGAATGCTACTCACCCAAATTGATGAATAAGTAGACCCACCTATACCTGGTAACAACTCAGGAAGGGCTCGCTCTACAAAAATATAATACAAAAAGATCATGTTTCACTCTTTCTCAGTGTATAATGTGAATACATGTCTAAATAACAGAACAGTAAGTGCCGGTGCTAAAACCCTCCATTGAAGAAAAACAAAACAAAAGGACTCTTCTAATTTATCTAATAACGGTAGTGCAAAAGCACTACCAGATGTAACTAATCAATGATGTTTGTAATCTATGAGTTTAGAACAAGGTTATACGCATGATCACTGAAGCAAACTGATTTAGAAAGTCTCAGGTACACAGCACAAGCGATATGTCCAAGAGTACATTGTAATTACTAGCTCCACAAGACTTTCATAGGCAAAGCATTTAACTCATAAAACGTATGATATTCAAATCTATAATGCCACACCAACACTCTAAAATGCAATCTCTGTCTCTGCCAAAATACTCCAACCCACAGAAAGGCCACAAGCAGATGCTGATAAGATATAAGATTGTCAGCGTACCACTACCAACGAGGTTCCTTCTCGTTGTGTGCTTTAAGCCATAAACAATTTGTTATCAGCATCTGCTTGTGGCCTTTCTGTGGGTTGGAGTATTTTGGCAGAGACAGAGATTGCATTTTAGAGTGTTGGTGTGGCATTATAGATTTGAATATCATACGTTTTATGAGTTAAATGCTTTGCCTATGAAAGTCTTGTGGAGCTAGTAATTACAATGTACTCTTGGACATATCGCTTTGTGCTGTGTACCTGAGACTTTCTAAATCAGTTTGCTTCAGTGATCATGCATATAACCTTGTTCTAAACTCGTAGATTACAAACATCATTGATTAGTTACATCTGGTAGTGCTTTTTGCACTACCGTTATTAGATAAATTAGAAGAGTCCTTTTGTTTTTGTTTTTCTTCAATGGAGGGTTTTAGCACCGGCACTTACTGTTCTGTTATTTAGACATGTATTCACATTATACACTGAGAAAGAGTGAAACGTGATCTTTTTGTATTATATTTTTGTAGAGCGGGGCCCCCTTCCCTGAGTTGTTACCAGGTATAGGTGGGTCTACTTATTCATCAATTTGGGTGAGTAGCATTCTATTGAGTACTATGCAGGTACTCTATGGATATCTCATGTCTAACAATACATTGACGAATAACTGAATTGTTTTACAAAGTATTTTGATTGGTCATATTGTGTTTTTGTGTCTCATATTTACAGATAAGTTCCAGTAGTACCGAGCCTAAAACATTTGGATTACTGGTTTGATATTACTGTATTTTGTTATTATTGTTATTTTTTCATATGTGCAGCAGCATTATTATAATTTTTTATGGTCCTGATGAAAGCCTGGACACTACGTTAGACCAAATAGGCTGAAACATGTCGACCGACCTGATCAACTTAGCAGTCTAATTGTTACTGCTTTGTACTGCTTTTTAACCCTGCCAGTATGGACAAGCCAATAAACATATTTTGTCCTCTCTAGGTAGTTTTAGTTTCACATTTAGAATCACAATTACATTCAGCGCTGCACCCTCACAACGCCTAGCATTCACAGATGGGGCTTTAGTACCCTTATAAAAACATCCCAGAGCTCCTACCTCACAGTGAGGGAGTTGTAGCCCTCAGTGAGACTAGGTTTTCTCACTGGGAGGAGAAGCCCATATGATGAAGCAAGCCACCTATGGTGGGTGAGGGCATTCGTCCTAAAAGGGATTGCTCCCCAATGGAGCTTTGTTGAGAGACACATTTTTTCACTTTCATCAACAACATACATTTGTCATAGATATAACTAACCTAACCAACCACCACCCATGCGTCCTTGCTTGTCTTTGAGTTTGACCCCTCAAACCCCCCGGAGGATTCCTTTCACCCATACAGTTTCACCCACCCAGGCAGGCATCCTTTCTGCTTTCTTTTCTTTCACCTTTCACCCATCCTTCAACTACCCATGCATCTTATCATCAGCCACCTATATGCATCCCGGGGCCCCTTCCTTCACCCTTCTGTCCTTCTCTGCCAGTCATTTATTACATGTCGTCTGACTCTTTGTCTTCGTCATAAAACTTTCTGCTGAGTTGAAGATAGAATCAAATAGGCCATTAGTTGCTCAACCCTCGCAGCTAATGCTAATGTTAAGTAAAGGGTGTCTTCTTGAACTGTTCAGTGTTCACAACAACTTAGTCTCAGCAGAGGTACAGTGTACTACTGAGTGTGTACACCCTTGCAGCGAGTGTATTCATCATTCTCAATAAGTAAGGAATATGACTTACCACCACCCGCCACTGCTGCTGGCTCACCCCCTGCAGCTGCCGCTTCCACGTCCGCTTCCTCCGGAGTGGCATGGCCCTCACCGCTGGCCCCAGCACTGGTGGTCGGTACACCTGGAAAAAACATTTCAAATTTTTTAGATGCCATACGCCTCTCCTATTTATTTTTTTCATTAGCAAGATTGAAAATACATAATTAATAATACATTCACCACACACATCACTATCTGCAATTCGGATACTAGAGTAGAGTAGACAGTATGTCCTATCAAAAATTACAAAATAATATTCGGTTGGGCATTTTGTTGGTGGCAATTTTTGAAAAGCCTCTCAATAAGAGGACAACCCAAAGGACTGGACTCAGTGGCTAGAGCTATTGGTGCATCACATTTTTTGAAAAGAAGAAAGAGTGGCCAACTGGGCAGACATGAGGTCTCTCTTAGTTGGAAAATAATGGTGCCGTCCTCCCCCTCATACTTACTTCCTGCCATGGTACATGGTAATCAGTTGATCAGTGTTCACCATCAACTGCTGGTAATAAAAAAAAGTACTAGGTCTGGATTCCAAAAAGAAAAATACACCACTTTGGGGTGTCCAACGTGAGTGACCACCGTTTACTGATTGAGCATGAGACAGTAAAAGAAAGCCTTCTCATCTCACAAACCTGCGTAGAATACCTTACTTGGGCATGCAATCTGCACAGCAGATTAGTGCTACAAGTACTAGTAGTAATAAGGAGTCCTTACTACTACTAGTACTAGTAGTAGCCTGGGAACAATGGTTTCTCTGAGTCTTACAGTTCCACTACTAGGCAATCCACATATAAGGGGAGAGGGAAAGCTGAGTGGAAACCCAGAAGAAAGCAAGCTACAGACAGACTAATACAGAGTCAGAGGTTGATCAGAGGCAGTTTGATTTGATGTAAAAAAAGAAAAAGAAACAGACCCTAGAAACAATGTTAGTACTAGTAGTAGTAGGTAATGGAGCAAAAACAAGAATTTTGAAACAGATAGATTGAAGAGGATTTTGGAAAAATTAAAATTAGGAAATGGAAATAAGATCAGAAAAAGTCAGGGAAATATTAATATAACAACACCAGGAGGACTTACTGGGGCCGGCAGCAGAGCCATCTGCGCCTGCAGCCGCTTCCTGCTGCTCCTGGGAGGCCCCTCCGGCTCCCGCACCTGCCTCAGCACTGTCAGCAGACCCAGTCTTCTTCTTACCCCTGGATGCTGATCATGTAAGACATAATTAAAGAGACAAAAAAAGATTTGTGTGAAATAAATAAATATAATCGCTCTAAAAATATTTTTAGACAGGAAACGGCAATTGCAATAACATTGACCTAACCTAAATCAGATCGACTAGTAGTAGACTAGTATCACAGTCGCACATCATCTTATCTTTATTATTCCACAGTTGATTTCCGATTCCTGAATCCTAAACATACCTAGCCCGCCTATTCCAGACTTTGGAATGAATTGCAAAAAAATTATATTTGCTTAAGTTCCGATCTCATTCCTAACCATCTCTGTCTCGACTCCAACCCCTTTGACGGGCCAATTACTAAGTCTGCATTTATTCTTCTTAATGCATAGGTGGACGCATGCATATTGCATTTGTGCATACACCAAATTGGTTGGTTGCTATTCACTCACTATACGAACTACAAAAGGTTCTACTAGGACTGAAGTCATATGAGAGGACGTGTCATGCAGGCCACTAAATTACATAATACTAACTAACTAACTACTAGCACTATCTTAGTGACAGGACAGGACAGCCTGACAGAACAAAGGGAAGGACTGGAGTCTTTCCTATCTGCATTAC
Organism: Calotriton arnoldi; assembly: GCA_963921515.1. Classification (NCBI taxonomy): domain Eukaryota; kingdom Metazoa; phylum Chordata; class Amphibia; order Caudata; family Salamandridae; genus Calotriton; species Calotriton arnoldi. The sequence goes on from CAWUFW010008126.1 coordinate 46,024, forward strand.
CTAACTTAAATTCTCTAACCTCTCTTACATAACCAGCCCAAGAGAGCGCAAAGTTGCAAACAAGTACGATTAGTTAGTAGTGCTGAGCACCTGTCTGGAAGTAACAATCACATAATATAAGATTTTTAAACATAAGTTACCTGCATGCAGCAGCAGCATGTTAGCTATTTGCGAAAAAAATAATATTCGTAATAACACAGAACAGAAGAACACAATAGTAATATAATTAGCTACTCACCAAGCCCCGGGACCTCAACACCTAGCAGGTCCAGCAGGTCCTGATCCCGGTCCAGGATGTCAGACCACCGGTGCATCAATTGGTTATGGGTGCGCCTGACCCCAGAGCAGCGAAACACTGCCGGGCGCACCCTTTCCCATCGCCGGTGACGCTCCCGGAGCCTGTACCCGGACCCAGGCCTGCCGCCTGCTGCCAGGGTTAAGGGGAGGTGGCGCTGCACAAAAAAACCCAGTGCGGCCACCTCCACCTCGGTGAATAAGGCCCGTGGCTGCACCCCTTGTGGGCGCCGCCTTGGAAGGTGGTCGCAGCTCTCGCTCCTTGTGGACCTCTTCCCTAGCCCTTAGTCTTTTTAAGACTCTTCGCCATGGTTCTGGCTAGGCGGTGGCGGAAAAGAAAATGTAGGCAGTTTGAAAGTAAGTAAAAAAAAATAAAAAAGCAAATAATAGAAAAAGAGTGAAAACCGCACTAAAAAACACACACAGAGTAGTAAAAAACACAAAATATACAATCAGGAATAGAGAGGTATAGATAATAAATAAAAAAGATCAGAAAAAAGTTTCTAGAAACAAAGGATTGAAAAGATATAAGGAGGATAGAAAAACAGGCCCAGAACCATAGCAAAATGTGAAAAACAAGATGGCCGCGCCCATTGGCGACCGCGTGGTGATGTTCGCACGATATTTCCCCCCTAGTATGCAATAAGTGTCCCGAACACGCAATACGCGTTCCCGAACATCAAAAACGCATCGCGAACGGGCAGAACGAGCAACTCCGCGTGCTCACGGAACTCAGCGTAGCGCGTGGAGTTTTTCTGCAACTTCACGGGATTCCGCGTAGCACGGCTACACGAACTCCGCCCGGGGTTAGATTTCTTTCTGGGCTCCTTCAGTGTTATTCCATTAGCACAGGTTAAAGGTCCGGTTGCGCAGTTCTAAGTTGGATCAGTACTTGCAGGGCCAGAGTGTGTAAATACATCCTTTACACTCACAGGGGAATTTGCCTGGTGGCATGGGGGCGACCTTTAGGCAGTGCGCTGCAGCTTGATTAGCGACAAGGTTTTCAGGCGACAGGCATGGAAGCGGGTCGCTGCATTCCAGTTATTACCTTTTCGGTGCAGGGTGCTCTGGTGGCAGGACTTCCTTTAGTGGAGTATGTCATTTATTCTTTCCGCATTAGCGCTGCATAGGAAGTGGGGAAAAGGTGCCAGGCACGCAAAGATTTCATGCATTTGTGGGCTGATCCTCAGGTTGCTACAGTAGATACGTTCAAGCCAGCTGGAACGAGGATAGCGCGATAAGTAATGTGATGTGAACTTTTACTGCTGTTTTTATTGGTAGCAGGTTCAGACGTAGGCCAGACGGCAGAGGAAGTGGCATTTTGGGTGGTGGGCCACCCATTCGTCAAATCGTCAAAGAGACATGCAGGGAAGAGAGACTACGGGACAACCCAGGATTTTACTGGCACTGGTCCCTCATTACAGGGAAGGGAAATAGGAACATGAGTTGGATGGAATTGAAGCAGGCTCATTTTGGAAGCCAGTAGGCACCTGGACATGTTGGAGCAGCACTTGGGGGAGAAGGATTTAGCGAAGGAATAAGGTGTGGGGCTGTCGAGGGACATGAAGCATAATTTTCTTCAGATTAAGATCTATTGGGCTTGGGTGCTTTATCTCTCGGGCCGACTTCCTGCCGAGGAGGATTTGGAGGGAGTCCAGCACACCATCAGTTATAGACAGCAGTTATAGATAACACATCACGGTAATGTCTTGAGAGCATGGAGTTTTCAAGGGTGATGACGTCTTCTTGTAGCATGTGGGGATGGAGTTGCATTTGATGAAACTGAGGGAAGTGTTGGCCAGGATGTTGAGCATCAGGAGATGAAGTAGACCGGGGTTACGAGCAGTGGGGGCGAAGGGGCAGCACAAGTTAGCGGGCTACCTTTTTCTGGGTGACGGAGGCCTGGAAAGTTTGACATGAGTTTACAGAAGTTTGGTTGGCATTGCCAGTTGGTGAACCATGTGGAAAGGGAGGGTAGGCAGGAAGTTCAAGGTTAAGTATAGGAAGTGTGGTTGCTTAGAGGTTGATACATGCATTCATAGACTGGAGATGAAAGTTAAAGTTGAAAAATATTGAAATGCACTAAATGCAAATGATATAATTGTGGGTGAGGTTTGTGGGGGGCAGTAGGGGTGGGGGTAGGAGATTGGATAGTTAATTTGATGTGTAGAGAGGCTTTAGTTTTGTAAGGTGGATTCCCCATGTAAATTCTGTGATGTGCACCTGTTTCAATAAAGCTGCCTTTTTCACACAACACAAGTGGTCTGTGCAGCTCCCCTCCCTCCCAAACTGAATTTGTTCCTAATGGCTTCAACAGTTATTGTATTTTGCGTATTTGCTTGCCATTTGTAAGACGATAGGGTGCTGTTGGTAAATTTACCTTCAGAAGGGATAGCAGGCAATGTACCTCTGCCTAGAATACTGAAATAATTCCTCATTTAGAAGTTCTGTGCTTTTATCATCGCTGCTGTAGAAAATGTTTCAAATATAACAGCTGTCCAAATTATGATTCAGGTTTGAGACATTTTCTAAAAAAGGAAAATCACATTTCTGATGTGAAAGATGTATTCTTGAGCTGCCTCATTTCTGTTTTTCATTGTATTTCTTACATCACCAGGTGGCATATGGTGCGAGCACAGGCTGTTGAGTTGGAAAGAAAAGAAACAGCAAAAACGTGCTTTTAATATCATTTATTTTAGAGCAGACCTCACAGAAATGAAGTATTGGATTATGCTACCCACTGGCTAGAGTAACACGCCAGAGTTGTCACAATCACTTGAAAAAATGTGAAATTTTGCTGAGAAGAATTTTGGTATTTTCACTTACTGGCTAGCTATGGGTGCCTACTCAGCACTATAATCTTTGCCATATTAGGCTGATCTTTAGAGTTCCCCACCAATCTGTGAGATCTCAATTTCACCCATTTTTATTTGGCATTCTAGCACTCGAAAAAGGATGGATGAGGAAAGGCTGATTTTGCACTTTCGCCCCATATGTACATGCATGCAGCCGATTTAAAATATGAAACTTGGGAAAGGTAAAACAGGCAGGAGACGACAGGCCTCGAGTTATGAAGCTGCTCCAATTCCTACCTCACATCTCTTACTATTAAAATAACCCAAAAGAATAAATGTTTAGTAAAAGTGAATTTCTAATGCATATAGTACTCACATTTGGTGTTGGCGGATAGCAATGTATATGTTTAGTTTTCTGACATGGCACCCTAGCACCAATGAGAATTTAGGGCTTCTATTGGAATTCTCCAGGGCATATTATCAAGCCCATTATCGCCGTTTTAGCGGCAGTTTTCTGCTGCTAAAGCGGCGATAATTTTATCGCCGTTCTTGATAATATGCCCCTTAGTTCTTTTACATTACCAAGAAAATATATAGACCAATAGCATTGGCTGTTGGTTGTTCAGATAAGGATATTTATGTACTTTTGGGGGTTAAACCTGGTATATTCGATGTGTAGTTTGTGCCATGTGTCAGTGTTTGTGTTTTGTGTACGTAAGTGTGTTTCTACATGCGTTGCTGATTGATGTCACAAGAGACATGTAACAACAGTTATATGATTTGTATTTATTTTTACACATTTCACAGTTGGGTATATGTTGGGTACACATCTTAGCATTGTGCTGCGTGTTAGTGTGTGCAGTGTTTTTTTACCAATTTTGTTCATTTGTTTTGCTGGTGGTATTCCTATCTTTAATGGTTTCTGCTTGGTTCCATTGTAGTACTTGAGAGTGGTTTTATGTGGTTGGGGCTCAATTCAAGATGAGCTTGAGTACATTTTAGTCTGGTTGAACAGTTGAGCTAATTGAGTAGATGAGTGCATTGCTTTTATGATTTGTGCCAGGCGTACACTTTTTTAGATTTGTTTTATTATTTTCATGGCCCTCCCTCTGCTTCTCTTTGAATTTTGCGTTTCCCCTCCTATTCTTGAGGAGGTATTCCTCCATTCCTAGCCACTCCCCCTTGCCACTCACACATTAAGTCCTCACTTGTAGGTTTAGGTCTGCAGAGAAATTTGCACTTTGTTAGGCAAATAAGCTGATAAGGGATATGCGTCTTCAAAGTATAGATGCCCATGAAAGATTTTGTGGCAAGGACACTTAATTATCACATTCTGCAAATTTATCAGGAAGCTTGCATATATTGTATTGTGTGGTTGGTACCTTCAGTTATCGTTAATTTGTTCAAGGACCTAGGCATTTACCTTGATGGAAACTTAATTCTAAACCTGTTTATGACACAGTGTTCATTGCACATGTTAAGATTTACTTAAGTGGTCAGAATATATGCTATTCTTTTGTGCATATTACCATCTTCACACGCACCCTGAGAAATGTATGTAAAAAAAACATCAAAACCACGTGCAGGACCTGAGGTGGTGCAAAAGAAGGATGCCACTATCGTGCCTCTGCTGTGACTGCAGCCCTGGGGTGACTCAAAGCCCCGCCCTGACTTACTGGCTCCCCTGGTAGGAGATGCTTGGACTTCCACGGTCGGCAGAGGGGGAGGTTGTTGATTTGCTGTCTGCGATGTGTGCTTCATCTCTGCTCTGCCTCTCCTCTTAGGGCCAGGCAGTTGCCTTCTCTGGTCCTGCTGCCGGGGCATGGCAGTCCTTTCGGTCCATCTCTCTGGCAAGCGATGGCAGGGGGCTTGGGAGGATTCTCAGGGATCACTTGGGGCATTTGTAAACACACCATGCAGGGCTCTGCCTAAAACCGTTGAATTTAATCCAGATTTTCAATTATTTTCTTGAACGTATTCTATCATGGAATGACCACATATAGTTTATGTTATGAAATCAAATTGAAGATGGCGCTCAAACTTCCTGTTGGAAACTTCCAGTTTTTGCTTCCTGTCTCACGCTTTATGAAGAGGATTTTGCAGCTCCTCTCTGTTTCGCAGTGTAATGGGTCGGCGCCCCCCCCCCCCCAGTTCACTATTTATGCCCCATTTGCTTTTCTCCTGGATTTAGTTTGAATTCTTCTTTTAGCGGCTCCTGAGCTCTATGTTGTCAGCTAGGCCTCCCGTCTTTGCTGATGGTGTCTACCATACAGCATCATCTTCAGCTGTCGGATTTGATTTCCCGCAAGGTTTTTTATGCCGTACCGCTCATCCCTCCTCTTGAAGTGACCCCTCTATACAGACACCATAATTCCTACACGTATATTCTACCATGTGAGTGTGTTATGGCTACGGAAAGGTGTCACGATTACCTCAGACAGGCCAGAAGAGTTTGTCACGTTCAGTCATTGACAGGTAGGCCTGGTGAAGGAAGTTCAGAATCATTTCAAGTCACTCATTAGGACGACTTGATGTTTCAAGTTGATCAGGGCAACATGGCTACTGTGATTCTCCTTGATTTGTACAGCCCGTACACCCCCGCACCCCCCGTGAATTGCACTGCACTGACTGAGGGGCAGGTAGCTAATTTCCATATCTAGGGTCCTGTATAGAACTGGTGTAAATCTTTGCTATCTGGCAATATTCCTCACACACTTTCAGGCATGTCAGAATTTTTTGTGGGCCCAGATTCTAAAACTCCTGACGGTCCCCACATAACAGTAGCACCCGTTTCCAATCTAAAAACAAAATGTGCTCCAGTGAAAGAGAAAACGTAGTATGCTCTATAATGCATGCATGTGCACCCTTTAAGCCCTACTGGAAACCTTTGGTGTCTCAGCATATAATTGCTTTCACTGTGTAAATCTTTGGTCTCAGTAAAAATGTTTTGAAACCGAATTGTAACACATTTTTGTTCTCAGTCACAAAGCTGCAGTACTCTAAATGAGTGATGTCAGTGCTAAATGAATGAGAAAATGGAGTGCTCTTTCTTCAGCAACAGAATAAGAAGGTAGAACTTGGGCTCCCTTTAAGGGCTAGGCAGCCTTGCCAATTGTGCTGTTTCTTTCATGCAGCAGCTGTATTCCTAGGAGATGAAGTACAGAGGCACTTAAAACGCACCAGTACCCCTGAAAACAGTTGTGTTGAAAAAGAATTGCGGCAGACTTCTTATAGGGAAAGTTAATGTTCCGCTGTGAGAGTACACATGAAAAGATAAACGTTTGCCTTTGCGGAATAGCACACAGGCAGCTGGCCAAGGTGTTTGATCAGCAGATTAGTAAGCAGCAGTTTAACTGGGAGTTTATTTCGTAGTAAATTGAATTAATAGCAAGAGGCTCTGTCACCAAATATCCGAGATGCTTCATACTTAGACAAGACGGTTATTAGCTGCTTCATTATATAAAATGGAAACAAGAAAGAGACTATGACTTGCTGTGGCATACTGAATATTTCTAAATGAATAAAAAAAAAACGACTTTATAATTAATTATCTATGCTTCTTTGTAAGTAATGGACGATAATGCCTCTTAATTTCATAGGCATGGAAATGATTATGACTTCTTCATAATTGCTCGTACCTTATCTCACTTGATAAAAACAAATGCCAGTAATAAATAAATGCAAAAACAACAAGGTGATGCATGGAATGCTTGAATTAATCTTAGTCACTGGTAATCGCTTGGGTCGCATCCCAATTTGTCATTTTTTTGCCCACTGTTACACCACAGTTTGGACTCAGCCATGTGCAAATCAGTCTTGACCCTGCTTCTCATGGGAATAGTTCAACCCGAACTGCCAGGCCAGGTCCTCCCTGAACCAGAACACAACACACCTACGACCGCTTTCGCCCTAGTGAGGGGTCCTCAGCCAGGTATAGCTTGGTTCCAGTGGTACAGTGAGCCAGGGATCCACGAACCAAGCTATTCCATGTTGCTTTCCTCAAAAACCTGTGCTGCTTCCCCATCCATCCCCATGTTGCTTTTTCCTCCTCCCACACTCCCCCATGTTGCTTATGCCTACCTCTCACCCTCCGCCATGTTGCTTACACATTTCCCTTTCATCCCCTGTGTTGCTACCACCCCACCATGGCTTGCAAAAAAAAAAATAACTTTTGCACATTTTCTTCTCTTTTAAGTCACAGATCTAACTCAATCAATAAATAAAAGGTAAAAAAAAAAAAGCCTGCCTCAATTTGTAGGTGCATGCAAGCGTTGTGCGCGTACCTATAAAATTACAAGGACTATCGGGTCAAAGGCTTTTTGTAGGAAAATGCCCCTTTTTGCCTGATAACCCCCATTTCTTTGCTAGATTTTGTTGCTGTTTTTAGACTCTGCACACTAGGACACTGCTGACCAGTGCCCAGTGTATGTCCTCTGACTCATAAAACATGAACATTTGTTATACTCCTCATTGACATTGTTAGACCTGCCATCTTTTGGCATTGTTTCCCCTGACTTTTTGCCTTCTGACCTCCAGTTTTTTGACTGTGTGCTGAACTTCGTTTTTGCTGTCTTTAGGACTTTGTACACCTTTTCACTGCTGACCAGTGCCAAAGTGCATGGGCTCTGTGTCTAAAATGGGATGACATTTGATTTCTCCATGATTGACATATTTGATTTACTGGTAAGTCCCTACTACAGTGCACTGCATGTGCCCAGGGCCTGTAAATCAAATGCTTCTAATAGGTCTGCGGCACTGATTGTGCCACCCATATGAGTAGACCTTCAAATCTGTCTCACACCTGCCACTGCAGAGTGTGTGTATGCAGTTTTAAACTGCCATTTCGACCTGGCAAATTCCACTACTTACCAGGCCCAAACCTTCCCTTTTATTACATATAAGCCACCCCTAAGGTAGGCCCTAGGTAGCAGAGTGCAGTGTATTTAAAAGGTAGGGCATGTACTTTGGAGTTTACATGTCCTGGTAGTGAAAAACTTGGCTTTCACTACAGCAAGGCCTGTCTCTCCCTTGAGGTTAGCATTGGAGCTTCCTTGCAACACTTTACAAGTGTAACTTCCAATTAGGAAAAGATAGGAAGAGCACGTTTGGTGTCTCTGGACTCACAATTTAAAAACGCATCTCTTAGTGAAGTTGGTTTTTAAATTGCAGGTCTGAAAATGGCACTTTTAGAAAGTTGGCTTTTTCTTACTTTAACCATTCTGTGCCTCTGCCAGTCCCTAGAATACACGTCTGGGTTGGGTGGCAGCTGGGCTTTGAGCATTCCCTCTAGACAGTCACACACAAAGAGAGCTGCATATCCTGAAGGCCCATCACCAGGATGATTGGTCTTCCTGAGCTAGAGTGAGAGGGAGGAGCCGACTCTTGCACCTGAATAGGGCTGTGCCTGTCCCTGTCCCCACACAAAGAGCTGCATACACCCCTGTAGTGTGTCTTGAACCAGGCCCAGGAAGGGGTGGGTCTTGTGCACTAAAAAGTCCTTTCTTTGAAGTCTCCCTACTTCAAAGGCTAAAATGGGTTTCAGTCCCGGCTAGCGCTGGTGGCGCCCGGTGCGCCCGTGTTTGTTGGCACCCCCCCATGACCACCTTCTCCATGGATTCTCCAGATTCCCTCACTACAACCTTTTAACAGTTCCCCTCAAGTCTCCATAACCATTCTCTCTCATGCAATTCTTTTGTTTTATAGCGCCAGCCTTACCAATGTAAGGTGTCAGAGCACTTTACATCACATGCACATTACAGAGATAATGAGTCATAAGTGCGTAGATCAATGTATAGGAAATGTTACATCAGACAGATGACTACAAGATGTAAGAGTCACATGTCATCCATACTGGTAGACAATATAGTTCAAGAGTGCTTGGTCTGGAGAAGCACAAGTTCAGAATTTAAAACATAACACCATGGTTTGGGGGTCGGCTTTACTAATAAGATTTGACTTCTACCCAAGTGAACCCTTTTTCCAACATTGGGTAAAAAAAAAACTGGGGGAATAAATCATAATGCTCTAAACCATAGCTTGCAGTTTGCATGCAGCTATTTGAGGATAGTTAATAGCTCACTGTTCTATATAAGGATTTAGACCTATAAACTGCAAGTAACAAAAGGTCACTCTGACATAAGCAGTAACGCAACGACCTGTTTACATTACTTTGTCATCTGATGGTACACGTGCTTTGCAGCAGGCATTTTAACTGCCTGCGCTAAATTATGATGAGTTAAAACCTAACTTCCACTAGACAAAACTCCAATCTCTCTGCAGCAGGTCCATTAATCACTAGAGTTAAACTTACATTTTTATGGTTGCCTGAAAATTGCAGGAGGCAAGGAATGCAACAGCAGGTCCTTTTAAAACCAAATTGTACTTGAAAACAGGGCGCCGCCCCTCCCTCAAAGTCAGCGTCCGTTGCGGTGGCACTGATCGTGCCGCCCTAGAGCCGGCCCTGATGGGTATAAGTACTGGGCCTCTGACACCATATACTCAGAACACTTCTGAAATTGATGACATTCTACCGGGAAGAAGAGCTGTTGTGCTGCCAAAACGGACTGCCCTCACACACAAATGTACCCATACACTAACATTCACTGTTTCTCACACACAAACGTACCTGCATAAACTCAGACTTTCACAATCACCGAACCTCATTCATAACTATTGTACAGGGGCTTTGATTGAACTCTTGGGGTACAGGTGTTCTGCTTTCAATAGTACAGCAGATGCAGTTGTACCATTGGCACAGGCACCACAGACTAAATCCCACTTCCTCTCACAATCTCCCCCTCACTCACTCATTCTAAGTCACTCTGCTTTACTCAATTCCCTCGCTTTCCATTATTCATACTCACTCACTGATTGATTCTTACTCCTTCATGTTCATTGACACTCTCAAACAAATTAAACCAACATACACTCACTCAATCTCACCCTCTCTCAATCACTCACAAATACACTTTCACTCGCACATGCAAAGAGAAACAAAACTTTTTTTACTTACTTTTCTTCTTTTTCTAGCAACTCAGAGGCTCCATGGTAGCGGCAGCTACCATACAATGGAGCGGGACATTGGAACCAGCAAGTCATGATTCCTAAAGAGAAGCCAGACAGAGCAGCAGGGCCAGGTTTTAGAGGGAGACCCACATCTAGCCCTCTCCCAGCTTCCTGATTTGGGTGGAAGCATAGCCCTGTCAGAAGCTGGTAAAGGGCTAGGGGTCCTGCCCCTGCTGCTTTGTGTGGTTCCTCATTGGCCTCAGGAATGCACTGATGTGCGGCCTGACAGCCCCAATTTAACAGATATACTGTGCTACCCAAGACATGCACAGTAAGTCTGCTAAATAAAAAGGATTGTGCCTGTGTTAGGGGATTGTTGTTCAACTGCTGTTATGCTTCATACAGGTACCTCGATATAGGCTCAGGCAGTAACGAAACCTTTCACCTATATTTCCCCTGCCATTACACTACATAATGGTTCTTGGTACTGACCTTTTACCTAGTTACGGTACTGCCTAAATGACGTGGGGTTTTCCGAAAACTAGCCTTATTCATTATGCATTAGGATTCTTGGAATCTCAGCATGACTACACTCCCCTGCATAATAACTATGTATAAGGGTCATTCCTTCCGTCATCCTAGTCCGACATGACACAGCAAGGTAGATCCCCTGAGGGTACCACTTTGGGTATATAAACACCATATCTTTGCTGAGGGAGAGAGGAGAAAAAGGACTTCCATGCTGACACACTGACGCAAGACGCTGAGGTTCCTGCATGCAGACACTCCAGCTCGCAGTGGTCTGACATTCCACGCGGGTTTTCCATCTCGAGACCAAGACAGGGTCCCACAGTCTCTCCCTTCAGGTAATGGGGTTGGCTTTATCCTAGGGGAATTCTTGACTCTACACATACATACATGCTAGGTACACTTAGGTACATCTAGTTAGGGTCGCATCCTAGGAGTACTCATTATTATTGTCATGTACATATATGCTTGCATATAGTCATTTGTTTTAGCACTATGGTAGGAATCTACCATCCTTTTACTCTGTTTCTGTCTTATGGTTGTTACAGCACACCTATTTTACACTATAATGACGCTGGTTCAATAAATGTTTATTGAAAACGTACCCACCGTTTATTCTGTGTTTCTCTCTGAGACTAAGTGAGCACGATTGACTGAGCGAAAAGTACTGTACTGTTTCCACGATTCTGAGGGATCAGGGTTGTCATGTTCGATAGATGCCAAGAACTATTCTCTCCTTGGTAAGAGGAGTTTACAGTGGCACTGTGAGCTAGCTGGTATACAGGCGAACATACCTGGTGGGGGTGTCCAGAATCAGTCTGGACACCAATCCCACAGTCTATGTTGTCTAAACGCGCAGATCCTACATAGGTTTATAGGAACTACATGACATTGCGCCGCCAACGTTGGTTTGGTACTTATTTAATGGTCAAATCTGAGTAGTTCAGTCGTGCTGTTCTCAGAGACCCCTACTCACATTTTCCCAGAGACTTCTGAAGTGGGAAGGGAACAATCCGCCACAGCTGAGTAGGCATATCCTATATATTGGCTGTAGGTTTATCAAGCTTGAAGGACAAACAGTTCCTTATTGTGCATAAAACGTTATCTCAGTTTCCTTGAAACCTCTTCTTTTTCGCAATAATGGCTGACAAAAACGCCACTTCGCCAGCACAACGTGCGAACGCAGTAAAGGAAAGAGAACAAGAAGTCGAAATAAACACTTCAGAAAATGTCAGAACTGCCCTTACTTTAAAACCAGCAGACTATGGAGTCACAGCTAGGGGTGGGACAGTAACATTGGTGATTGAGGTACACAAATCATATAGAACAGAGGTATTCTATTCATGGGTTCAATTCCCACAAGCAGATGCACGCACAAATACATTTCATTCTTACACTGAAGATGAAAAACACCAGATGAATACTGTCCATATGAGGACATTGAAGTTCCGCTCACCTACCAGGAGCACATAAACTGGTTTAAAGGCGCCCTCCCACATACAAAAGAAAAAGTGAGACTCGTTCCGCTCGGAAGAGATGGAACAACTTGGCCAGTCCTAGCGGCTTACACACCGCATCCAGACATTGACTCAATGCCAGTAGCAGACTTGCGTCCACTTCATTAAGAAATAATTAAACTTTACAGAAACCTGACACAGTTCGTGATGAGAACACTCACACTTCAGCCAACAAGGGCAACACCTACAGGACAAGTTCAGGGATCTACAGCTAAAATAACTCCACAAACTCTACACGCAGTTTTGGGTAAAATGCCCACTAAACGTGAGCAAATGCCATTTTGGATAGCTCAAAAATAACACAGTTAGAGGCAGTGTTTCAACACACGAGCCCTCAAGAAAAACACAGAATGCTAACAATCTGCTTGCCAATAGGGATAGCTCCCCAGATAGAGGATTCTACCTCTTGGGGTACAGTATTCGCTGCCATATATACCAGAACTCATGGTATCCCTTCAATAGCAGTAATGTCAAATGTATTAAGACAAATACAGAATTAGTATGGAGCAGAACCTGCTCTGAACTTAGGGTTGAAATTGTTTTGAAATTTTGCCCAGGTATCAACTATTATATTAGCAAACATAAAAGGGGAGGCAGCAGCAGTGGCAATACGCCAACGCCTGAGGGATTTCACTCTTTTACAACAGGAACGTGAATTACCTAAAATTATCAAAGATACCTATGCCGAATTAGGTAGAGATAGTTTGTGTGCTAGAGCAACAAAACCTCAACTCATGGGTGGTCCTGATAAAGACAACACCAAGCAAGCACCTGATTCTTCCAAAAAGAAATGGGATAATAATAATAAAAAACAAAAGAATAGAGAAAGTAGGTCGCAATCCAGGGGTGAGTCTTCTAGACAGGAGCCCTTTGAAAGGAGGTACAACCTTAGGAATAGAGATAACATTAAAAAACCTGACAGGTATCAGGATACTGATACGCTTTCCTCTTGTTCCTTTCAGGGTTCATCAAAAAACTCCGAGAGGGAAGGATGGTCAGAACACAGACAAGAAGAGCGTACAAAGTTCAGAGACACGCAACGCGCTTCAGACTATACTTCCAAAAAAGAAGAGAAACAAAAATCAAAACCTCAATTTAAAAAGAAGAAAGTAGCAGGTCTTAAAGTTAGACATGCCCAGAATTCTGAGGACTCAACTTCTGAACGGGGAATGGGCTTTGACGATGCTAGACAGTGCAGCAGAAGTAACAATAGCTCGCCAAAACCTGATGGTATTTCTGGTGATAGCGGAGTTGAATGAACATATCACGGTGGAGACACGTGATACGAGGGTAAGTGTCCCACATAAGTTAGATGAAATAACACTCCAAATGGAGGGGGACAAACCCAGAAAAATTAAAGGTCTCTTTTGGGAGAACCTTACTTATGGATATGACATCCTTTTGGCTGAAAAAGATTGGCCGCCTGAAATTGTTATGGAATGCCCAAAGGGAGACACGGTAATTTTACCGGCTTTTTCTGACCTCTTTCCAGTATACTTAAAACATTCATTGCGCAGGAGTGGGCGGTAGTACTTGCTCCAGCATTATAGTGCAACCATGTTGGGTGGGATGCTGAGTCACCTCACCATGAAATCTCAGTAAAAACTACTCCAACTCCACAGAGACAGTACCCAATTAAACAAGAGGCGAAAAAATAAGTCAGAGAGATCTTAGATCAACTTGAATACCAGGGTGTAATTGAAACTTGCACCTCTTCAATGAATAATACTTTGTTTCCCTTAATGAAACCCGATAATTCATACCATCTAGTTTTAGACTACAGACATCCGAGCACATGCACTAAAACATTTGCAGTACAGAATGACATTGTGCGGAAAAAATACAAAACAACATTAGGAATCTCAAATGGATTTTTCTTGCAAAAGATAGCGCCTGAAAGCAGATATTTGACAGCATTCTCAGCGCTCGGTTCTCAGCGTCAATTCTGTAGACTCCCCCAAGAGTATAAAAATAGCCCTGGATTGTTCTGAGCTAGGGTAACAGAGTTACTTCAGAATTTGGATGAAGAGGCATTGTCCTATTTAGATTATATTTATCTGATGGATGATGATTTAATGGATCACTTGACCCAGGTGAGCAACATCATTTTGGGGTTCGCCTCTGAGGGCTACAAGTTCAACTTTAAAAAATCAAAAACAGGTCACTTAATTTTCCTATTTTTGGGATATGAGCTTTCAAGTGAAGGGAATAGCCTGGCAGCTAACTTTTTAGAAAAGTGTGCACTGCTCCAACCTCCTAAATCATTGAAAACCTTAGAATCCATATTGGGATTCTTGAATTTGGGCATAACTTACATTTTAGATTACACAGAAAAAGTGAAACCTTTCTAGGACTTAATAAGACCTGATTTTTCGGTTAGGAATTAGACACAGGAACACACAGATATCCTTCGTTCCTTACAAGCTGACATGATAGCTTCCAAACACCTAGACACACGTGTAAACAGCATAAATTTGGTGATCCGTGTTATAGTGGGTCAATCCAGGTACACATACCTAACCTTCAATGAAGGTGAGACAGTACCAATAGCATATAAATCACACTTGTACACAAACGCAGAAATGCGTTTTGCTTCCACAGAACAAATTCTGACAGCAGTACAGACTGCTGTGGTGAGAGAAAGAGCACTGGCTCAGGCAAAATGAATAATTGTCGTAACTCTGGTACCGGCCCTAGAGGCTGTCACAATGGCAAGCGTTCCAAATGCTAAAGCTTTAAATCCAAGATGGATACAATGGGCTAATTCTCTCACTGCAACAGATGTAGATTACAAATTTGACTCTACACTTAAAACGCAAGCATTCCTGCAATACGAACAAGAATATCCTCTCCCGAATGAAATAATGCCTCTAGATCAGTATGAATATATTAATTACACTGACGGATCTGCTCAGCCAGCCATAGGAAGTAAACAACAAAACAACACCGCATGTGCGATTGTGAAGCGTTGTATGCAGGAAGGCAAGTTCCATCCTAGCAGTATAAAGACACATTCTATAGGAGACTGCATGGCACAGCTGGCAGAATTAAAAGCCCTGTTACTGGCACTAATAAATACGGCTCGAGAATTCCCCACACTGATTGTATGTTATTCTTTTTACTGTGTCCAGTTATACAATGAATATCTTCACTACTGGGGTCAAAATGGGTTTAAAGACTCAAAAGGTTGCACAATTAAGCATAAATTACTTTGGGAACAGGTAGCTGAGTTGAAAGACGAACTACCGAGAGCTCACGTGATACACACGCTGAGTCATCAACGTGATGGCGTTCACGTTGAAGGGAATTCATTGGCTGATGAAGCTGCAAAAAGGGGCAGTACGAACTGCTGCCGTAGCTGCAATCACTCGTTCTAGCACGAGAATAGAGGGAGACATATTGGTAGCTGTCATTGCTACACGCAAGAACAGCTCAGCCGTACCAAAGAAATTTCCACGCAAGTACTCCTGCAAGTTAGATGCAAACCTGCATCGCAGATTAGGTTTAATTATAGCTGAACACGAGGGTCTAGGTTCTGCACATGCAGGAGTTACCGCAACAGTTTCTTTAATGAAACAACGCTATTGGTGGCCAGGACTAAGTAAACAAACAAAGAATTTTGTCTTAAAATGCGACATCTGTCAGCAGATGAAGGGTTCCACCTTGGCACGTCCAGCGCAGACACCATTACTAATATCAGACAGACCACTTACTTGTGTCTATTTGGATCACTGCGGCTCCCTACAATCAGATGGGGCTTACATGTATATCTTGGTGGCAGTGGATTCATGCTCTAGGTTCCTGTGGGTTTGGCCTCAGCGCTCGGCTGATGCTCAAACTGTTCTAAATGATTTGCGAGTCTTCATAGAGACATACGCAGTGGGCACATTACATTCTGAACATGGCCCCGCGTTTAGCTCTAGGGCTTACAAGGAAGCCATGGGAAGTCTGGGTGTTGCACTGCGGTACTCCTCTCCGTACCATCCTGAGGGAAATTCGGTCGTGGAGAGGAAATACCGGGACTTAAAGCAATCTTTAACAGCGAGGGTATTAGGTTCGGGTGGTAGTTGGGTCAATCACCTATATGGGGTCCAGAGGGCTCTCAACAATATGCCAAGAAGTTCCCTAGGAGGTGTCACTCCATACGAAGTTCTATTTGGGATGAAAATGTGGGTACCTGATCTCGACTATGAAAGCACAGTGGCGGATGAAAAACCATTTGACATCAATAAACTTTTGGTTGTTTTACCGGATCTCAATGAATTCCGGGCACTACAAAGCAACGTGCAAGTAAGACGCACTGCCACTGGGGAAGTCAAATTAGTCACAGCAAGACCTGCCTGGATCCCAAAAGTCGGAGTTCTGGTCAGAGAAAAGATTGTGGACAAGAAAGAATTTGGACCATCATACAGAAAGCCAGTACCTGTCCTGGCTGTCAAAGGAACAAGAACAGTACTTCTTCCACCTCTTGCCGGCAAAAGAGAAAAGAGATTTGTCTCCATCGATCTGATCAAACCACACTATGTGGCCGATACTGAATAGTAGGCCTCGTGGGTTCCTGGGTAACCGACGCGCTCCTCTCGCTACCATACAGGAAGTTCAAACAGAAAGATTCATAACATTTGAAGAGTCACCAATACAAAATAATGGATTTTCCAACAATGAAATGGAACTTGTTCCTATTGAAATAGAACATCGAAACACAAATGAAAGTCAAATATCAAATCGGCCTACCACCGATATCTACATAAATATGCCTCTACAAGAGATGTCTGCCAGTTCAACAAAACCTGCTGAGCTACCAAAAATAGATCAAACTGCATGTGGCTACTTCATTGATTTTGATACCTTCTCTCTTGATCCCAGTGTACCTGAAACAACGCCAGCTCCAGTTTCTCGTAAACAACAACTTCATGACAGTTTTATGAAAAAGACTTGCCTGGTCTCACCATGGCTACAGCTCTGGATAATAACTGGAATACTGTTTTTTCTATTCTGGATTGGCCTCATGACTGTCTTTTGCTTACTCATGAATGGAAACTATCTCCCAGAATGCTCTGCTGTATCAAATGTGAACTTGCTCCTGAAAACTCATATGTCATCACATTGTGAACAAAGAGACCTGTCCTTCGTGAACCTTACAGCTGTTCCAATTCCTGATGGTATAGTTTGGGACAGAGTTTCATATGATGTATTTGGTCCCACTGAACCTTTGAAAATACCTCATGTATTTTTTTTTTTTTAAATGATATCATTACCTCCAGTACATTTTCTGACGATTGGGATTTTGAAACTGTAAATAATATGTTCTCTGATTTAGAACAATCCGCTGCATTTTCAAGGATTGAAATGTTAGAGGACACAACTGATTGAGACACAATGTACTGTTACCAACATTATGGTCATCACTTTTACATAAATCCAGTACCCCACGCAATGTTTTTACATACCACCAATGGGAACATTGCCCAATACCACCGAAAGGTAGTTCACTATCGTTTGCACAGAAATGTTCTTATTTTTAGGGTTTAACACTTCTGACCCGACCTCATATTACTATAAGGTTGCACCTACAACTGCACTGAAAAATATGCTAACTAACACCAAACAGATTTACTCTGCATCCTTTATTTACCAACTGTCTGAATGGGGTTTCGACTTATAGAAGGACAATATAGACATAAAATCAGTCTGTAGTTCGAAGGAATGCCAGGTTCAGGGAACAGAAGCACTATTTTGAGCGTGCCTCATTCCACAGCAGATAATATTTCTGAATGACACTGTGCAACAGACTTCCTGTCTTGGAATAGCCAAGAACAAAGATTTGAACACTCCTCCGATTCACTCACCATCACACTTTGAGGGGTGGCGAAACACATGATGGGGATACAGTAGATGATATCATACATACAACTTCATACAATCGTCAGACCCCAATTGGAAGTGATGGTTAGTTTGGCCTACAGACATAAATAGATGTCAGACAAGATTCAGGGGTACCACCAAAGGGTTTAGTATCCATAGGCAGGACCAACACTATGTACAACGAGAACATCCGGGGGTAGTGACATCAAACGGTGTTGGGAAGTTATGCCTCGAATAGCTAAAAACCTCAACACTATCACAGGTGAAACAACACTTGTCCTTACTATCAGAAGACATGGATTTAAGGGACTTTTTATTTGGTCCCCGAAAGCCACGTCAGAAACGTTTCTTATACGCTGAAATCTGGAAAATCTCTCAACAGGAAGCTGCGTAGAGACTTCGTGAAATTGATAGAATTAACCTAGAAAAAGCCTTAGCAGTAGTTGATAATGGTATGACTACATTAACATCCAGGATTTGTTCACTGGGCAACATTGTATCTTCTGCTGTTGATATACTAGCACAGGATTTGTCCATACAGCAGCATGGACAGTCTCAATAACGTTCTATTATGTTGTTAAGCTGGACGCTACAATCATTGCGTTCTGGTTATGTGCCTTGGCAATTTATCAACAGTACGTCCTTGTTCTCTGCATACAATTTAACTAAGAAGCAGATAACAATGGCACAAAGAGGAGCAAAATATACAATGCTGCGTATTGAAAAACTGGACCAATTACCTTTCACTGTGGACGAGTCACCATCCACGGAATGGTTAATTCATGGCCATATAACCTGTCACAACTTTACAGTTTTCAATATTGCCAAGAACAACAACAGGCAGGCAGATATGAGGCGATTGGTAAGTAATTCATCAAGTAATCTTGGGAATTGCCATACAGATTACGATGCAGGAGCGGAGACATGGAAGTGTTTCTAAGTGGTACAGACTGCGAAAACTCTTTAAGTAGATCTCTCATCTGCCAGGATATCATGCTTCACGGGGCCTGTAATGGTTCAGTTGCAAACTTATCCTGTCATTTTGAAGGGTCCCCGGCTGCCGTGATTAATCCAGTGTTCAGATTACTCTTGAATGGGAGTTACTTGATGCTGAATGATCAAGGTTGTTGTGGGATGCTTCCGGGCATTGCATATCTTGTCACTGTAAGCTCCAGGGTTACTTGTTGTATGCAAGTATTGTTTCCACCGACCCACACAATCAGGGAGGCGCCGTTATGGCCTTCGTTGAATGTTTCCTTTATACGGTTTGATACTCTGAGCCGAATGAAAGCCATGCTTTTACAGAAAACCGTGCCCTTAACCTCCGCCCGAGAGACTTTTGATCTTCAGGTCGCAAGGTCCTCAGCTGAGAAACAGGCACTTGTATGAACGGACTGCCCTTTCCATTTCACAGAAATGGTACACTGTATCTTTAACATGTCTGATACGACATACGACGGGTATAGTACACCTATTTAATACCATAGGTTCTGGACTGTTAAGCACCTTTCAGACAGTCTTCGGAGTGATTCCAACCTTCATACACTCCGTATTCGGACTTCCGCTGATCCTGTTACTAATAGCAGGAATCCTGATTGTAATTTTTCTGCTACGTAATGGACGTACCAGTTACCAAGGAAATGGAAAAAACGCTCTTGGAGCGCCGATACCGTGATCGCATGGTACTCCATCTGGGCACACCTCGCCTTCGGGAACTGAGCAAATCTTGGTTCCTATCGTTTAGACCTGTCTGGATTGACTGTGTTTTGCCTGTCCTCCGATGCCTGTTCTGCAGACAAGAATGCATGTTGGATCTCTGTCTATCACTTCCATCGGTTGTGCCACCGGACGTGGATGCTTTACTGGACCCGATAACGGCCCATGTACTTCTGTGTCCTCAGCGTATTCCCATGTTGATGTCTGCATTCTTAGAGCCACCACGGAATGCTTCAGCTCCTGTTGGAATGGAGACCGGCTCCTCTACAAGCACTCAGGCCTTGGATGTCATACAGGCTTCCCCAGCATCGGCTGTGGGCAATATGGAAGATCATCTGTGCTTGATTGACCTGATCTGTCAGGTGTTGCAGAGACCGTTGTCTGCGATTTAAAGCAACGGTGATGTTGCGTCTCCCACACAGGACACATAAACATTTGGCTCATCGTGTGCTGGAAAAATTTGACCTTTTTCAAAAACAACCAAACTTGGAATTTTGAAACAAAAAACACTTTTTGCTTTTCTTACTGAACAGCATTGCTTTCAGGCACTCATAGTTGTTCAGACTATATATACGAACATATTTTAATGAACTTCTACATCTTATGCTACAAATTTTAGCATTTTTTATGCATTTTCCTTTTTTAAGTTTATGGACTTATTAGTTGTTTGCATATTTTTAGAAGTACGTTTAGACTTTTTAGTATGTCGTCCAGTCAAATGAGGAGTGGGTGTTATGTTTCATACAGGTACCCCGATATAGGCTCAGGTAGTAACCAAACCTTTCACCTATATTTACCCTGTCATTACACTACATAACGGTTCTTGGTACTGACCTTTTACCTAGTTACGGTACTGCTTAAATGACATGGGGTTTTCAGAAAACTAGCCTCATTCTTTATGCATGAGGATTCTTGGAACCTCAGCAGGACTACCATCTCCTGCAAAATAACTATGTATAGGGGTCATTCCTTCCATCATCCTAGTCCGACATGACACAGCAAGGTAGATCTCCTGAGGGTACCAATTTGGATATATAAACACCATGGGCCCGATTCACAAAGTAATCTGAGACAAAATCCTAACTTTACGACTTTCGGTATTCACAGAAGGCTTTTAGGAGAACTAAAGTTAGGATTTTGTCTCAGTTAAACTTAAGTTTTGGTCTTAAGTTAAACTTAAGACAAACTTAAGTTTAACTGAGACAAAATCCTAGTCATAAAGTTAGGATTTTGTCTCAGTTAAACTTAAGTTTGTCTTAAGTTTAACTTAAGACCAAACCTTAAGATTAACTGAGACAAAATCCTAACTTTAGTACTCCTAAATGCCTTCTGTGAATACCAAAAGTCGTAAAGTTAGGATTTTGTCTCAGATTACTTTTGTGAATCGGGCCCTATATCTTTGCTGAGGGAGAGAGGAGAAAAAGGACTTCCATGCTGACACACTGATGCAAGATACTGAGGTCCCTGCATGCAGACACTCCAGCTCGCAGTGGTCTGACATCCCTTACGGGGTGTCCATCTCGAGACCAAGACGGGGTCCCACAGTCTCTCACTTCAGGTAAAGGGGTTGGCCTCATCATAGGGGATTCTTGGCTCTACACCTACATACATGCTAGGTACACTAATGTACATCTAGTTAGGGTCGCATCGTAGGAGTACGCATTATTATTGTCATGTACTTACATGTTGGCATATACTTATTTGTTTTAGCACTATGGTAGGAATATACCATCCTTTTACTCTGTTGGTGCTTATAATCATTTATATCTGTTTCTGCCCTATGGTTGTTTCAGCACATCTATTTAACACTAGAATTACGCTGGTTCAGTAAATGCTTATTGAAAATGTCCCCACCATTTACTCTGTGTTTCTCTCTGAGTCTAAGTGAGCACGAGTAACTGAGCGAAAAGTACTGTACTGTTTCCACGATTCTGAGGGATCAGGGTTGTCATGTTCAATAGTTGCCAAGAACTATTCTCTCCTTGATAAGAGGAGTTTACAGTGCAACTGTGAGCTAGCTGGTATACAGGCGAATATACCCGATGGGGGTGTCCAGAATCAGTCTGGACAACAATCCCACAGTCTATGTTGTCTAAACGTGCACATCCTATGTAGGTTTATAGGAACTACATGACACTACGCCCCTCACATGTGAAATCCAGACATTCATCTACAAAGTGCTGTGTTTTTAAACAATACTCTGCAGATGGATCATTGCTCAGCATCCTCATCCTCTTCCTCCTGTCATCAGGAGCTTGTGGAGAGACCAAGAGGGCTTACCTGTGCAATGCAGTGTTCATGTAAACAAAAAAGTTGTGTTTGCATGAACACTGCTAAATACATTTTTTACAAGTGTAATAACTTAATTTGGCAGTGGCTTTATGGGCTCACAGGTGGCAGAGCCACACTATGGGGTCCCTGATGAGAAGCCACCCCTATCCATGTTGCAAATCTTTACTTTTTGTAAATTGCCAATGACAGTCAGGTCATTTTCAGTCTGTGTCTGGACATGTGTGCCATGGCTCACTGGTTTCAAATGTGCCTCAGGGAAATCTGTTACTGACTGGGAAACCAGTTGCATAAACTAAACTCTTTTAAAATTAAGTTGCTGGTGGTCATTCGCACATAGGTACTTTGACTCCCCTCCTTCGCCCCAGAAAAAAATGGTTGTCTGTTTTACTCTCGAAGGATCACTACATAAATTTTGGTTCAGATGTCACACACACCTGAACTTGGAAGCACAGGTGATTGTTCTATTGTCTGTATGCCCCTTTTATCTCAGTAGTCTTTGGGGAATTATTTCTGCTCTCCCTGATGATGTCAGAATCTGTGCAGTCACAGCTGTTATTGTTTCAAATCTAGTTTGTGGTAACTAGCTACAGTGGGCTTTCTCAAAGTAACTACTAAACATATTGCAAAATCTGGTACCCCTCGTAATAGTGGACACATACCAATGTTGCACTGTGTTTCATTGCTTCCAGAAGCAACAGTAGTTACGAGTACAGCAGTGGGTAACTTTACAACTTCTATGCATAGGTTATAGATGAATTTTTGGAACTTTTGACTTTTTTGGACCCTTTCCTCAGTTTTATAACGTAATGTAAAAATAAAATATAAATAAGTTACCAACAAATGCACTAAAATGTGAAAATGAAGTGCATATGAAATACAATGTGTTTCACAATAATGTCACCAGATAATGTAATCCTTGTACCAAACTGGCATACGTCCAAAACCTTCCCATCCGAGGTATGCACCACACTAGAGGATACTTTAACAACATAAACAAGAGCTGAAAATCTGAACACACCATTAACAACATGACCGAGTTTCTTAATTTTGACCCAACTATCCACAGCTAAACCCAATAGATCTGTTCTCTTGCACCCACCCTCATATTTTCTCTGTATGTTTTCTCTGACATCAACCACACCAGACAAACATGTGACATCAATATTGTGCCATTCGATCCACTCTCTAGTGAATTTAGACCCTGGAACACGACCGTGTAGTAAAACAAAAGGTGACACCCTACTAGAGGCATTAGGAGTAGTCCGTATGCCATAACATATCGCCCACCACAATCTTCCAGTTAAGAGTTTTAACCATCACCAACTGCAACTGATTTTTCAATGCGCAATTAAAACATTCCAGTAACCCATAACTTCTAGGATGGTACAACGAGGTCTTAATATTTCTGATGCCATGGGCATTCAAGAACGACTCCATCTCTTCTGACACTAATTGGATCCCACTGTCAGTCATAATTTCAACAGGATATCCTTCCCTCACAAACACTTTGTGTAAAGAATTGAGTGATCGATGCAGTGCTAATATTATTTACAAAACCAACTTCCTGCTACTTGGACATGTAATCCATCAGGACAATGTCAAATTTAGAACCTTTACCCAGCACTTTTATGGGACCAGCAATGGCAAAAGATAATTTTGCCCACGGTACCAAATGTGACTCCACAGGTTTAATTGGGGTTGGTTGTGTTACCTGAGTCTAGTCACTCATAATACAGGGACCACAATCTCTCACAAAGCATGTAACAGCCTTATCTATGTTAGGTTTGAAAACCCCATTCCCTTTATGCACTCGTTCCATTTCGCATTAGGTTAGCAGTGGGCGGCTAAATTAGGCATGATTCGTATTTGCGTTATGCAACCCACTTAGTTATCCCTGCCATGTGCAAGCTTCAGTTAGCAAGTGCGACTCCATTTTGTATTTCGTAATCCCTATTGGGCTGTGTCTGAACTAGGCCTCATTATTCGTATTGCTTGCTTCAGCAGAATACTGTATTTAGTTATTATTTTCTCTCCTGCTCAAGGTTGCCTTCCGACTTACTAATGAATAGGTCATTCTGCCCTCGCATACCTATCCGTATGTGTAGCTCTGCTCCCAGGTTAGGAGACGCAGAGACCCAGCACGGCAACCTTGAAACTGTGATAGTGTGTACCCATCAGGCAGGTGGTAGCCCATCCTTCTGTGCCTCCTTTGTTCATGTCCGCCTAAGCCGGTAACTTTCCACTGTGGGTGTGGCTGGAGGTTCTTGGGAGGAATGGTTATGCGTTGCAGACTGTTGGGGGGTCAGTCCCTCGGCAGTCATCTTAGGGTGCAGGTCAGATTGGACTCCTCTGCAGAGTATCGCTAATAAATATCTGTTTGTATTCTCTACTGTCTGACCGACTCCTCATTTTGGTAGAAGGCGAGTAGGTGGTTGTAGATAACCCGGGTGGCCTTTTTGGGTCACTTACTTCAGTTGGCGCCCGAACAGGTACTCCGCAAGGTGACCCGACTCACCCGTAACCGGGTTGCAGGGTCGGGGTTGCGTCCGGTCGGTCGGGCGGATCGGGATCCCCACATGATAAGAGTCCGGTTCTCTTGGCTGCCCCGCCGGTCTGATCGGGCGACTCCTCGTCTAGTGGTCACCGGCTGGGGTCCTGAGAAGGCGAAACCTTGGATCTGACCGTTTGGTCCGAAGAGTCGGCAGTGGAGAATAATCTTGCTCGACCTGAGTGCACCAGGTGAGTGATTTGACTTCTTGGAAAATGTGGCGCCATGGTTGAACGACATGAGCCTCTGGGCTATGTCTGGTACAGTCTCTGGACTGTCCTGTTTTGGTCTTGATGGGTTTGCGGACCCTTAAAAGACACAGAGAGTTTGTGAGCAGTCTACCAGGCCAACTGGAAATTCGGACTACTCTTGAAAAGGTCTGGGACTGTTTGCAAGCAATCTGCCAGGCCAACTGGAAATTCGGTCTGTTCTTGAAAAGGTCTGGGGCTGCAGCCTGTCTTCTTGTCTTGAAACAGTCTTTGGACTGTCGTGTCTTGGAGCAGTCTGCGGACTGTGGAGTGCAGTTTCTGGACTGCTTTCTATTTGGTTGGTGGACCGTTTTGTTGGTTGATGTTGTATTTGTCCATTGGGGACAGTGCATGTGTCTTATATTAAGATGCCTTGTTTAAGTAAGTTAGGGTGTTTTGGATGTCGGTGTTGTTCCACCGAGGCTCGATTGAAAGAGAGGCAGCCTGCGCCTCCGGAGGGTACCCCAAATTTTGATGTATACGTCAAGCACGGCATTGGCCCTATTATGTTTAGCATGTTGTGGAATAAATATACGAGGGACAATGCTGAGTTACAGTGGCCGCTTACTGGCACATTTGATGAGCAAAAGTTGTATTACTTGCAGGACAAATTGTTCGCCAAAAAGAGCAGGCAGTCGATGTTCGATTCTCTGAGGGTATGGCAGAAGGAAGCCAAGCAGCGATGAATGAGGGCAGAGAAGCAAGCTCGGAGGGGGCAGACGCAAACGATAACACAGAAAGCAATGGCCTCTGACAGGGAAAAGATCGAGAAAGGCATAGAGTGTGCAGATAGGAAGTTTCGATTACAGAGCGATAAATGTTATGTTGCTCGAGAGGAAGGTGACGAGTTCGTTGAAGAGTTACTGGATTCTTGACCCCCACCTCCTTATGCCCCCGTGTGGATATACCCCATGATCCCAGCATCTCAGCATTCCGCCTCTTGTTCTGCTATTCCTAGTCATTCTGTCTCCAGCTCTGCTGCTTCGGCCCCAGCCCCGCCTGTTTCTTTCCCACCTTTGCAAGTTACAGGGGCGGGTGCCGTTAGCTCTCCTATTCTGTCTCCTAGCTCTGTATCTGTGGCTACGCCTTCTCTTACTCCTGCAACACAGTCTTTGTTTGTGATGGTGCCCGTTTCCTCGTCTGCTCCTTCTCCCTTGAGTGTGGTGCCTCAGGCATTGCAAGATGCCGAGACGCTTGTGCGTGGAATGCACGGAACGAATTGGGCAGCGGCACGTGACCGCATGGAGAAAGTGTTGGTGCGCTCTGCTGTGGGTGATGAGGAAAAGAGAATGGTGGCTGACCAGGCTGCACAGTGGGCTTGGAATCCGATTTATAGTGTGGAAGATGTGTGGAGCGTGATGAAAGATTATGAGCCGTTTATACAGCAACATGCTCTTAAGCATATGTCGGCTACGTTGATAGGATTGTGGGAACAGTGTTTCAAGGGTATTGCGCCACAGATCATCTATGACAATCGGGACAGGGTATATACGACAGGTATGGCCCCTAATGAGGTTTTCAGTAATGTGACGACATTAGTGGGTTATCGGGGTAGATTGCGTCACTGTCGTCGGGACGTTCTTAAGCAGTTTCCCATAAGGGAAGTTCATCCCATTTACCACCCCGAAATACCAGAGTTGCGAGACGACCATGACATTGTCACTCGCCCGTGGGTGGCAGCCCATTTTCAGGAACAGTGGGTCTACACTCCATGGAAGAGGAGTGAGGTATTATCCTTAAACGGTCATTTGCTGGACCCTCGGAAAAAACCCCACTGCGTATTATAAAGAATTGACGGAGGCGGCCTCCTCCACGGTGATGACTTTAGCTGATATAGAGTTGTTTTTCGGCCTGTTGGTACCGGTGGATATATGGAGACAGGTGAAACGCAGGATCATGTAGTGGAATTGGGTGGAACATGGGACAAGATCAGAGCGTGGGATAAGGACCGCAAGCCTGGCGAGAAGCCGAAGGCAGTGCTATTGGCTTTGCCGGGGCGTATTATCACTTACATGCATTCCCTTATCCCGCCGAGACGAGTGGACTGGGACAAGTTGACTGCTTGTCTTCAGAAGAAGGATGAAAGTGTATCTGATTTCTTTACTAGGTTTGAAGGGGTGTTTTTGGATTTTAGCGGCCAAGCTCTGTCACAGGAGGGTGGTGTTCGTTTATTCGTTAACAGATTTGTCACTAATTTGCTTCCCGAGATTGCGACTAGGTTGCAGGCTTCAGAGAGTACTCAGACCACATCATCCCCTTCAGTAATTTTGAGTATGGCGCAGTACTATGAGCATAGAGAGAATGAGGACAAAGAGAAGATAGAGAAAAAGTCCAAAGAGTTGAAGACGAAGGTGTTGATGCAGCAAGTGACGAGAGGAAATGGCAGAGGTAGAGGTTCGGGCCTGGCTCAGCGAGGGTCCCGGCCGGACAGGAACAGTACTCATGGTGTGCAATAGGGTACAACCAATGTGCGTATTGTAAAAAGGAGAGGCATTGGTTGTTACAGAAAGTTGAGGCCCCAAGAGGTCGGGGTTTTAGAGGACGTAGTAGAGGAGGAGGAGGCCGAGGGGTGGTGCAGTCAGAGGATTCCTCATACACTCCTCAGAACAAGAACTATTTTGACGACCCTCGAGGCAGACAGCACTATCAGGATGACTATGACATGGACGAAGTGACAGGGTTGTCCCACAGCTAGGACAGCCAGGGACAGGGTGAGGGACCAGTTCCGGTGCCTGTAGATCAGCGCGGACCTTATGTCACTGTAGATTTGCAAGGTGCGACCAAGACATTTTTGGTTGATACAGGGGCTATGAATAACTCTGTTTCGCGTTCACTGGTCCCGGGGGCAGCTCTGTCTGGCCAAAACAACGTTTCGGTAGGGTTTTCGGGCATGCCGGTTGTTAGCCCCATTTCCAGGCCTCTTGCTCTGACTATTGGTCCCTTTACAGTAGACTCCCCATTTCTGTTAACGACAAATTGTGGAGAGAATTTGATGGGTTTGGATTTGTTGAAAAGATTACATGCAACTATCTTTTGTTCTCCTGATGGTGTCTACATGACCATAGGGCCAAAGGTGGCCTGTGCAACACAGTGCTTTGCAAAAGATGCGCCCCTCCCTGCTGAGTTCAAAGAGGTGCCACGTACTTTGTGGGCAACAGGAGATACGGACGTTGGGTTACTGCAGATCCCGCCGGTCTCTATTCAGATCAAAGATAACGCTGTATTGCCACGTGTTCCCCAGTATAAGATTTCCCAAGCAGGAGAGAAGGCCTTGTTGCGAATAATACAGGATTTGGTTGAGTCTGGTGTGGTTGAAGAGACAGCGGCGAATGTGTGTAATAGCCCTATCCTCCCGATTCTCAAGAAGGCACCCTTGGACTCTTCTGATGCTCATCCTGACGTCTATCGTTATGTAATTGACCTCCGAGAGGTTAATAAAATAGTGGTGCCTCAATATCCTGTAGTCCCAGACATTACCACAATATTGACAATGATTCCCTCCTGAGCCAAATTCTTTTCCGTGATCGATTTAAAGAATGCTTTCTTTAGTATTCTGATCCATACAGATAGCAGATATCTGTTTGGATTTGCCCTAGCCAGCAGGAGCTTTAGATTCTGTTGTGCTCCTCAAGGCTATACAGAAAATCCTAGTATTTATAGTCAAGCTTTAAAAACTCAATTGGATTCTTTGGTACTTCCTCCTGGTAATACGCTATTGCAGTATGTTGACGACCTCCTTGTGGCCTCTGATACTGAAGATGGCTGTAAAGACACCACTGTTAAACTGCTGTTGTATTTAGCGCACCATGGCCATAAGGTGTCTCTTTCCAAGTTTCAATATTGTCGACAGGAGGTCACCTACTTAGGTCACCTACTGTCGAAGGAGGGTCGCAGACTAACACCTGAACGCATAGCTGCTATCACTAACATGCCTGTTCCCAAGACCCAGCGTGAAGTACGTGCATTTATTTGCATCACCTTGTATTGTCGGCATTGGATCCCCAACAATTCCCTACTAACGAAACCCCTTCTCTACCTGACCACCAAAGATGTGCATGAACCCCTGCCTTGGACATCTGCATGCCAGCAAGCTTTTCAGCAATTAAAGGTTGCGCTTTGCTCTGCTCCGGTGCTTGGTACTCCTAATTACCAGAAGCCTTTTGTGCTTTATGTACATGAGGTGGATGGTTGCGCGCTCTCCGTTTTAACACAGGGTTTTGGTGGTAAGCAAAGACGCTGCGCTTATTTTTCCGCCATCTTGGATAATGTCGCCAGAGCGCTCCCGAGCTGCCTAAGAGCTGCCGCGCTGTGGCGGTTTCTATCAGGCAATCGGCAGGGCTCGTTCTTGACACTGACCTCACAGTAATGGTACCTCATGCTGTGGATACACTTTTGAACAAGACGAAAACGCAGCACCTCACTAGTGCGTGTCTGACTGGATATGAGCTCACTTTGTTTGCTCCGCACATTACCATCAAAAGATGTGCCACTTTGAACCCAGCCACGTTACTACCCCTCCCTTCAACGAGTAATGACACAGATGCACATGATTGTGTGTACAGAACGAAAGAGGAGATGAAAGGACAGGTAGACCTGACTGATGTTCCCCTATCTGACCCCCAAGGGGAACTATATGTCGATGGCTCTTGTTTCAAATTATCAGATGGCACCACCACTGCAGCATATGCAATTACAACGTTACACACTGTAGTTGAGACCTCCCGTGTCCCGTAGCAATCAGCTCAGGCTGCAGAGTTAGTTGCCCTTCTTCGGGCTTGCGAGTTGAGCGAGGGACTGACTGTCAACATTTACACTGACAGCCAGTACGCCTTTGGGGTTGCCCATAATTTTGGGCGCTTCTGGGTGGAGAGAGGGTTTTTGACGTCACATGGATTGCGAATACAGAACGGCCCACTGATACTTAGACTTTTGTCAGCCCTAATACTTCCCGACAAGTTAGCGATAATAAAATGTAGTGCACACAAGGTAATAGTAGATGATGTTGGAAGAGGAAACGCATTCGCAGACCAAACAGCTAAAGAGACAGCTAGATCAAAGATGAAAAAGATGTTTTGGCAGGACCTGCTAGGTGGGTCCCAGACAATGGAATGTTTGAAGACACGTTAGAAAATGTTAAAGAGATCCAGAGTGAGGCAACATTAGATGAATTGGCAATGTGGCAGGAGAGTACAGGGCGTCTAGATGAGGATGGGTGTTGGACAGATAAGTCGGAGAAACATAGATGGATGTTACCCAATGCTTATGTGCTCCCAGTGGTTACCATGGCTCACGGCCCAGCCCACATTAGTGCCAAAGGAATATGAAAGGTGTTGGACCAAGTATGGCAGAATGACAATATCTCCAAGGTAGCCACCCATTTAGTGAAGCATTGTATGATTTGCATGACACATAATCCTGGAAAAGGTACTCCTACACCCTCAGGTAATTTTGCACCGCCTTCCTTCCCTTTCGAGGTCCTCCAGATGGATTTCATCGAAATGGAACGAGTTAACAATCTAAAGTATGTGCTGGTAGTGATGTGTGCTTTCAGTAAATGGATTGAGGCTTACCCCACGAAGGAGAATACGGCTATGGCAACGGAGAAGGCACTCCTGAAAGAGTACTTCCCACGCTATGGATTGCCACGTGTGATCTGGAGTGATAACAGAAGTCACTTAAATTCGAAAGTCATCAAATTGGTGTGTGAAGGCTTGCATATTAAGCAGATGTTTCAAGCAGCGAACCATTGCCAGTCAGCAGGTCTGGTTGAAAAGTACAATGGTACTCTCAAACTGAAGCTAGCAAAAATACAAGAAAGTACAGGATTGCAATGGCCAGATGCATTACCTTTGGCTTTGGTATCTACCAGGGCAACTGCACACTCTAGGACAGGGTTGTCACCTTATGAAGTGGTCTTTGGCCTCCCTGCTAATATCTGGGGCGTCCCAAGGCCCAAGCGCTTTTCCGAGATAGAGTATGCTCTACTTGTGGACTACCTGTATGAGTTGACTAAAGATCTTCGTTCTCTTCATCAACAGATCCAGGAGACACTGCGACCAGTACCAGAGGGGCCTGGACATCAGTTGCAGCCTGGGGACCACGTTCTGGTGAAAAATTTCCAGAGGAAGAATTGTCTGGAGCCTCGTTGGAAAGGGCCACTGTTGGTCCTTCTTGCCACTTGCACCGCAGTGAAGCTCGACGGCCGGAAGCACTGGGTGCATGCAACCCACTGCAAGAGGGTTCCTCTCCCACTCCCCTACGACAAGTGGGTGCTTGAAGGCATTGCTGACCAGGAAGGGGAACGGGTGCCCCGGTTCATTCCTTTCTCTGACGCCCGGCTGAAGTGGGCGCAGACAGACGAGGAGAGTGATGCTGCCCTGCTCGAGGCAGCTTCCCCGCAGATAAGGGCCACCCCAGTTTCTCCCGCTTCTGATCCACAAGAGTCTGAGTCTCAGTCCCCATCTGATATTGAGTTTCACCCCCTTTTGGTTGACGAAACAGTGCCTGGAGTCACCAGGTATAATCTACGCCCCAGGAAGAAGGACAGTGCACCGGAGGGACAGTCTAGCAGTTAGGGAAGGACTTGAGATCAGGCTGTGGGTACTGTGTCTAAGGTGCCTGCGATAGAGTAGGGTGAGCTGAACAGGTGCACTGCCTTGGACACTGGACAGGATCGTTGAGGGTACTTGCCCTGGAGGGAGGGTGCCCTATCCTGAAAGAAGAAGGATTTGTTATCAGCAAGGGTTGCGATCGCGCAGCCCCATTGAGGGAGTGCTGCATAGCACAGTCGTTGACGAACGATAGGAGCCTACCAGCGAGGCTCTAAACGCACGCTGGGTGACTTGTGCCCCTCTAGTTGGTTGTGTCTCGTGGCTCCAATTCCTAAAGTATTTTCTATGTACCCATTTGGCCATGCAGTCATGAGGGAGGAACAGCCCCTAGTGGCCCCTCCACTAGAGCAGAATGGTCCTGGTTGGTCTAGTTGGTCTACCAGGAGTAAGATAGTAGTGGTGATTTTTCTTCTCATTGTAACAATAATACTGTTTGGGGTGGTGTGGTATTTAGAAGAACAACATCCAGTTCACACTCTGATAGGGTGTACCCCGGTTCCACCCGAGCACCTGTTTGTCACATTGACCCGCATAAGGCAAGACATAGGCAGACATATGTTGACAATGCTTTTGTGCAGATGCTTCATCAGGTTCATAATACGACTAATACAATGAATTGCTGGGTGTGTGGGTTACTTCCCTCCGTTATGCACAAGAATGATCTACTAGTGTCCTTACCCCTGTCGTACTTAGGTAGCTGTGAGGCGTGGTTCCAGTTGCTTTCCATGGTGTACATTCATTATCATGCTGACGCTATGAATATGACGGAGTCTGACTATGACACAGTTCTGGAATATATAGTAGTACACCAGGGTTACACTGCGGGACCAGATAGAAAAGGAGGGTACTTTACATCCCAATGCTTGCATGAATGTATATGACAATCACAAAAATGTCACATGGTTGCAAGACGAAATGTTGGATTTTCAGGGATTCAATGTCTCTGAATACTTTCACTGTTTCCATGCACGAAATATCACTAGAGATACAGATATGCCCGTACCTGTAATTGATACTGCAGCTAGTTTCTGTGTCGAAGGCTTTGGGAATATTCTGGTGGGACAGAGCGGCTGTAATTACACATATCGATTAAATACTACTAGTAGCCCGCCTTTACTGACGCCGCCTAATGTATACTTTGTCTGTGGAGCGCATGCTTATACATGGCTCCCTAGGGGATGGTCTGGCCGGTGTTATATCTCTTTTCTTTTACCTCCTGTTTATATTGCGCCCTCCAATTATCACAAGGACCACAGACTATAGCGGAGAAGCATATACTTGTCCCGGGAGAGGAGAGTTATTGACACAGCAGATATTGATCAGACAGATACCACTTTACAGCAATTCACAGATGCCATGAAGGGTATAGTGCCCTTTTGGGGACCTATGTATAACAGTCTTAGCATTCGCCGCCTCACCAGGGTTGTAGAAGGGGTCATTAATACTACAGCAGGCATACTGCTGAGCTCCAGGCGACCGGGCTTGTTCCTCTTCAAAATCGGATGGTTTTAGACGTCATCCTTGCAGATAGGGGCGGAGCTTGCCGCGTCATCGGCAGCAGCTGCTGTGTCTACATCCCAGACCACGCCCCTAATGTATTTTCCGCTATCCAGAAGCTGCATATGCTTGCATCTGATATCCATCAGGACAATGGTTCATGGTCCTTGACAGGGTGGTTCTGGGGTCTGATATCGTCCTGGGGTTGGAAGATACTTCTTTTCCTAGTAGCTACTGCAGGAGTCATCTTCACGTGCTGTCTATGTATCAATTGCCTTCCAGCATGTTGCACTTATTGCGTGAGCAAGCTCACACCTACCCCTACATTGCCAGGGTGTGGTAATAAAGTTTCTGCTATGATGATGCAAGATATACAAGATATGATGCTGATTGATGAGGGTATTTTTTAATACTAAAGTGATTTGATACATATATACTGCTTTGTTTTCCCCTGCGATTTCAATGGCTATGCAATTTCTTTTTCCCCTGCCTAGAATTGTAAAGACCCTACCGGATAGCCAATAAAGCATTTAGCCTCCACTGCCAAAAGGAGGGTCTGTTAGGTTTGAAAACCCCATTCCCTTTATGCACTCGTTCCATTTCGCATTAGGTTAGCAGTGTGCGGCTAAATTAAGCACCATTCGTATTTGCGTTATGCAACCCACTGAGTTATCCCTGCCATGTGCAAGCTTCAGTTAGCAAGTGCAACTCCATTTTGTATTTCGTAATCCCTATTGGGCTGTGTCTGAACTAGGCCTCATTATTCATATTGCTTGCTTCAGCAGAATACTGTATTTAGTTATTATTTTCTCTCCTGCTCAAGGTTGCCTTCCGACTTACTAATGAATAGGTAATTCTGCCCTTGCATACCTATCCGTATGTGTAGCTCTGCTCCCAGGTTAGGAAACGCTGAGACCCAGCACGGTAACCTTGAAACTGTGATAGTGTGTACCCATCAGGCAGGTGGTAGCCCATCCTTCTGTGCCTCCTTTGTTCATGTCCGGCCTAAGCCGGTAACTTTCCACTGTGGGCGTGGCTGGAGGTTCTTGGGAGGAATGGTTATGCGTTGCAGACTGTTTGGAGGTCGGTCCCTCGGCAGACATCTTAGAGTGCAGGTCAGATTGGACTCCTCTGCAGAGTATCGCTAATAAATATCTGTTTGTATTCTCTACTGTCTGACCGACTCCTCATTTTGGTAGAAGGCGAGTAGGTGGTTGTAGATAACCTGGGTGGCCCTTTCAGGTCACTTCCTTCATCTATACCAAGCCACCAAACATCTTCACATAACCTATGCTTCATTGCTCTTATCGCAACATGACCTTCACATGCTAATTCTAAAACTTTTGTTCTCAAACTGGCAGGTACAACCAGTTACCCTGGCCTATGTAACAGTCAATTTTCACAAGTCAACTCCGTGGCAACAGAGAATGCAGACCTGTCTCTAAATCCTTAGAACTAAGCCATCCTTGCACAACCCACAACATGTCTTTGCTCAGTGCTGTGTCCTTTTTTAACTCCCTTCTCCATTCACACTCTTCCAGGGCCCTATTCAACACATTGTTGATAAGATTTGTCATACAAACATTTTCATTATCCTCAACAATCTCCTCATCAGAACTGTCCAGAGGCATTCTTGAGAAAAAATCTGCTATCACATTCCTTTTGCCGGAACATATTCAACTGTGTACTTGAATTCTTGTAGACAATACTGCCACATTGCAATCCTAGGCTTACCCTTAGCACTGCCCTTGGTACTGAATAAGTCAACCAAAGGTTTATGATCTGTCCTCAGAACAAAAGGAACCCCCACACATATGTGTGGAAATACTGCGTACCATTCCAAAACGCCAGAGCTCCATCTCAGTTGTTGAATAGGTATGCTCTGCCCCCCAGAGAGCTTGGAACACAAAATCAACCACCTCCTCACTCTACTTATTTCTTTTTTGCATAAGGACAGTGCCCAATCCCAAATTGCTGGCATCAGTCACAATAACACTCTTATCCTTGGTTTCAAATAACTTTAGAAAACCAGCAGAAATAATGTCAGATTGTACCATATCGAAAGCAACCTGCCATTCCTTACTCCACACAAACAATACTCCCTTTCTCAGCAAGATCCTAAGGGGACCAGTCTTATCAGCAAAATGAGGCACAAACTTAGAATAAAATTCCACTAGCACCAAAAAATATCTTAACTGATCCTTGTTTAAAAGAATAGGAGCTTCCTCAATAGCCATTAACAATTTTATTTTGGGACTGATCCCACTTCTCGATATTTGATGACCCAAATAGTCCTCGCTCAACTCTTCAAACGTACACTGATCACTGCGAAGTGTTAGCCCCTTGTCTTTGCAAGATGTGTAAAACTCTTTCTAGACATGTATTGTGTTGTTAGAAATTTTGGCCAAACACTGTATGTCATCCTAAAAATATCGCACCCCATTACAGTGCCTAAACAAATTCTCTCATAAGTCTCTGAAACACTGATGAAGCAGATGCTAGCCCGAATGAGTCACAAATGAGGTAAGATGTCTTGACTCCTCACACAAAACTACCTGGTGGTATGTAACCAATGTGTCCATGATAGTAAACACTGAGGCCCCCCTCCAAAGTGCTTAACATCTCACTAATGTTGGGTAAAGTTCTACATCAACCCATATGTTTTGGTTAAGATCTCACAAATCTACGCACAATCGTATAGAATTATCACTTTTCCATGCTAAAACCACATGAGCAAGCCATTCTGAAATTTAAATAGGCTCTATAACATCCAATCTACATCGCTTGTCCAAATCCTTTCACAAATCTTCTCTAAGGGGCATATGTATCAACCCTTTTCCCGTTTGCAAATGGGCCAATTCTCAGAATCGGCCCGTTTGCGAACGGGAAAAAGCCTTTTGGGGTGTATCATCCCAAAAGGCAAGTGCAAAATAGTTAATCGCAATTTTTGCGATTACCTATTTTGCGCATGCATTTAGAGAATCACAAATTGTGATTCTCTAAATGCAATGCAGGAAGCGCTTCTTAAATTGCGAACCTGCTTTAAGGAATCGCAATTTACCACCAACTTCAAGTTGGTGGTAAAATGCAAATCCTTAGAAAAATGCTCAATTTTGCATTTTTCAAAGTGGCATGTGGCGCACATACATGCCCCTAGGGCATGTATGTGCGCCACATGTGCAGACATGCATATTTCAGGTGTGCAACAGGGTGTCATTTTGACACCCTTGAAATTGCATTCGCAATTTGCGAGTACCTAATAGGTACTCGCAAATTGCGAATGTCTTCCCATTCATTCCTATGGGCCAGCAGGCCCATAGGAATGAATGGGAAGGTATTCCTTAATTGTGAATCGCAATTTGCAAGTCGCAATTAAGGAATATGTAGGAATCGCAATTATTATTGCGAAACCTACATACATTTCTTTTTGCGAGTCCTTAATAGCGAATCGCTAAGATTCGCTATTAAGGAGTCGCAAAACGGTTGGTTGCTACATATGCCCCTTAGAGACAAGGGCACTTTATGCACCATATGCGCCACTGAAATGGAACCTATTTTCAACACAATTTTGTGCCGAAATCGTTTAGATTTTCCCAGTTGGTCTATGAACACGATAGGAAAATGTCCACCCATTGGATCCCTGGTGAAACATTCATACTTGCAAGCATCAATTTGGATGTGGAAATCATGTAATCAAGATGATTGGGGTCCAAAATGATGTTCAATTCTTCCTGATCATGCCAACCCAACAAGTTCAAAACGCCTTTAGCCACATATCCCATTCCTTGGGCAGATTTTCCTTCGAACTCAAATATCCTATCAAATTGGCCTTCAACCTCAAATTTCTTTCCCCCATAAGCACAAAATGTCTCAGTAGAAGATTGAAGTCTCTGTGGTTTACATTTTAAGAACACTTCAGGAACATTTAAGTAAAAGGAGACCCCAAATTGGCCATTAAACTCACACTCATGCCATTAATCATAACATTACAAAACAGCGTTTTCCTCCTCAGAGGCTTTAACTCTCCCACAAGAATGCTATTGGTGTCTTCAACCCCATCAACAATGACAACAGTCAAAATCACGTCATTGTCATTATTAGGTAGCATACTCTCTTCCGCCTGCGATATTACAGATTTACATGAACTGCAACATACACTAGCAAAATGCCCCTTACGATTACACTTATAACATATTTGATACAAAACAGGACAATTTTTAGCATAAGTAACAACTTGTGACTCCTGCATCTAAAACACACAGTAGCATTACTAATCTTATTTTTTTTGCTTTCTGTGTGGACAGTTCTTTTTCCATCTTTGCACATGTCTTTTGCCTGAAGTGCATTTACTATCTTAGTTGGTCCAGAGTTCACATGGGCTAATAGTTCTTTCAAATATTCATGAGAATTCTTAATTGCTCTAGGAATAGTGATGATCGTTTCCAAACTAGGATATTCTGTGGAAAGTATCCTTTCTTGGATCTTCTTGTTACATGTTTTCTCAATTAATTGATCACGGATAATTTC
This sequence comes from Calotriton arnoldi, assembly GCA_963921515.1. Classification (NCBI taxonomy): domain Eukaryota; kingdom Metazoa; phylum Chordata; class Amphibia; order Caudata; family Salamandridae; genus Calotriton; species Calotriton arnoldi. The sequence continues at coordinate 83,467 of CAWUFW010008126.1, forward strand.
ATCCTTGAACTCGTGGTAAATACACGTAACAGCTAGCTGTTGCAATGTAAAGACAAAGCCATCAATCAATTCTCCTTGCTGCCCTCTTTATAAAAACTTGGGCCTTTCCAGTGCCACATTTCTGGCTGGAGAATATCTTTTGTCCACTGTTTTAATTACAGAAGAATATTAATCCACAACATCCACTACAATCATTTCTCTAGATGCTCACTCCTGATGTAACTGTACTTTCACCTCTTGTAAAGGTAGTGTTTTTAAAATGGATCTCCCTTCAGGACACAAATTATGTATAAACAGTGCTTTTTTCTTTTTATTGGTAAAGGTGTCTCCATCAACGGCATCCAATATGCCTCAAATGTCTCCTTCCACTGTGTCCAGTTCACACAAGACACTCCAGGTGCTGTCAGAACAGTAGGAGGTGCACTGATATTTTCCATTGGCTCAAGGCTGCACAATGATATATCAATGAAATGCTTTAACACTGCTTTGGATGCACTAAAAAATGCTGAATGTGGAATTCTATGAATACTGAATAACAACTTAGACAAAGTGTCATAGGAAAAATTGTTCACTATAAGCAATAACCATATGGTAAATTTTAATAATTCGTTCAGTACTTCGGGCGGTTTACCTGTTCCAAAATGGCACCCATTATCCAATGTGAGAAAGGCAGGCGTTGCCCAATATAAAATGGCCGATGTGACGAGCCACTAGAGATAAGCTTGAACGCGTCACTCAGGCCAGTCTATAAGGGTGTCTCTGCCCACAATGCGCTCACCATGAAGTTGCCTAAATTAAAAAGGCTGCCGCGACGAGTCAAATGAGATAAGCTCATACACGTCGCTCAGGCCAGCCTTCCCGGGTGTCTCCGCCCAAAATGCTCTCGTAGTGAAGATTGAAGGGAAGGCCCAGACAACATCCCCTGCCAAAGCTAAAGAAGCTGCATTTGTGTAGAGGAAGCAGAGCACCACAAAGCTCCAATGGAGATGCAGGTGCAGAAAGCTGGTGTTAAAGAAGTGGATCCGGTATCTGCTCGACTCTACTACTAAGAAGCAGGAGACCTCGATGATGATTTCTAAGGAATTTATTTCCAAAGCGAGATCACAGTAAATATCACCAGCACATCACACTACAGCCACTATGTTCTGTCTCCAACCGCCTACCACCGAACCTCCCTCACAGAATTCTCCCACTCCCCACAATCCACATTCTAATCCCAAGCATTCCTTAAAAAGAAATCCCACATTCTAAGGCCAGCAAAAACGAGATCAACAAAAATGGAGGAGGAAGGCAAAGAGTATGGGGGAAGGCCATCTTAAGGCTGACAGGTCTAACACTCAATATCAAATGCATACATTCTTTCTTCTAGGGCAGGTAAAGTTTCTTTGACAAATTACACCTCAATGGTCACTGCTATCTCTATTTTAATTTTTTTATGGAAGAATAAGCCAATTTTTATTTGCAGTCGCAAGCCCCAGCACAGTGTTCGGTTGATTTCAATCTGACCTCTGTAATTGATAATCACTGTTCCAACGAGTGTGAGGAAACACAAACGCCACTTTGTATTACACTTAATTTCAATGTGAAATGGCTCCAGAGGGCATTGCGTCAACTGATGACATTTTAGTTCATTACCCTATCCATTTTATGACAATACGGGTTATCTTTTCAGATCGTCAAGTCTGACATAAATTTCTTTAACACTGTGCATATCATTTCTCATCTTTTCCTCCCATTATTTACTGTTTCACAAATTAAGGTCTCATATGATAATGCATAGTGTTGTGCCTCCTTTAGGGTCCTTATCTGCATGCAGCTACCTAATAGCATAGGCGACTTGAAGTGGAGCAATCCAGGTTCTGGCCTGATCTCTTAGGCATGTTTGATGAGTTTTGAACAGAGAGGCCCATGATAATCAACAACACTAAATCAAGGTTATGGACCTTAAACACCATGGATCATTCACATCTAACATTAATCTTGACCAGGCTATTCTCAAAACATTATGTGAATTTGATTTTAACTGGGAATTAGTTTGAAAGACACAGCTAACAAGCCAAAAGCATCAAAACACTCTCACACAGCTGGTTCAGCAAAAAGATTTTTAGTGATAGTTGGTAGAAAAACGACCTTTCCAACATTAAAAGTATTGAATGCTCAAGCTGCACCAGCAGTGAACTACCGCCCTGAACTCTGGGGAAATAACAGATGCTCAAATCATGAGGTCAGTGAAATTTGTTGCCAAAAATGACCAGTCAGGGTAAGGAAAAGAAACAGTTTCCTTTGCCTGACCTGCATCATTAATAATCATCAACAATGGACATTCTAGAATGTTGCTTTGTTTCATGATGTCAGCTGGGGTTTTAAGGATATTGTGACATCAATTCACTGGATTATCCCTTTAAATTTCCCAAAACTAGGCCTCTGATACCTTAATATTAAAAAATGATTCAGAAACATATAATCAAGAAGACTGGCTTCAAGCAAATAACCTTCTGGTTTAAGATTTGTCTGTACAAAAGAAACAACAATAGAGCAGATCTTTAAGAAATACAGGAGGACTCTGTTGCATTACACTTGTTTCGGCTAAGTTGAATGCTGACATTTTTGTTGAACTTATGATGTTCTGATCTGAGGTGAAACTGCACAACTATCTTTCTAAGAGCTCTAGCAGGACTAGAGTTTTTCTGTTACCCAACCCTCATCGGTCTCCTGCAGGCCACAGCTGGAACCTTTGATTAAATCAGCAACCCTCATCAGATTTACACAGAGAAGCCCGCGATGTGAGTTGCACCCTCAATGATGTTAATGTTAATGATTTTTGGAGCGTGCTAATACAAAAAGGTGTCTTAGTGCTAGTGTCAGTTGTACCATTGTAGAATACAGTAAGAAGGCAAGGGTATACAATGAACCTGGGATTCAAGGACCGAGAAATATTTTGATAAACTGGGAAGGATTTTTAGGTCAGGGAGCTAAAGAACCAAGTCTTCAGTCCCTTCCTGAACTTCAAGAGGTTAGGGTGAGTTCTTAGGTAGTTGGGCAAAGAGTTCCACCATTTGGAGGCAGAGTAGGAAGAACTTCTTCCTCCCCAATGGGCTCTTTTTATACTAGGAACAAGGACTTTCCTGGCATTGCTGGATCGTAGAGCAGGAGAAGAAGAGTACAGTTTAAAAATATCTTGCAGGAAACGAGGGCCATCCTGGTGCAGGACCATATGGATCAAACATAAGGCCTTAAACTTTACTCGTGCCCTGAGTGGTTTTTTAACAGGGCTGGAAGAGGGAGTTGTCCCGTTATGTTTAAAAATCACAGCAGATTAAACATTAATCTGCAGTGACTTTTAAAAATAGAGGGACTGCTCCCTCTTCCAGCCCTATTTAAAAACCACTGACTGCACTGCTGTGCATACCCCTGAGCCACCTTACATACTCAGAGTGTATATGCCTTATATACACTGAATATGTAAGGGCGCTGAGGGGCATGCACCTCAGTGCATACCCCTTGGCGCCTTTACATACTCGGCGATGATTACTGCAGAATATGTAAGGGCGCCGAAGGGTATGCACTGTGAGTGCATTTGACATTTGACACTGCTGTGCATACTCCTCGTGCCCTTATATGCTCTGCAGTAATCACTGCAGAGTATGTATGGGCGTGAAGTGATATGCCCTACAGAAAGGGCATTTGGTATTCGGTAGCGCTATTTGTTAGTGCAAAATGCATCCTAGCATCCATTTTTATGTGCAAGGGTGCATTTTGCGCTAAGAAAATAGCACCAAATGCCCACTCCGTCCACTTATTCAGCGGAATCTCATAGAATTTTAATTTAATTCCATCGAAACAAATTCCACCGTATGTGCCCACCCCTGGTGTCCATAGGCATTTTTGGTTTGCTTATATCTTTGGGGCCATTGGACAAATCATCACAAAACGTTCCCCCAGAGAATTATTTTCATCTCTGCTCCTTCTTGGAAAGTTTGGAGGTGAACCAGAAAGCGTGGCACGAGGAAAATGGGGGTCCCAAAATGTGTTTTCCGCATTCATTTTTTCCATAGGAACTTTAGACACAGCTACAGCCCAAACTGCTGAACAAATTTACTCCAAATTTGGCAGAAAGCTAGATTTTAGTCCCGAAAGAGTGATTTTTTGTGATTTGTTATAAATCAGTTCAGTAGTTTTTCTGCAATTAATGCTCAAAAACCTTTATTTTCACGTCATGTAGGATCTGCGGTCCGACAAATCTTATGGAGAGATCTGATGGGCTGCCAGCACACCAACAATGATGTGGGGGCAGCCATCTTAGGACTCGGAACTCAATCTCATGAGACACCCTGGAGTGGAAAGACATCCCAAGGAAGAATTGTGATTGGTTTATATGGATGTCTTTATTTAGCAAAGAAAGATTCCATTCTTGTTGCTTCATTTAGCTATTGGGTTTTGCTGTGCTTAGACCTTTTTGGCTAGCTCTCTGACATTGCTGGTTTTCTGTTATCAGAATGTCATCCTCCAATTCAGATGAGAACCCTACTGCTGTTCCTGCAACTACACCACCTCAGTCACCCAAGGAGTCCTTGGTGTTGCAATCTTTTTAAATGAGGCCTGGTAGGAAAAAGTATCTACCAAATATGTGATTTGTAAAACATGAAAAAGGAGTACAGTATGGGCAGCTGGAACATGAAATACAGCATGAGTACCACTGGGATGTGGCGACTTTTACGATGGAATTTGCATTTTCACTGAACATATCCTGTTGTAAGAGGTATAATTTATATGTACCAGATTTTTTTTACACTATCCCACATGACTCTCGCTAAATCGTAAAACTCCTTGTGGCAAGCCCAGTAATTTTCCATGCGAGTCTCACGGGATGTTCGCGAGATCGAGTGACCCCCATAAAAATTATCCATTTACTCATCACAGTACTTATCTCTCAAGCACTTTCTCTCAAAAACAAGCACTAATGGAGTGTATGGAGAACTCATCTACTTCTTTTTAGGTCGAGCCTCGAGTAGCGCGCAAGCGCTGCTCTGGCGAGACTTTAAGTAAGGGGGTTTCAGAAGCTGACCACACGCTCATGCGTCGTGGCCTTTTTCGGGCGGTTACGCGCGAGCAAAAGGCCATGGTGCACGAGCGTGTGGTCACGCCTGCTGCTCGCAAGCGCACAAGCGCGCGCGACGTGCACTACAGCGCGTGAATACCCTCCCCCCTCCTCCCACTCCCTCCTCGTCAGCTTCATTTTCCTTTCACTTTCGCGCCGCGCGGCCGTGTCACTTTCACGGCCGCGCGGCTATCAGCTTCATTTTTAGGTCGAGCCTCGAGTAGCGCGCAAGCGCTGCTCTGGCGAGACTTTAAGTAAGAGGGTTTCAGAAGCTGACCACACGCTCGTGCGTCGTGGCCTTTTTCGGGCGGTTACGCGCGAGCAAAAGGCCATGGTGCACGAGCGTGTGGTCACGCCTGCTGCTCGCAAGCGCACAAGCACGCGCGACGTGCACTACAGCGCGTGAATACCCTCCCCCTCCTCCCACTCCCTCCTCGTCAGCTTCATTTTCCTTTCACTTTCGCGCCGCGCGGCCGTGTCACTTTCACTGCCGCGCGGCTATCAGCTTCATTTTTTTTTTTGTTTGTTAACTTTCAGCGCGAGGCGCGCGCACCACTCGCGTCCCCTTCCCTCCTCCCCGCGCGTGCCTTCAAATGCTTGTTTAAATGATTGCGGCCCATCCTTTCTTTTATTTTCCACGGCGCAGCTGCGGGTGACTTTCACTTTGTCAAATGCGGGTCGGGTAACCAAGGCACACCAATGCGGACCACAACTCCTTCTGCTGCTTCGGAGCGCTGTCGGAGTGCCGCGAAGCACCACTTCACAGCGTCTCACATCATCATTATGCACAGCGCTGGCCCCGTCCTCGAAGCACACCAACATCTCCGGTATGAGCCGTACTATATAAATACAGCGGGGACAGAGAAATCTCGTTTCGTGAGTACGAGCCTTCCTTCTTTGTGTGCGCCGGCAGCAGTGCCAATTGTGTTTCATACCAGGAGTTCTACCATCCAGCAGGACTCCATGGCCGCCATATTCAAATATGACTGTGTGTCTTGCGTCTGCAGGGACATAATCCCTCGACGCTCTCTGGGCTGTGCTTATGTCAACTTTCAGCGCCCGGCCGACTGTAAGTGCCACACGACTCTGGCTTACTATTTTATCACAAATGTCTTGTACCCGATGCACAGTTTAAAAACCCTTGTACGATACGTGTGTTTACTGCAAGTTGGAGGGGCTCGTGTTTTTGCAGAAGTGAGATACTTTTATATATGTGGTGTTGTTCACTGGGCTGATCAACTCGTTGCCTCTACTGTTTGTCTTAAGCCGTTTGTTGTAGAAGTAATTAGATTAATGGGCAGCTGAGCAGTTGCTACACGGAGAATCCACCGTGTTTGACAGTTTTGCCACTGTAGCGAGTCTCGTGTAGTGTGAGTGTGACTGATATATTCTGCCATGTTCGTGTAGAACGGATAGTATAAATGATTATTGTTTCATTATTATATGGCATCTGTAAAAACGTGTTATGGTATGCGCCTTATTTTTTGCAATGAGCAACAGAGAGCTGAGAAATGAGCGTAATTTCAATGTTGAAATCCAATAATTATACAAATGGATCATTTTGCTGTGTCTGACTACTTTTTATTTTAAGAAATGTCTAGGAAATTTAGAAAACACACGCGTTTTGATTGTGCACAGATGCTCATGCATACACGAGTACAATAAATATTTGTTTGCCAGTATTCTATTTTCCTAAGTGCTTTTATAACAGTTATTTCACTGGTTAGATCTAGGGGGACAACGAGTCAAAGCAGCAATTGTGTGCCTTCATGACTAGCCGTTTGATTTTGGAGTGTTGAAGTTACATGTGACCTATGTGCGGGGCTTATGTCCTGTAGGGATTGCATTTCTGGCAAGGAAATATATGCATACTGTTAAACGATTTCGCCAAACTGTACGTTTTATTTCTGCATTCCAAATCACACTATGCTCGAGCCACGTATAATCCGTAGTCTGCCTTTACTGTAAATGTTTTCTTGTTTTACTTACACCGCTCCAGCCCCGAACAGGGTCATATTATAAAGCCTGCAGTGATTACCATAAATTAAATAATGTTTCTAGTTCCGCAATTACTGATTGAATACCACTTTAAGCCCAATGCTTGCCTGGCTGGTCTAATAATCTTGAAGGGACATGTCTTTTATTAAATCGAAAATGCACAACTACAAGGAGCTTGGATTATAGAACCACCTTTTCGAGAAGGCGGTGCAATTTTTGTCGGTGCTGTTACACTGCTGTGTTCATTAGCAGTTAATATGTCTGTCATTATAATAACACTTTATAGCACTTTAATTCTCTCCATCTTTTTGGTAATATATCAAATGTGCCAACGTTTAAATGACAATAAATACGACATCTGTACATGCAAAATTGACACTTAATTATCATATTAGTCAACTCATAAGTGGACACATGTTTTTCGACCCCATGAACCATGAAAAACTTGGTGTGTGCCATTTATCTGATCCAGTAAATTCAGATTTTATTTGGTGTGACAAACATCGCACCCTCTTTGGGCCACTCGTAATTAGGTCCCAAGAACTGCTCCAGAATACAAGTATTATTGCAGCGATTTCAGAGACAAAACTCATTTACGTGGAGTTTTTTGGTCTAGATTTTGCCAGCACAAGTGACAAACAGACCTGTTGCTTGCAAAGTACATACAGTGTGCTTTGGGTCTGCCCTATTTTAATCATTGGCTTTCTTCACTAGGCTCTTTCAGTCATTGACTTCAAGTCTTGTCTCAGCTCAATGGAGTTTTATCTCTCTAATACTCTTGTCTGTTTGTCCTACTGCCTCCACTAGAATGGCTGCATTGAACTGCATAAGGGACTGTACGACTATAACTGCCCTCTTCTCCGGGCTCACTCCCATGTTTCTTGTTTTTCTTTTGGCCGTGCTGCCATCTTACTGATGCTGTACAACATCGCTAAAGGCATTGGCAAAGCTAATAGGTACTAAGGGCGCGACCATTTGACTTTGCCAATGCTTTTTCTGCTGTAGGAAAGGATATTTTCAAGCCTTTCAGTATGGCCTTGTCTCCTTGTTGTTGAGGTGTGCCCCAACATGGTACCTCAGATTTTTTTTCTGCAGTATGTTTTGCAAACTTGTGCGGTTCACAAACTTCTCCTTCGTGTAATAGCAGGTTGAGCAATCATGTTCACGTTTTGCTCCTCAGTCCGGTTTTAGAAGTGAAGTGCTGGTTCCAGTGGTTTATGAACTGTAGACTGTGTGATGTAACACCACCTTCTCAGCAGATAAAAGTTGTTGTTAGTTTCAAGTTTGGGTTTAGAATCTGCAGTTCGTGAACTTATTAATCAGGGCATCTCTAAAATGAACCCTTCAAAACATTTTCAATATCTTTTACTCTCATAATTTCTTGAACAACTGGATGGATTTACACTAAACCAAACAAGCATTGGCATAGCCAATAGGTCTCGCCTTTGGGACCTTATAAGTTTTTAGCCATGCAACAGTTGATGTTGTTGCACTAAGGATATTGTGCTGCATAACTAAATACTTATAAGGTCCCAAAAGCGAGACCTATTGGCTATGCCAATGCTTGTTACTATTAGCGATCCCGAGAGTCCTGCAAGATTGTAAAAATTTGTTAAAAACAATATACATTTATTTTTTACACAGTAGTTATATGTTAGACACCTCCTCTCTATAGTCTGCACACACACAACCGTCTCAGCTAAATCCTCTCTCTTGGGACAGATTTTCTCTACCCCAATACTTTTTTCATGATCCAGCAGGCCTTCTGTGAGTGTGGGAGCACCCAAACACCTGTCTTCAGTCGTGTATTTTTCCATCTCGCAGAAGACACTCACAAGCTCAAGCTTTTAGTGTATTTCTCATGGACAACCGGTCTGCATCTTTCAGTGTGGATAGTAGAGTATTCAAACATATAAATCTGTGCACTGACACCTTTCTCTATAAACAATTTCCTCTACCACTCCTACCCTTCTTTCATGATCTCGCAAGGCTCTCGCAAGATCGTAATTTTTTTAAATCACATAATGTACACTCTCCTTCATTACAGTACTTACAACTTTTACTTCAAAAGTTACCACTCCAGTCCCAGCTTTCTTCAGTATTGCAGAAGAATATAATAGGAAGTGAGGAGAGACTCGACTCTTCAAAAACACCTGATCACAGGATAACCACTCTACATAGTAGGGTATAATAAGGACTTGCCATTCCAATGAGACCTCCACCCAGGGCAAGAAGGATGTGCAATGCAGTGTGGTGAAGGACTGGCCTCAACATTAAGAACCCTCTCTTGGGTGATGGGTGTGTGTACTAGGATGTAGGAAGAAACTGGCCTCTCTGCTGAGACCGCTCTCTGGGATGACTGGCGCGTGTAGTAGGGTGTGGGGAGAGACAGGCCCCTCTTCTTAGATCTCTCTCTTGGATAATAGGTGTGCGCAGTAGGATGCTGGGAACGACTGGCCTCTCTGCTGAGACATTTCTGTTGAATGACAGATCTACAACTAGGGTGTGGGGAAGAAATGGGCTCTATACTGGGAAGTTTCTCTTGGATGACAAGCATACAGACTAGGTTATAGAAAGACTGCCCAGGTGAACTCAGACATCTCTCAGAGCAACACATGTGCAAACTATGGATAGAGACTGCTCTCTCTGCTCATACCTCTCTTCAAGAAAGTGATTGTCATTAGTAGAGTATAAAATGGAGCCTCCTCTCTGTTGACAACTGTGTATTGGACAACCAGTGTGCATATTTAAATGTAAGAACACACTTACCTCATTCTCAGACATCTGCTTATGGGGACAGGCATGTATTGTAAGCTGTACACAGAGACCGACCTCTGTGCTGAAACTTCTCTTCAAAGTGGCAAGCACATATACTGAGATGTGCAAAAGAACTGCCCTCTCCAGCAGCTGACAGCAGTGCGTAGTATACGTTGAGAATGCATTCACCTCTGTGCCAAAACCTGTCTCTTGTATAAAAATCTTTATACTACAGTGGGAAGAAGCACTAATCTCTCTATAGTACATTAAACATACATATACATGCAGTGGCACAGTTACAGTTCTTGAAGATTGATCTGCCATTTCAAGTCAACTCTGCAAGACTGTAATAATATTGAAATCTTTAGAAGCTATTAAGGAAAGAAATCTGTAGTAACTTTAAACATATTATTAAACTACAAACAACAACTACATTAACAAACTACGACAACAACTGAATAAAAATCAAAATACCAAACTTTACCAATTGTTTACTTTTTTTGTTCCCTCTCTTTACTAGGCAGTAACACCTCCTACCCTTTTGCTTCATTTGCGTATTGGATTATGATGTACATATATCTTCTTTTCCTTTGTTTCAGCCACCCTGGCCGGCCAAACAATATCTCCTTTAATAGTCTTTTTCTGGCAGGCTAAGTGGCAAAAGAATCTGTTCAAATAAAATAAAATTTGCAAAATGGAGTTCAACCAGGAAATTAGAAACAACCAGTGTGTTACATCTGATACAGGAATGTAGAAGTATTGTATGTAGATGCAGTCATTCTGAAAGGATAGGTAAGACAAACGTAGCTTGTGCAGCCACACTACACAGTTCTTCAGCTGCCTACACCTTATTTCAACTAGCAGATACAACCTCTCCCCAGGTATTTACTACTCAAGTAGATAACAACCCTCCTTATATAAATAATGTTTTTTTGCTGTTTGAGTAAACAAATCATTTTGTCAATGAAAATAAGTAGAGGTACAGAGAACGAGCTTCTCCAAGCGTACAAATGTCACTGTAGGCAGCAAGAACAACATCAGTTGTGCAATTACATTTTTTCCTGACTTTCCACACAGTTGTTGTTCCGTCTTTCTCCCAAATTAAACAATTTTTGTTTTCCTCCTCCATATATTGTGTGGCATGGTGCTGCTGTTTTTCAGAGCTTCTGTTTTCCATTTTCCTCCTAAAAAAGACAAATTAACCAAATAATTTAAAGTTACATAGTGATCAATAGCTGATCACAGTGATACATCAGTATATTCACTAACAATTTCAAGATTATTTTACCCAAAATCACATATTTATATGTGCTGTACCACTAACTTCATATTTGTTACTCTTAAAAAATTCCACATCCTCAAACACTGCATTTTTTATCTACAATTTAATTATAACATGCCTTCAAACATGGTTCCATAACAATTTGTAAAGTAACACATTCCTCTTCATACACCTTTCCTAACAGTGACCACAGTATTTTACTCTACAAATAGCAATATCTCCACTCAAACATCTCACAGGGGTAAAATATGTGTACAGTAAGGTTCACAAAAACACTAGTTTTTGTATTTACAGATTGCAGTAACTTTATTTTATAATTTCAGAAACACTGTCTTTTTTTAACTTACAAATACATACAGATTGAACATTCGATTTTTTCACACATCGTCCAATACTTGTTGATATCTCTCTACATTCTATATTCTTCCTCTCAAAACCTATATTAAGAAACATACACCTCTGCAAACAGCTTTTGACTCACTAAACCTTTTATAGAATATGTTTATTAGCACGAGTGCACTTACTGACACTTATCAACAAAGTTCATAAAGTATATTTGTAATTATCTGAACTTAGAGCAGTTTCATATATGCAGCTGAAGACACTAGTCTGTCTCAGTTCCAAATTCAAACACTTCTGTTGAGCACAACTCCAACAGACTTCCGTCTCCTTCAAATCACCAAGAACAATGTGAACTATCTCTGATTTTGCACCCAATCACATCACAGCATTTATTCAACCATGTAATAAAAATGGTAACTATTGGTGAGCCTTGGCCCTTTTTTCTACTTCTCCCCTATTATGATCTCTCAAACCTCCTGCAGGATCGTAAAACACCTTGTGCCAGGCTCAGTAATTTTCCCTCAGGTCTCGCAACCCTCTCGCATGATCACACGTGTCCATGCAGCAAGCTTAACTGCCTGAAGCTTGTGACCTACTAACGTGAGAGTCTCCCGGGATTGCAACAAAATTGCAGGGAATTAGTAGTATGTGGGACAGAGTATCCTCTCCACTGAGACCCATCTCTTACATGACAGGTGTGTGTAGTAGGGTGTGGAGAGAGACTGGTTTCTCCACACAAACCTCTCTCTCTGATGACAGGCATGCGTAGTAGTGTGCATGGAGGGAGTGGCTTCTCCACTGAGACCCCTCTCTTGGGTGATGGGTGTGCATTCTAGGATGTCTGGAGCGACTGGCCCCTCTGCTAAGACCTCTCTCTTCTATTACAAGTGTACATACTAGAGTTTGGGGAGAGACTGGCCCCTCCGCTGACACATCTCTCTTGGATTACAAGTATGCATAGTAGGGTATTGGCAGAGATTGGCCTCTTCACTTAGAACTCTCTCTTAGATCACAGGTGTGTGTAGTAGAGTGTAGGGAGGGCCTGGCCTCTACAGTCAAACCTCTGTCTTGCATGACAAGTGTGCATACTAGATTTGTGGAGGGAGTGAACTCTCCACAAAGACCTCTCTCTTGTATGACGGGTGTATATAGTAGAGTATCGAGAGTAACTGGCTTCTCCGCTGAGACCCCTTCTTGGATGATGGGTGTGCGTAGTAGGATGTGAAGAGAGGCTGGCCTCTTCCCTCAGACTTCTCTATTACATGAAAGGTGTGTGTAGTAGGGTGTCTACATGGACAGCCCTCTCTTTCCACACCTCTTTCTCAGGTTTGAGTAGCTAAGACCATTCTTTCTACTAACTCAAGTCTGCTTACAATACTTAGTATCTACTACATAGAATCTTTGTCTTGTTTTTCTGCAGAACCAAAAAGCTTGTGTAGAAAATACTGGGCACAAGTCATCAACTGTCATCTGCACACAGAGTTACTCTTCAAAGCAAAGATTTATAATGTGTTCATTTCCTCTACACAACTATGATGCATTAGCAGCACAGGTGTCTTGTAAACACTTACATCCATTAGCTGGACACGGGCAGTACAAAATGAGGTAGAGAAGTAATATGCAAGTTACCCACCACTATGTGAGCCATAAAACAAACTAGCACACAGTGATGTCATCAGTGATGTCATAAATGATGTAATAGAACATGTCATGAGTGATGTAATATGTGAGGTCTTAAGCAGTGCATGGTGGGGGCGCAAGTTATAGTTAAAACAAAACAAACGTTAATATGATGTTATTGTAAGGTGAAAATGCTTGTTAAAACATACTGTTTTATATCAGTAAAACCACTGAAATTCACCAGTTATAGTTATTTCAAGTAACTATAGCTTGTACCCTGAATTAACTATAAGTCGCTCCTCTGCCATGACAGTGTGCCATCAATAATGTCAATTCCAACATTGCAGTAATGTTATCGATGGTGTCATAGAACAGTGAATTATGTAATATTGGAGGTAATTAGCATTGCATGGTGAGGTTACGGGTTATAGTTACTTTGGGATGCGCGTTATAGTTACTTGAACTAACTATAACCGATGAATTTCAGTGGTTTTGTTAATTTAAAATGATATATTTTAACTGACATTTTCACTGAATTATAAACTCTCTTTAACTTTTGTTTCTTTTAGTTAATTTCTAAGGTTTTTTTTAAATGCAAAGTAAGATATTATTACCAGATATAATGCCAATCACCAGCCCGCGCATGGCCGTTGGTCGTGCACGGCTTGGGGTTGGCCATAGGGCTTGGCCTCCATGATGTTACAATAAAACGGGTGTCCCCACAGAACACATTGCATTTTATGATGATCTGCTACCATTATAAGAAACCCAGACGATCTTTTATAGTCCCTATAACCAAAGAAAGAGGCGTTAAACACGTTTGCCCTGCAGTTGTTTACATGCAGATGTTGTCAGGTGAATTTGTTGTTGCAAATGTTGCCTGATTTTTAAGTGCCGCAGTTTCTATACGGAGCATACAGGATGACTAATCATGTCTTAATAAATTTTGAGCTTTTATTTCATGAATGTAATGTTTTATATATTGTTTTTTGAAGTTTTTATGCTTTGTAGTTATATACTGCTGTTATCTTTTTATGTAAACTGAATAAAGAAAGAAATTATTATTAGTCTAGGCTGAAATCCAAATTGGCAACTGTGCACACAGATCAAAAATATTTATAATAATAAAAAGGGTGTAATGTTTAGTAAGGCAGACATACTGACTTTGTCAAAGGGTCAGATCACCAAAATACAAAAAATGAGCCTATCGGCTTTATGAAGGGGTCAGCATATCAACATTTATAAAGCAGACCTAATGTCTTTGTAAAAGAAATCAGCAGTAATCATAATCAAACGTATATTTTATTGATTCACAGTGCAACGTTTAATAAACAAATGTTTTAATAAAGTTTAATAAAGTTCAAAATATTTTTGAGTCTTTCTTTAAATATTTTTCAGCCCTGAAAGTTTACCAATAAAAACAACCACTAAAGGGCCCTACACTCCAGCTGGAGTGCTTTAAAAAATATGGTAAGATCTCCAGGGGTCATGGATTTAATGACCCAGGAGAGTTACTGGATTTTTTTTAATGCTGCTGAGGGGTTGGTGCAATTCCTGCAGCCCCGTACAACATTAAAAAGAATGCTCGAGGGTTTGCCTGCCCCTTCTACGGGCAACAAAAGCTCATTAAAAACCCTCACAGGGCATTATAGGGTGTTTCTTGATTGGAGCAGTGAATAATAAATGAGCTGCTCTTGCCCTATTATTTTTTTATTTTTGTGTGCCCCAGTGCCAACTCGGGACACCCACACCCATTTTTGTTGGGGACCATGGAAGGAGCCCCAGGACCCCAACAGCCCTGCCATCTTCCTGCAAGTGTCCCCTTAGACCAATTTCTTTAATATGCTGTGGTGCCATGGAGCCCACCCGGAGCATCCCCAGATCATTTTTAATGTTGGGGCTGCGGGGGGAGTCCCAAGGCCCCCATGGCCCTCCAGGCTCCCTGCAAGTGCAGGGGCTGGCATCTTTAATTTCTTCAAAAATATTAGAGTGTCTACTTGGGGCACCCCACACCAGGGCACCCCACAGCATTGCCACCATTGGGGTCTGCGTGGGTGCACCAAGGCCCCCGCAGACCTGCTGGCTCCACCGCCTGCACCCATCCCAGGTGCGGCGGAGATCAGCATTTCTCCCACCCAGTGAGAGCAGCTTTTCTTTTGCACCTGCCAGGTGGGACCAATTCTGTGGGAGAAACGTTTGTGCTCCCACCTGGTAGGAGTAGCTTTCTGCTCCTGCTGGGTGGGAAAACATTAGACTTCCCTGCCTGGGGTGGGGAATCCCCAATGTCCCAGGGGTTGGGGTCCCAGGGACCCTAACCCCCAGGGGCATACAATGGCTCAGGGAGGGGAGCCACATGCCCTCCTCTCATCAATCTAATACATGACACTGGGGGAAGGGGGAAAAGGAGCCTCAAGGAGGCTTAGGGAGGGGGCAGTGTTTCCCCATCCAATTAATTTAAAACATGGCCCTGGGAGATGGGGTCCTCAGGGAGCAGGGCCATCATCCCACTCTCTTTAATTTAGATATTGACCACCCTCCCATCAATTTAATACATGGCCCTGGTGGATGGGGGTCCCAGGGGTCCCCAGTGCCTTAGAGAGGGGGGCCATGCATCCCACTCCCCTTAATTTAAATATCAGCCCAGGGGCTAGATATCGGCCCCAGGGGATGAGGCCCTCAGGGCGGCTCAGGGAGCGGGGTGCACACCTTCCTCCCCTATAAAATACAATGTACCGCACCATCAGGCCTTGACCCACCCCAGGTGTTTTTTTCAAGCACAGAATACGACTTTAAGGTAAAATTAAAGAAAAATGTTTTTGGACCGAACCCCCACCAAGCCTAGAGGAGCAGGGTATCCATTCCCTGTCCCCTTATATCTCTTCGAAAGCTTTTTTCTGGACTGGGGGCTATGGCCTGAATTATGATGCCAGTCAGATGAGTGTCTGACCGGCATCGTTGCGGTAGAGGGACTGTCCGAGAGGTAGTTCGCAGTCCCAACTGCCTAATTAGGATCCAACCTCTGTGGAGGCAGTCGCAAACATGCCTTTTGGCATTGAGACTTGTGCTGCGGCCTGGAAAAGGGCAGCAGCACAAGCCCTAATGCCAAAAGGCATGTTTTTAAACATTCCTGCACCCTGTGGCAGGCACCGCATGGTGCATGCCACATGGGGCATAGATGTTTGTGGGGGCGCCCTCCTGGCCTCATAGCGGAGGCCGCGGAGGGACGGGGGCCCTGCTAGGGGCCCCCAAAGTCCGTTTCTGACAGCCGGTTGGACCGCCATTGAAAGGCCACCAGAAAGGGCCATTGTAATCCTTACAGCGGTGCCTGAGCAGGCACCACCCTCATTGTAGGGATTCCAATCTGATCGCAGAGGAACTGCAGCGGTCTTTCTCTCAAACATGTGGTCAGACTGACCGCATTGTAATGCAGCGGTCTCACCACTGCTTCGGATGTTGGTGGGACCGACACTGACGTGATGATGAGCACCCATGTCTCTGTGTCCTAAAATGGTTGCCATCACATCTTTGTTGATGTGGTGGCAGCCTATCAGATTTGATCTCAAGATATGTAGGCTCCACAGATCCTCAGCAGCATAAAATAGCTATATTGTTTTAATCTTAATTTATCAAAAACAGCTCAATAGAATTATCCAAATTACCAAATCCCACTTTCTGGATCAAGATCTTGCTTTCTCCCAAATTTGGAGAAATTCCGTTCAGCCGCTTTGGCTGTAGTTGTGTTTAATTTTCTTAGGGAAAAATTAATAGGGAAAGCATGTTTTGGAATGTCCCTTTTTCTTTGCCCCCACTTGACGGATCACCCCGAAATATTTCAGGAAGGAGCAGAGGTGGACAAAGCATGGGCTCCAGCCCAATTTTTAAAAAAACGGGGTGGACCACGGCCCGGGGTGGCGGCACATTTGTAATATATTTTATATTAATGGAAGGGGGACCTCATTCCCCGGGTCTAAAAAACAAGTTAAGGTGAGGGCGGTGCATTGTCCCCCTCCCCGAGCCAGAACAGGCTCTGGGGACCCCATCATGTGAGCCGCAAATGAGTCGATGGAAAGCTGCATTGACTTATGCCATCATGAGGTCCCCAGGGCCATTGTATTGGTCCGGGATGGGGGACTCATGTCCCCTCCTCCCCATCGATTCAAGTCAACGCAGTCATGATCCTCCTGCTTCCACATCCTATGCATGCTGTGAAAGATCTTCAAATGGTTGCCTCAGAACACCAGACAGACTGTCAGGCAAGCACTCCTCATCAGCAAGCTGGACTACGGAAACACTCTCTATGCCAGAATCTCCAAACAACTCCTACACAGACTCCAGACTATCTAGAACACTGCAGCTAGACTCATACTTGACCTCCCACACCACATCCACATCACACCACACCTCATGGAGCTTCACTGGCTCCCCATTCAAACTTTTCACGCACAAATACATAGCCCTACACAGCACAGGACCAGAATACCTGAACAATTGCATGCACTTTCACCAACCCACCAGACACCTACACTCTGCCTCACTCGCACACACTACCCGCATCCGCAAAAGCAAAACTGGAGGTCGCTCATTCTCCTACGTTGCAACTAAAACATAGAATGACCCCTCTCAACACATCAGAGCTTCATCCTTATTTCTTGAGTTCTGCAAGAAGCTGGGGCTGCCCAAGTGCCTGGATACACTCTCAGGGGATGTTCCGGGGTCCCCAACCCCTCGGGACACCATCTATTTTCCTGCCTGTGGGTGCAGCAGGGAAAGTGCAATGTTCTCCCACCGGCCGGGAGCACGAGGCTGCGCCTGCCTGGTGGGAAAACAAAACTTTTTCCTGCCCGTGCTCTCAGGCAGGGAAATACATTTAATTGCTCCCACTCCATGGGAGCAAAAGAAAATTGCTCCAGTGGGTGGAAGCAATACTGACTCCCGCTTCACCACAATGGGTATAAGCAAGGGGAGCGGTGGGGATGCAGGGGCCCTGGGCCTTCCCCCACAGCTCCCAACATGGGAGTAGCTATTGCATGCCCCTGGTGGGCACCGGCAGACTACTAAATTTAAAAAAAAATAAAAGATGTGGCTGGGTCCTGCAGCCCCAAAAGAACAATAATGATCTGGGGTGCCCCTGGCAGGCATCTGGGCACCCCTTACATAAAAACAAACTGCTGGCTTCTGCGTGTCCCCAAGAAATGGGTCTGCTTGCAGGGAGCAGGCGGGTGAGAAAATTTAAAATAAAAACCCATAGAGCATCCCATAAAGCCCTGCAAGGGCTATTTACATATTTTTTTTCTTTCTTTTGGTAATGTCTCTAGAAATGGCAGGGGCACCACCAATTTTTTTTTTAATGTTGTGGGGCCTGTGGGGAATTCTGCAGCCCCCAGCAACATTAGAATAAAAAAAAAAACAGTATTTTGAGTTATTGAAACCCTGACTCCAGGAAAACTTAACATATTTTTTTAAGCATTTCCCAAGCTGGAGCTTTTAGTCTACAGCTGGGAGTGCAGCTCTTTCCAGAGGCTGATACTATGGTTGCATTTTATGTGGCATGAATATGTCTTAAACAATATAAGGCTCTCTTCTGGTTGTTTTCATGATTATATTTTTTAGGCAGAAAAAGTTTGAAAATAAAATTCAGGGAATATATATATATATATTTTTAAACAATATGTCTCTGACTATTTACTCATGTTTCACCCATAAGATGCAATTATAAAAACTATTAAAAAAGAAAGTCACATACGTAGTTCAATAAAACTTTATTAAATGTTTTTAAGTAATCAGTATTAATAAAAATTGTATTGTGTGTATTAATGAAAAATAAATGTGTTTAAAATTATTGGGGATTTTTGGAGAAAGATGACTTGCTTGATATATAGAGGACTGGGTGGGGCGGGAGTTGGCTTACGTATAAAATCAAATATTACTGTACGTTAAAAAACCTAGAAATGCAGTGAAAAAAACAAAGGTTAAAGTGACGTTATAGTTAGGCATGATAATTGTATTTTACTTTGCATTAACAAAAAAACCTTAGAAATTCACTGGAAAAAAACTAAGGTTAATGGGACATTATAGTTAGGTGAAAATGGAAAAACCACTGAAATTATAGTTATCTCAAGTAACTAAGGGGGTGATTATGATGGCGGTGAACCAGCCACCGGCAGCCTGCCGGAGGTGGGTTCACCGCCATTGTGCTGCCAATTACTGCACGCCAGATCAGTATGGCGGGCGGTATGCCTGGCAGGCGGAAAGCCCGTCCGCTACGGGTCCGACAGAGGCAATCATTACGATTGCCTGTCGGACCCACCCCGCATCTACAAAATGGTGGTGGTGCCTAGCAGGCACCGCCCGCCAGATTTGGATGCTGCATCCCCGCCAGCCTGTCTATGGCAGTTCAACTGCCATTTAAAGGCTGGCGGGGATGTACTTTGGGGGCCCGTTGCGGGCCCCCCTTGTGCAGGGGCATGTGAGTGTTGCACTTGGGTGGCACCGCGTGGTGCCTGCCACATAGTGCAGGGAAATGCACAACATGCATTTTTATCATTGCGGCGGCTGCTGCAGCCAGCAGCACCCGCCGCAATGGTATACATGCATAATGCAACCGCCACACTGGCTGTCGCATTGTAATTTCATGTGCAGGACCTCCTCCATATAGGCGGCCGGTCCCAATCCCCGGGACGATAGCGGACGGACTTAAGTCCATCCGCCATCGTAATCAGGCCCTAAAACTCTTGCCCTAAGGTAGTTATAACACGCGCTCTTGCAATTTACTGACTATAACCCCACATATTACATCGCTCATGACATGTTCTATGGCATCACTGATAATATCACTGCAACATTTGCTATGAAATTATATATATGTTACATTACAGAGTGTCAGTAGCCACTCAGTAGTTGTAGTTAGGATTTCCAGATATTGGAATTCCTCGGACTTGTTCTTGCTAATAACTGATTTTTTCTTGCTAATAACTTTGCTACCTTCTGTCGAATCTCCATGAAATTTTGCAGAGCTATCGTTTTTTCTGCATTGGTGGATGACGAAAAGTTTCATGGTGATTCATAAAGGGGGTCTTAAAACACGTTTAAATATGAATGCATTTTGCATCGACTTAGTAGTTTGACTTAGCAGTAAAACAGCTGAAATGCTTTTCACCAAATATGCCAGGAATATAGATTATGGTGTTGAAATGATCCTTTTTGCTATTTCATGAAAATCTGGTAATTCATTTTTTATAGTAATAAGGGACAAAATCTTAGTGATATATTGGGCCGTGGTATACCGTGGTAATACCACGGTACATGGTGATGATAAAACACAATTTAATTGGCTAATGACTGCTCTTACAAACTGAAAAGGCAGCTATATTGTTTTGAACACACTTTGGGCATAATTACGAGTCTGGCGGTCCACGGACCGCCAGACTCGTGGGGGCGCAGTGGTGATGGTCTCCCAACCACCCTATTACATTAAAGGGGGTCGCACCGCCATTGCTCTGCTGCAGCTGCCAGGTAACTGCCATTCCCTGGCGGTGTTGCGGCGGTTAGGAGGCAGTAATATTCTTGGGATGACTGCTGCGGTCCCGCCAAGCATATTACAAGTTTCTTCTGCGCTACGGTTTTCCGTGGCAGAGAGGAAACAAAGGGTGTGCCAATGCGCCATGTGGATGCATACAGGGTGCAGGCACACCAGTTCCTGCACGGCATGGATTTTACATTCCATGCCATTCAGGAACTGTTTTTGGCGTTCCCATTGTGGTGCCCATTTTTAGGGCACTGCCGTGGGAATGTCAAAAACAAGGCCTGCCAGACAGGAGGAAACTCCTAATCTGGCAGGCGGCCTGACCACAGCTTTGGCAGTGCTGCGGTGGGGCGGACCCTCCAAATCTCCAAAGAGCTCCCGGAGGCCTGGCTTAACCTGGGGAGGTGGACTCCTCCAGCATCGGAGTGGCGACTGGCGGGCTCTGGCGTTCGAGAGACGAGTCTGGGTCGGCTGCGTGAAGAGCTGCCGTAGACCGCAGAGAGGACAGCCTGAGCCCCTGGGTGCCCCACAGGGACGGCGCACCGGCTGTGGGAGCAGGCACTGGAAGCAATCCACATGCTCCGGGGACATAGGTGCTCCAATCTGGGCCACATCAGCAATGAACGGTCAGCCGGGCCGAGCAATCCGCACCAGTGCTGTTCCAGGCAGCAGCCAGCGCCCGCAAGAACCGCTCCTCAGGACAATGACAGCTAATCCCCGGGGCTGACAAAGGGTCTGCTGGTGCCCCCCACAGGGCGCCCGAGTTGGACTGAACTGGAGGAGTGAGCGCCGGGGGCCAGAGTCTGCATCAGCAAAAGCACAAGGCAAGCCCAGGAGACCGGAGCTGGAGGTAGGAACTATATTTACTGTTGTACTGCAGGGGCAAAAGCAACACGACGGCCTGAACACCAACAACGTGCACGCAGGCACTGTGGGCCACTGCACTGCATGTCTGACTGAGCAAAACCCGGTGAAGCTGGTGAGGTGGCGGCCTACGGTCCTGCTACCTGAACCGGTGGGACAGGACTGCCACCAATTAGAGTATAATACTACGGCATGCAGTAGAGGCTGCAATTCACATGTGAATTAAATCAAACCGTAGACTATTAGCAAGTGTGGAGCAAAGTGCTCAATACACATGCGACACCGGAGAAGACAGAGACCAATCGACATGGCCTGGGCCGGCCCTGCGCTCCGACGAACAGAGGGTGAGCCGAGTGCCCTTCCCCGCCGCAACCCCAGCATGGCCATTTCTTGAGGCCAGAGTCTGACGCCCCCTTGGCACAGCGCACCCGGGAATGGGAGAGAGGAGAGGAGGGCTCCTATATCAGCACAGTGGAGTTCTCTCTCCACTGCCACGGGTGCAATTCGGTAGGGAAACTCATACATGGAAGACGGTGGGCCACACTTCAACTCAGCTGCGCCCAGACAATAGCCAAAGAACGTCGGGCAGTTCTAGCCTCCCTGGGGGATGACTCCACTGGCCAGCGTGAATGGACCCCTGCTCCCCTGCCAGATCACTGGCGCTGCGCTGACATAGGGCTCTTGTGGTCCCTTACTAGCCTGCTCGGAGAGGGCGTGGACCCGGAAGGGATGGGGGCACGATGTTCCGGATTGATTTCCCCCCCCTCTCGTGGGTCTAACCACCCAGGACATTCACAGTAATTCTTGAGAAATGTTATTTGTTTGGGTATGTTGGGTCCCCTCCCCTCCTCACGATCCTTTCACCCGTCTTTTGGGTCCACCATATCGCTATGCCACTGGCCTAAGATAGATATTCCCCTGCTACACAGCCACAGTAATTCCCCCTCTCTTCAGCAGCGCGCTACCTTAGCTTCATACCACGATCGTCGTAATGTCACAGACTCTTAAAATAATGACTTTAAATGTCAAAGGGCTTAACAATCCAATCAAACACTGTGCTACCATTTCTTATCTTGAACATTCAGGAGCACACATCTGTCTCCTCCAGGATACTCATCTCCTTTGCTCTAGGGTATTCCCCCAACAGCTTTTCTCCTCTCTGTCCACCAAAACCGCAGGGGTAGCCATTCTTATCTCTTCTACGTTCCCCGGAAAGCTTGGTCCTAGACAAGCAGAACTTAAGGGCAGGCTGTTAGGGTACTCCTTTCTGTTAGGCTCCTACACTCTCACAATCAGCTCGGTCTACGTCCCAAATGAGGGACAGGAGGGATTTATACAAAAGGTGGTGAAAGTGATTAAAACATCCCCTGGCAGGATGCTGCTACTGGGGGGAGACCTAAACTTGGCCTTCGATAACGCTCTAGATAGATCGGTCCAGAGGCAGGGACAATCAGGTGCACTTTCCAAGGAGGGGCTCCTGACACTAAAAAGGGCGGGCCTAACTGATATCTGGAGGGCCATACATCCCACAGCCCAAGAATACACATTTTACTCCCACTGCCACAAGACATACATGAGAATTGACTACTTCTTGGGCACACAGAGCTTTCGGTCCCACACCCAACAAATAGAGATACTACCACGCACACTCTCAGACCACTCAGCGGTAACGCTGGCCCTCTCCCTACCATGCACTCACCACATACCTGGTGCCTCAGAGACACGTTACTACACCGCCCCGAGGTGATCCAGCAGATCTTGAAGACATTACAAGACTATTTGGCAATAAACGACACTCCAGAGACTCCTATAGCTACCCTCTGGGATGCCCTGAAACAGTGACTAGGGGGGAATTTATAGCGATTGCAGCCTCGGATAACAAGATTTGTAGAGAAAAGAGAGATCTCTTGACGAAACGGGTGCAGGAATTAGAGCACATACACCAGAGAACTGACGCCCCCAGGGTCTGGCGACAGCTAGAAGCTGCATGAACCCAATTAACCACCTTAGATATAGACAGAGAAGAGTATGCAGCGCTTAGACTTTGCCATACCTTCTACACCGGGGAAGACAGATGTGAGAGATTGTTGGCCAACAGACTGAGAATACAGATACAAACATCCGGGATCACATTGGTGCTTGCCCCGACGGGAGAGGAAACAGTTACAGACCAGCAGATTGCCGAAACATTCCGCCAGTACTATGCTGGGCTTTATGAAGCACAAGAGCTCCCCCCAGATGCCCCTGCCCAGTTTGTACGGGATGTGGCCACTTCCAAAATAACACAAAGTCAGGCAGAGACTCTCGAGTCCCCTATCAGGATAGAGGAAGTAATATCTGCTATCTCAAAACAGAAACCTCTCAAATCCCCCGGCCCGGACAGGTTCACAGCCCTTTTTTACAAGACCTTCTGTCCCATTCTAGCCCCTGTCCTCACTAGAGTATACAACGCCATTGGGATCTCTTCATCACTTCCTTCAACTATGCTGGAAGCCTCGGTGGTCGTAATACCCTAGCCCGGTAAGGATAAGCGCCAATGTGCCTCCTATAGGCCAATTTCCCTTCTTAACATTGATTTAAAACTGTTCACCGGGATCCTTGGGTCGCGGCTGTAACCCCTCCTCCCTGGCCTGATAGACCCGGAACAGGCAGGATTTGTCCCCAATTGACAATGCGCGGACAACACAAAGAGATTGCTCCATATTATTGATAAAGCACAGCGCTTTGATTTCAAACGCATGCTCCTCTCCATCGATGCAGAAAAAGCGTTCGACAGGGTACATTGGCCCTACCTAAAGGAGACCTTGCAACATTTTGGCCTCCCTGCTAGATTCATAGATTGGGTCTTAAGTAGCTACACTAGACCAGTGGCATTGGTGCGAGCAAACGGATACACATCTACCCTCTTCCCCATTCAATTAGGTACAAGACAGGGGTGCCCCCTTTCCTCCCTACTTTTCACCCTATATATGGAGCCATTGGCCCAAACGACTCGTGACAACCCTCTTATTGCTGGAGTACACTTTGAGGGGGACAAACATACAGTTAGTTTATATGCGGACGACGTGATAGCAACATTAGAAGACCCCCGGACTTTCCTGCCAGCCTTTTTGGCCAAACTAGAGCAATACTCCCTAATAGCGAACTTCAAGATTAATATTCATAAGTCCCAGGCCCTCAACTTTACTCTCTATAAGGCTTCCACACTAGCGTAAATACAACGCACCTACCCCATCCAACGGGCACCTGTTGCAATATCATATCTAGGGATACAACTCACTGCATCTATACAGCACACTACATTATTGAATTACACCGCACTACTCCATCAAATACGGATAGATCTACGCCACTGGAGACCGCACACACTGTCCAGGCTAGGCCGTATAGTGGCAGTAAAAATGACCATACTACCAAAAATACTATTCCTTTTTCAGACTCTTCCGCTAGAACCCCCTTCCAAAACTCTACACTCCTTGCAGCAGGAGGTGGAAAGTTTCATCTGGGCTGACAAGAGACCCCGACTGCACCAAAAACGGTGCTACAGATCCCCAAAGTAGGGAGGCCTTGGGGTACCAAACCAACAGGAGTACTATTGGGCGGTTCAGATCAAGACGCTTGTTTAGTGGTCGTGTCCTGAATCAAAAAAGCACTGTCTTTTCATGGACATGGCGGGACGGTCACTGTGGAAGATCCCCTTCCTTTCTATTGTAGTGTATGATGTGTTCGTGTTGCTGTCTAGCAACTTACCTCTCTATAATATTGATAGGAAAGCGTAGCTTCAAGATCAGTCTATATAATGCGAGGAGCCTAGGATCAGTCATTTGTCCACTAGGCATGTCAATGAGGTTATTTTGATGAAGTGACTTCTGGAAAAGCTTGCTAGTAAATGCTGCTGGCCTGGGTACACAAGTAGGTTTGAGGCTCTAACCTTTCCTGACATTTTCATCTATCTTCATGGGGAGGATAAGAAGAAGACAGGACACTATTATGAAATTTGTAATGTTTTTTCTGATTCTTGTTTTTTCCAGTTTGTATAATTATAGGACTTTTCCTCAATGTTTTGGGGTTACACCTAAACGTTTTTTATAACTTTTGGATTTGTTAGTTTACACAAGATATTGAATATTTTGCTCAATTAGCTGACTGCATCATTGATGTGGTCACGTAATAACCTTGATTCGCATTCATTTCTGCCATATAGTATCCTCTCATGTAGAGTCTGCTATAGGTCCTATCTTTGTCATCATGACAGGCATTGCATATTCACTGCTAGTATCTTCCATTTCTCTTTATTTTAGGAAGGTTTGTTGTAAAACGCTCTAGCTGCCTTGAGCCATGCTTTTCTTTTTTGCCCTATACATATACCTACAGTGTTTCTCATGATTCCTCTGCATCTTTTGTCTTTGTTCAACTAATATGGGGAATTTGCTGTGATGAAGAGATGTTGTACACATCTTGAAATAGTCTACCATTTATTTTATCTAAATGTCTTAACCAGATTGTTAGCCTGCAGTATAGTGAGACAGTATGAGAGGCTCAATATCTTTTAGACATACAAAGTAGTCAGTGGATGATCTACTCTAATTTAGGGTTGTGCTTCTGTAGTGTTTTACTTTCTGGCCCACTTTGGTTCTCCCTTGGTTGCACGCATTAGTTGCTTAGGCTGCCTTTGCTTTGCAGAGCCACACATAATACATTTGGTTTTGTGACATGATATCATTTTGGAAATACGCTGTACATAGTATTTGTTATTCAGTGATTATTCTTGGGAGTCAGTCTGAACATTTCGTTCCGAGTCACACAACAAATTGTACTGTTTTCTTATGCCCGGCCAGCAACATCTCCTAACATTTTTAGACACAACAAGGTGGCACTGCTGCAGTTTTATAACACAATAGTTCTTTTCATATAAACCGTGTCTCGTCTCCTTGGAGGGCATAGTGGAGAATTCCAGATGAGAGACCGGTCTTGGAACAGAGGCAGCAGCCTTGGAAAACTGAGCTTACACCTATGATGTGGACCACCTAACTACACACACCAGGTATAGGATCCGGTGCTAATCCCAGAGATCGCTAATATATCCCTGTGCTCACGTAGTGAGGGTAGGCCTAGATAGATATATTAATTGCGATGGTCGGGTTGTTCAAGGTTTAGTCTACTAGTAATGTTGATTACGTTGCTCAGCTGTCTTTGTTTACTAATCGCAGCACACTTCATTCAAAATAGACTACGATAGTTTCAATAAATATATTGTAAGTTTCCTTCATGTATTTCTTTTGTTTAATACAGACATGTATGAGTGAGAATGAAAAATGAGAATCTGTTTCCACAGTTCCCTTGGGGACTGGAGGCTTATGTTCTAGGTTTGCCGAAATCACCTGTTATTCTGGAATGGTGAGGAGTTCAGGTGAGGCACTGTTATCTAGTCAAATTTGGGCCTACAGGTACTGAGGTGGTAGAAAGACTCAGTCCCTAAATTCTAACATCCTGTTCTCTCAAGGCACGTTCTGTTTTCCAGCAGAATCCCTGCAACACTTCAAAACTCTGTGTTTGAATGTGTGTAAAAACTGAGTTTAATAAGTGCCTGGTTGAGTAGGTGGAGTTCTTCACAAGTTGATTATGCCTAGGCTTTCTATTTTTCCTAGTGCTTTTTGTTCTCAGGTATGCTGGCCTATAAGTTGAAGTCCCAAATCACTAAGATTTCCTAAGCCAATATCTGTAGATATTGCATCAACTAGAGTCAGGCTATGGTTTACCAATGCCTGGTGTACACTGTACAGCAGTGTTCCCTAAAGTCGGTCCTGGAGGGCCGGATCCATACCAGATTTTTAAAATAACTACATTTATCTGAATGTGGATATGCCAAAAATCTGGCATGGATTCGGCCCTCCAGGACCGACTTTGGAGAACCCTGTCGTAATGTACACAATTGTTGCTACAATAGGTGTATCTGTTTGCTATGCATCTTACAAAAATGTACTCAAAGGAGTCTCCCAACTACAAAAATGACAAGAAATATATCTGATCAAGAGCTATAAAACCAATGGTCAGATGAATTCCACTTCTTGGTGGAGGAGAGGTACGGAGTCTGATGCATCAGGACATGAATACACTTGTTTTACAACTGTGAGAGAAAGGTAATTAGTAGATTTACTATTTCTTTTTTTCCAACATATTAGTGGTATGCATCTTGTATTTCCTGAAGATGACTACAGCGAGAAAGGTATCAGAAAATGATCAATATATTATATAATGTAAATCAATTAATTTGTGTTAGAGAACATGGGGAAACATCTCTGGCTCCGACGTGAGAAATCTTGCTGCATTTGCAACACATTGTTAAAGAAATCCACTAAATCCAATTCTTTGAATTGTGCACTTAAAATTGCATTTCTTTTCTGAGAAAAGTATAAAATTTAAAACAAATGTAAACTTTTCATGTTGAAGTTCTCGGGGTGGAAATTAACCTTATTACCGATATAGCCTGGAAATTATTTGTTAACACCATAGGGGACAGGTTTTGGTAGGGTCTAAAATTTTCCTTGATGTACGATTCCTTTCACCTGAGCAATCTTTTTTGTAAAATGTAGCACGCCCCTGGCATTACGACTTCAGGCAAATTGAAGTCAAACTACTAGACCAGAGCTTTCTTTAACAAACTATTGCATTCTTGGACCTATGCATTTTACAGTGGTTTGTGAAATGAGATCGCAGAATTTATGGCTTAGCTGCCAAGTTGCATAGAATTGTATTCCAATATAAAATGCGCCTGACATATAATTCAGTTGTGACGTGTGATCATGTCCTCACGGCTGTGATTCATAAACATTTCCTGTCCCACCATGGCAAATTGTGGATGTGTGCATGGAAATATACGTGCGCCCAGAAATAACTTGGCTTGGTTGCAAGTCCAAAGCAAGGACTTTCTTATGCAAAAGGCACATGTGAAAAAAAGTATTGTATTTTTCCTTGAAGGTGCAGATCTTCATAATAGTGGAGGAACTGATCTCTGTCGGGGAAAAACAAGCATTGGCAAAGTGAGATATTGGCTTTGTCAATGTTATTTTGACCATGTTGTAAAGCAGGGCAACAGAGACAAGGGTGGAAGCAAGTCAACACGGACAATAGGAGGGTGGGTGGGGGTAAGTCAACACGGACAATGAGAGGGAGGATGATGGCTAGCCAACACAGACAATGGGAGGGAGGATGATGGCTAGCCAACACAGACAATGGGAGGGAGGATGATGGCAAGCCATCACGGAAAATGGGTAGGATGGGGGGAGTAAGCCAACACGGACAATGGGAGGGCAGGTGGGAGCAAGCCTGCATGGACAATAGGAGGGTGGCGGCAAGCCAACACGGACAATGGGAGGGGGGGTGGCTAGCCAACACAGACAATGGTAGGGAGGATGTGGCAAGCTAACATGGACAATGGGTTCGGGAGGGTGCGGGTAAGCCAACATGGACAATGGGAGGGCAGGTTGGAGCAAGCCTACATGGACAAAGGTAGGGTGGCGGCAATCCAACAAAGACAATAGGAAGGAGGGTGGGGCCAAGCCAACACAGACAATTGGTAGGGAGTGTGGGGGCAATCCAAAACAGACAATGGGAGGCAGGGTCGGGCCAGCCAATACAGCAATCAGGCAGTGCCCGATGGGCTGGTCTGACAGATCAGTGTGTGGGATGGTTTTTTGCAGTTGTGGGCCAATTTTATGGCCTGTTGAGCTGGTTTTTACTGTTCATATTACCACTTTTTTCAGCTGTCTGTTTTGCTAATAGGGTCCACTTTTATTTTAGTGTCTGGGCCTATTCTTTAACCCAGTCTGACCCTGATGGGAAGAAGGGTCGGGACAAACCAACATTGACAATTGCAAGCCAAGATGGTAATGGAAGGGAGTATTAGAGCAGGGGTCTCCAACCTTTTCTGTAATGAGAGCTACTTATGTTCAATGAAAATCACCCCGAGCTACTAATATTAGTCATGTAAGAGTAGCCATCCCATCCAAATTTGTCAGCAGTGATTACATCGGTACATTAGGCAGGGTTTGAGCAGTAAAGTAAAAAAGGCCTTGACAAATTGAATCAAAGTATTACACGGGCAATACATAAAAGCCATAGCTGCAATCCCCCTGGTATCAAGAAAAAATATAAGTAAGAAATTTCTCCAACTCATATAATATCTTTCAATATATTTTTTAAATTCAACCATTATTTTCCAATCATCAGTTTGCGAGTTCTGAAAAGACACACATTTTCGTCTTGAATACATTCTTTTTGGTATACATATAATAATTAAACTTAGCAAAAGCTTCTATAGTAGTAGGCTGGGCTGAACATAGGAGAGCTACTCACAGGTAGCTGAAGAGCTACTGGTAGCTCACGAGCTACTCAGAGACACCTGGATTAGAGCAATCCAACACGGATACCAACACAACATGGCCACTGGGAGGGAGTATGGTTCAAGCCAACACAGATAACGGGAGGCAGGGTGGGGTCAAGCCAACACAAACAAGGGTGTGGGTAAGCCAACACGGACATGGGTGGAGGCAAGCCAACTGGAGGGAGTGTGAGGGCAAGCAAACATGGATGATGGGAGGAAGGTGGGGACAATTCAACACGAACAACAGTAGGACAATCCACAACGGACAACAGGAGGGAGGGTGGGCCTATCCAACATGGAAAACGGACGGAGGGTGGGGCAAGCCAACACGGACAACGGAAGGGAGGGTGTAAGGAAGTGAGAGTGACAATAAAGCCAACTAATGGTAAGCAATGGGCAGTCTCCAAGCCCACTGCTAAAAAACAATAGGTCTCGTATGGACATCACAATGGCTTGCCATGTGTCCAGTTTCAAAGCTTGACTGTCATTATGAAATGGGCCAATCATTGCATTCATGTATACAATTCACCAACATTCTTCTTGTGTTGTTATACCATGTGGGTGTAAAACTCATTGCCTTTTCCCATTGTTAGATATTGTAGGTAGATATGTTTTTGCAGATGCAAATAAGTTGATTTGTCTCCAACAATCATTTTTTCCAGCCTCTTCCTTTCTTAGCATGCGCAATTGGACTATGCTTACATTGCGCACAGGCAGCGTAATTTACACATGTGCAGCATAAGTTTTTTGAGATTTAACTCAAACTTTTTTACTGCATACGTTTACATTTTGTGAACATTTTTATGAGGACAAATCCATTTGGGTGCATAAAAATCTTTTTGAATTATCACCATAAAGGTGCTTCAACAAAGAATCATCAGCTTGGTCAGGAGAGACAATTCACTAAGAGTGAGCAGATTATGCAGTGGTAAAAAGCATTTGCTCAATGGGAGACCTCCTGTTGCCGAGCAAGGTTGCTGTAACAGCGAGTGGGACTTTATTTGAGAGAATCAAACGGAAGATTATTTCGTAAGTAGTGGGTGGCGTTTTTATATTTAAAATGATGTGCAACTTATGGACCTTAACCCTCAAATTAGATTTTCACGGTTTCTCTGTTGATAGAGGGTTGCAACTTGCAAGGTGTTCTTTTTATGTAATTTGGCATTAATGTCTTTTTTGTGTCATTTGGAGATTACTGTCTTTTACAAAGTGCTCGTGTTGTTGTCTCCTATTATAAAGGTATCTTTTAGAATCCAAAGCATATATACTCCCATCATAATAGTATGGAGAAAAGTGTTGGATCTACACGTTTGTCGAACGTTAGATGCCCCCTCCAGCAGCTTTAGCGATCGAATGTATGGATTGTGCATAACGTTCCATGCTGGGCTGATGAAAAGTGGTTAAGTTAATATACTGATAGATATATCTAGTGCAGTTCCAATAAATTTCCAATTTTAGTTTATTCGCAATAATTGGGTGCCCTTCATGTACCTCAATTCAATCATTGGCCGATGCAAGAGCACACATTTATGAAATTGCAAAATACAATCTTTTCACAACTTCACTGAGAATGGGGTATTGATTTTCACTGCTTGCAGTAACCGTGGAACAGCTGCTAAAAAAAAACGCTGAGCAATTTCTTCATGTCACGCAAACTACATGCATTTAGAGGTGTATGTAAATCTGCACAGAGGATGTCGCTGCATTTGAAATTATGATGAATGTTCTACTGAAAAACACAAGGGGGCATATTACCAAGCCGCTATCGCCGCCACTACGTCACTTTTTGTGACGCTGTGGTGGCGATAGGGTCAGCGCCCTATTACCAAGGCAGCGTTAAACCACATAACGTGTTTTGTGACGCAGTGGTTGCGATAGGGTCAGCGCCCTATTACCAAGGCAGCGTTAAACCACATAACGTGGCTAAAAGCCACGTTAAGTGGCTTAACGCTGCCTTGGTAACAGTGCCCCTTTCACGTTAAACTTAGCGTGAAAGGGGCATGCAGTGGGTGTTGCGGTGGGCGTTCCACCCCAACACCCATTCACTTCGACGCTGCCACCTATTATCAAGAGAGGCGATAATAGGTGGCAGCGCCAAACTTAAGACCAGGAAAATCCTGGTCTTAAGGTGCCGATACGAGGAGAAATGCTTCATTTCTCCTCGTTTTTGTTTTTTCCATGTGTGCTGCCTTGTGCAGCACACATGGAAAAAGCAAAATGCCAAGGTTTGTTTATGTACAGGAAGGTGTCCCTTCCTGTACATAAACAAACCTTTTTTTAAAATGCCATTTTGTAACTTACATGTGTGCTGCATGAAGCAGCACACATATGGTGCAGCCTGGCGCTTCCGAAGTGGCGATGAGAGGCGTGAAGCCAAGGAGGCTAACGCCTCTCACCGCCACTTCCTAGATAATATGCCCCAAGATTTGTAATAAGATCCAGGATCATTTCTAGAGTGCCTGCAATCCACAGCACTTCAGAGTTTACAGTATGGCTATAGGTTTCACTGGTTGGAGGTAGGTTCATATAGAACAGTAGAAAATGTGGTCTAGTACTTGAGTTCTTGTGTGTGTGAACAGGAGTCTTGAGCTCTGTAAGTGGATTTATTACTGCACACAAGTACGGGTTCCTGGCAATCATGTTATCTCTATGTGCTCCAGTTACCTTTCTCCTAAGCCAGGAGCTTAAAGAAACAGTAAATCATAGCACTAAATGTTGTATGAAACTGACCATTTTCTGTCGATTTTGTAATGTGGTATACAGAAACAATACATTGTTGTGAGTGTCACAGGCCTAAAGGAGAGAAGAGAAAATGATACTGTAGATGAGTGCCTCAGGCAGGGGCGTGACTATCATTGTATTGTAATTGCATTTATATAGCGCTTACTACTCCTGACGAGGCGTCGAAGTGCTTTTACGGCGAGTAGCACGCTACTCCGGAGCCTATAAAGAATTAGTGGTGAATTAGTATAGTGAAAATATTAAAGTAATTGAGTGATGGATATGTTAGTCAGTTATTTGGATTGAGAAGGATAGTGGAGGGATAGAAGAGGGAAAAATGTTTGCATTTATATAGCGCTTGCTACCCTTGATGTGGTGTTAAAGCGCTTTTTCAGCGAGTAGCACACTACTTCAGAACCCATAAAGGATTAGTGGTGAATTAGTATAGTGAAAATATGAAAGTAATTTGAGTGGTGGATATGTTAGCCAGATTATTTGGATTGAGAAGTATAGTGGAGGGATAGAGAAGGGGAAAATGGTTTGCATTTATATAGTGTTTGCTACCCATGATGGGGGGTTGAAGTGTTTTTTTCGGCGAGTAGCACGCTAATCTGGAACTGTTGGACCTGGCCCTTTTTGGCAGGTTCACCCCAGAACTTTTTGCCTGTCCCTTAGCCTTTTCCCTGTGTAGTGTTGGTGATTTTAGGCCTCTGGGCACTTTAGCACTGTGGCCCAGTGTAAAGTGCGTGCGCGCTGTGTGCGTATGTAGTAAGCTTGGCCTGCCCTCCCATAGGAATGCATGGGGGATAGTGTGCCTGTGGTAATTCCTGGTATGAAAGGTGCAGTGTGGTCAAGTCTAGTATGTATGAGTTCGTGAGAATAAATGCTGCGCAATGGTGTGCGCAGATTTATTGTGACTGGTGTAGAAATGCCACTTTTAGAAGTTGGCCTTTATGTGTGCTCTGAGTCTGCCTGCCTGATGTGGATTGCATGTCTGGCTCTGTGAGTGACAGGAGCTGGGAGGTGTGTGTGGCTCCAGGAGGGGCAGGGTGAGTCAGCGCTGGGCTGAATGGGACACCTGAGCTGAGAGTGGTGGGAGGAGAGATCCCCTGACCCTGAATAGGATGTTGCCTGCCCTGTACAATGCTGGCTCCACCTCCTGTGGTGCGTCTGATGTCCCTAGCCTGTCCTGTGAAAGGAGAGAGGAGCTGAGCAAAACAAAGTGCTCCAAAGCTCCCCCAAACCAGTTGCGTCTGGTTTTCCCCAGCCCTGTGCTGTGTCACAAAGGGATTTTGGTGTATAAAAGAAGGGGCTGTGACCCCATGAAATTTCAGTTCTCTGTGCTTGGGTGCTGTTCCTGACGTTGCCGGGGCGTGCTGCTGCTGGGGCCCAGGGGGGGGCTGCCATGAGGACTGCCTCCCTGGGCCCTGCATTGCCCCATTTATCCCTAAAGACCTCTTTGCTGGGAGCTTCCTTTGCTCCATCTCTTTGCCCCAGGACTTCTTGTGCTCTGTTGCGCCCTGGGAGCGCTTTATTTTACTTTCCCCTTGGAAGGGGAGCGTGGGCTTCGCAGCACGGCGCTGCAGCCCTTGGAGAGGGAATCCCGGCAGGAGGGATTCCCCCGTGATGCTGCTGGAGGCGGGAGCCCACCCCGCCTTCTTGGTGTATCGAGCGGGAGCCCACCCCGCTTATGGTTTCATTTAAATAGCGGGTGCCCACCCCACATTTGTGTGCACAAGCGGGTGCCTACCCCGCTGGATATTGTTTAATGAAGAGGGAGCCTACCCCTCATGGCGCACGGAGAACCGCGATCACCGCTGCGGCCCGAGTCGCGTCGAAAGCGGAAGTCAGGCAACCTGGTGCCTGGCGGCGGGCGGGACTTCCGGTTTTCGGAGGAAGTCCCGCGCACGCCCCGCAGCCTGAGGAGACGCCTGGAGCCCCGTAGGCTCCACGCCGAAGTCCCGGTCCCAGGAGAGGGACCGGGCGAAGAGAGGAGAGGCCCAGTCCAACGTCGACGGGGCTCTCATGTCTGGAGAGAGCCCCGCATGCTGCAGAAGAAGAACGGAGGACGGGAGCCTACCCCGCCTCCACGAGCGCCGCTGAGGAGTCCCGGGTCCCAGGAGGGGGCCCGGGTGAAGGGAGGAATGCAGAGAGGCCTGACCGGAGCCCCGAGGGCTCCCCGTGTTGATGTCTCCACAGCAGGAAGGAGACGGAGCCTGCCTCTGCCCCGCGTGCAGGAGAAGCTGTGGACCGGACAAAGCCTCCCCAGCGAGAGAGACGCGCCGAGTCCGGTGAGTGGAGCTGGGGGAGGGGGTATGCCGGGGCACGCTATCGGTGCCTGCCCCCATGGTTGCTTGCATGAGTGGCCCCGCCAGAGAGCGGGCCGCCCCTTGTTGCTGGCATAATTGTTGATGGAGCGCTCCAACAGGGGGCCTGTTTGTTTTAGAGCCCACATGGCTCCAACGCTTGGGGGCAGTTTCAGTTATAAATTACAGAGCCCCAGAGAGGGGGCCCGAGTTTCGCTCCAACGTGGGCAGGTTTATTTCAAAGCGCCAGTGCGCTCCAACGATTGGCATATTGGTTTACGAAGGCCCCTTGGGGCCCGAGGGCACCGCTGTGCCAGGGCCCCTTCAGTTTGTTTCTTTCCCAGCTGCCCCACCTGACAGAGGGCAGCTGTAGCATTTCGCGCACAATTGTTTTTAGGGCTATTGAGAGCCCCGGCCTCATTTGAATAATTACAGCTGCCCAGCAAGTAGTGGGCAGCTGCAACATTTAGGTTATTCTTGCTTTAGGGGACATGTTGAAGTTAGGAGTGAGATGCACGCCTGTGCCCCTGACATTCTCAGCTGCGCAGCACTTAGTGCCAGCTGCACCGTTTAGGCCTGCGCAGGTTGCGCACCCTTGACTCTCGCTGCATTGGCAGCAGCCCTGACTCTTTGGACAGAGGGCATTTGAGCCCCTTGTGAGATGGCCTGTTGGCCAAGGGGACTGCTAGGTTTATAGGGCGCCAGGCCCTCATGTGATTTGTGTGCTAGGGAGCTTCTTTCCTAGGATTTATAGGCTAATGTGATTTATACCTCTGCTATGGTTCTTTCTACTATGTTATGTGCTACTGTGAGTATGTGGTGCTAGGAAATGTAATGCGTGTAGCATGTTTTACGCACCCTGTTTCGAGTTACCTCTAAAATGTGGTTTCTATGCTTGTGAGGTCATTACTTCCTAATGCTTTTAGGTTGTGAGTTATTTTCCCCTGAGATTATTTCCTAATGTGATTTATACTTAGGATGTTATTGTCTAATGCGTTTAGACTGGAGAGATAATTGCATAATGTGTTTATGCTGGTGAGGTTGGCGCATAAGGTTTTGCGCCTAATGTGATGCTGTGCATAATATGGTTTATGTTACAGGCTGATGCTAAGTACAGTGGTTGCCAGTGATTACTGGTTGTACGTTTCTGACATGTCCTACAGTTATCATGTGTTCTACATCTATTACCTTTCACTAAGTGATGGTTCTGACAGTGGTCCACGGGGCCCTGTCATGTGTACATAATCCCCTGTAAATATTGTCCCGTGCCAGTTGGCACAGTGTATTGTATGTGAGTACTATTCTAATGTGTTTCTGATAATACAAAGGCTATTTTTATTTATAACCTTGTGTGGAGTTCCTTTTGTAGTGTGCCTTGGGTGTTGTGCTGTGTGTGTGTTGCGCAAACGCTTTACACATTGCCTCCGGGATAGGCCTGACTGCTCGTGCCAAGCTACCAAGGGGGTGAGCAGGGGTTATCTTGGGTGTGTAACTCTCTTGCCCTGACTAGAGTGGTGGTTTCTGCTTGGCTTTGGCGCAAGCCTTAGCCAACCAGAAATCCCATTTCTAACATTGGTGATCAGCGGTGGGATTAGGACTTGCGTTTGCGCAGTACCACGGCGACAACTGGCTGCACTACAAAACTCTGCATTTTAGATAGTCACATGGAAGGGGATTATTGTTCTAAGTTTGTTTAAGTGTCATTTCATTTTTGAAATGTGTGTTCTTGTTGCACTATGAGTTGGGTGTCCTGCCAAGGACAGAAACCAGAGAAGCTGAAGGAGTTTTGTACTGCCCTTGTGCAGACTGCTATTTATGGGGTTGGCCTGAAGCGGAAGGAGTTTTGTACTGCCCTTGTGCAGACTGCTATTTATGGGGTTGGCCTGCAGCGCAAGCTAAAGGAGTTGTTACCGCCCCTGTACTGTCTGCTAGTCCTTGGGTTGGCCTGAAGCTAAAGGAGTTGTTACTGCCCCTGTGCTGTCTGCTATTTCTAGGGTTGGCCTACAGTGGTAACTTAATTGGCATGGAGTCACTAGCTCGGGAGGGTAGATCATCCCCTAAGTGCGGTGTAAGTTTTCTGGAATCCCCAGATGGGTGGGATCCAGTGGTGGCAGCGATATGTAGTCCAGTGCAGGATGTCCCATTCCCAGTTACCCGAGGATGGTACCTGGTTCCCGGTTAAGGAGGGGGCAGGTTGAGATTCAGGGACAGTAAGAATATGTCTTACCAGTCTTGTGGGGGGAGTGTGGATGAATGTTGTGATGCACTGGATGTTCGAGTGATTGGTTGTTTTCCGTGTTGGGGAGTGACCCTAGAAGAATGGTGCAGGTGTCTCGATAACCCTCGCGGTTTAAGATGGTTCAGAGTAGCCCAGCTAGGTACCCTTATAGTGAGGAGGTTGTAGGGACTCACATCCTGTCTCGCAGGAGAAGAAGTGAGATTGGGCTGTGTCCCGAAGTGCCCGCACATCAGTCTCCGGTGCTGGTTGGTTCTATGAGAGAACACCAGGTAGGGAGCCTAGTCTGTCCTGTTGGACCGTTCTTCGAGGTGGTTTTTCCTGTTTTAGGTGAGCTGGGAGTGCCTGTAATCAGACCTCCAGCAGTTCTAGTGTCTGGCAGTACCGCTCCAGTTGGGAGGGTGCAGAGGTCCAGTTTTGAGGGGTGAGAGGGGGAAAGAGTCCCCAGTGGGAACCAGTGGGTCAGGGGCCAGCCAGAAGGGCTGAGTCGCCAATGATTGACCATGGTGAGCGCCACTTCTGTCCTGGAGCATCTTCACGCACTGTCAGAGGGACAGGAGGTCGTGAGCTCTGCGCCAGGCAGACTGTCACATGACACATTAGTGAGGTGTCACCCTCGGGAGAGTATATGTGCTCCCAGGAAGTCCTGGTTCTCCGGGCAATTGTGAGGTAGTACCCCCTGAACGCAGGTGGGGTCCAGTTTTGAGGGGTGAGAGGGGAAAGAGTCCCCAGGGGAACCAGTGGGTCAGGGGCCAGCCAGAAGGGCTGAGTCGCCAATGATTGACCATGGTGAGCGCCACTTCTGTCCTGGAGCATCTTCACGCACTGTCAGAGGGACAGGAGGTCATGAGCTCTGCACCAGGCAGACTGTCACATGACGCATTAGTGAGGTGTCACCCTCGGGAGAGTATATGTGCTCCCAGGAAGTCCTGGTTCTCCGGGCAATTGTGAGGTAGTACCCCCCTGAACGCAGGTGGGGTCCGGTTTCGAGGGTTGAGAGGGGGAAAGAGTCCCCAGTGGGGACCAGTGGGTCAGGGGCCAGCCAGAAGGGCTGAGTCGCCAATGATTGACCATGGTGTGCGCCACTTCTGTCCTGGCACATCTTCACGCACTGTCAGAGGGACAGGAGGTTGTGAGCTCTGCGCCAGGCAGACTGTCACACGACACGCTAGGGATGTGTCACCCTTGTGAAGTCCTGGTTTTCCAGGCATCTGACCCAAGAGGTACGTCCCTGGGTTGGGGAGCCAGTAGCCGGTGTTTCCGGATCTGGACGGCAGGGCGACTGTAGTCAGTGTCCTGGCCGGTTTGCCTTCTAGGGGATACCACTCCAGTTGGGAGGGTATCGGAGTCTGGAAGGGGGTGCAGAGGGAGGGAGTCCTCGCCTCTGACCCCGGTGCAGCCGGTGAATATGGATCCCAGGTGGTAGACCAGTTGAGGGAGAGAGGTCCTGAACTGGTGGGAGAGTTGTGTTCTGGTGGGTGCTTCCCCTGGGAGGGTGCGTAACCCCAGAAGAGAGGTAGGGTGAGGAGATGCTTCGCCCGTGACTTCTGGTCAGCCTGAGGGTGCGGACCCTAGGTTGAGGGACCAGTGGTAGTTTGGAACTACACTGAGGGAGAGTGGAGAATGGCTATTGTATGCCAGGGGTTACTGCCCCCCACTCTGTGGATTGGCAAGGACCAGTGGCATCTGGGTGGCCTAGGGCCTGGTCCTGGCCGTGGACAACTAAGGAGTACCGGTGGGGTAGCCTAGTTGGTCCTGAGTTTTTTTTTTTTTCGTTTTTTTTTTTTCCTCTTAGATGGGTTCCAAATGGCGTAGGACCGGAGGGTGTCCCTGCAGTTGCGGGCTCGCGTCCGTGTTCTATCGCCCCAAGCAGAGAAGCCCATCACGGTGGTGATTGGTCTACCCTGCGTTTTGGCTGGTAGGGGGTTGTGTTGGACCTGGCCCTTTTTGGCAGGTTCACCCCCAGAACTTTTTGCCTGTCCCTTAGCCTTTTCCCTGTGTAGTGTTGGTGATTTTAGGCCTCTGGGCACTTTAGCACTGTGGCCCAGTGTAAAGTGCGTGCGCGCTGTGTGCGTGTGTAGTAAGCTTGGCCTGCCCTCCCATAGGAATGCATGGGAGATAGTGTGCCTGTGGTAATTCCTGGTATGAAAGGTGCAGTGTGGTCAAGTCTAGTATGTATGAGTTCGTGAGAATAAATGCTGCGCAATGGTGTGCGCAGATTTATTGTGACTGGTGTAGAAATGCCACTTTTAGAAGTTGGCCTTTATGTGTGCTCTGAGTCTGCCTGCCTGATGTGGATTGCATGTCTGGCTCTGTGAGTGACAGGGGCTGGGAGGTGTGTGTGGCTCCAGGAGGGGCAGGGTGAGTCAGCGCTGGGCTGAATGGGACACCTGAGCTGAGAGTGGTGGGAGGAGAGATCCCCTGACCCTGAATAGGATGTTGCCTGCCCTGTACAATGCTGGCTCCACCTCCTGTGGTGCGTCTGATGTCCCTAGCCTGTCCTGTGAAAGGAGAGAGGAGCTGAGCAAAACAAAGTGCTCCAAAGCTCCCCCAAACCAGTTGCGTCTGGTTTTTCCCCAGCCCTGTGCTGTGTCACAAAGGGATTTTGGTGTATAAAAGAAGGGGCTGTGACCCCATGAAATTTCAGTTCTCTGTGCTTGGGTGCTGTTCCTGACGCTGCCGGGGCGTGCTGCTGCTGGGGCCCAGGGGGGGCTGCCATGAGGGCTGCCTCCCTGGGCCCTGCATTGCCCCCTTTATCCCTAAAGACCTCTTTGCTGGGAGCTTCCTTTGCTCCATCTCTTTGCCCCAGGACTTCTTGTGCTCTGTTGCGCCCTGGGAGCGCTTTATTTTACTTTCCCCTTGGAAGGGGAGCGTGGGCTTCGCAGCACGGCGCTGCAGCCCTTGGAGAGGGAATCCCGGCAGGAGGGATTCCCCCGTGATGCTGCTGGAGGCGGGAGCCCACCCCGCCTTCTTGGTGTATCGAGCGGGAGCCCACCCCGCTTATGGTTTCATTTAAATAGCGGGTGCCCACCCCGCATTTGCGTGCACAAGCGGGTGCCTACCCCGCTGGATATTGTTTAATGAAGAGGGAGCCTACCCCTCATGGCGCCCGGAGAACCGCGATCACCGCTGCGGCGTCGAAAGCGGAAGTCAGGCAACCTGGTGCCTGGCGGCGGGCGGGACTTCCGGTTTTTCGGAGGAAGTCCCGCGCACGCCCCCGCAGCCTGAGGAGACGCCTGGAGCCCCGTAGGCTCCACGCCGAAGTCCCGGTCCCAGGAGAGGGACCGGGCGAAGAGAGGAGAGGCCCAGTCCAACGTCGACGGGGCTCTCATGTCTGGAGAGAGCCCCGCATGCTGCAGAAGAAGAACGGAGGACGGGAGCCTACCCCGCCTCCACGAGCGCCGCTGAGGAGTCCCGGGTCCCAGGAGGGGGCCCGGGTGAAGGGAGGAATGCAGAGAGGCCTGACCGGAGCCCCGAGGGCTCCCCGTGTTGATGTCTCCACAGCAGGAAGGAGACGGAGCCTGCCTCTGCCCCGCGTGCAGGAGAAGCTGTGGACCGGACAAAGCCTCCCCAGCGAGGGAGACGCGCCGAGTCCGGTGAGTGGAGCTGGGGGGAGGGGGTATGCCGGGGCAGGCTATCGGTGCCTGCCCCCATGGTTGCTTGCATGAGTGGCCCCGCCAGAGAGCGGGCCGCCCCCTTGTTGCTGGCATAATTGTTGATGGAGCGCTCCAACAGGGGGCCTGTTTGTTTTAGAGCCCACATGGCTCCAACGCTTGGGG
Source organism: Calotriton arnoldi (assembly GCA_963921515.1). Classification (NCBI taxonomy): domain Eukaryota; kingdom Metazoa; phylum Chordata; class Amphibia; order Caudata; family Salamandridae; genus Calotriton; species Calotriton arnoldi. Next base: position 124,375 of record CAWUFW010008126.1, read on the forward strand.
GCAGTTTCAGTTATAAATTACAGAGCCCCAGAGAGGGGGCCCGAGTTTCGCTCCAACGTGGGCAGGTTTATTTCAAAGCGCCAGTGCGCTCCAACGATTGGCATATTGGTTTACGAAGGCCCCTTGGGGCCCCGAGGGCACCGCTGTGCCAGGGCCCCTTCAGTTTGTTTCTTTCCCAGCTGCCCCACCTGACAGAGGGCAGCTGTAGCATTTCGCGCACAATTGTTTTTAGGGCTATTGAGAGCCCCGGCCTCATTTGAATAATTACAGCTGCCCAGCAAGTAGTGGGCAGCTGCAACGTTTAGGTTATTCTTGCTTTAGGGGACATGTTGAAGTTAGGAGTGAGATGCACTCCTGTGCCCCTGACATTCTCAGCTGCGCAGCACTTAGTGCCAGCTGCACCGTTTAGGCCTGCGCAGGTTGCGCACCCTTGACTCTCGCTGCGTTGGCAGCAGCCCTGACTCTTTGGACAGAGGGCATTTGAGCCCCTTGTGAGATGGCCCGTTGGCCAAGGGGACTGCTAAGTTTATAGGGCGCCAGGCCCTCATGTGATTTGTGTGCTAGGGAGCTTCTTTCCTAGGATTTATAGGCTAATGTGATTTATACCTCTGCTATGGTTCTTTCTACTATGTTATGTGCTACTGTGAGTATGTGGTGCTAGGAAATGTAATGCGTGTAGCATGTTTTACGCACCCTGTTTCGGTTACCTCTAAAATGTGGTTTCTATGCTTGTGAGGTCATTACTTCCTAATGCTTTTAGGTTGTGAGTTATTTTCCCCTGAGATTATTTCCTAATGTGATTTATACTTAGGATGTTATTGTCTAATGCGTTTAGACTGGAGAGATAATTGCATAATGTGTTTATGCTGGTGAGGTTGGCGCATAAGGTTTTGCGCCTAATGTGATGCTGTGCATAATATAGTTTATGTTACAGGCTGATGCTAAGTACAGTGGTTGCCAGTGATTACTGGTTGTACGTTTCTGACATGTCCTACAGTTATCATGTGTTCTACATCTATTACCTTTCACTAAGTGATGGTTCTGACAGTGGTCCACGGGGCCCTGTCATGTGTACATAATCCCCTGTAAATATTGTCCCGTGCCAGTTGGCACAGTGTATTGTATGTGAGTACTATTCTAATGTGTTTCTGATAATACAAAGGCTATTTTTATTTATAACCTTGTGTGGAGTTCCTTTTGTAGTGTGCCTTGGGTGTTGTGCTGTGTGTGTGTTGCGCAAACGCTTTACACATTGCCTCCGGGATAGGCCTGACTGCTCGTGCCAAGCTACCAAGGGGGTGAGCAGGGGTTATCTTGGGTGTGTAACTCTCTTGCCCTGACTAGAGTGGTGGTTTCTGCTTGGCTTTGGCGCAAGCCTTAGCCAACCAGAAATCCCATTTCTAACAGGAACCCATACAGTGTTAGTGGTGAATTAGTATAGTGAAATATGAAAGTAATTTGAGTGGTGGATATGTTAGTCAGTTATTTGGATTGAAAAGGATAGCGAAGGACAGTGCAGTACCTACACGACCCAGGGGTGTCAGAGATCCACTGCACTCTAATTATGGGTGTCTGTTACTACCCAGCCTGTAGACATAGAAACCCATTTTCTCTTGTGAGACATATTGTGGCTTACCAAGAACATAGAGTGGCTTGGAGCCCACCCACTGCTGATCATTGGCTGGCTTTCCTGTCGCTCTCATTTGCCTGTTTTTTGTTTGTATCTCAGCTTGACAATCCTGTTTCTGTCCCTCTCCTGGAGCATCGCCTCTTTACCATCGCGTTGATTGACTAGCAGCTCTGCTTCCACTGCCTGAATTTCAAGCACTACTTTTTTCTTTTGTGTTAAGAACTCCATGAGACTGCATGTTTTTTCAAACTGTCTGCCTTGTGAACTTCTCTCCTCCTACCCTCTATGTTGCTATCCCCCAATCTACCAGTTGTTTCGTCCCCTCCCCGGTCTTACGTCCATGCCCCAGCTCTCCCCCATCTTGCATACATGTGCCTTGTTTGTTCGGCATCCCCGCCCTCTCCTGTGTTGCTTTGGCGTCCTGTGTTGATTTGGCATCTCCTCGCCCCTCCCCATGTTGCTTCTGCTCTGGTTGCTTCCGCTCCCCCTACCCACTTGTAAAAACTCAAAAAACATTTTCGCATGTTTTCTTTTCTTTTAAGTTACTGATCCAACTCGGCGGACACATCAAAGGCTTTGTTTTAACCACGTTAGCCATGCTCCGTAGCATCAGCGATGCTGTGCAGCATGGTTATACCACTGCCAACACCAAATAGGTCCCAAAGGCGAGACCTATTGGCTTTGCCAAGGCTTGTTAGCATTAAAGCCAATGACATGAACATTCCTGACGTAACTGACGTTTGCTTAGTACAGACATTGCTACAGACAACAGCGATTTCCAGAAACCCAAGAATCAAGCTGACTGGGAGCCAAATGAATTATTCCTAAATAATGAGGACAGCCTGAGATGTTGCCACTTTAACTGCACACAGTAAATCGATCTTAATCACTTAGCGACTAGTGGCATGCAAAGTGTCACATTGCAGCGATGATATTTGTTTGCTGTTTTGTGAGTTGGAATGCAGATGAAGTAAGAATTAAAAGATTCGACGGCTGCTGCCCTCTCGCGGCACAAAAGGAGAACTAAATCACGTGTATCGTTTTAGAATGTTTTTTACTTCAATGAAGTGTTCGAGAAAAGAGGGACTATGTCAGTCTGAGTTATAGCAGAAGCGCTAACTAACACCAGCGATCTAAATATGTAAAGAAAATCAAATTTCAAACGTAAATTTCCAAAAGAAATCTCCATTTTCTTCGGAAATTCGAGGCTTGCCTTGGAACATGCAATGGAAATTGCTATTTAGAGCGGAATCTGTAAACCTGGAAGTATGCAGGCATTTAGATCTCTGGCTGGAGGTACTTTTAAGCGTTTTAGGCATTCGCCTACGTTCTCAGTGGTACGCCAGTGCGGAATTCTAGAGAGCACAGATTTCTGCACAGGCGGAACGTAGCAGAGCACTTTTTTCGCATGAAAAACATTTTCCTGCATGGAAAAAGCTCTTCCACATACCCCATACAAATAAGGGGTGAAAACTGAACCCATGAAATTGAGACAGGTGTTTCAGCACGTGGTAATTTCAGTTCCAGAAACACTGAAATACTTACAGATAGTATTAAAGAGTGGTATCCCGTATTGAAGAGTGGTATCCCGTCGCCTCCGTCATAATCGTCAGTACCTCTTTCAGAAGGCCCTGGAGCCAGCAGGAGTTACAGGGCCCAACTGTGGAGGTTTAGGCCTTTTATGCCTGATGTCCCGTGGCCCGTCATCAGGACACAAGCCGGGGGTACACGCGGGTGGACGGCGTTCACCCACTATTTTAATAGGGTATTTTCAGAGGGTGGACGCCGTTCACCCTGCCAAGATGTGCTGAACTCATCCCGGTATAATTTTCAAACACTGGGACACATTCAGCAGCGATTGAATGTTGTCTGATCCGCAACAACGTCCAGGCGGGGACGGGGCTTTCTTATTCCAGACTCCTTCTGGGCCCATAACAAAGGCCGATTTTGAGGGTTCATCAGGCCTCCTTTTGTTAGAGTCTCCTGGCTGGGAGCAGTCAGGAGCCTCACACCTAGATGCAAATGCAGCAGGGGGGAAACAAAGGCTCACGCCTCGTTAGCACTTCACACATACTTAAGAGAGGCAGCTTTTCACTTTGTTCAGTCCCTTTTCCCGATGTATGCATGCACTGTAAGAATGTCAGATGTGTTGGTCTTTCCCAGTATTTACACAAAATGAATTGCATTTATATAGGGCTTACTACCCCTGAGGAGGCATTGAAATAATTTAAGTACCACTATGAGTGCTACTCATCCCAATCCAGGGTGTCATAGCGCTTTACATCACTCGTACAAATTACATATACAATAAATCATATGCGTTTGTAAATCAATGTAGAGGATATGTTACCTAAAACATTGGGGGGTTATAAGGCGTAGAAGTCACATTTCTTTCATAGCTCACTGTGCTATATTAGAAGGATTACAATGCGACTGCAAGTAACATAAGGATCTCTGTGTTCGAAGCAGTAACCCACTTACCTATCTACATAAAATAAAATCTGTCATTTGCATGTTACATGATGTGCTTTGCAGGAGACACATTAACCATCTATGCTACTTTGAGTCAAAACTGAGACTAGACAAAACACAGATCTTTCCAGCAAGTGTATTAACCTCCAGAGTTATCTTACCATTATTATTCACTCAGATTTACTGGGAGCACACAGATCTCTGCAGCAGGTGCCTTAACGGCATGAGCTATTGTATAATACAGTCTTTGCAACCAATTAAGCAGAACAGATTTACTGTCAGTTTTCTCCTTGTTGCCACTTTCTTTGTGACAGAGTTTTAAAAAAAAAGTATAAGTTGAGGCCCAGATTTTGTGCCAGGGTTGAGTCACTTTTCTGGCACAACCCTGACGCAAAATCTATTTTGGTATTTACAGTACCACACAAATCCCATTTGTGTGGGTTTGTAAAAAAAAAAAAAACGAACGCAAGGCAGCACATTGCCCTGCCTTGCGTTACCTTACATCGGGTAGGCATTACATGGGTGGTTCTGAGGCGTTCCTGTGCATCCATCGATGTACTTTGATGCAAACCCATATTTACAATGACTTGTAAACATAGGTTTGCACCACACTGGTTCGTCTACCTGAGGCTGGAGTAACAAGGAGAAATATATCCATTTCTCTTCGTTATTTCCTCTTTCCATGTATGCTGCATTCTGCAGCACACATACAAAGAGGAAATAGCCTCATAGGATAGTTTTTGGGTGGCTTTGGGAAAAGAAAAAAACCAATACGCAAGGCAGCCTTTTGAGCTGCCTTGCATTACTGTGCGTCAGGTAGGTTTTTCATTGGTGGTGCATTGGCACTCCGACATCCTCCCACGTATTTTGTGTGCAAATAATTTATGCAGTCTTCTAAATGCAGGCACACTAGCTTTACTTAAATCAGCTCTCGAGTTCCAATTCCCTGTAAAAGGATCGAGGTTATTCCCTATTTATGTGAGGCAGAATTCCAGCTAGGGCCAGCTTGTGAGTTTAAGTCTTAGAAGTTTCATGATGGCTTTGAGTCAAAGTGCCTCCGCGCTGTAGTGTGTCAGTTAGAGCAAGCCCAGTATTGGTGGCCCAGTATTCAGTTTTACCCGCTTTTGCTGGAGTGGAGGGTCAGAGTGCCCTCTGACGCATCTGTGGCCTGGTGGTGAGCAGACGACTGGATGCTGCAGGTGTTAACACGCTCTTCCATCAATGTGGTAAGCCTCCCTGAATACGGCGGCAGGTCTTGGGTCTTCCTGGATTGTTGGATAGTTGAACCGTTGCTCTTCCTCTGCGAGTAATGGCTTGCTTCTTCTTCAAAGCTGCACGCAGCTCCAGGGCGACAGCCATCTCAATTCACCATGGTCCCCCTCCTGGCATTCGGGGTTTGTGACAGGGCACACAGACAAACGTCCCCTTCAGGTCACAGCATTGCACAGTGCGACTGCCCTCTTCTCAATAGAGCAATGCACCAGGGCGGCAGCCCTCAATCATAACTGCAGCCCCACCTGGCATACGGAGGTCATGGGCAGCACACAGATTTTCTGCATTCACTTTGTGCAATTCAGCCACTAAATAGACATCTCTTTATTTCTCCTATTTCACATCAAAGGTCAATGATTTGTCTTCAATTCTTCATACAAGTGGTTAGAGTGTGGCTGGCAGGTAGAAGCCACATGAAAGTCAAGTGTTAAATGCATTATATATGTGGTTTGGATTCTTATTACCATATTCCAACAAGGAGAGAATAACAATAAATATGTAAGTTCCCATTCTCTACTGTCTGATCGACTCTTCATTTAGGAAGGCATAGCAGGTGGTCATAAGTACCCGCATGGCCCTAGAGGGCCCCGTCCTTCAGTTGGTGCCCGAACAGGGACCCCGCAAAAGGACCCCCTCACCCGTAATCGGGTTCGTAGGGGCCAGGGTGGTGTCTGGTCGGTCGGGCGGATCGGGGCCCCTCACATACAAGACCGAGCTTGGTTCTCGCAGCTGCCCCGCCCTCCCGATCAGACGGATCTTCGGCTAGTGGCCCTTGGCTGGGGTCCTGAGAAGGCGAAACCTTGGAGCTGACCATTTGGTCTGAAGAGTCGGCAGTGGAGAATAACTTGCTTGACCTGTGTGCACCAGGTGAGTGACTTGATTCTTGGAAATTGACGCCCTGCTTGGGTGGCACGAGCTTGAGGGCTGTGTCTTGGTACAGTCTCTGACTGTCTTGTTTGAATGACACAAGCCGACGGGCTGTGTGTCTTGGTACAGTCTGCGGACTGTTTGGTCTTGGACTTGGTGGGTCTGCGGACCCTTGAGGGACACAGAGCCCTTGAGAGCAGTCTACCGGGCCAACTGGTAATTGGACTCTTTGTGAAAAGGTCTGGGACTGTTCACAGGTAATCTGCCAGACCAACTGGTAATTGGATTTGTTTTTGAAAAGGTCTGGGGCTGAGGCCTGTCCTCGTGTTATTGGTACAGTCTCCGGATTGTCTTGGGTGCAGTTTGCGAACTACCTTGCTTGAACGACACGAGTCGACGGACTGTGTCTTGGTGCGGTTTAATACCGTCTTGGTTCGTACTTGGCGGGTCTGCGGACCCTTGGTAAAGACACAGAGTGTTCGTGAACAGTCTACCAGGCCAACTGGAAATTTGGCCTGTGCTCGAAAAGGTCTGGGACTGTTTGCAAACAATCTGCCGGGCCAACTGGAAATTCGGTCTATGCTTGCAAAAGGTCTGGGGCTAGAGCCTGTCTTCTTGAACTTGGTACAGTCTCTGGGCTGTCTACTTGTCTTGGTGCGGTCTTGTGGACTGTTTTGTTCTGATGCAGTCCCCGAGCTGACTTGTGGTTTGATCGTTGTGCTTAAGTGTTATGAGGTTTGTGGGCCGATGTCGGTGGTGGTGCTTGTGCAATGCTTGTTGAGTGAGTAGCGACTGTGCTTTCCGGACAGTGCTCTTGGTTCGTGAACGATATTTGTTCTTCTATTTATTTTGTATTATAATTGTGGGTGTTGTTTGTCCGTTAGGGACAGTGTATGTGTCTTATGTTAAGATGCCTCGTTTCAGTAAGTTTAGATGTTTCGGATGCCGATGCTGTTCTAAAGATGCGCGGTTGGAGGAGAGCCAGCCAGCCCCCCCGGAAGGTACCCCGAATTTTGACATATATGTCAAGCACAGTATTGGCCCTATTATGTTTAACACATTGTGGCATAAGTATATGAGGGACAATGCTGAGCTGCAGTGGCCACTTACTTGTTCGTTCATTGAACAGAAAATTAATTTCCTGCAGGATAAATTGTTTGCTAGAAGGAGTAGACAGTCCATGTTTGACTCTTTGAGAGTGTGGCAGAAGGAAGCGAAGCAGTGACGCATGAGAGCAGAGAAGGTGGCTAGAAGGAAAGAGACACAAACGATTACACAGAAGGCAGTAGCCTATGATAGGGAAAAAATAGAGAAAGGTATAGAGCGCGAAGTTAGAAAGTTTCGACTGCAGACTGATAAAAGCTATGTTGCTAGGGAGGATGGAGACGAGTTGGTTGAGGAGCTTCTGGATTCTCGTCCCCTGCCGCCGTACGCTCCGCAGTGGATATACCCTGCGGTCCCCACCTCCCCAGCCCCGGCTTCTGGGACTGCTCCCTCCGATATTCCCGGCACTGTTGTATCAGCCCCAGCCCCGTTTGTTTCCCTCGCATCCCCACCGGTAACAGGAACAAACACCGTTGCTTCCCCTATGTTGTCCCTTCCCTCTCCTGTCTTGTCTCCTAGTTCCGCCTCATCCACCAACCTCCCCCTTACACCCCCCACTATGATCCCCTATGTGATGGTACCCGTTTCAGCATCTACGATTTCCTCTGTGGGTGCTACGCCCCAAACACCATTACACACTGAGACACCCACACGTGGACTGCCTAACACCAATTGAGCGGCAGTGCAGGACCGCATGAATAAAGTGTTAGTGCGCTCTGCTGTAGGCACTGAGAAGAAACACATGGTAGCAAACCAGGCAGCTCAGTGGGCTCGCCACCCGATTTATACTGTGTAGGATGTGTGGAGTGTGATGAAAGATTATGAGCATTTCATACAGCAACATGCCCTTAAACACGTCAGCCACTCTGATACAATTATGGGAACAGTATTTTCAGGGTTCCGCCCCTCAGATTATCTATGACATACGACACCGAGTGTATGTTGCGGACATGGCTCCGAATGAGGTTTTTAGTAATTTGTCCACCTTAGTGGGTTATCGAGGTAGATTACTCCAGAAGGTTCCGTCACCGGGGGCGCAACACCCCATGAGGGAAGTTCATCCTATTTACCATCCCGAAATACCAGAATTGCGTGACTCTACAAATACTGTAATACGACAGCGAGTCGACGCTCAGTTTCAGGAACAATGGAGGAGTGAGGTCCTTTCCCTAAAGAGTCAGTTACCGGATCAGAGAAAAAACCCAACTGCGTACTATAAGGAATTGACAGAAGCGGCCTCCTCCACAGTGATGACGTTAGCTGACATAGAGTTATTCTTCGGATTGTTGGTACCGGTAGATATATGAAGACAAGTCCATACGCAGGACCATGCACTGGAACTGGGTGGCACATGGGACGAGATCAGAGCATGGGATAAGGAGTGCAAGCCCGGGGAGAAACCGAAGGCAGAGCTACTGGCCCTGCCTGGACGAATTATTGCCTACATGCACTCCCTTATCCCACCGAAGAAAGTGGATTGGGATAAGTTGACTGCGTGTCGTCAGAAGAAGGATGAGAGTGTGTCGGATTTCTTTACCAGGTTTGAAGGGGTGTTCCTAGATTTTAATGGTCAGGATTTGTCACAGGAGGGTGGCGTTTGTTTGTTTGTGAACAGGTTTGTTACTAATTTACTCCCTGAGATTGCTGCTCAACTGCAGGCCTCGGAGAGTACTTGGAGTACATCCTCCCCATCAGTCATATTAAGTATGGCTCAGTATTATGAGCATAGAGAGAATGAGGACAAGGAAAGAGTGGAGAAGAAGACGAAGGATTTGAAAACGAGAGTGTTGATGCAGCAGGTTGCAAGAGGAGGTGGTAGAGGACGTGGTTCGGGGTCAGGTCCGCGGGGCCCCAGGTCCAATAGGGGTGGCACATCAGGTACGCCCGTAGGGCCCAACCAATGTGCATACTGTAGAAAGGAGGGACATTGGCGGAATGAGTGTCCGGAATTGTTGCAGAGAGATGGGGCTCATAGAGGTAGAGGATTCGGGGGAAGGGGACGTGGAAGGGGAGGCCGAGGTGAGACGCAGTCAGAGAGCACGACTAACAATAGGCAGAGCGGGAACTATTTTGATGACCCCCGAAGCCGACAGTACTATCATGACGACTATGACATGGATAAAGTGAGAGGGTTGTCCCACAGTTTGGACAGCCAGGGGCAGGGCGAGGGACCAGTTCCGGTGCCTGTAGATCAGCGAGGACCATATGTTACTGCGGATTTACAAGGCTCCACCAAGAAATTCCTAGTTGATACAGGGGCTATGAATAGCTCTGTTTCCCGTTCACTGGTCCCGGGGGCAGCTCTGTCTGGCCAAAATAATATTTCGGTAGGTTTCTCAGGCGTGCCGGTCATTAGTCCCATTTCTAAACCTATTGCTCTGACTATTGGTCCTTTTACAGTCGATTCACCATTCCTATTGACATCGAATTGTGGAGAGAACTTACTGGGACTGGACTTGTTAAAAAGGTTGCATGCGACAATATTTTGCTCCCCGGATGGTGTTCACATGACTGTAGGCCCGCGAGTTACCCATGCCAAGCAATGCTTTACAAAGGATGACCCCCGCCCTCCCGAGTTCCACAACATGCCACGCTCGTTGTGGGCTACTGGTGATACAGATGTCGGGCTGCTCCAGATACCCCCTGTTTCAATACAGGTGAAAGACAATGCCAGGTTGCCCAGAACACCCCAGTACAAGATATCCCAGGCAGGAGAAAAGGCTTTATTGCAAATAATTCAGGATTTGATTAAGTCTGGTGTGGTTGAGGAGACAACAGCAAATGTGTGCAATAGCCCCATCCTTCCTATTCTTAAAAAGGCCCCTTTGGAATGTCCCAACGCTACTCCTGATGTTTACCGTTTCGTGATAGATTTGCGAGAGGTAAACAAAATTGTGGTTCCCCAATATCCTGTGGTGCCCGACATCACAACGATTTTGACTATGATTCCCCCGACTGCTAAATTTTTCTCAGTCATTGACTTAAAAAATGCTTTCTTTAGCATTCCCATCCATCCAGATAGCCGTCATCTTTTCGGATTTGCGATAGCCGGCTGGAGTTTTAGATTCTGTCGTGCTCCACAAGGCTACACAGAAAGCCCTAGTATTTACAGTCAGGCTTTAAAAGCACAATTGGACACACTGGAACTTCCACCTGATAATGTATTGCTACAATATGTTGACGATCTTCTGGTGGCCTCAGATACTGAACAGGGCTGTAAAGAGGCCACAGTTAAATTGCTGCTCCATTTGGCACACCATGGACACAAAGTGTCCCTATCGAAATTTCAGTATTGTCGACAGGAGGTCACCTACTTAGGTCACCTACTGTCGAAGGAGGGTCGCAGACTAACACCAGAATGCAGAGCCGTAAAACTAACATATCTGTCCCTAAGAACCAACGCGAGGTACGCGCGTTCCTGGGGATAACTTCGTATTGCCGGCAATGGATCCCTAACTTCTCCCTACTAACGAAGCCCCTTCTTTACCTCACCACCAAAGAAGTGCATGAGCCCTTGCCTTGGACACCCGCATGCCAGCAAGCTTTTGAACAATTAAAGACTGCTCTTTGCTCTGCTCCTGTACTTGGTACTCCTGACTACCAAAAGCCTTTTGTGCTCTATATACACGAGGCCGACGGTTGCGCGCTTTCTGTACTAACACAGGGTTTCGGTGGTAAGCAGAGACCCTGCGCCTACTTTTCAGCCATCTTAGATAATGTCGCCAGAACGCTCCCGAGCTGTCTGAGAGCTGCTGCGGCGGCAGCGGTATCAATCAGACAATCGGCAGGGCTCGTCCTTGATACTGACCTCACAGTGATGGTACCTCACGCTGTGGACACGCTATTGAACAAGACAAAGACACAGCACCTCACTAGTGCATGTCTTACTGGATATGAGCTGACTCTATTTGCTCTGCACATTACCATAAAAAGATGCGCTACCTTGAACCCAGCCACGTTACTACCCCTCCCTTCGGAAGAAAAGGACAATGATGTCCATGATTGTCTATTCCGGACCGAAGAAGAAACAAAGGGACGGGTAGACCTGACTGATGTTCCCTTATCTGACCCCCAAGGGGAACTATATGTCGATGGCTCTTGTTTCAAATTATCGGATGGTACTACTACACAGCCTATGCAATCACCACACTCCATACTGTAGTTGAGACATCCCGTGTCCCATATCAGTCGGCCCAAGCTGCAGAATTGGTTGCCCTCCTGAGGGCCTGTGAATTGAGTGAAGGGCTGGCTGTTAATGTCTACACTGACAGCCAGTATGCTTTCGGCGTGGCACATAATTTTGGGCGCCTCTGGGCAGAGAGGGGGTTCCTGACATCTCATGGACAGAAAATACAGCACTGCCCCCTAATACTCAGATTGTTATCAGCACTGACACTCCCTGACAAACTGGCTATAATAAAGTGCAGTGCACACAAAGCTGTTGTAGACGATGTGGGGAGGGGGAATGCATTGCGGACCAGACAGCTAAGGAGACAGCTGGGTCAAAGATGAGTAAAATGTTTGTGGCGGGTCCTGCTAGATGGGTTCCAGACAACGGGATGTTTGAGAACACTGTGGAAAGTCTACGAGAAATACAAAGAGAGGCGACCGCAGACGAATTGGCAATGTGGGAGGAGAGAACAGGAAGCTTAGACAAGGACGGGTATTGGACTGATTTGTCAGGCAAACAAAGGTGGTTGTTGCCGAACTCATATGTCTTTCCTGTAGTCACCATGGCACATGGCCCGGCGCACATTAGTGCTAAAGGTAATTGTAAGTTGTTGGACCCAGTATGGCAAAATGAGAACATCCCTAAAGTTGCAGCACACTTGGTGAGACACTGTATCATTTGTCTCAAGCATAATCATGGAAAAGGCACCCCTACACCTGCTGGAAATTTTGCACCATCTTCCTTCCCTTTCTAGGTTCTCCAGATGGATTTCATCGAAATGGAATGAGTGAATAACTTGAAGTATGTACTTGTAGTAGTCTGTACATTCAGTAAGTGGGTTGAAGCCTACCCAACTAAAGAGAATACGGCTATAGCAGCAGCAAAGGCACTTTTAAAGGAGTACTTCCCACGCTACGGATTGCCACGTGTGATCTGGAGTGACAATGGGAGCCACTTCAATGCCAAAGTCATTGATTTGGTGTGCAAGGGCTTGCAAATTACGCAGAAATTTCATGCAGCAAACCATCCTCAATCAGCCGGCCTTGTTGAGAAGTATAATGGCATTCTCAAACTGAAACTAGCAAAAATACATGAAAGCACAGGATTGCAATGGCCAGATGCGTTGCCCCTATGTAAGGAAGTGGGTTTCTGTTGCAGTAACCCCCCCCACTTTTTGCCAGACCACTGATGCACTTTGACTTGATGTGCCCTGGGTCCCTGCCAATCAGGTCCCCAGGGCCTGTGTTCTTTCCCCAAAACTGTACCCAATTGGCATCTCTGGCCACAGGTCAGCCCCTGGTAAATTGTACCACAGGTACCCAGGGCACTGTGACCAGGGAAGATCTCTAAGGGCTGCAGCACTTATTGTGCCACCCTTAGAGGCCCTGTACCTTTACACACACACACACTGCCTTTGCAGGCTGCGTGTTTTGGTGCAGAACAAAGTGAAGAGTCGACATGGCACACACCTCTGTGTGCCATGCCTACAACCCACTGCCCTGGCATAGGTCAGTCACCCCTCTAGCTGGGTGCACTATACCAGTGGTGAGGGTACAGGTGCATGAGCCCTGTACCCTTACAGTGTCTAAGTCCATTCTTAGACATTGTAAGTGCAGTGCTGCCATTAAGAGTATATGGTGCTGGGAGTTTGTCATTACGAACTCCACAGCACCATAATGGCTGCACAAGCACATTAAACCCACACTGATGCCAGTGTGGGATTTAATGAAAAATGCACACAGAGGGCATCTTTGAGATGCCCCCTGAAAAACGACCAGCCTCTGGTGGGTTCCCTGACTGGTACACACCAGCCTGCCACCACGAGACATGTTTCTGGATCCCTAGGGTGGGAGCCTATGCTCCCTGAGCCCAGAAACAAAGCCTTTCCTGGGCGGAGGTGTACACACCTCCCCCAGGCCAGGAAGAGCCATCTGTGGCAGGGGAGCTTCAAAGGCCTGGCAGCCTTTGTAATGCGACCCCCAGCCTCTCCTGCTATCAGGAGCAGGCCCCCTTCCTGTCTCCCCTCCCTTTCGGCGGGAAGACAGGCGGGAAAACTAGCCAGCCCAGGAGGTGTGCCCACCTCTGCCAACTCCACCCCTCAGGTGGGGGAGGCGAGGTGAAGCCCACTCTCCAGTGCTCGCCATCTTGCAGATGGCAGACACTCCCCAATCAGGACTAGGGATTGTGCTCACTCCCCCACGTGGGGTGAGCACACCAGGGGGTAGTCACCCTAAGGTCAGTAGCCCATTGGCTACTGACCTCAAGACCCCTAAAACGCCCCCTAAATACAGTATTTAGGGGGCAGCCCTGAACCAGGAAGGCAGATCCAGAAATGACAAGAAGAAAAGAAGAAGAAGGACTGAACTGCCGTGCAGCCTGCTAACAAGAGGAAGACAACACTGACTTGGCCCCAGCCCTACCTGCCTGTCTGCCCTCGAACCTGCTTCCTGCGAAAACCCAGTGTGTCCTGCAGCCAGCAACCTCAAGAACCCCGGAGGACCTGCCTGCCTTCACTTCTGAAGCCTGCTTCTCCCGTGAACACCGGATTTGTTAAAACACAGCAACCTCTGGCAGCAGCCGGAAACCGCGAATCCAGCCCACTCTGCACCCGCCGACCCCGGCCGGAGCTCGAGTGGGAAAACACCAACAGGAGGTCCCCCCGGCGATCCTGACCCGAGATCCGGTAACTCCTGACCTGCCTCAAGCCTCCAGACGACGCCTGCAGCCTAAATCCAGAGGGCCCCCCCTACCGCGATCAGAGCGGGTAAGAAAATCCGACCCTAAAAGGCACCCCTGCACCCGGCGCCCCACGGCCCTGTGTGCCCCAATCAACGGTGCCTAACCAACCCTTACCTATCCAACTTACCTCTCAAAGTGGTGGTCGCATCCAGGAGGTCCTCGTCCAAGAGCCTGCAGTGTGCTTCCAAACCGGAGGTTCCCCATAGACTACAACAGGGCTTCTGATGCCAAAACAGCACCCTGCACCCAGCCGCCCGAGTGTCGCCGAGGGTGCCCTTTTGATACCTACTTGTTTCCCCATTTGCCCTGAGTCTACAACCAGGAGCGTTGCTCCCACAACCCAGTGGCCTGCTTGCCAGCAGCCACCAACCGGAGACCCCCTATCCTCCATAGGATAACATTGGGCCTCAACACTCTGCACCCGGCCGCCCTAGTGCCGCTGAGGGTGCAACAACAGTGCATCACTGACCCTGGGAGACCCCTGAGTCTAACCCCAGAACCCTAACTCCAAAGACCGAATACTTACCTCGAAACCGATAACCTGTTTTTCCTCATAGGATAACATTTACACTTTTTCTCCCAAAAAGTTTTGAAGTGTCGACTTTTGAAAACTAAGAATATTCCTTAAAAATCGCACAAATAACCTAAACGAATTTTCTCAACTATTTGCAGGAAAGGTCCCAGTGCTGAATCTAGGTTTCCAGCACTGAGTAGGAAAAGTAATGTAAAAGTAACTTACCTGTGAATTGAATTTCCTTCCATAGGATAACATTGGGGGTTCTAAGTGAAAAAGTTTTTGTGTCAACTTTTGAAATACAAGAATATTCTTTAAAAATCGTACATCTAACTAAAACGCATTTTCACAACTGCTTTCAGGAAATGTCCCAGTGCTGAATATAGGATCCAGCACTGTGTTAGAAAAAGTAATCCGAAAAGTAATTAACTGCATTTTTCTTAAAAAGCCTATTCATTCCAATGTACTGCATTTGCTAAGTGTTGCATACTACTGCTCCCCTGTAAATCAAATCAAGTACAATTTCTATTGCTTTTTAAAACTGTTCAACATATAGCATCTTATCACTGTAAAGTATTTCATGCTTACCTGTGCCAAGCCTGCTTGGTTCTAAAATAAAACAACAGTATATTTTTTATACAAAACAATTGGCCTAGAGTTCAGTTCTTGAGTGTGTGAATTCATTTGCTGACTGAGTGTGTACATCAAATGCTTAACACTGTCCTCTGATACTGCCTTACTGCTCGACCAAGCTACCACTATTAGAGAGTAAGGTTCTATCTAACTTTAACCTCTGCCTACCTTTGGGGACTCTTGGACTCTATACACACTTTGGTGCAGTATATATAGAGCCAGTTTCTTACATTCCCCTAGCATTAATGTCAGCAAGGGTGACTGCACATTCTAGGACCGGATTGTCACCCTATGAGGTGGTCTTCGGGCGCCCTGCTAATGTATGGGGCGTCCCAAGACCTAAGCGCTTCTCTGAAATTGAATATCCTCTTTTGATTGACTATTTGTATGCCTTGTCTAAAGATCTGCGTTCTGTTCACCAACAGATATCTGCCGCCCTACAACCATTGCCAGAGGGTCCCGGACATCGGATTCAGCCTGGAGATTTCGCCCTCATTCGCCAGTTTCAGCGCAAATCCTGCTTAGAGCCGAGGTGGAGAGGCCCCACCCAGGTGCTCCTGGCCACTCGGACAGCTGTAAAGGTGGATGGCCGGAAGCACTAGGTATGCTTCGCATGTAAAGAGGGTGCTTCTTCCGCTTCCATACGATTCCTGGGTGAAGGACGGGATCACTGACCAGGAAGGGGAGCTGGTCCCCTGCTTCGTTCCCTTCTCCGACGCCCGGCTGAGAGGGGCGCAGACCGACAAGGAGAATGACGAGGCCTTATTCGAGGCAATTCCCCCTGAGATAAGGGCTGCCCCGGATACCCCAGCTCCTGGAGCACAGACACCCGAGTCTCGATCCCCAACTGAAAGTGAGCTCTTACCTTTGTTTGTTGATGAAGAAGTGCCTGGGCACACAAGGTACAATTTGCGGCCCCGACAGAAGGACAGTGTGCCAGCAGGGCAACGCAGAAGTTAGGGAAGGGCTTGAGCTTAGGGTGCAGGGGCTGTGCCTCTGGTGCCTGTTTTAGATTAGAGTGAAGAACACTGGTGCACTGCCCAGGACACTGGACAGGATCGTTGAGGGCATTTGCCCTGGAGGGAGGTTGCCCTATCCTGAAAGAAGAAGGATTGTTTCTGGTAAGGGCCACAATTGTTTTCAGTCGGGTTGCCATTGTGCAGCTCCACCGTGGGAAAGACAATGTTTGATGAACGATAGGAGCCTGCCTGTGAGGCTCTTGAAGGACACAGGAAAGAAGAATACCCCTCTGGCTGGCTGTATAGTGGCTCCAATCCTTAAAGTACTTTCTATGTACCCGTTTGGTCGTGCAATCATGAGGGAGGAGCAGCCTCTAGTGGCTTCTCCAATGCAGCAGAATGGTCCTGGGTGGTCCAGTTGGTCTACTGGAAGTAGGGTAGTGGTGGTGGTGTTTATTCTCTTGGTGACGATAACACTGTTTGGGGTAGTCTGGTACTTAGAGGAACAGCACCCTGTGCATACTCTGCTGGGGACTACGCCGGCTCCCACTGAGCATTCGTTTATTACATTGGCCCCGCATAAAAAAAGACATAGACAAACTTATACCCAGAATGCATTTATCCAGATGCTCCATCAGGTACACAGCACCACTAATGCCACGAAGTGTTGGGTGTGTGGGCTACTCCCTTCAGTTATGCATAAAAATGATTTACTGATGTCCTTGCCCTTATCATATTTAGGTAGCTGTGAAGCCTGGTTTCAACTGCTCTCTATGGTATACATGCATTACTATGCGGATGCGATGAAAATGACACAGGCTGATTATGAGGCGGTTCTAGATTATATAGTGGTACATCAGGGATATACGTCTGGGGCAGATGGAAAGGAGGGTACCCTGCATCCTGACACATGTATGAATGTATTTACAATTCATGAAAATGTCACTTGGTTACAGAATGAGGTACTGGACTTCCAAGGATTCAATGTTACTGAATATTTTAAATGTTTCCAGGAGCGCAATATCACTGAAGATAAAGCTATGCCTGTCCCTGTGATAAATGCAACAGCTAGTTTTTGTGTTCAAGGGTCGGGGAATGTTTCAGTAGGACAGAGTCATTGTAACTATACTTATCGATTGAATATTACCAGTAGTCCACCTTTGCTGACACCCCCAAACGTATATTTCATCTGTGGGGAACAAGCTTACACTTGGCTTCCTTGGGGGTGGTCTGGCTGGTGTTATCTCTCCTTCCTCCTGCCTCCCGTTTACATTGCACCGTCCAACTATCATAAAGATCATAAGTTGCATCGTAGGGATCTCCATGTGCATCGGGTTAAGAGAGTTGTTAATCCAGATGATATTGACCAAACAGATACCTCCTTACAACAATTCACTGATATAATGAAGGGTATTGTACCGTTCTGGGGCCCCATGTTCAATAGCCGCAATATTCGTTGCCTCGCAAGAGTAGTTGAGGGAGTCATTAATACTGCCGCAGGTATACTGACCAATATTACAGTGGAGCTCCAGGCTACGAGACTCGTCTCGCTTCAAAATAGAATGGTTTTAGATGTTATCTTAGCCGATCGGGGCGGAGCCTGTCGCATCATAGGGAGCAGTTGTTGTGTATATATACCAGATAGCGCCCCGACTGTCTATTCTGCCATACAAAAATTACACAAACTTGCCTCAGAAATACATGAGGACAATGGTTCATGGTCCCTCACAGGATGGCTCTGGGGTCTGTTAGTGTCCTGGGGTTGGAAGATTCTGCTTGTCTTAATAGGTATTGCAGGTATCATCTTTACTTGTTGCCTGGTGCATCCACTGCCTCCCAGTATACTGTACGTACTGTGTTACTAAGCTTACCCCAACTCCTAGACTTTCTGGTTATGATAATAAAGTCTCCAACATGATGTTGCAAGAAGTTCAGTCAATTAAGCTCATTGATGAAGGTCTGTTTGATTACTGAAATGCTTGCCTTGTTCCTATCTTGCTTGATTAATAGATGATTATGTACTGTCTCCTCCCCACTAGAATTGTAAAGACCCTACCGGAAAGCAATAAAGGCTTTAGCCACACATGCTAAAAGGAGGGTCTGTTAGATTTAAAATTGCCCATTCTCATATCGTATTCAGCATGTTATATTAGGTTAGCAATGTGTGACTAAAGTACATGTAATCATGCTCACGCTATGCAACCCGCTGAGTTACCCCGGTAACATGCAAGCTTCCTTTAGCCAGTGTGACTCCATTTTTGATTTCGTAATCCTTATTAGACTGCCTGTGCTGAGCCCGTGTTAGGCCTTAGAATTCATAATAGCTTGCCTCAGCAGAATACGGTATTTCGTTATACTTCTTTTCTCTGTCTAAGGTTGCAACTCGACTTGCTAAACAAGACAATTATTCTGCTTTTGCATTCCATTGTATACATGTAGCTCTGCTCCCACGTTAGGAGATGCTGAGACTTGGCATAGTGGCCTTGGGCCGCTGATAGCACGTCCATATGGCAGGTGTTAGTTCATCTCTCTGTGCCTCCTTTGTTCGTGCCCGGCTCAGACTGGTACTTTTCCACTAGAGGCGTGGCCGAAGTCTCCTGAAGGGTTTATCATCTATTAGCGAATGTTGGGGAGTCAGTCCCCTCGACAAACATCTCATGGTGATGGTCTGACTGGACTCCTCTGCAGAGAACAATAAATATTTAAGTTCCCATTCTCTACTGTCTGATCGACTCTTCATTTAGGAAGGCATAGCAGGTGGTCATAAGTACCCGCGTTGCCCTAGAGGGCCCCGTCCTTCACCACAAAAAAGCTTGTCATTATTTAACGTAGCAGACATCAGCACCAAGATGCACTAGGCATACATGCGCTTTATAAAACAATTCAATATCAATATAAATCTCACAGCATGCCATTGAATAACATAATGTTGTGTTGCATAACATAGTAACACAGCATGTAGTCTTTTGTTTTTGTTCAAATATTACCAAAAACATTATTTTTGCAAGTTTGGTTATTGGTTACATTTAATACAACTATACTCAGACTATACAAATGTGCATACATAATTTGATGGGAATGATCCTTTTCCATTGTTTTCTTTACAGAGCTATTAAAATAAAATAACTAAACAGCTGAACTCATGGGGTCCTCGCTCGTTTAACAAAAACTTCGGCAGTGAACAAAAATATCAAATCCCAACCTTCATTGAACTCAAAAGGCAAGTATTGATTTCCCTGCTGTACAGTATGTTTAACAGCTCTCTTTATGTCTCTGTTAAACCTGCCTTCACTTAAGAATTATTGTCTCGCGTTCAGCAGGGTTCCCTCTGGGATCTAGTAAAACCAGCTTTCATTTCCAGACACAAATCTATCCTTTTTTTCTAATTCAGCGAGGTGCTGTATCTTACTGGCATGCTTCATTTTAAGTGCCTATTAAATAACAGGAGCTAAATGGAAGCGAGAGGCATCGTGCAGTGGAGTGATGTGCGCGCCGCAGCGACTTCATCAGGAGGAGCTGTTTGGGACTCATTTACATCAAAAACCAGATTCCTGGCGACAGGGCTTCCAACGTGTCCGGCAGGATTTGAAAGATGTGATGTAGTCACGTGACGTCAGCAATTATTGAAGGCACAGGGCCTCTTGCTGCGGCCGCAGGCTTTGATTTTAAAGGACGAGCCATCTTAAACGAATCCCAACTACAGCAATAATGTGCTGTCCAATTACATGCGCAATCTTTAATTTATCATTCGTGCCAGTGAGATCCGCATGGGTCATTACACGAGCTTAGTAATACAATTGCATGGGGGCGTGGCTTGCGCCCGAGGAAGATGGTGGCTCTCCCGTGACTCGCCTGAGGGGACGAGGCGGTCCACGGGATTTTCTACTGCTGGCTGTGGCAAAAGAAACACTAGAATGAAGCAGTGTGGGTCGGAACTCTGTCGCTGCAAGGTGAACTGCTTTTCGTCTGCATTCTGATGTGTACCGTCTTTCTTTTCTCTACTGCGCTCTCCATGGATTCTCAAGCAGCCGCCATTTTGAATTTGCCAGAGCGCTGAGGAGAGAGGCTTGCATTGCGCGCTTTGACTTTCGAAGTTGACACTGTTTCTCTGTTATCGGAAAGCAAGCCAACTGAAGCCCGTCTCATATGTGCTAAAAGGCAAGAGACTTTTTCATCTGCTTTCAAAGCACATTACTCCTCCTCATTTCTTTCTTTACTACATAGTCATCATACAAATGGAGTGCACCAATTTACTTATGCATACGCGCTGAGAAGAAAGGCTTTTCCTACGCACCTCGCGTTTCAAGTCATGCAAAGTGTTATTACAGCCAGAAAATGAATGATCAGTACTTTTATTTGAGGACTGAAAAGTGAGGTATCTTTTGGCTTTATCTCACTGTATATTAACCCTCATATATCCTTCATTGTAGTATCAGCAGTCAAAACAGTGCCCGCAGGGTTAAAGGTGATAGCTTCATTACAAACATCCCTGAGTGACGCGCTATCTGTTAATTCATGCGCTTTTAACGCGCGCTGTTTTTCTTTCAAAGCTTGTACTGCTTCCTTGAAGGTAGAGCACTAAAACAAGAAATACTGAGACTTGAAAGCTAAGAAATGATGTGAATTTTGACCTTGCTTTAACACGAAGCACACCCTTTCTGTCTCTCTGTTTCTCAATCTGCTGGTTGCAGTATCATAACAGAACTTCCTTCTTCTTCATGGATTCTACCATTGTTTTATGTCTACCATCCAGCTTATAGGATATGATATTTAGATTTTGCATATTATGATACGTGCTTTATTATACGCAAACTTATGTTAAATGTTGAAATTAAATATATCAAATGACTTTTGGTAAGGGGTGACTTGTTTTTCACACGTTATTTCATTTCTCATTAAGCTTAAGCTCACCAACTTTATATCTTGCCCCAAGCTTTTATGCTAATTTGTATTATAACAACTTGCAATGTACCAAGTACGCACATTTTCTAATATAGCGTATTCTTCAACTATTATTATTGGAATTAGTCACTTAGGTAAATTTTGCAGATTTATATTTCCTCTTGTATACAGGCTTTGATTATCCTCCGTATATGGGCAGGTTAAAAAAGTTATCTCCGCTACAAATATCTCCGACTCGTAGGTGTATTGTCCATTCAAAGTCACATACGAAGTCTATTCAAATGGAGGACTCCCTGGCACCAACAATCAAAACAACTGCTCCTTCAGTTATGGCCAATGGTTCCTCTACTCTAAACAAAGCAACGACTAAGCGTCTTAAAAAGGATCCCCCTTCTCCACCAAAGCAGTCTTCGTCTGTTTCCATGGATCTTCTTTTGGAGGAAATCCGAGCCTTAAGACCATTTGTCGAAGAGACAAACTCCAAGATACAAATCCTAACAGACGGCTGGGAAAAATTAGAAGAAAGAGTCACTAAAGTTGAACATAATGTTGATAATCTTAATGCATCATTCACTAAAGTGGACGTTCTTCATTCTCAGATTACATCCCTGCAAAAACAAGTTCAAAACCTTGAAAATAGAAACAGACGTAACAACCTTCGTATTTATGGATTATCGGAAGGCGTAGAGGGATCAGATCCTATCTCCTTTTTTCAAAAACTCTTACCGACATTACTAAATCTACCGGAGGACACCACTCTCAATATACAACGTGCTCATAGACTGGGTCCACCGCATTCACCATCATCAAGCACGAAAAGACCGAGAGGTGTCATATTATATTTTCTAGAGTATACAGACCTCCTCAAGGTATTATCAGCAGTTAAACTCCTGAAGCGTATTTCATTCTCAGGCCATCAATTGTTCTTTTCACAAGACTATGCTAAATCCACAGCGGATAGACGTAAGGAGTTCCTTGCTATGCGGCCAGCGTTACGTTCTATAGGAGCACGTTTTAGACTGTTTCACCCCTGCCTATTCAAGGTCACTCTTAACAACAACACCATGACCTATGAAGATCCAACAAAGCAGAAGAGTTTCTTCAACACACAATGCCCAGAACGGATGGACATCTCCAGTACTCGTTTTAAATAACTCTTCTTCCATGGAACACTTAAACAAAGCCTAGATCTTTAATATGTTGTTCTACTTGTAGAGGTACAGAATGGCTTCTGCCACGGTTTGCTGTTTTGTTTGTTTTCATCAAATGTCTTTTCCATTTAAGGGTATAACCCTGTAACATTCGATCTCAAGATACGAAATGTCATATTATATCTGGATTATATTAACCACTTTTTTCTCTCCACACAGGTTTCCAGTCTTATGTGCCTGGTCTGTCTTCGTCTTGTATGTTGTCTATATCCCGGGACTTCCCCCGCCTTACGTCATTGTTCCGTGTGGCCTTCCCCCTCCAATCATCCTTCCATTGTTTTGACTTATAAGTATGATCCTTTTTCTTTTACAATCCTTTACAGTTTTCACCTTTTCTCTTGTATCTCCTCTTCTTTCTCTTTATCATACATGGCTCTCTCATATGTCTCTTTTTCCAACCTTGTTTCTCTCCTTTCCTTATTATCGCTTTTCTCTCAAACTGATTGTTATATTTATTGTCTTCGTACTTATTATAAAATTCATTCAAATGACCTTTACAGTTCTTTTTTTACGCTTATTACATGCTTCATGTGTTATTCATATATTTACCGAATGTTTCTCATAATGTTCTATTTCGTATTTACTACATGTCTTCCATTTGGAAATTCATATGCTGTCACTGGTTCAACTGAATTTTCATTTTATTTGGTTTGTATATGTTCCTAAAAATTGTCACTTGGAATGTCAGAGGCTTAAATTCCCCTGTAAAAGACAACAAGTTCTCTCCCACTTGGCTAAAATGGATGCTAACATAGCTTTAATACAGGAATCACATCTCACTGAAAGTGAATCATTAAAACTTAAGAGGAATTGGGTAGGTGAAGTTTTTTCTCGCCGGGAGATGGTAAAAGAAATGGTGTCATAACCTTATGACATAAAGCGTTAAATGTTAAACTCATCTCACAGAAATCAGACAACGAAGGTAGATGGTTACTTACTAATCTCTTGATAGGGAAAACTCCCATATCCATATTTAACATATATGCCCCTACCACTGGGGATACCTCCTTTTGGACCCACTTATCCCAAATACTCTTACAACACCCCAGAGAAAATCTCATTTTTGCAGGCGATTGCAATCAAGTAGTTGATCCCTTCCTTGATCGGAATTCTAAAGTTTCCTTCATCCCAAACAAGCCGCACAAAGCTTTCTTACGAACCATAGAACAGAGAAATCTGGTTGACGCCTGGAGACTTTGCAACCCGTCTTTGAGAGAATACTCATTTTTTTCTCCACCGCATCAGTCACAATCCAGAATTGATCATATTTTCATTACACGCAATATATCCCAATCTTGGCTTTTGGCAGATATAGGACCCATCCTCATCTCTGATCACGCTCCTGTCATGATTCATTTAGATATTCTCCAACAACCTACATCACCCAAGAAATGGCGTTTTAACAACTCTTAACTTCTTGATCCTTATTTTAAAGCCTCTTTCACCACTTTTATTCACGAATTTTTTCAAACTAATCAGACCGACAATCTTTCCTTCAGTACAATTTGGGACGTTTTTAAAGCCACTTCCCGAGATTTTATTATTAGATACTCATCAAATAAACGTAAATCTCTTAAATTAACCCACAATACACTTCTTACCAAAATTAAAACATTAGAACATGCCTTTTACACTTCTAAAACGAAAACCAGTCTTGAAGAACTTCTAAATGCAAAGATTGCTTTTAATAAATCTTCGACTGATAGTGCCTCTTTATTTTTATTAAAGACGAGTGCAAAATACTATGGTGGCCAAAATAAATCAGGCAAATTATTAGCCAATTATCTTAAGATTAAGCAAAACAGGCTTCACATTGACTCCATTATAGCTGACAATCACACACCAAAACATAAGGATTCCGAGATTCTTCAGGAATTTGTAAGTTTCTATGAATCTCTTTATACACCAGAAAATATACCTTCGGATACAGCTATATCTCAATATTTTTCCAATATCCAGAAAAGAGACAACCCCTTTTCTAGTTTAGTCACTTTGGAGTCTGACATTGCACAAGATGAATTACTAGCTGCACTCAAGACTCTCAAAAAAGATAAAGCTCCAGGTCCTGACGGATTCACAGTTGAATTCTTCTTATATTTTGCCCAACTGCTTATCCCATACTTACACACTCTCATTTCTTCTTTCACTTTTTCTTGTAGCTCATCAGGCTCATTTTTAGAGGCATTGATATGTTTAATACCAAAGGATGGCAAGGACTCCAGATACTGCAAAAAGTATAGACCCATTTCGTTAGTTAACGTGGATTATAAAATCTTTTCGAAAGCATTAGCTATGCGGTTGGCACCACATCTTCCTTTACTGCTTGCTAAAGAGCAATCAGGTTTTGTTAAAGGTCGTAATATTACAGACAACACGAGATTATTCTTCAACATTCTATCTAAGATGTCTCATCACTTGGATTCACTAGCTGCAATTGCTCTTGATGCGGAGAAAGCCTTCGATAGAGTCTCATGGCCATTTATCTTTCATGCCATTAAATGGTTCGGTTTCGGCCCAAAAATTATTTCCTTGATCGCTTTACTATATTCAGAACCCAAGGCAGCCATCTCCTCCAATGGTCTTGTATCTCCTTATTTCACTCTTCACAGAGGTGTCCGTCAAGGTTGCCCTTCATCCCCTTTTCTTTTCAATTTAGCGTTGGAACCTTTTCTTTCCCGAATAAGACAGAATCACTCTATTACGGGTTTTACATCCGAATCCCAACACATCAAATTAGCAGCCTATGCAGATGATGTGTTGGTCTTCCTTTCTCAACCACAATCCTCACTCCCTGCATTCTTACAGGAAGTTGAAGCTTATGGTTTAGTATCGGGATATAAATTAAATACTGACAAGTGTGAGATTATGCCTTTAACCAAATACACGTTCAAGGAAGACTTTCAGACTTGCAAGTTTACGTGGAACTCCAAACATATAAAATATCTCGGACTTTGGTTTTCTCCCTCCATTATCACATCTATATCTCATAATTTGGATAAATGTATAGATAAATTAAAAACTCTCACGGCAAGATGGCATCCGCTTCATCTCTCTTGGTGGGGTCGTTTAGACACCATTAAAATGATGCTCACCCCTATAGTCCTTTATATTATTTCTAATATACTGATGCCTATATCAGCCAAATACTTTCAAAAGATTAATTCCATACTCACAACATTCCTATGGAATAACAAAAAACCACGGATAGCATTACAAAAATTAACGCGACCAAAATCAGAAGGAGGCGTTAATTTTCCCCATTTCTCTAGTTATCACAAAGCATTTCAACTAAAACATCTTTCACATTGGCTCTCTGACCAATCACCAAACAGTCCATTATGGGTAGATCTTGAAGCCTCATTTATAGCACCCTTTTCATTTCAAGAATATCTCTCTTTCACCTGCAAGCCGCAAACAAACTACACACCAGTAATTAAACATTCATGTAAATTACTACAGGCCACTCTTTCTTTACTTCCGCATAACCTTGACACTTTTTTTAATTCCACGATTTGGAATAATAAACTTGTATTAATTAAAAATAAACCTATATATTAGAAACTATGGAGAAATAAAGGCTTAATCTGGGTACACCAACTATTTGACAAAGGCATACCCCTTCAATTTATGCAAATACAGGATCTGTATCACCTTCCGAATTCCTTCAAACATAAGTTTATGACCTTACAAACTGCGATTTCAAGCACATGTGGTCAGCTTTAACAATCATCCTCTCCTTCCTCCCTATCTCCTAACATTTGGAACAGTTTTCTACGTGTACATCCTAAGGCTTCTACTATTTACTCTCGCTTAACACAATCTACTACAAACAGAGACAAATCTAAAATAGAACTTTCTTGGGAAACGGATCTAGGTGTTGATTGGCCTACCTCCCTATGGAACAAAATATGGTCCAAGATAAGGAAATCCTCCAGAGCGGCGAGCACCACTCAAACAATTTTTTTCATCTACAACAGACTGTTTATTACACCTGTACATCTGCACAAAATCCATGCTAGTTCTCCCAGTACATGCTGGACTTGCTCTCATGATATTGCCGACTTAAAACACATGCTATTTACATGCTCATATGTGTTCAAGTTTTGGGAACAGGTTTGGTCTCAAATTAACAGTATTTTTGGCACCACAGTTCCCCTGTCAACATTATTTTAGGTAGCCTATCATCTGATTGGCAGATAAATCTCTCACAATTGCGGATCATTGATTTACTATTAGCAGTAGCCTTCCAACAGATAACAAAGAATTGGAAAGACACCACCAAATTGTCTTATCTTGCCTGGTGGTACGCTATTTTCCACAATCATATACTAGATACGACTCTTGTTTATCCAATCTCGCTTGCCACTAAACGACTACACTTCTGGTCTAATGTCACACAATTTTTAGATAGTAGTGCGAAAAAATCCTTTTTTCCCCTACCTTCATTACAAGAAGTTACTAAGCCTCCTTGACTTCCTTTACCTTGTATTAATGGTGTTCATTATCCCTTTTTGACAATGTGTACATGATAATATATTCAAATAATATTCGATAAAATTATCGCCGTTTTAGCGGCAGGAAACTGCCGCTAAAACGGCGATAATGGGCTTGCTAATATGCGTTATAGAATTCCAATAGAAGCCCAGGTTAGATGTGCAGGACATCTAACCTGGGCTTCTATTGGAATTCTATAACGCATATTAGCAAGCCCATTATCGCTGTTTTAGCGGCAGTTTCCTGCCGCTAAAACGGCGATAATTTTATCGCCGGTCTTGCTAATATGCCCCATTGTATTTTCTTTTTATTCTATGCTATGTTTAACATGAACCAGACTTTCTTTACCTTTAGCTTTGCAGACTACCCAATGAGCTCTTCTTTTCAATCTCAACGTAACTTTGTATCATCAATATTCTTTATTTATTTATCTATTTACTTATTTATTTTTAGTCTTTTTCTTCAATTGATTATTTGTACGAAGTATTATTGATTAACTGTTATTCTTAAATAAACTTACTTCTGAAACTTTAAAAAAAGTAATACAATTGCATGCACCTTAGCAGTCCTCAGCTTCTAGATCGCAAACTATAACTTTAGCTTACTTGCTATTATCTTTTAAAATAGATCTATTTCCGGTTTAGACAAAATATGTAAATGGAGACATCCAAACAAGTAGCACACAAAATTATCTATTTTATCAATGATTAATTTATTGTTTAAACTTACTTCTCAAAGAATTTAGTTACTTTAACAACACAAATTGCGTTCGAAATAGGACCTGATAATCATGACATTGCATCCGGCACACAAAAGACCCTATTCACAAATTGCATTTGTAGTAAGTAAAGCAGAGCTACAGTAGTTCTACCTATTGCAAAAAGTAATTCACAAACCTACAAGTGTAAATCTTTACTTCCACCTGTCCTACCTTTTCCATGGGGAGATCTCCACACGTATAATTTACTGCTTAATAATAAATATGGAAGGGACCATGGGGAGTGGCTGGAAAAGGGGAAACACTTCTAAATGAAAGGGTTTGAGGAAGGAGGATGGAGGGGTTTATGGAAGGATTGTGAGGGGTGTAAAGAGGGTCATGCACCCACTCACAGAAGAGTAAGCCCATCCTTATTCTTTAACTGCATTTCTAACTGTACTTCAGGCCAAAAGGTGCAGCTCTGATCTGGAATAAGTCCAGCACCACACATGGCCAACCACTGGTATTGCAACATCCTCCCATTAGAAATAAGGAAGGCAGGGAATTAGAATAAAACCCCATAGGCAATAATGCTAAATTAAATGACTTAAACATCTTAAAATGTAAACTAAATAAAATTAATATTAAAAATTTCAAAAATAAAACTTAATTTTATTTTAAAATATTCTAACCTTTTAATAAATATAACATTATTTTTTATGAAAATATCATTCAATTCCTTTAAATTAATTCTATACATCACTATTAATTTGTAATACATAATAAAATATGTATTTTTTTACAGTAATTGTAAATCTTTTTTTAACTTAAACTTCAGAAAAGTAATTGTAATTTTGCATATTCAAAATAATTACATTTTAATTCCTTACTGGACGCTAAAGTCAAGGTCTTGGGGAGGGCAATTTTAAATAGGTTGTGTGATTGGGTAGAAGAAAATAATATTTTGAGAGGCTTCAGGGCGGGGAGGTCAACTTCAGACCAATGCCTGAACCTCCATTTAATTATTAACAAATATACAGTGGCTCGGTCTGAATCTTTACATCTCGCATTCATGGACTTGACGTCTGCATTTGACAGGGTGAATCGAACGAAACTCTGGGCTTTTCTCAGCGAGATGGGGGTTGATCCCAGTATTGTAGCATTATTAGCTGATCTTTACTCATTGACCTCAGCCTTGGTGCATTTTTCTCAAGGTGCAGTGTGCACCCGATCATTCTCAACGAGCTGTGGGGTTTGCCAGGGGTGCATACTTGCACCTTTTTTGTTCACCTTGTACGTGAATGGGCTAGAGTCTGTGCTTTTATCGGTGTCGGTCGACTGTCCTAAGATTGGAGACAGATTTCTCTCTGTTTTACTATATGCGGACAATGCGGTCCTGATGGCTTGGACCGCACAGGGGTTGGACTTGTTGCTGGCCAAGTATGTGTCTTTTATGGGCCTCCTGGACCTGTTGGTTAATCTCTTGAAGTCCTATGTAATGGTAGTGGGCCCCAAATCTACAAGCAGTAAGACTTTCAAGGTATCTAATTTTACCTTGTGCAAAGTTAAGGCCTTAGCTTATATGAGAGCTTTATTTGATGGCAACAATTGTTGGAAACCCCTGGTTGAGGCTAAAAGATCAGAGTCCGTAAAAACTATGGGGGCGGTTTTCAGTTTTGCACACAAGCTTGGGTCCAGGGCAACAAGGGATCTTCTAAAAATCTATCAGGCCAAGTGCATTGCACAGCTATGCTATGGTAGTGAGGTCTGGGTGTATGTTAAGGTGGTTCGGATCCAAACTATGGAGAATAAATTTTTGCGCAAGTTAGTACAGGTCCCCCAGTCTACCCCGGCATTTTCTGTGCATGCGGGTTAGGGCTTGATTATGTCTCGGACCTAATCTCCTTAAGCCCGCTCCTGTGCTGGATTAAGATCTGGAGCAGGGCGGAGCTGAAGCTAAGCCGGTTGATCTTTGAGGGCTGTCTGTCTCTGGATCGGGTAAGTAGTATACCCTGGTTTGTTCATGTTAAGGCAGCCTTTTCTTCTATAGGTAGGCCCGATATTGTCATGAATCCTATTTCTCTCTCCGCCCACGAGTTGGGGAGTGTCAAAAGGTTGTTTTTGGAACGCTCCCTTTTGGAGAGAGAAGATTTAGAACTTCAGAAGCCATCAGTTAGGGACCACATGCTTTCAAAAACTGTACAGGGGATGGAGCCGTACCTGGGCTCGGTTCGCCCACAGCATGACAGATTTTTACTGGTTAGGTTCAGGTTTAATCAATTGCAACATTTCTTGACTTCCCCATGTGGGTGAGCTCGGCCTGAGGCAAGGGCACCCTGCAGCTGCGACAATGTGTCTCCGCAGGATATGCTCCATCTTATAATGTTTTGCTTTTACTTCAGCTGGCCAAGGAAGCATTTTTAAATTCCCTTGCTGAAATGACTGCATTTTAAACAAGTCAGGCCCGCCCTATTGTACCTTCAGATGCTCCCTACGGAGAATGTGACTTTTATTGTTTTATCTTTTTTACAAGCTGTCTGGGAGTCCAGGAAAATGAGACCTGATTAATTGTTTTAAATGTTCTCTGTTTTTATGAGCAATGTCGTTTGTTTTTATCATTCATGAAATTGATATTATTGTCTTTGGCCTGTATTCTTTTATGGTGATTTTACTTACTGAATGGAGATCTGGAGTAGAGTTGTACATTCTAAATCAAAATGAAGTTAATAGTGCTGTAGCATTTTTTATTTTGTTCTGCATTTACTAACCTTTTCAAATAAATTTACATTAATATTTAACATAAAAATATTTTACTTATTTTTTTATAGATTTATAAACTTTTCTACTTTTTCATATACTTTATCATGGGCAGACCTCCGCTTCTAAAAATATTGTTGCAGCAGTATTAACTTTATTAGGAATTAAATATTCAATTTGTTCAAATATATTGAATTAAAATAACATTTCTTTTAAAACAAAAATTAAAAAGTCCCACCTAAATTAAAAGTTTTATATTATGCATTACAAATTACAAAAAGCTATGTCTATAATTAACTTAAAATAATGTAATTATCTTTGTAAATTAAAGATACTTTGTGTAAATTAAAAAGGTTTTTAAAATATTTTATCATAAATTTTTTGTTTTGTTCTGTATAAATGTTTTATAATTAAATGTAATATATATGTATGCATGTCAGTATGATTAATGGTTAGCACTATGCACTTTAGATTTATTCAAAATCTTAGGCTATTTGTACACAACACTATTTGCACAGTGCCGTGATATAATAATTAACCATTTTTCGAGTTATACGTGTACACGGTGAATCTCAACTGTTCCAGATCCACACATACCTATAATAAGTTGGTTTCATATCTTTTTTAAAATATGAAAATAATATTCCAATTTGTTATTTGACTTGGGTTTATGCAATTTTGTATCCCAATCAAACCATGTTTGCGTATTTCAAAAGCCAGTTTACTGTGTTGTCAACTAAAATATATGTAGAGTCTGTTCACTAGTTTCACTGGGCCATGAGGCAGTCACATGGTGTATGAGGTATAAAGGCATTCACAGATAACATTCTCGTTATGTGAACAAGCCCAGGAGGTGGGCGAAACGCGTCATCTTGCCATGTATAGCGTAACTTAATAAAGAAAAGGCAGCACTCAACTGGTGTCCGTGTCCCGCTTTCAGCCGAAAGCTGTGGGAATTTGGTGAGGTATATATATATATATATATATATATATATATATATATATATATATATATATATATATATATATATATATATATATATATATATATATATATATATTGCACTTCATTTAATTTAACATTATCTATTATATTCTATGGGAGGGTCTTGCATTGTCAGCGGT
This sequence comes from Calotriton arnoldi, assembly GCA_963921515.1. Lineage (NCBI taxonomy): Eukaryota > Metazoa > Chordata > Amphibia > Caudata > Salamandridae > Calotriton > Calotriton arnoldi. The sequence continues at coordinate 155,922 of CAWUFW010008126.1, forward strand.
TGGCCATGTGTGGTGTTGGATATATAGTGCTGCTCCTTTGTGGCATTAGTAACTTACATTTGTAAATTTGCCACTACACCATGATCGGGGGTTGAGACATGTAAGTGTACACTCTTGAGTAACTTTACAATAGTAAATGGTGAATAGCCAACAATAGTAAAGTTGCTCAAAAGTGTAAGAGTAAATTTACACATGTAACTTACACACAAGTGTAAGTTATCATGTGAAGGACTGAATAAATATGACAGTACCTTTGATTTCCCTATATTAAAGTAATAGGTGGAGAGATGTTTCTTTCTTTATCTCTTATGATGTCCTCAAGTACATCAATTTTCAAGTTAGTATCATAAAAGCTAAACGGATATCCAAGAGGTCATGTGAGGAAACACCTTAGCACAGTATATAGTTTGTTTTTGGACCAACCCACCCAATTTATTGTTAGTGATGATGTGGTACTATATTATAGTATTTTAAAGATCCAATTTTTTCCAAGCAAAAAAACCTTTGATAGATAGTTAAACTGAATGACCAATTAATATCAGCTCCATGGTCAATACCTAGAACTGTCTCACAACCTCACCAAATACTGTGATTTTTACTAGTTTGAAATATCATCACTTGCATCACATTTCCCTTTAAAAGGGCATCCAGTATAGAGTAAAAAACTGTTCACTTTATCCAGTCCTGATCACCAGAAAGAGCATTCTAGAAATGTACTTTATGCAATGACCTCTGCTTGGGTTTTGAGCATTGTGTCATCACTCTCCAAATGGTTGCTGTAATCCAGTGGTCCTCAAACTATAGAGCTCTGCGCTCCTTGGGCACTCGGAATAATGCTGAGGGGACATCAAACCTCCAACAAAAGGACCCTTCTTTGCACCTAAATTATAGTCTCGGTTTTGTGTTGTAAACCAGAACAGAGATTAGGAGTAGAAGGAGCCCCTCCCCAAGCTCCTCTTTATTAGAGTCTTTAAAGGTCCCATAGTATGTATCAAATGTTAAAGTCCAACTGGAACTCTAAAGACAGCAGTTCATCCAGTAAAAAAATGACGAATGAGTTGTCAGTTCACAGACCAGCCAAGACATGAGAGATGTGAAAATATGTTACTTTAATAATTAGCGCCCTAAAATGGACAAATCGCCTACAAAAATGGTTGTGACACCAGTAGAACAGGGAGGGAAACAATATGTTGCAGCATGTCTCTTCCTTTTTGATGAATGGAAGTATGTCCGTTAAATAAAAGGTATTATATATGGTGAACAAATGTACATGTATACCTAAATAAATTATGCTCCATTGATAAAGCATACAATACAAAAGAAGTAGTTTTTGGTTCTTAATAATATTGCAACCCGACTGAATGATATTCATGTTATCAAAGTGTGATGAGTGAAACGCTGTCAAAATTCATACTTATTATAAGAAGGTCACATGCAGATGTTTGCAGCATCCACATCTGGAAGCAGAACTCAAAGCCCCGAAATTCAGTACACCCCAAAAATTTAAATCACCCACAATTTACCCCTGGCTGTTCTGCTCCAAAGTTGATCTTACACAACAAGGCACCGTCCTCAACATCAGACCCAACATTGGTTTGCAGAGTTGTAATTAATTAATTTAGATCACTCAATAACTGAGTTCTAGATCACGGAAAAATTCAAGGGTTTTATTACAAAATCTCAGACTCAAGCGAATGAAACAGAACACAAATATCGAGCACAAGCAGCCACTCGCACTTCCTATTTTTGAACCATTTTTATTCTTTTTCATCATTGCAGACAATGTTACATCAATGACAGTATTTAGTTACAGGTCGTGTTATATCACAAGTTCCTAATAGGTCTAGTAGTCCTTTTTCAAGGCCATTGTGTAGTGCAGGAGACATTGGTTCAATCATTTTGTAACATAAAACAACTAACTTGCTGAAAAGTGCAAGTGCAACAAACAGGTCATAACAACCACGAGACATCAGGTTCATTTTGTAACGATAGGTAAGCATGAGAGCATGTAATGGGAGATGGAGAAGACATAAGATTTATCGAAGAACATAGATACTCCAGTGACAGTAAAGTTTATATTGAATGGTAGTTTGGTAATTGACAACATAGTCAGAGTGGACAACAGTAGGAGGACATGGAGGGGTGGGAAGCGCTGAGGAGAATGCAGTAAGGGAGGGTCACATTACTCAATAGTGTGCCATAGACATCAAACCGCTGTAGTCATCGTGGGACATGAAGGCTCCTCCGAGAGTACCTGCAACTCATGAAGAAATGTGTCCCACTCCAATGTGATGAGGACTTTACGCAGGCCTCTAGCTTCTTCTCCGCGGAGTGTAACTGATTCTGCCTTACCTCATTTTAGTGTAGCCGTGTACCAATATGGCAGCCCAGCAAGGCGTGTAGCTTTCCTCTTCATTGCAATCATTCTCCACACTATTAGTAGCGCTAAGTCTGTGAATCGACAAGAGGCGCTACTCACCTTTCCACGCATGTATAATCCCAACAACCCTGTGTCCATACTGTATAGATTCTCCCTCCCCATAAGTGTCGCTATGACATCAGTGACCGCCCTCCACAGTGTCACTGAGTCCGAGCAATTCCAGAACATGTGGGCCATGTCAGCATTTTAGGTGCCACAACGGGGGCAAGTGGATGCTGAGCCATATATTCTATGCAGTCGCACAGGTGTGAGATATGCTCAATGCAGTATGGTATGTTGGATTTATTGAAATTTCGCATTGCGAGAGAGCTTGCTAGGGTATAGGAGGATCTTATCCCATTCTTTCTGTGACAGGGCCTGGCCTATATCTTGCTCCCGTTCTTGCCTGAGATGATGTAAGGGGTCTTGTGGGGGCTACGCTAGTGCTCGGGTAAACCACGTGATAAGTCGGCGCCCGCTACCCATGATGTGGAGCGCGTGTACTAGGGGATGTGTGTCCGGTTCAGTATCCATAATCTGCCAATTACCTTGCAGCTCTGCTAGTAACGTGCAGTAAGCTAGGAAATGGCCTGCAGGTTTATTGTGGTCAGCGCAGAGCTGTTCAAACGGGATGAGGGTAACATTCAGGAACAGGGCACCCAGAGTATCCATTCCCTCTGCCTCCCAGAGCTCCATTCCCTCTCTTCTCCCAAGGAACTCTCTGAATGCACAAAGAGTTGATGCAGATTTCCGGCGAATACAGTGTTAATGTTGTAAAGTCGCAGGCTTCTAATGTAACTGGCATGCGCTATTACCAGGAGATTTTATAACCCTGCGGAGAGTGTACCCGTTGGCAGCAGTAGTTCTTTGATCATTCGCCTAGCATGATTCAATGTGGGGAACCCAGTTAAACTAAGTGATGAGCCGCCAGCCAACGAGCTGGCCATTGCAGTTGGGCTGCTAAATAGTAATGTTCAAAGTTGGGGCTCGCAGCCCACCCCTATCAACTGGCAACTGGAGCTTCTGCACTCGAACTTGCTAAAAGTGCTATTGGGGTAGGACTTTTCCCAAACATACTCCCAGCAGTTAGTGCTATTTTCTTAGTGCAAAATGCATCCTTGCTTCAAAAATAAACGCAAGGATGAATTTTGCACTAAAAAATAGAGCTAAATGCAGCATAACACGAAAAACAAAGGGCCACTCACGCTCGCTAAATGTGCTCTCGTGGTAGGATTTTTCCCCCCCAAATTGCATGGCATAATTATCTGTAATTCCTCTTCAAAGAGTAATGCGGAATTACCGAAATTACTCTGATTACTCCAACATAATTGAAATTCTAACCAGGCTTAGTTCTTTAACACAATTCTTGCATCGCAAATTAGCTAAACCATAGATTCATTATGGTATGATCCCATGTATCATTTCTTTTGACAAATCAGAGAAATCCACGTAAATGACATTATACGTTAGCACTATCACATTTTCTAAGAAAGAGCCGAGCATCTTTAGCATCACATTATTATTGAAAGTTCAATTAGCATGCAACATTTCTGAAAAATAAGTTATGCACCACCCGGAGATTGCTAAGCCCAACAGCAGTACAGAGGAAGGACGGATGAGTTAGGAATACTAGAAAGTTCATTCATACTATTGCACATTGGAAAAATATGGTCACATCAGCCTGTCTCTTATTCTGTGGAACCTGTGGGGAGAGAAGACATCGCAGGGAAATAAAACGGGAGTATGAAAAGCAGGAGTGAAACAAGCAACATTAAAACGCATCCATGTTTGCTAATATGGCAAATTCATGAAAATATGGCACAACTGAACTACATTAATGAACATAATTCTGCACATAAAAGTAAACTAATTTCAACTACAGTCATATAATTCAACATTTGCATCTCAAAACTATTACAAAAATCATTAGTTCTCAATATTGTCACCCAAAATTATGATTCTAAAAAGCTTCATCAAACCCCCCTCACATCTTTTTATAATCATTAAATACATTAATAAAGCTTTATTAATCAGGAAGTCATTTAGTTGTAATCATCATCATTTTTATTTGCTTTCTAGAGTTCTTCTCTGCCATCTTCTCGTTGTAGACATGATCCTTATGACTCTCCATCTCCATCGATCTCTATCTTTTCTTCAATTTATTTTCACTTATACCTTTGTATTTACATCTATATATCATACACTCAGAAAATGTTAGCAAAAGAAACAGAACAATTGCATATATCATTATGATTATTACAGGTGTTAGAATTAATCTTAAAATATTCCCGCCTAAATTACCTAACCATTCACCAACCTTACCAAAATCCTTCCCTAACTTATTAAACCATGAACCTACAGTTTCCCATAATCCAATTTCTTCAAATAATTTAATCTCATGTGAAAGGTTAGGCAGATTAGTAATGAAAGAATCAATAACCCTATTGTTAACCGGAATTAATGTAGAACACCTCTTAGCTTTTAGCACCTTACAGACTCCACCCTCTTTTGTCAAAAGAATATCTAATGCTAAACAATTCTATGTGACCAAAGCTCTAAAAGCCATCATCTCTACACTTATGTGCTTAAATGACCCTGCCATGTCTACTGCACACGCATCTATAAGCATAGACAAATGTTTGATTTCCCACCATTCATTGCCACACCTTCAGAAGGAATTATAGCACCTAATATGTCTAACACTTCTAGTCCAAATCTTTGTTTCACCCTTCTCCTACTATCTTCACTATCTATTTCATCCCTATGATAACCTCTAAGAAACACTAAGCTAAGTAACATGACCCAACCCAATTTCGCGACAAATTCAAATAAGCAGTCTTCCTGCACACATAGTAAATTCTCCTCAAAGTTGGCTCTCCACCCTGCAAGTAATTTCCACCTACTTTTTAAGTTCTATCACACACTTTCTCTCCTATAAATTCAGCCTTTCCTCCCTTCAAATGAACCATACACAACTTGCCTCTTCTCTCTCCTGCTCCATTCTCAATCTAGGGTGCACACTTGACATCCTGAATTATTCTTTTTTTATCTGCCCTAACGCAACCCTCTGTTCTTTCAAATTTCTTACAATCTTTACTCCTCTCTTATTATATTCTCTAATGAAAGTATGCTCTTCACTATTCAAACTACACACATAACCTTGATTAGTAAGTATAGTTTCATACTTGTTTTTGTGCAATCACTCAAAAACTTTTATTATATTTAATTTCGCCATCATTCTCTCTTACAGGCAAATCTTCTAAAGACACATTACAATTAGTTAAATAGGGAGAAAGAAATTAATCATTGTTAAATCTTGCAACGTTAATACTACATCAAAGAGCATAAGAAATCTGAAGTTGCACGTACGTAGTCCCATCCCCAGCTGAAGTAGGAAGGTAGACACATACAAAACATCCACTAACCTTCATTTTGTCCACATATTTTAAATCATTTTAGTATAAATATTATCCTTAAAACCAAAAACTAAATTTTCTCTAATCCACACACACATCATGTTTTAGTTGATTTCTAATAGTAGTGGACTCAACATCAACATGATTTGAAACATATCCCACAAGAGTAAGTAAGCACAACAACAGCCCCACTAAAATGTTTGGTACTATTATTATCAATACTATCCCTACAATTTCACAACATTTGTTATGCTCCATCTTCTAATTCTGACAAAAAATAATTGTGGTAAATTAAATCAACAAATATTTTCTTTAAAACAATAATATTTTTCTTCTAATTTTATTAAAACAAAAATTCAAATAATCTAATTCAGTTTGTTTTTAAAAGTTTATTTCAGGGTTTTTTCAATCTTCTTTCTTTGTTCTACAGCTGTCTCTAAATCTTTATATCTCAAATGTCTCTTTCACTAATTCATGATGGTTCTTCTTCTGTTTTAAATTTACTTTCTGATTCAATCTCAAACTTGTACTGACATTGGTTCATTGACTTATAATTGTCAAACACTGTTTCATCTTCTTCTTCTGAGACTGTACCTAGATACACCCATTCAGGCGAGGCATTCTTTCTATTTGGAACTCTCCTTCTCGTTGATCTTTTGTCCACTGGTGATTAATTTTCACTAGTTTCATAATCTATTTGTCTCTCAAATTCTCTTCTGGTCCCCAGTGTTTTCTTTTGCAACTTCATTTCCTTGGAATGTCTTTTTCAGCAACTCTCTGTTTAGCAACAGTCTTTATCAGAGTCTCATTATTTTCCAAAGAACCTTGACTATAACTTGAACTTTTATTTATTTCGAACAATTTTGTCTGATTTCTTCCCTTCAAACTTCTTCTTACCACTGGGAGTCGCTGTAACTCTGATTTTCAACTGCAACATTTCATTGGTTGGATCAGAGAATACTACTTCTTGCTACCACATTTGCCTTTGTCTTTTGCACTGTAATAGCTCTTCACTATGATCCCTGCTTTGAAACTGGATATCAGGAAGTTCAGGTTCCTCATCAGAGCTTTCACTAACCTGAAAGTTCACCAGTTCCTTTTGTTTGTTGTCTTCACAAGTTTCAAAATATTCAAACCCTTTCCCTTTTGGATCCACTCTGCAAACTTGAGCTTGGCCTTGAATTTGACTTTGCACTTGACTCTGTACTTCACTTTCTGAACTTATTTCTGTTTCATCAATTGATTATTCCACTGCTTCTGCAACATTCACTCTCTTGGTGCGAGCCACATGGATCCACTGCAGCTTTCCAGCACACTTGATTGCACTGTTCATTGTCAGCATTTTTTAAAGGGTCTTCGCCACCTCTTTTCAATGCAGATCTTTCTGGCATGTTTCCGGACTACTTTCCAATGTACTGGGCTTTAGTTGTGAAAAGGAATGTTCCTCGTGCCTTCTGTTGCCACATTCACCTGATAAGAGACAGATTTCACCTTATCAGCCAGACCTTTGCAGTGATCTAGCACACTGTCATCAGTTAGTGAAACTAGTGTAGCTGAAGGAACATATGCAAGTCTCATTGCCCTTCCTATGATAATCTCCTAGGACAACACACCCGTTTTTCTATCAGGAGTATTTCTCATGCTCATCAAAACAAGAGGAAGTGCATCTTGCCATTTCAAACCAATTGAAGCACAAATGTTCACCATTTTATCCTTGAGAGTCCCATTTGCCCTTTTAATCACCCCTGAAGATTGTGGACGATAACGTCAATGGAACCTATGGTTGATCTCAAACGCTATGCAGAATATTTGCAAAATCCCTTTCTTAAAATGAGTACCACAATCTGTCTCAATAGAAAGTCCAAATCTCTGTATCAACTCCCTCAACAACAATTTGGCAACTGCAAGGCTATCTGATCTCTGGGTGGGATAGGCCTCGACCCATTTAGAAAACAAGCTGATAACTACTAAGATGTACTTCATACCATTGCAGTTTAGCATCTCCATAGAGTCTGCTTGAAGTTTTTTAAATGGGCCCTCCGATTTGACAATATGGTTCATGATTATTACAGTCCTCTCCCCCTTATTATTTAACTGGCACACCATGCACCTTCTACTAACATCCTCAGCAACATTTCTGTATCAGGTATTCCCCAAGTACTTTTGGACTATTCACAGTAGGCTATCTCTTGCTGCATGTGACCTATCATGCAAATATTTACACACGGGATGTAATATTGAATCTGGAAAGACACATTTACTCTCAGCATATAGATAGAAATATTGATAATTTCTCATGTAACCCACTTTTTCCCATTTCTTTTTCTCTTCATCTGGGACTTCCTCCTAGAGATTTCTCAATTCACTCAAAGAAGTTTGGATTATTAAATTCATAAAGAAACTATTTATATTTTTGCATCTGTTTACTGTACTGATTCTTGATTCATCATTTTCACCCTCTTGCACAACTGTCCTGCAATGCACAATATTTTGCCATCTGGTCTGCATACCTATTTCCAAGTGTGCCAAGTTTTTACCAGCCTGAGGGGAAATACACTTGAACACAGCATTGGCTTTTGGCATCTGTGTTGCTTTCAAACCAATATGTAAACACTAAACTGTATAGGAGCTCCTGAGGTTGTCATAAAACCCCTTTGTGACCACAGTTGACTGGCATCCTGCACAACCCCAAAGCTATACTAGAAGTCTGTATAAATTATCACATATAAATTCTCTGACAGGTTGCACGCTCTTGTCTCTGCAGCCAATTCTGCTACTTCTGTTGAAGTTTCATTTAGCAAAGAAGATGCTTCCGAAGTCTTAGAAATTGAACATTCTGCATAGGCCGCTCTCAATGCTGCATGTTGGTCTCTCAAACAAGAACCATCAACAAATAATGTCAGATTAGCCATTTTCAAAGGTGTCTCTTTAATGTCTGGTCTTAGTTTTGTATATAACTCAGCAACCACAATGCAATTGTGGTCAGGTTCTTCATCATTTTCTTAGTCTGCACATCTCCTGTCTGAAATAGGAAGCAGTGTTGCTGGATTTAATGAATTATTCCTCTTATTAGAGATGTTCTCTGCTGCAAGTATGACTTGTTCCTAATGAGTCAGCCTGCTGTTTGTTATATGCTGTGTCCTCGTTCTGGTCCAAAGTATTTCTTATGAGTATGGGACATATACAGCTGAAGTATGGCCCATAGCTATTCCTTTACTTTGTTCAATGACAATGCAAACAGCTGCAACCGATTTCAAACAACCTGAAAGACTTACAGCTACTACATCAAAACAGCTGACAAGTAAGCCACTGGGCACATCAGACCACCATGCTTCTGTGTATGGATCAAACTTGCACATCCACTTCTCTCATGGTAAAACAGAAAAAACGTTGGTCTGTATTCAGGTATTCTGAGTAAGGGCACTTGACACAAGTTCTATTTCAATTACTCGAATGTATCAGACCATTTTTTATCAAATGGTACGGGATCTTGTATGTCACTGCATATCAATCTTACTAAAGGTTTTGCAATCAAGGAAAAGTTTGTAATCCACTGACGACAGAACCAACAATTCCAAGAAACATCCAAACCTCCATCTGGGTGGTAGGCAGGTTCATTTTCAGAACTGCAGACTTTCCTCACACCTTGTTCTGTGTAGTGTCTGAGATTGGTTGCTTCCTTTTTACAATACTGCATGTTAGCTGAGGGGGTGTTATGTCCATTTTCAGTGAGATGATTTAACAAGGCATATTGCATTAAGTTTACAGTCCTCATGTGCTGTGCATGCAACCTGTAAGTCATCAATATAGTGCACTACGATGGAATTGCATGTTCACCCCAAACTCTCTAGATCTTTCATCACAATTTGGCTAAAAAATGAAAGACTTTTCTCTTGTGGGATTCTATACCACACGAGAACACACACAAAAATTGGCCTTCCTTATGAAAGAGAACTGAGAAAAACGTTTGACATAAGTTGATGACTGTATACCATTCTGCATCTGATGGAATTTGGAAGAAAATCACTGCTGTATTCGATATTATTGGACAACATGGAACAATCTTGTTAATCTGTACTTTTTAATTCCCATTACAGCAGAGTTACCACGAATGCCAATTGCCTCCTGGAGGATTCCCTGCTTAATCATTGTCTGTATTATTTAGCTCTGGGCAATGATCAATCTGGCTTTATTTTATTTTAATTGTTTTTTCTCTTTCAATCAATCAAATTAATCTCTCTTTTCTAGCAAAATCCCATACCTCATTTTGACAGTATGTCTTAAATCCAGTTATACTGGTACAGGTGTTATACTGCGCATGCCAGCGTCCAGCCGCTTGGAGCTGAAGCTCCATGCAGACCCCGAGCGCTATGACAATAAGCGGCATTTTGCCGCATGGAAATCCGGATACCTGTGGTGATTCAGCTATCGGAATAATTGGTGAGGCTGAAAAACTTGATGCCGCCTCCCGATGAAGTTTGGGAGCCGCGAAATCGCGTCTGATGTGCCTGGACGTCCGGAAGGCAAGATGGCGGCTATGGAACTGAGAGCCCGGGACTCAGCGTCGGGGACGGAGCTGCCCTGCCTAGCTGCCTAGACTGCCGGAAGGCTCCCCGCGTGGATGATTGGCGAGCTGCTTTATTCCCGCCTGAACCCCTGCTTGAACTTCTGGGTCCTGTGTCGCGGTGTGGAACGCCGCTTTGCAAGATGGGTGACGCCGATGCGTCGCGGCGTGGAGGATCTGACCGGAGGACACCGCAGATGCCACATCGATCAGTGGAAGGAAGGCCTGCTGCCGCGGAGCGCGCTCTCTTCGTGCGGCTCCGCTCATCTTCATCGGAATTACTGCTGCTGTTTGTCCCGCTGGGTCGCTGTGAGAGTCCTGAGGCGGCACAGGGAGGATCCTTTCTGCCAGCCGGTAAGCCTACGCAGCGGGTGCTCTCCCGATTACGCTGTGGGCCGCGGAGGGCCTAGTACACTGCCGACACGATGTGAAACTTTAGCGTGGGGGAAAAGCTGCATCTCCCTCCCCCCTTATCCTTCCTAGCATAGCGTCTGCTCTTTGGGACTCACGGCCCGTTTCCACCCTCCGAGGGCCCGAACCTGAATCACTGACTGGTCCCCTCCCCCACAGTCAGGATCACGCATTGGGGCAGTCCGCTCGGCGCAGGAACGCTGGCTTACAGTTTGAAGGGAATGTTCAGCGCAAGGGCCTCAGTATCCCAGTACAAGAGACAAGACAAATGGCTGAGTCACGGGGTTAAGCAGTCCCCCCTTAAGCATCACTCCTTACCTGGGACTTGCCTGACTCTAAAATGGCGCCCAGACTCAATTTCTTCAATGTCCCCATTAGTAGCCTATTGAGGACTTATCTCTGTTGAAGTTCAGGCTTCTATTCTCTACCCCTCTTCAGTCTATGGCTACCAAACCACGTTCCTTCTCCTATCCTGCCATCCTCGCCAGCTCCTACCTCCCGTCTTTGGATTCTAGACTTTTGATCACCTCCTGTTCCTCACTCTATTCTGGCGGAGCCTGAAACGCATACATGGCCGATTCCCGGTGGAGCTGCTCTGACAGTTATAGGGGAGATTGGCTCTGGCACACCACTATGGCCATCACCTACCCAGCCGGACTTCGGACATTTGTCTCGTTTTCTTCCCCGCTGCTGTCTCCTTCCTGTCGATTACCAGCTTTCCCTGGTCTTTCTGATCCTGATTTTCGTGTTCGTTAAATTACTCCTGTATTGTATATTTATTCATTCTGTAACTATTGTGAAACTTTTGCAAATTGTAACATGCTGTTTCCTCATGTAAAGTGCTCTGATACCTCTGGGTCTAGCCAGCGCTATATAAAACTCAAATAAATAAATAAAATAAATCCAGAGGCAGGTCTTCTTTTATTAAAACTTGGATTAACTGTTCTTTTGAATCTATTGAGTTTATTAACATTGAGTCTTCATCTTGTGTCTCAATCTCAACACCATCCAGTGTGCACTAGAGCACACAATTTATTTTGCAAAGCAAATCCCTTCCCAATAAGTTCCTAAGCGTTGAATCACAAAAAGTTAACTGGTGCTTGTCCTCTATCTTGCTAATTATGACTAGAACATCTGCTGTAACCTGATTAACAGTTTGATAATTGCTGATACCTACAACTTGGACTTCTCTTCCCAAGAGGGGTAGGTTTGGGATGTCCACATAATAAACTGTAGAACAGGTAGCCCCTGTATCGATCAAAAATGAAATGGGATGGTCATTGACTTTTTTGTCACTATACGGGCCACTTTGGTCTACCTCTAGGACTGCTCCAAGTGGGCAGTCCTCCTTCCCCTCAAGGCCCTATCATTGTGAACTGCTCCCTGCCACTTCCTAATTAAGACTAAATGGATTCTTATTATACTCTGCTTTATAGGGTTCTTATTTCTCATGTTTTGCTGCATCACTGGGGCTGAAAGCATCAACATTTAAAATGATTTCTAATTCTATACACCCTGCTCAGAATTTGCCATATTTGGGACCATCAAATTTTTCTGCATTTATGGAACAACTCCCCCTTTAATCATGTTTGGATTTTGACAACACTCCCTCTTCCAATACCTGATATTCCCACATAAGTGACAAGCAGTATTTCTCTTCATCATTTCAATATTCACATTCATACCATCATTGTTCATCCCTCTTCCACCACCTTGGACCTGACCTGCTTCATTTCCCATTTGCACTCTTTGCATTTGTTTCACCCCATTCATTCTAGGCTGAACAAAATTCAGATTCAAACTTGTTTGGTTCAGGGATCCTCTCTTAAACTGCTTCATCTAGGCAATCCACAACTTCTCCTTAAGTATTTACTATTATACTTCGTCAACTTCAAGATCTCAAGCACAATTCACTCTGTTGTATATGGTTACTAAACTTGGCCTCAGACATATGACAAAAACAGACATGAAGTCACTGACACCATCTTTATCTGGCTCATTTACTCAGCTGTGTTTCTTGAAAATTGGCATATGCCTCTCCTAACAGGCATGTACTGATTCCTTTGGCTTCTGGGAAGTTCTCAACATTTTTAACCAATTTGTACTTTTCTGGCACTTGTGTTTTCAAATTCTTCATCACCTTCTGGTATTTCTTAGACACCTCCCCCAGCAGGAGCCTTATTAGGAGGCACCCTAGCTGGTTTTTCAGTTGGCCGTTCAACCACAGCCTTACACTCTGTCCTTAGGTCACTTGGAACTAGAATCTCAAACAGCAAATTTAAATCAGTCCATAACTTCTAGGAAATATTAGTCATTCTGTGTACCTCTTCATACCACTTTCCTGGTTCCTCGCTCAATTTCAGAAAATTAGTAGAAAATGCATTAAAATCAGCTCTTGACCATGGACATATACCAAATTCCCTCCATGGAAATATCTTAAAGGAAACTTCAAAACTGTTCCTGTCCCAGCTTCCGAATCACTTCCTACACATCTCCCCCTACCATCAGTCCCTTTAATTTTCTTTTTATTTGCCGTCCCTTTCTTCCATTTTTCTCAATGTTTCTTTAAATCACTCCATTCACGTGTTTTCTCAATTAAATCTTCAATCTGGGCTCTCAGAGTGAGTAAACCCATCTCTCTAATTTCACTGTGTGTCAAATCCATCTTGTAGTTTCGTTTAGCATTTTTCACCTTGCATTTATCAACTAACTCTTCTAGTTTATCATGTGCTTCATTTGCACATCTGGCTACTTCTTTAACCAAATATCTTACTTCATCAGCATTGTAATTCAACAGCCTGTTCAAATCAATGCTTTCCTGTAACATTTCACCAAATTCAATTAAAAAAATTCCCACATTAATTTCTCTAGGAGCCTCTTTCACTACCACAGTCCTTATAGCTGCGTCTTATAGGATGTGTATCTCTACTTATACCAGGCAATGCTGTCATCACCATCTCAGTTGGTGCACTAAGTAGAAGGAATTTGTACAACTGTCTCCTTGAGCAACAGTATCAGTTCCTGAACTAGTACTAGTTGTCCCAGATGTTTTTGCTGTGTAAAGGGGAGGTCTAGAATTATAAAGTTCACTTTTAAAATTATCCTCCTCATCAGAGTCATTTGTTTGGTTCTCTCCCTTTTTTGTCTTGTCTTTCTCATTTGTTTCTTTAACTATAGCAGGATAGGCTCTTACACCTTTCATCATATCGTCCCTCCAACATTTCTCTTGATGATACCACTTGGTCTCAAGCCACTGTCAAAAAGAACCCTTCACCTGCTTTTTTATTTTCTTTCTTTCTGTGTTTTTCAGTTGCCATTCGATCCCATTTATTTAATACCTCAAATTATGCGGGTCTGAGCATCGGCTTCATGTCATAAATAGTTTGTCTTAGGAAATCTAACTTTTTAGTATCAAAGGTACCCTCTAAAGGAAACTGTGAATCTATTTTAGAAGCAGTATAATCATGCCTTTCAGAAATCCATGTACAAGTGTGAAACCCAATGTCTGTCATCATCTCATATGCAGACTCCCCTTCTGCAGTATCATCTGACCTTCCATAGCAAGTACAACAGAAACTTTAGATTTTTTCAATACATTCCCTATTATTTTCACTTAAAATAATTTCAGAATCAAAATAAACAAACTAACAAGCAACAACCAATCACAGCGCAGCTCTGTCAAAGGTCAACCTCTTACAGCTTGGCTTTGTCAGAAACCAAACAATGAAACCACAGCTTTGTGGTGATGTTTCACCAATTCTAGCGTTGCTCTCTAGCTGGCAAACCAATCACGCATAATTTTTCTATGAACAGGAAAAAATTTGCAAAACCTCTTTAAACCGAATAAACTAAATAAACCCTTGTCTGCTTACCCTATATAGGAAGGGAAATCAGTAAATTAAGTAAAACAATTCAAACACAAACCCTAAAATTTAAGCAAAAAGAAAACAAATTCACTAAACAAAACAAAATACAGAAAACACCATTTAAATCACAATTCAAACTAGGTAAACTCCTGTCCAGCAGCAGTCAACCTTGATCAGTGCATCCACTCCTGTGCACTTAGGACCAGAGTACATCAACCCAAAATTAGGTGCTCAACCTGTAAAGAAAGACTTGTCAGTTCAGAAACCCGGTCCGTGTGTATGCAGTGCCTCGCATTACACACCACCTTACGTAGACAAGTAATACTACATGTTAGACCTGGCCTTCTCTGCACGGTCACCCCCAAATATTTTGCCTTTACCCTCCACTTTTCTGCTGAATTCTTTTTTTTGGTCTTAGGACTCTGTGCACTTTACCACTGCTAGCCTGTTTGGCCTATTTAATTTACTTATAAGTCCCTTGTAGAATGGTATGCCATATGCCGAGGGCCTGGAAATTAAATACTCCTAGTGGGCTTGCAGCACCTATTGTGCCACCCACTTAAGTAGCCCCTCAAATCATGCCCCAGGTCTGCCAATGCAGCCTGAATGTAGTTTTAAACTGCCAACTCGACTAGGCAATATAACCTCCTTGCCAAGTCTTAAACTCCCCTTTTATTGAATATAATTCACTTCCACGATAGGCCCTATATAGCCCATAGGGCAAGGTTCATTGTAATTAAAAGGTTGGACATGTAATTTTAAGTTTTACATGCCCTTGTGGTGGAAAAACTCCTAAATTCATTTTCACTACTATGAGGCCTACCTGTCCCATAGGCATAGGACAACATTGGTTTTCTCTATTACATTTAGTAAGTGCTAACTTTTTATTGGGCACAGATAAGCATTTCATGGTTGGTATCTATGAAATTGTAATTGAAAATCCTGTTAAAGTCAGATTTTAAATTACAATTTTGAAAATGCCACTTTTAGAAAACTGTCATTTCCCTGCTCTTAGCCATTTGGTGCCTGCGGCCTCCCCTAGGTCACATGGGTGCAACTTACAGACTTTGTGAAATCCCCTCAAACAGTCACACGATAAAGGGATTAGGTGTGCCTGAATTGGTCATCTGCTGGCAGGACGGGGTGGAACTGGGCACAGCCCCACAGGCATCTGAAGAGGCTGTGCTATGCCTTCACACAAAGGGCTTGTCGCCTCCACATTGTCTCTGCAGTCAGCTTGGAGGCATGGCAGGGGAGTCAGGAAATTCTAATCACTTCAAAGAGAAACCTCTAAAAACGTTTCCCAACTTCAAAGAAGGCATCAGGTATAAAAAATAGCGCCCTCAGACCAACTCTCCATTTCACTTTCTGGACCTATGGAAGGAATGTCAGAGGACTGCCTGCCACCATGGTCTGCTGTGTACTCCACAAGACTGCTTTGCTGCACCTGAAAGGACTGCTTTGCTGCCTGGAGCCTGCCTTGAACCCTCAGAGGTTTGAGCCCTGCATATTCACCTGAAACCAGGGCTACCAGAGTGACTCCAAGGGCTAGTTTGCTGGCCTTCTGTTCAGAGCCACAGGTATATAAAATGTTCCCACAATCTTAAACCCACTCCTGGACCCTGAGTGAGTCCTGAACCCCCAAGTAGTATCCCACCAGTCCTGGACCTTTGGTTGTGGTGCTAAACCTGACCAGATAGCCAAAATCTAAAACTTGGGACTTAGAAATGTTTTGGCTAAAGACTGCTCTGAGAATGAGGCAAGAACGGGACCAAACTGCCTGTCCATCCACCCAAGGTGCATCACCATTTGGCCTAACTTCGGGGCTGCTCCCACTACGTTCTTCTCTACACCCATAATTCCTATTCAGCAGTTCTTGGCCAAAAGGGGTATCCGACATCCTGGAACTGACGTCGGCTACAGCCTCCTGCCTCATCCCGATTGAAGTTTTTAACTTTTAAAAAAATGGCCAAGTCAGAACATAGAAATCTCCATTGCGACTTCGTTCAGGGGCTCCCTGAAGATGACGTTCCCTCCTCGGACACCACCTGCACTCTTGCCCCACTGAACTTTACCTTCTCAGAAATATTTCACCAGAATTTCTTCTAAGTCCGAATGTAAGGGTTGACCGGGCCCAATCCACTTTTTGTATCCGAACAACAACAAACCTTACTTCATTATTCACAGTATCACTCACACACACTGTACTAAGAAAAATGAACATGGCAGCCATGCCTTTTTTCGTTTCACCTATTGATTGCTCTTTGTATGCAATGGAATCGGTGGCCACCATGATTCAAACGAGTGTGTTTGAATTACTCACATGGGAAAAGCATGACATGCACAGTCAACATGAGGCCAGTGCATGAGACCTCCCTACGAACCATAGACTAAGACAGTATATTCTGTCAAACATGCACATGTGGCAATATGACAATGTCAAGGGCACATTTTCCCACACTTGCCGCAACAAGATGCATGTTGTAACCTATACGCAGCTGCTGAAATTAAGTTAAATGTGGATATTTTTATTCACTGTGACTTATGTTTGTCTCTATATGTTTGTCTCCTACTCCTGTTGTTTTTCTCCACCAGGTAATAACAGGAACACGATTGAGATTTTCCCATGAACGCTATGACGCATTCACACCTTAATAGAGGTATCATAGGAATATAGGGTGTCCTTTTCCCTGCTCCTATTTTTATTCACGAATTTACACTGCACGGTCCTGACGAAGCGCACTAGGATCCATTAGGGACCTTTTTCCCAGCGCGAAACATGTTGACCAGATTTCACATTCACAAACACACACGGGCACTGAGAGCAGCAGAGTAATACCTTGACCTCTACTATATTTGTTACTAGAGGTGCTCCATCTCCCCTGTATAATTCTTTTACTCTTACCTCTCGGACCTATGAATAAAAATTGACTTCAGGGTAACGGTGGGGTAATTTTAATACACTTGCACTAATCCCTTTTAGGCCCACACACCCACATGCACAACTGCGGCGTCTCCTAAAAAGATCTCCGACAAAGAGCCCTCTCGCGGGGCCCGTGGAGGTCAGCAGCGCAACCCCCACGAGGAGCAACAACCGATGATGAAGTATGGCACTCGGAAGAGTGTGTGAGGGCACTAATTTCTAAAGGAGAAATTCCCCCACCTTCACCAGGTTGGAACCACATATAGAGACGACTATTTTTCTTCCCTTTCTATGTAACCAAGTTGGTTATGGCTTTTCGTTTAGGAACAGTTACCAGTCAGTGAGTACATGCTAGTTCTTGGGAGCAACGGTACTGGACCTACCTTTTTTCCTTAACGCTCCTTGTCTCCCCCTCTTGCAGTGTTTTGTGAAGAAATACATTACCTGCTAGTCGCACTGAATTTCCTTGCGACACAGGAAGCAACTATACTAAATGAAAACGAACCGTGGCTTCAAACAAATCCATGCTGATATATATTTTCAGTTAACCTTAAATAACCAGTTAGCTGACTTATCTTTATAAGTAAGCATTAATCCGTGTTGCTCTCATATGATTGAACCATTATTTTGAAATGAAAGTCACTGAATAGCTACTGAGTTTTCTACTATTTTTTCTCCTCTTTTACTTTGAATTACCAATATTTCTTCTGTGAGTTGTGATCTGAAAGAAAGCTCAAAGAAAGCTGGACATGCTTTACGAGGATTAGCATATAGCAGGATTCTGTTAGGTTAAATATCTTCCCACGAATTCCTCAAAACAAAATTATTTGCAAGGAAGCCAGGATTTCCTTTCCTTTTTCCTGAAGTTGACGTCTATTCCTGGAAACATCACTTTAATTTCACTATAAATCATACAGGTCGCGGAGTACTGCAGTGATTCACATGTACAACACTAACATCTTCCAGTAGGTATCAGGAAGTAAGGTAACATTTATTATTGTTGATGACTTTAATATAATGGTTTCAATTTTTTGGCTATAAGAAAGGAATATAGGTGTCAGCAGACAGTTTGCAATACCATTCGTTTTTATTGATAATTGACAAGACCATTTTGTCTCAGAAGGGGGACAGCTAGAATGAATGAGCGGTTGGCACAGCATCCTTAATTTATCAGTTGACTTGATTAGGTATGTAAGAAATCAGGTTATTGATTGAGGGGTGGGGATGATAACCCTACTCAAGCAACAACCACAATCCTTGTCAGGGTGAACTGCAAAAGTCATTAAATCAACCTGTGTTTAACCCTCTGGTAGCTTGGCACAAATCAGTCAGGCTTAACTTAGTAGCAAGGGTAAAGTATTTTTGCAGCACTCAAACAGTAATAAAGTAAAAACACAACACAAGAAAAATCCCACTACCATTTTGAACAATAGATTTGTTAAATAAAATGATTACAAAACTCCCATCAGTAGAACCTGAGATATTCAATCTTATTGTTTTAGCTAAAAATAGTGCCAAAAGGTGCAAAGTGCCAATTGAGGGTATCAGGTCACACTGGGCCGAGACAAAGTTCAGGGTGACCGCAATGCAGCACAGGCTGGACACAGGGCCAAATTTGGCCCACTAGGAGTTGTACCATATGTCCTTGGTGCAAAGTCTACACAGCGTTGCTTTGTGAGACTTTGTGTAGCTCAGCTTCTGTTCCGCTGAAGCTTTCAGGTGTGTAGCGAGGCTTTGCAGGGTTTTACGTCGCTCGGCGTCGGTTCTGATGAAGCTCTCTGCTGTGTGGTGAGGCTTTGCTGGACTTTGCATCGCTTTGCACCGCACTTGAATTTGATGGAACCTTCAGTTAGGCAAGGCGGAGTTTTCTCTGAGGCCAGCCAAGGCGCCAGGACGTGGGAAAGCACTGTTTGGGGATTAGAGACTCACACCAGAAGAAACTAGCAGGGCTCAGGCAGGTCCAGTTGCAGGTCCAGGCAAGTCCAGTGCAGCAGGTCAGCTGAGTAGTTGCAGGGAGGCCTCTTGAGCTTGTTGTGTCCCTGTAGCTCAGAGCAGGAGGTCAACCAACTGAACTTTGGGGTCACTCGGGTAGCCTGGGATGAAGGTAGCAGGCCAACTCTTCCTTCTCAGAGAGCAGGGCAGACCTCAAGCAGAAGGACAACCCTCTGGGAATGTCAAAGCAGTCCACAAGCAGCACAACAGTTCTCTGATAGCAGCAGGGCAGTTCTCTTGGGAACAAGGCAGGCCTCATGCAACAGGGCAGTCCTCTGGGGAACAAGGCAGTCCTTCTTCTGTAAAGTCCACAGGTCCAGGAGTGTACTGAAGAAGTATTCAGAGGGTCAAATATTTTTACCTGGTAATAGCCTTTGAAGTGTGGGAATCTTGTAGGCTTCCCCTACACTGGTTCTGGAAAGTTCTTCCTTTACCCTGGTAAGGCTCCAAGAAGTCTGGAGTAAAAAAAGATTAGTGTCAGGTTCCTTAGTGTATGTGCTGGAGGTAGCCCTTTGAAATGTAAGTGGGGCAGCTAACAGCTCCACCACCAGTAATCCAGACAGGATGGCCCATCCTGCATAAACCCAGTCCCCTTTGTCACAAACAACAGAGCCAGAGACCCAGGGCACGGGCAGAGGCACAAAAATGGTTAGTGCAGCAAAATTCTAACTTTCTAAAAGTGGGATTTTCTGAATTGTGACTTAAAATCCAACTTTAAAATTAGAGATGATTTTAAATTACAAGTAATTTGAGTCTAAACATGATATTTCTTCCTGCTCCCAATCTAAGTTTAGCACGTATTAAATTTAATAAGGTAACCCAATGTTATCCTATGGCAGGCGTAGGCCTTAATGTAGTGAAAAACTAATTTAGGAGTTTTTCACTACTAAAACTTAATAACACATGTCCTACCCTTTTAAATATAATTCACCCTGCCCTATGGACATTTTAGGGCCCACTTTAGGGGTGATTATATATATGTTAAAAAAAGGAAGGTTTAGGTCTGGCAAAAAGGTTATTTTGCCAGGTCAAATTAGCTTTTAAAAACTGCACTACAGGCTGCAGTGACAGGCATGAGACATGATTTAAAGTGCTACTTTAGTGAGTGCAGAATGATTGCTGCATGCCCTCCAGTAGCATTTAATTTACAGGCCCTAGGTACCATGTAGCACCACATACTAAGGACTCACAAGCATAATACATGTACCAATCAGGTACAGGCAATTTTACCATGTTTTAGGGAGAGAGCACAAGCACTTTATCACTGGTTAGCACCTAGGATGTCAGGTCTAACTTGTGTCCCCCACTAAGGGAGAAGAACCTTGGAGAGACCATCAGCATTAGAGTGGTCCCTCCCAGGACGGTGTTCCACTGAAAAGTCCATTCCCTGTAGGGAGATGGACCATCTCAACAGTTTGGGATTCGCATCTCTCATCTTCATTAGCCATCTGAGGGGCCTGTGGTCTGTATGAACCAGGAAATGAGTGGCAAACAGGTATGGTCTTAGCTTCCTCAGTGCCCAGACTACAGCAAAAGCTTCTCTCTCAATAGCACTCCACCTCTGTTCCCTGGGCAGTAGTCTCCTGGTAATGAAGGCTACAGGTTGATCTAGGCCCTCTTCATTTGGCTGTGAGAGCACAGTCCCAATGCTGTGTTCTGAGATGTACGTCTGGACAATACATTTCCCGGATAAGTCAGGGTCCTTGAGTACTGGTGCTGTACACATGGTGTAAAAGGCTTTCTGGTACACCTCAGTGCAGATCACCTTCTAGGGCTGCTTTTTAAAAGTCAGCTCAGTCAAGGGGACAACAATGGTGCCATTGCACATGACAAACCTCCTGTAGTATCCAGTGAGGCCTCGGAAATCCCTCACCTCAGTCTGGCTCTTGGGGGGTTCAAGCAATGATAGTCTCAATCTTGGTTTAGAGGGGATTTACCTTGCCCCATCCCACTTGATGTCCCAGATAGACCCCAGATCTTTACCCTATTTGGCACTTACTGGTCTTAATAGTTAGGCCTGCCTACTGCAGGGATTAAAGCACTTCCTGGAGGGGATCAGGGGGTCATTCTAGCTGGAGCTGAAGCCTCTAATGTCATCCTGGCTTTCAGAGCCACCTGGCTCTGAGAGCCTCCATCCCAGCCAGTACCTAGTTAACCAAGCTCTAGAAGGTGGCAGTGCCATTCTTGAACCAAAGAGCATCACCCTGAATTGGAAATGGCCCTTCGGGTGGAGAATCTCTTTATCCCCCTCAGTTAAGGCAATCTGCCAGTATACCGATGGTAAATGAAAGTACGTAGGAGCAGATCCCAATCAATCTGTGAGCTCCTCAGCTTGGGGATGGGGTGAGCATCAGTTGTTGTAACTGAATTGAGCGCCCTAAAGTCCACGCAGAGCCTGAGTTCTAGGGCGGCCCCAGCTGGGGTGACTTTGGGTACCAGCATTACTGGGCTGGACCAGGGCTATTGGAGTACTCAATCACCCCTAACTTCAGCATCTTGGACACTTCTTCATTGATGCAAGCTTTCACCTTGTCAGACAGCCTTTAAATTTACTTTTCACAGGCATGTTATACCCAGTGTCAATTCCATGGGTTGGCAGGTAGGACATAACCTGCAGAATGCATCTGTGTTCATTCTAATCCAGGGTCGATAAAAGTGGGTGACAAAACTGGCAAAGGTCTTGTCCGGCCCCAGGTGTCCTGTCAGGAGTACATCATGAGTAGGCCTGGGTGGAATTTCAATTACGACGGAGTAATTGGAGAAATTTCAGTAATTCATTGTTACTCTTCAGTGTGGAAATACCGATAATGATGTGATTTTTCCTCCCCTGTAATTTGGGGGGAAAAATCCTACCGCAAGAGAACATTTAGCGAGTGGCTGCTCATGCTCGCTATTAGTCTGCTGCATTTAACACTATTTTGCTAAATGCCAGGAGTACGTTATGCAAAAATTCTAACCTAAGAGCACATTTAGCGAAGGCTGATCATGCTCACTATTTGTGTTCTGTGGTATTTAGCGCTATTTCTTAACACTAAAATGCCCCTAGTATCCAAAATGGATGCAAGGGGGCCTTTTTGTGCTAAACATTAGCACTAAATGCAGTATCACTCTTCTTGCATAATTCATTCTTGCAGAATTCTCTGGTAATTCTGCATGATTAAGCAACACAGAATTATGTGAGTTACGCTCACCCCTACTCATGATCTAGACCCAGTAGGAAGGCTCTGTGGCACTGGGGAACCACAAAGATGGTTTGCCCCAGGCTCTGGAACCTTAGGTTCACTATATAGGAGGTCATTCTAACAATATATCAAGTGATCTCCAAAGGTGTCACCTCCTGCCTTGGTCTCATCTTGCTGCCTCAGACCTTCAAATGTAGGGCACTCCTTTTGAGCTTTGCAGAACTCCTCACTGTATAGCCCTCCCTCAGCTTGCCAACCAGCCAACTCAGATAGTTCTCCCAGGGCTGCAATGTCCTCTCCAGAAGGTTTTGAGGCATCGCCCTTGGGCTCAGCCTCCTCCCGCACTATGAGAGTTTCCTGGGCTGGTTTCCCACATCCTGTACCCTTCTTGGCAGCTGCCTGAGCCATTCTTCCAGGCTTCAGGCCTCCTTGACTACCCTCTAGGGGTGCCACAGAGCTTGTGGTCAGGCACACCTGCTCAGGCAATTCTGACATCTCCAGGTGGGACCGGATCTCCACCTCTTTCCAGATGGTGTGCTCCAAGTCATTTCCTAGCAGACGATCTACAGGCATGGGAGGACTCAGAGCTACCCTTAGGGAACCTGAGACCACCCCCTCACTCAAAGGTAACCAGAGCCACAGAGTAGTGACTATCATGGTTGTCTGCTACCACAACCTTGTAGGATATATTGGGGATTACCTGCTCTGAGGACACCAGATGACACCTGAGAGTAGTCATGCTGGCTCCTGTGTCCTTCAATGTCTCCACCCACTGGCCATTGAAGATGACCCACTGCTTAAACTTGGAAGTATTGATAGGCATTTGCGCTTTTGACACCATTTCCTTGTCACTCAGCAACACTAGGATAAACTCTGCACTAACCCCCATGTTAACTGGGACAACCTCCTCTCCAACCACTATACCAGCCAACCCTGGTGTCTGGCCTCCAGTGGGATGTTGAGGCTCCTTGGTGCATTTGGCACCTCCCTCGATGTAGCCATATCTATATCACGCATAACATTTGGGGTTGAACTTCGCGGACTTCTTTTCAGGAAACCCACTATTCTTGTGGCCAGGTTGGGGCTGGGACTCCTTCCTCTGAGAACTGTTTTGGGGGCCTTTAGATAATTCCTTGGTTTTTTTGTCTTTTCCCCTCGTACTTCTGTTGGGGACCCTATTCACTGTTTTGGGGATCCCCCAGATACATTCTTGTGGACCCTGGTGCTGAGCCAGTGGTCTGCCTCCTTAGCAAACTTCCTTGGTTCAGAGAGCTCCTTATCCACTAGGTGTTGGCACAGCTGTGTAGAACAATTACTGAAAATGTGCAGTCTAGCAATAAAATTGTACAGCCCCTTGTAATCACTCACATCACTGCCCTTCACCAAACCATCCAGTGCCTTGCAAAAGTGATCCACAAAATCCACCCAGGACTGATGGGGCCACTACTGGCTGTCCCTAAACTTCTACCTATACTTCTCAGGAGTGAGACCATTCTTCCTGACAAGGGCGCCCTCATGAGGGGATACCTCATCCTCTCCCCCTTTTCTAAAGACAGTAATGCATCTCTCCCTTCACTGGGAATGTGGCTCCAGAGACTGGCTCCCCTTAGCCTCCTCAGGGATCCTGTGCATCTTCAAGTCAACCTCATAAGCCTCACACCACGTGTCAATAGCATCCTCCACAATATAGATAGGCACAAGGTCCTTGGTGATGTGGACCCTCCTGGGCATTGGGGTAACACTTCCACCATTGCTGCCGGACTCTGAGGGCTGCTTGGCTTTCAGGTCTAGCTCTTGTTTACTCAGCTCATGTTCCAGCAGAAGTTTATTTTCCTCCAGGGCCAGTTTATTTTCCTCCAGGGCCCTCTTGGTAGCTTCCTTCACTTTGGCAGTCTCTAGTTTCATTTTGGCATGGTTCAGCTTAAACTCCCTTTCAGCCTTCCTGTCCTCCAGTTCGTGAGGGGACAGGTTGTGGATGGCCACACTGCTCTCTGCCTTGACAGGGATCTCAATCATGCAGGCAAGTGTCCTCTCCTTCAGGGTGCTGCAGCTGAGGGCTTGTGGTCAGGCCCTTTGTCTCCTCCTCTTCCTCTTCTATGTCCACAGCCTCATCCTCAAGGTCATCCTCTCCCTACTCCTCTGGGGTGGTCTGCATTCTTTTGACATCCTCAAAGGCTCAGTGAGCTACCCGGAGACCCAGCTTTGTGGCCTCCTTCTCACATTCTGCCCCCTCTCCTTGCAAAGCCTCTCCATCTTTGCCTTGTTGAGGTCATCAATATTGATCTATCTCCATTATAGCAAAAAGGATGTGAGGCAAACTTAAATTTGGGAAAAAGGCCAAATCAAAAACGAAGGAAAATTTCGAGAAAAAAAATCTAAATTGATGTCAGATTATTTTTAGGCATTTTAGTGTTACACAAAATCACTGAGTGACACTGCACAAGCATACGTACTGAACACCACCACTGCCATTTATGTAAGAAATTGGGTTATTTATTGAGGAGGGGTGGTGATAACCCTACTTAAGCAACAACCACAATACAAAAGTATTACAAAATAATTCTGTTTCAAATTTAATTACGTTTAGACAAAACATATGTTAAACAAATTGCATTGTTAAACAATTACAGTACCTCGTACATTTCTTTAGTTCAAACATAAAATCATGAATTAAAACAGAAATGTTTTTACGGAATATAAGCAGCCACCCCTAGCCACAACATCCAGAATAACTTATACTAAAGACTATTTGCAGCTGACCATGGCAATGCGCTGCATTTTATTTTACAAATGAAGGTTTTAAAATCTGATGACCTAAGGATAAAAACACAAGTCATCAAAAGTGGAATCTTGTACATTTGTAATTTAATGTACATAAGCATTTCCCTTCTTTACCCACAAAATGGGCAGCCACACCCAGAAGTGAACACGATGGGTTCGGACCAAGTCAGAATTTAAATATCCAGTCCTCTTTCAACAGTTAGAAAATTGATCTATATATGGAAAGACGTCTTCCTCACCCAATGAGTTAACTATAAAGATGGTAGACGGTTCATCCCTACATACTCCCGTTGTCTTCCATTAAAGATATGAATAGCTGATCATTTCAGTTCCTGCTTAGATTTGAAAGGGTCCTATCGCTGTAGGTCACCAAAAGTGTATTATTGTAAGAGTATCTGTTTTAAAACTGATCTAGTGAATGTTCTTTAACTATTTAATAGCTTTTTCCAACACATTTGAGACAATTTGACATAATCCCCAAAAGACAGATAATGTACACATCGTATCAGAACAATCCCTGCATATCGTGCCCTACATTTGATGTTAACCCCATCTTACATCTAACTGCATGCATTATTGTCTTAGGCGGGAGATTCAGTGTGCATTTCGAGATGCATTTATCAGTAAATTCCCAAGTAACTATATGGTAGCGGGCAAATAATTCCTCACAGTATAGAACTCGTGGAGGAAGTTTACTTTTAAAAGCCAATAAAAGAGGAAACACTGATAAACATCTGAATTCAGAATTAAACTCACCTAGCCTGCCTGAAGAGATCTTGGCTCTAAGAGGTGTATGTTGTGAGTGCTCTGACTAATTTTAAGATCTGCATAGTTAAACTTAAATATGTATATGAATCTACTCTCTCCACACCGTTTCCTGCCAAATGCCAAGAAATGAAGACAAACACCGGTAAATTGCCAGGGCCTGCAGCTCTACCTCAAATCATGGAAACAATCACATCTTTTATAGTTTGCAAGCAATTTGTTATCAACCACAAAAGGTAATTCCCTAGCAGGTTCACCCACAAAGTCACATAAATTCATTAGATGTATAACTTACTACTTTTGCATCTTTGTCAATAATAAAGTTATAAGAAGCCCCCGAAGAAAGACCGGGGCATATTAGCAAGACCCACGTTAAAATTATCGCCGTTTTAGCGGCAGGAAACTGCCGCTAAAACGGCGATAATGGGCTTGCTAATATGCGTTATGGAATTCCAATAGAAGCCCAGGTTAGATGTCCTGCACATCTAACCTGGGCTTCTATTGGAATTCCATAGCGCATATTAGCAAGCCCATTATCGCCGTTTTAGCGGCAGTTTCCTGCAGCTAAAACGGCGATAATTTTAACGTGGGTCTTGCTAATATGCCCCACCGTCTTTAATAAAAAAGCACTTTTTTATTTAAAATAGCGAAACCTTAACGACCTGGTGCTCTCACAACTAGGACTACCGTATCAACCAAGAACCTGCTTTCTGGGATATTATCAAACCGTGTACATTCCAAACAAAGACACAAGGATAGCAAGAGCCCCCATCATGTTGAGAAATCATTCAAGTGTGACTGATCAAAAAAATGGAAGTTATTATGAGATAAAACAGCATAGCAAATCTCATAAAAGACAGCCTCAGGGTAGAGTGGAAAATTAGAAACTTCAATAGATGCTACAGACCGTAAAGGTACTAAACGTCCATGAGACAGTGGCAGGTTTTTAAACTCTATTACCAAAATGTACTTTGCTTTCCGGTAGAACTTAATGGCATTTTAAAATTGATTTATTCATGGTTGTTTGAGGAGTAATTTCATAATTTTGAATTATATGATAATCTGCGCTCCCAGAGGGATACAGTTGCTTTCATGACCAGCTGTTTTGTCAAGTGGGAAGCAAATACTACTTTCATAACTTCTGCCATCCACTCTTTTTACAAAGTCAAACAGATTTTAAATCTCCTGAGCACATTTCACCTAACAACCGTCTTTGTAAAGAGTCATAGGACGCAATTTACTTGCTGTCTTCTAAGGAAGGGAAAGCCATATCTTGCCAATTTATTTATGTAAGAAGCGAAATATTTTTCTACTTTTAATTGTAAGATGCTTCTGAGTGTCTGAGTCCTGGGATGAAAATGTTTGTTTATGGTTCTGCCTACGAATGTTGTTCCCATTCCAGAGAGCATCCAAATTCCTCATCCCTTTTAGATGTACCTCCAGCTGTTCAAAATGATGGAAAATTATTTTGTTAATACTATGCTCCTGGTGACCTACACTTTTAGTTGTGTACCTCCGATATGAGTCAACCGAGGGCAGTAGTCAGGAAAGTATTGCAAGTCCAAGCCTTCTCTATTTTATGCACGTTTCTTTTCATTCCCCTTTCTTTGCTCTGAATTAAGCAATTTTATGATGCGCCATGTGATAAGGCATTAGGAAAAAGTATATCCAAGGTCTGCTTTCTTTTTAATTATTGTTGGAAAATGGCCCTCTCTGAAGGGTCACCCCAAACTTGTTGCCCTCCTCCTCCTCTCTTTCTGACCTTCTTTGTGTTGGCCTTAGGACTCTGAGCGCTTTACCACTGCTGACCAGTGTTAAAGTGCATGTGCTTCT
Organism: Calotriton arnoldi; assembly: GCA_963921515.1. NCBI lineage: Eukaryota > Metazoa > Chordata > Amphibia > Caudata > Salamandridae > Calotriton > Calotriton arnoldi. The sequence continues at coordinate 184,074 of CAWUFW010008126.1, forward strand.
GACCTAAACATGGTAGCACTGGTATATTCACAATTGGCATATTTAGTTTACTTGTAAGTCCCTTGTAAAGTGGTATGCCATGTACCCAGGGCCTGTAGCCTAAATGCCACTAGTGGGCCTGCAGCACTGATTGTGCCACCCACACAAGTAGCCTCTCAAACCTGTTTATGGCCTGCCATTGCAGGGCCTGTGTGTGCAGTTTACTGCCACTTTGACTTGACTTTTAAAACCTGTGGCCAAGCCTTAAACTCCTCTTTTATTACGCATAAGTCACCCCTAAGGTAGGCCCTAGTTAGCCCATAAGGCAGGGCGCTGTGTAAGTAAAAGGTAGGACATGTCCTTTTAAGTTTTTCATGTTCTGGTAGTGATAAACAGCTACATTCGTTTTTCACTACTGTGAGGCCTACTTGTCTTATATGCTAACATTGGGAATTCTTTAATACATCTTTAAGCTGTAATTCCTGATTAGAACGGAGTAACTACACCATGTTTTATATCTTTGGAATGGTAATCCTCTTTAATGGTAAAGTTGGATTTAACCTTACAATTTTAGAAATGCCACTTTTAGAAAGTGGACATTTCTCTGCTCCTACTGCTGTGTGCTTGCAGCCTGTCTCCAATACACATCTGAGGTGGGTGCATTCCTTCTAGACTGCCACAAACACAGGAAGGGTAGGTGTGATAGAGAACTCATCTGCAATCTGATAGCTCTTCCTGGGCAGAGAGGCAGTGTCCTGTTTCCCACACAGAAGGTTGATTACCACCAACAGATAGTCTGGAGTCATGGATGAGAAGAAAGGGCCTCTGTGCACTTAAGAGACTCTTCTTTGAAGTCACCTCCACTTCAAAGGCACAACTGCCTATAAGTACTGGGTCTCTGACCCTACCAAGACAGTACACTACTTGACCTGTGAAGAACTCTGCCAGGAGTAAACACTGCTGTTCTACAAGTATTGCCACTTTGCTTGACTGCTGCTCTGGTAGAACTGATTTTCCTCTTTGCTGTGCTGCCCTGCTGCCTGCTGATCTCTGCCTTGCTGAGGACAAGGACTGGACCCATCTCGCTCGAACCCAGAGTGACTCCAAGGTGACTCCAAGGGCTTGTTGGCTTCTAGGGGCCAGCAAAGACTTCCTTTCATTGTACTTGGACTCTGCAAGCTGTGAGTCTGCCCTGCCACCTCATTCCTGGACCCTTGGAGGTGGGCCTAAGGTGCTCTACCTTCGGTGATCCTCATCAGAACCGATGCGAAGACCAGCAAAGCCTCTCCGCACAGCTGCCAGCCTCACCGGGATTGATGTCATGCTGCACGAAGCCCAGTAAAGCCTCGCCACGCAGCTGCCAGTCCATCAGAACCGACGCACAGTGATGCCAAGCCCTGCAAAACCTCACCGCACAGCTTTTTGGGATCGACTCAAAGAGATGCCAAGCCCCATAACGCCTCACCGCACAGTTTCTCAGAACCAACGCCAGATGACCCAAAGCCTCGCAAAGCAACGCCATGCAGACCGCGCACCAGGATTTAAGGTACTGTGTTCAACGGTACCATGTGGGTCCCTGTAGCCGGCCCGTGCTCCATCGCGGTCAGCCTGAACTTGTGACTTTGTCCTGGTCCGGCACGACCAGATAACCACAGTTGGCTCTTTGCACTTTTATGTGCTATTTTCACCAAAATCTGTATATCTCAGGATCTACTTATTGGATTTATGTTGTGTTGGTCTTAGCTTCTTTATAAAATTACAATCTATTTTTCTAACCCTGTGTGGAGCATTTTTGTGGTGTTTTCATTGTGTTATTGTGTGATGTGTGTGTGTGTTGTACAGAATACTTTACACATTGCCTCTTTAGATAAGCCTGAGTGCTCTGTGCCAAGCTACCAGAGGTTGAGCACATTTTATCTTTTAGTGTGTATCTAGTTTACCCTGAATAGAGTGGTGGTTCCTGCTTGTACAGGGTGCATATTCTGACAACTAAAAACCCTATTTCTTACAATTATCATTGAGCATCGGGAAATATATTCAAATGATTGGACAATAGGAGCTTATTGTTTTTGCACTCTAGCATCATTACCAAACATCAGAACCATTTGATGGTTTCAGTTTAGAAGGCACATATGAACGAATGTCTTTTAATAGATCATTTTACTATCACCTATGCTTCAAGCAATCCTGAACAGTGCCTTGCATTAACAATAGGACGTTTATCAGAGTAGAAGCTGGTGGCAAAGCTGCATTGAGACTTGCAGCAGAAAATGAATCGTTTCCAGTAAAGTTTCCTTCTAAATCAAACTGGGTATCAGGAACAGGGGATATTGAATCCTTCAGTGACTCACCGGCCTGCTCTTTTATTAACAGCAAACCATCCTCATGTAAAATTCTGGGGCATATTAGCAAGACCGGCGATAAAATTATCGCCGTTTTAGCGACAGGAAACTGCCGCTAAAACGGCGATAATGGGCTTGCTAATATGCGTTATAGAATTCCAATAGAAGCCCAGGTTAGATGTCCTGCACATCTAACCTGGGCTTCTATTGGAATTCTATAACGCATATTAGCAAGCCCATTATCGCCGTTTTAGCGGCAGTTTTCTGCCGCTAAAACGGCGATAATTTTATGGCCGGTCTTGCTAATATGCCCCTCTATTTTGTTTGAAGAGATCATTTAGCAATGTTAGTTGGGGGCGGAGCTAAGGTTCCCAGGAAAGCTCTTTTCTTAGATCACCTGAGGTCTCCACGTTGAAATGTACCAGAAGCGTTGGGGCAGGTTTAGAGTGATGATGGGGCACCCTAGGATTGGCCACAACAACTTAAAAACCTCTTTCCACCTCCAAATAAACACTGGATTTTGGAGTAACAAAGGAGAAAGAATTCACAGAAGGAGAAGTTACTGGATGCAGGTGGAGGAACAGACTGACTGAGGGACCCTGGATGGTTACCCTGAGATTTCTGCGGACCAGCCCTTGATTCCACTGACACACAGGTGCCCTTCAAGTAGCCATAAGGCTGTGGAGAGTGCGGCAAGGTGGAAGTTTGCTGGCTGTGGAAGATGTCTTCCAAGAAGACGAGAGCATCTGGAGCACAGGCAGAGGACAGGTCGGGTAAGGGAGCAGCAAAATCAAGCTCCTCAATGAAAATGCTCATTAGAGGCCTGACAAAAATGCTTCTGATGGTTGGACCTCACCACCAGGAGTAAACCAATATTGATTAAATCAGCCAAACCGGGCCAGAGACACTGGCATTTATAGCTCTGTTCCCCAGACAGACCTGGTGGGAAAACGAGAGTGTAGCACTCCGCTACAAATTTCAAATATCCCCCTGGGTAGGTTCAAACTCCGGGGTTGGGCACATCTTCATTTTATTAAGTATTAATAAGGAAGGGGCATGCATTGAGTCCCCTCCTCAAATCCACTTTTGGCCCCGGGTTTCCATTCCCTGTGGCCTGACGCATACAAAATTGTCCTGGGAACCTCAACCCTCTGGGACCAGGATGCAAGGCGCCTGCTTTCGTGTCCACCTTTGCCAGTGTCTAGAGCGGGGCAGGAACACCCTGGAGACATTCCTGCCCACGTTCCTCATGTCGCCACAGTGTAGTGTCGGCTGAGCAGAGAGCCATCCAAACAGTATGGGAGTCAACTCCCAGCGCTTCCCTGACATGACATCACCTGCTGGGTTCCCACTGAAGGGATGGGGGCTCCCGGCCTCCCTAAAAAAAAAACCCAGAGAAGTGGAGGTGCAAGTCAGCCTAACTAGAAAAGCTTTGTTTACCCTCTGTAAGCCTTTAAAAGTAGCATATCTTTCCTTGTGATGTCACCACCACTGTTGCTTGTACGGTGTTTGAGGGGACTGCAGGAAGTGCAGCTGCTTCCCAGAATGTTTCTCAAAAGTGTTTCTAAAGTTTCTTGGGACACTATAATTGAGACCCTGGCAGAGGCTTTCCATTGTTTTAAAGCACTCCCAGAGCTTTTGTACCTGGGCTCAGGAGCACGCAGACCCCTATTGGTAGTTCCTAAAGCAGCAGCAGCAACAGCATAATAAATGTAGAAATAAGACTCTGGGACACATGTTTTTCTATAAAAATACTTTATTGACAGTGTTGATGAATAACAATGTAAAGTTCAGTGTTCTAATGTTGGTACTGTCCCCATTGATTTAACTGGTTTTGCAATGATGGATTATGACATGTTCTCTGCCTTTGTTAATGTGGTGATAGGCTTGCCTTATTAAGTATAACACTCCAATATATTGTGATAATTTATCTAGTATAGGTAGTGGTATTCTGGTTGTAGGGTTCAGAACTCTCTAGAGATGTAACGTGTTATGAGGGCGTCACCTAAGATTTTTGCATTCACCTGATTGCATATGTATGTAATGTGTTTGTAAAAATTGTTAGCTCTCCCAAAAAGTGCGATGAGCCAGGCTGTAAGGGAACCTGCAGGCTTGGAATTTTTTAGCCTATTAAGCAACCCTGTGATTTTGGGATAAACTTTTGGTCTTTGAGGTACAGAAGGGATCAACCTTATGTGCTGCTAAAATAGAAAAGAGTGAATTAAGGTGCGCCGCGAAGGTTAGGAAAAGGCTAGTAGCCATTGCGGGAGCCTTAAAAATGGAATTAAAGATAATGGAGGCCTCCCATCTTTCTAAAGCAGAATTAAAAATGAATTGTGGAAGAGAGTCCAGACTGGCTGATATAGAGTATGTAGGGAATAGACCCTCTGCAAAGTACATGGTAGAATCTTGGGAAAACAGGAGGGCATTTCCGTACTTATCAGCTCTGTCTGATGCCCCGTTATCCTTAATTCTGTCAAAAATTTCGGGTAGCCTTAAATGTTTGCTATATAAGGGCTGAAAAACTTGAAATTGTTTTAGATGCAGAGAATAATTGCACATGTGGTTTGCGTTCCAAACTTTTAATGTTCATCTGTTAATTGACTGTTGTCATTTTAATAGGTTTCGCTGTTTGATTTTTTAACCGCTTTTTATAAGATATGATATAAATCATTGTAATGATGCACTTTCATTTTTGTTGAACATGGATTTTTTAGATGTTGCATGCACCCTGGCAAAAAAATGTAAAATATGCTTGGATAAGTGATGCAAGAGGTTAAGTTAGTTTTTTTAGTGCTGGAGCGTTAGTGGAGTGGAGATTTTAAGTATTAAATGGCGGTGTACTTGGGTACTAGCCTGGTTTACAAGCAGGGAGGGGAAGAGACGGGGTCGTTTAAATTAAAATTTTACTCTGCTTTAAAATGTATATTTTAAAGACAAGTGTCTAAACATTAATAAAGTTGAACTTAATTAATGCATATTATTAAGTAGTGTATGTGTAATAAAGATACTTTTTTCTTTCTATAAGAAAAAGCACTGGCTGAACAAGGATTTATTACGTGTTGTTGTTGCTTACCAGTAAACGGTGGGTACTAGCCCACACCACCTGTCCTGAGCAAGCCTTGGATTGTACTGATTCATTACTCTGAGAGAGTCAAATGCTACAATGGGGTACTTAGTTTATACTAAAGACAAAGTTGCAGACTTTTTACTTGTGTAGGAACTATAACCTCATGTCTTACAGGAGATGGCAAGCAGTACCAAACACAGCCTTCTTCCTGCAGCAGCATGACTACACCCAGCACCGCAACGCAGCCTGCAGTCTCTGCAGCCTCCTGCAAACTTGTGCTCAGTCCTCCCAAGCAACAAGAGCATGGTGACCAGAAAGAAAGAAGGCCGCAGGACCACCATCTTGTGGGTTTGCAGTGCAGGCAAAAAGGCATTCACGCAGGGAGAGGGCACAAACATGTTTAGCTGTCTCTGCAGAAAAGTCTGACCCAGAAAGCAGAAATGCTGGAGTAGCTACACACTACTTCTACCAAAGGAATGGTTCTTAAACAAAATAGCAATATGCGAATTGATATCTGCTATTTGTACTCTATTACCTAATCTAATCAGGTATACTCCCTGCTCCATATTATGGAAGATACGTTTCTTTCCATGCCCATTCTCTTGCCTTGATCTACAATGGCAGACTTCTGATAGCTGGGGGTATCACTGATGCTTGCCCTCTCACCCGCTTGACTACTACATATACAGGAAGTGAGGCGATACACTGATTACTACCTGGAGTCCTCTACTGGCTGAAGGTGCTTAGACTTATTATTCCTGTGTAGAACCTAGGCAGTCTATGTTGTGTATTTTTCACCACCAGAAACCAAGCAACATAACGTGCTAAGAAATTTCTTTGCTCAGTGCTCTGTTTTTGATCCGCAACCATATTCCCCACTGTCCCAAGAACAGACTGTGATCTTTTGTGTGAGTGTTCTGTGTTTCTTAAGCAAACAAGGGACTGTATTTTTACTACCCTCTTTATGCCCTATCTATCTTAATATCCCACCATGTTTCTGCCCACAGTTAATTGATTCAGCAACAATATAGGGATATTAAGGGGGAGATTTACTAAGATTTTACACTGTGTTTGCATCACAAAAATGACGCAAATCGGCGCAACATCTTTTTTTCCAATTTACTTTCCAGCACTCAACTAGTTTAGTGCTGGAAATAACGTGAAAGTAACGCAAAGCAACACGTAGTACTCCTTTGCATTACTTAGGGCCAAGGTGGCGTACCATGGGTGGAGCATGGGCATTCCAATGCAACCACCCAAGGTTTCTGACGCTGAACCCAATTTACTAAATAAAGTAGACAGGGATTAGCATCAGAAAACTGAGCCCTTTTGAAGTTGGCGCAAAAAAGGAGAAATGCTTTCATTTCTTCTTCTTTTTCCGAATTTGTACATGTACTGCACTGCACAGCACACATACAAAGAGGGAAAATGGTTTAAGTCAGTCTGTGCATAGTAATCTGTACTGAAAGGGTACCCTTCCAGTACAAAACCTATGCTAGACTCACAGAGATGCCCTTGCACCAGCGCTAGGGAAAGGGGAGGATTGTGCCATATTTCAGTAAATTTGCCGCTTTCCTCTTCTCTCCTTTTCACTCAGCGCAGCATTTGCGGCTGCTGCACTGTGCCGCATGAAAAAGCCATAAATCTGCCCATTAGTTTTCCCTAGTAAGCACAGCTTTCCTTTATGTGCAATGGAGTGATGAGAAAGGACCTTAACATAGCCTTACCAGGAACCAAACCTTTGTGCTGCTGAGGAAAATGTGCTGAAGTTGCTAATGGAGCTGGAGTCTCACATGAACACTATTTACAGAGTGTGATGTCCCTTTACTCTGGAAACAGAGTTGAAGGTCATCGCACAAGGAACAGGCATGCCCTTGAAAGACTGGGCTTCAAGATAGTCTATCACATTCTGAAATGATTGAAATCTTGTGAAGATGGGTCACTCATGGGAACAGCTTTTTCCGAATTGATGGCCTGAATAAATCAAGGTACAGGTTTTTAGGTATATGTGTGGCCCTTTCTTTGGTCTTTCTAGATTCTACAGGTTTCTGCAGTTGCCCTTTATGTGGGATCACAGATTGCAGCTACCGCTGACTGTGCAAGTACTTCGCCAATCTAGTGTTTTTAGATGCTGATCACATCATTTGTGCATCTGTTGCTGGTGAATTGGGGTGCAGGAACAATTTCTTGGTCTGCCTTTATCACATCCATCATGTACTCACCCAATAAAAAAACTGGTCTTCTTATCTAAAGTGATTTTTTCTAATCACAAGATCAAATCTATTTTCAAGGTGAGGATCTATAATAACTCACCTGACTTATAGAAGGGCAATCAATTCACCTTAGCTCACAAACTCTCTTCCTTCCACTATCAGAGGCAGCCATGAAAGTTTGAATCCCTATTCTAGTTGTTTATGATGAATCAATAAGGAGCCAACTCCTCTCAAGACCTCAGCACCTCTGCACATATCCATCTTTAGAATCTGTGTTGATCAATAATATTTAAAGCTGCTGATAAATCCAGAAGGATAAGAAGACAGGTAACGCCATCATCACCCATCAAGGAGCCAATATTGTAGAGGATTACTAGTCAGACAGATCATTATTTTGAAAAGTAAAGAAACAGACAATACTATTGTGCGTAATAATTGCTTTACAACCTGTAATATATGAGCAAATATTTGCTTTAACAGAGGAACACGTAAAATTATTTTCAATTTAATACTTTAGTAGCATACCTGATTCACACATTAACTCACTTTATTGGATGATGCATTGTAGGGTTGAAATGTCCTAAGTCAGTATTTATTTATTTATTTTACTGGCAGTCACCAGTAGGGAGTTATAGTTAGGACCAAAGTTTCCATAGGAAATACAGTTTTTGTTTTGCCAATAACTTTGGCTCCGCTTGATGAATCTTAACAAATTTCCACAAAACTTCCAGTTTTTGGTTCAGTTGGTGTGTTGAAAGTTTTGGGGTGATCCATCAAGCAGGGGCCGAGAAAAAAGGGGGATCCCAAAATGCATTTCCTTATGTTATGTCTATGGGGATTTTTCATTTTTTTAACATGACTACGTGCTGAACCGCTGAACGGAATTACACCTAATTTGGCAGAAAGCTAGATGTTGGTCCAGAAAGCGTGCTTTTTGTGATTTGGTGTAAATCTGTTCAGTAGTTTCAAAGATATTCAAGTTAAAAAAAATTTAGATATCTGGGAGACCAATGGCCTACTGAAACCCTATTGAAATTTGATTGGCTGCCAACACTTCAACCAGGAAGTGTTGGCAGCCATCTTGGGACAAATATACATGATATCACCCCATTGAAATGCATTGTAGTGAATGACAGGTTTTGAGGGTCACAAAAAGGAGAACGTATAAAGGATGATAACAGTTATTAATTACTACATAAATTATTTGTTGATGGTACTATACTAATTTTAGGAATTGTGGTGTGTTTTAAAGGTATTTTACTCTGTGAAAAAGCCTTCTGCTGAGATTTTATGAATCATATTTGAGAAGAAAAAAAAATTCTCATGATTTTCCCATAGAGGTAATGGAAGGTGCTCCAGAAGCTAAAATGAGAGCATATTTACTGTAAATTCACCCTATCTTTCTCAGCCATATGAAAATGAAGTCTAACATCCTCAGTAAATCGTGTACTTCCAACAGGAGCAGTATTTTAATGTGCAGCTAGAGTGCTAACATCCTGAATTTATGACAAATGTGTGGCACATCTGGACGCCATCTTGATAAAATCAAAGTGGAAAACTGAAAGCATTTTCTGTTGAGGATACTGCAGTAAATGAGGAAATTAGGGAGCTTCATAATAAATAAGCCTCCCGAGATAGCCATCAGAGCAAAAAGAGCCCAAATATAGCATACATATCACCCAAATGTAGGCCAAGTATAGCCCAAAGACAGAAGTGTGCAAAACACTTATTTCTTTTGTTTTTTTTGCAGTTTTATATAGAGCAGACTTGACCCGAAGGTATTGGAGTGCTTTACATGAGCATCAGTTATATTACATAAGGATACATTTATTTTGGTTTTAGGCATGGGGAGATTAAGTGATTTACCCAGAATCACAGGATGTCAAGCTGTCGCTGAAACTCAAACCTGGCTCCCCAGTTGCAGTCTTCAGCGCTGACAGTAGCGCCACATCCTCTCCCTTAAGTGTAACATATAATCAAGTGATCAACTGGAAAAGAAACTCATAAAATTAGCAAATTCTTCATAAGTACTTTGCTGCTATTTGAGAACTCAGAAAAGATGTCCCCATTTTAGTTGTGTAGGGCTCTAGCCATAATTTCTATGGGATTAAGACCCTTTCATGGAGGAAGGTGAAGAGGCAACAAGTTGACCATGCTGGGCAGGCGGGAGGGGCAGTGGCAGCACAACAGACCATGGAGGGCTGGGGAAAGGGGGGCAGGGGCAACAAACTAACCATGCAGTACAGGTAAGAGAGGCTGTGGCAATATAAAAGATCATTGAAGGAAGAAGGAAGAGGCATTGACAGTACAACTATCCATGCCAACAGAATCTCCTCGTTTTCAATGTAAGTCAATGGGGAAAATCAATTCCCCAGTTTTGTTTTCAAAATCTCCCTCGTACTAAGTTCAAAATGTTGGCAAGTAAGGTACATTGGAACACGGAGGGCAGAAGGAATGGGACAGGGACATGGACTCGTATAAGAGAAGTCAGGAGGGAGATGGGCAGGGGGCACCAAACTGACCTTCCAGGGCAAGCGTCAGCGATTGCAGCAGTGCAATATACTACACAGGGCAAGCTGGATGGCAGTGCAGCACAATAGACTATGGAAAGCAATAGTGAGGGGACAGGGCCATGCACATGGATGACAGAGAGCAGGAGGGAGGGGATAGGGGTCTGCACATGGAAAACGGAGCGCAAGGAGGCAGGAGCAGCAAGCAGACCATGGAGAGCAGGTGGGATGGGCACTGGAAGCACAACACACCATGGAGGGCAACAGTGATACTATAATGGCATACACACAGACAACGGAGGAAAAGTGGGGGGGTAAGGGGCTGCAAGCTGACCACACAGGGCTGGCTGGGAGAGGCTATGGCAGCACAGAAGACCATGCATGGCAAAAAGGGAGGGTTAGTGGCAGCACAATGGCCATGGTGGGCAAGAGGGAGAGGGCAGGGGCATGCACAAAGGACCATGGTGGACAGAAGGGAGGGGTAGGGGCTGGACACAGACAAAAGAGGACTGGGGAAGGGGCTTCACAACAGACCATGCAGGGATGGCAGGAGGAGCAGTTGCAGCACAACAGATGGAGGGCAGAAGTGAGTGCAGCAAAATGGACAATGGAGGACAGAAGGGAGAGGATAGGGGCATGGAACTTGGATCGGCAGGGTGGAGGTGGCATGGACAGGCGGCAGACATCTGACCATGCTAAGCAACTGGGAGAGGCAGTGGTAGCTTAACAGAGCACTCAGAGTAGATAGGAGGGTGGCAGGTCCATGGAATATACTGGGCAGTGAGGAGGGAGCAGGTACATGCACACAGACATTGGAGGTCAGGGGGAAGGAGAGTAGGGGCAGCAAGCTAAGCACAGAGGCTAAGCAGGAGGGCAATGATGGGGCATAGAATTGGGCAATGGAGGGCAGGAGGAGTGGGCAAGGACATCAAGCTAAATGGAGGGCAGTGCAAACACATTGGACCATGAGGGCAGGAGCAAGGGGGCTAGGTGCATGGACTCGGAAAACAGAGGTTAGGGAGGAGTTGGATGGGGTACAAGCTAACTGTTTTGGGCAGGGGGTAGGGAAGTGGCAGAACAATGGCCACTCACTGCTGTCATGAGGGAGCAGGGTCATGGAATTGGACAATGGATGGCAAGGAAGAGGTGGGCAGTAGCAGCAAGCTTGGCTGGGGCAGCATAATGCCAGGCCAAACCCTGCGTTCAAACCCCCCATTGTGCATTGCGATTGGCATCTTACTTTATGTTAAAAAAACCTTAGGAATTCACTGAAAGAACCAAAGGTTACAGGGACGTTATAGTTAGGAAATAGAATTTAAAAAAAAACCTTAGAAATTCATTGAAAAAAACCAAAGGTTACAGGGACGTTATAGTTTGGCTCAGATTTTACTTGTACAAAACCAGTGAAATTCAGAAGTTACCTGAGCTAACAATAACGTATGCCCCTGCAATGCACTGCTTATGACCTCACATATTACATCACTTATGACATAGTGACATCACTCATGATATCACTGATGACATCTCAAATGACATAACTGATGACATCATTCAGTGATTGTAAGTGTTTTCTAAACATGTATGAGTATTAAACAAATATACTAAGGTACTAAAAGAATGCCACATAACCCCAGATATTCAAATTAGGTATTCCTATAATATCACTAAAACTACTGAACAGATTACACCAAATAACAACAAACATTATCTCCAGAACAAAATCTACCTTTCTGCCAAATTTGGTGTAATTCCATCCAGCGGTTCGGTCTGCAGGCGTGTCTAAGGACTCTATGGTAATTAACATGGGAAACACACTTTTTTTTACCCCACCCCATTGTGTTTTCGGCCTCCACTTGATTTGAATCACCGGCACACTTTTGTTTTTTTAGAAAATGTCTTGAATATTCATAATCCAGCACAAAAGATGTATAGGCAAGTAAAAAAAACACAAAAAATTCACATGCCACCCAAAAAACCCATACATACCCTCAACCCTAAAAATTCCCTTGGCACCCATCAACCCATACCCAACCTAAACCCTAAAAATCCCATTGCCATCTAAAAACCCCTAACCACCCATATCTTAAGACGCAAACTCTCATACCCACCCTAAGCTCTAACAAATCCTTTACCACCCAAAACCCATACACACCCTGAACCCTGAAAATCGTCCTGCCACTCAAAAACGCATATCCAGACTAATCGCTAATAAATCCCTTACCATTCAAAAACCCACACCCAGCCTAAACCCTAAAAAATTCCTTGCCACCCAAAATCCCATACCCACCCTAAACCCTAAAAAATCCCATACCCACCCTTAACCCTAAAAAGTCCTTTGCCACTCAAAAACCCATACTCACCCTAAACCCTAATAAATTGCATCTCAACAAAAAAACTACACCAACCCTATACCCTAAAAACATCCTTACACACACACACCCACACATACCCACACACACACGCACACACGCACACACACACACACACACTCTCACACACTCACTGAAAGAACCAAAGGTTACAGGGACATTATAGTTAGGAAATAGAATTAAAAAAACCTTAGAAATTCACTGAAATACCGAAGGTTACAGGGACATTATAGTTAGACTGACATTTTACTCATACCAAACCAATTAAATTCAGCAGTTATAATTAGCTGAGCTAACTATAACTTGTGCCCCCGCAATGCACTGCTTATGACCTTACATATTACATCACTCATGACATGGTCAGTGACATCACTGATGATATCTCAAATGACTGATGACATCATCCAGTGACTGTGAGTGTTTTTAAAAAGTTTATGAATGTTAAATATATATGAGTTGAGTGATTGGTTTTATGCTCTTTTCAGTAATATATTTAGGGGTAATTTGAATCCCCTTAAATATATATACCAAGGTGTATTGATGAATCAGTGGGTGTATGAGTGCCTGTTTGGATGATTCAGTGGGTGCATGACTGACTGTATAACTCAGTGATTAGGTGTCTCAGTGAATGTATGGGTGAGTGACTAGGTTGTGTGAATGTCTGTATCAGACTGTCAGTTGGTGTCTAAGTGGCTGTATGGGTTGGTGAGTGGGTACGTCAATGGCTGTTTGGGTGATTGATTGGTTGTCAGAGTACCTGTATGGGTTTATGAATGTCATTGTGGGTGGGTGAGGGATGTGTGACTGCCTGCATGGAGGAGTGAGTGGGTGACCCTGCTTATATGAGCTGCACCACAGTTTCCACATGCCCAACCCCCAATGGTGCCAGCACATGCACACGGAACAGCACCAGGAGCAACCCTCCAACATATGTTTGAATATTTTTATTAAATTTGCAGTACATTTCCTCATTTTCAACGATGAAGATGCATATAGGAAGGATACAAAATGCACAGGTAATACCAGTATCTGCAATTTTTTTTTTACCAAAGTATGGATTGGCAACAGGGAAGGGGGGAAAAAGAGTGATATAATAGCTTAGTAAAATAAAGTCACTGCAACGTTATTATTGTTTGCCTGTTGCACTCCAGAACAAGCGCATCCTAGTTCCCTGTAGGAAGAGGAAGAGCACAGGCATACAAACAGTGGCTGGACCCTGTGTTTCCCGATTCAATGCAAATATGTATTAAAGGTTGGAGTCAGTGAACCTGGTGATCTAATATAACCTTATAGCCCAGGGTAGCAAGCTATCTATACCAGCCATTAAAGGCTGCTCCAGTGTTAAAGGCCCGAGCCGAAGGGTCCGTGAAGACTTTGTTCACAGCTCTTTCTGCAAATGTTCTACAGATAACAGCCCCACTCAAGGCCATGCTATTAGCTGCTCATTCACAGCAAGAGCTGTGAAAGGGGGCTGAAGTCAGCCCATGGTTCTCCCCAACTTGCCTAAACTGCTTTTATTTCATTCAGCTGAGCCAGTGAGACCCAGGAACTAAGCAGCATTTCCCCTCCGAGGCTCCAGTGACTCCTAGCTAGAGAGGAGGGAGGGGGAAGGCTCTGGTGTCCCCTGCAGCACAGCCTCTGCCTTTCCCTTTCCCTGCCCACTACATTTATTTTGGAGAGGCAGAGAAAGAGAAAGGCAGAGGCTGTTCATTAGAACTTTGAAATGTTGCATGCAGCAGGCCTTTACTAGCTCATATAGGCTGCTCCATTGTCCTCAAAGGAGCTCTCAACATTCCAATGTTCTAATGACAGTTCGGTAGTTTGAATACCTAGACTTTCTGAATAAGTCTCACTGTTCTATGGAAACCACATGCCAGTGCTGACGATGAGTTGCAAATGATTATGGTCTGCAGCTAATGAAAGGGCTCCACACGGCCTCAAATTCTGGTAGTTGGTAGTGCTTAATTTGAAGTAGAATGAGTGCCGTGGCCCAAAGCTCTGTTCAGAAGAACCGGCTGGCAAAATTAAACATCAGTATGCTGATAATTAGTGCAAACTTCGGCCTTTCTAATCTGCCCCTTTATTTCACTCCTACAGGTTCCTGTTTTCTCCTTTTGTGACAGATTTTTCATCTCTTTCTTCATTCTTCTTTCCCCATTGTTTGTTTTCCCTCTCTCTGGGGAAATGTCAGATGGAGAAAAATAAGTGTGGGTCCCCAAAAATGAGTTTTAAAGACAGCCCTGCAACATGGCATCAGAACATTATGAGATTCATGGTGGTGAGGCGGTTATCCACTTTCTAAGTACACAAATCTTAGCCATCACCAGTCCAATCCACCTCCTCTCCTGGGAAGTCAAATCATCCATAGCCTTGTAGTTATGTAGCATTGCCAAATTGAGAGTCATTTGGATGTTTACCGAGTAGACCCTGCACCAGGCATCGGACTATAAAGGCTCGAGAGTGGGACAAGAACATAGGATATATATTGTCACAGTCAGGCTGATTGCATTGCCAACAACATGATGTGGAAGAGAGTTTAGCTTGATACAATTTAAGAGGGAGCCAGTGCCAATTGTGGAGTATATTGAAATAATTAAATTTAAGGCGGACCTCTAAGAAGCCCTTGTTGTAAGTTGAGAGAATCTCTGTCCACATTTCCTCGTAGAAATCTTTATAGCATTTATTGGACCATAGGGACTGCAAGTGTTTTTTCGCTGGCTTGGAATATTATATCTCGACAAAGATGGTGTTTAGGCTAGATATTAATTTTTTGTATGCACTCCACATAGTGAGATAGGTATGGACGATAGAGGTTGTGAGCGTCATTGGTTGTCTCCCCAGTTTCCCAAAGAGGCAGCTTTTAAGTTGTATATAATGCCAGCGCAGGGAGTCATCAAGGCTGTATTCCAGTTGCAAATTTCGCGAGCTTTCCATTGTGTCTGTTCCAAGTAGGTGTCCACCTCAAGGATATCTTTTGAGGCCTCTGAATTCCAATAAAGGAGCAAATCACCTATCGTGATGCCGGTATTGTGGAAGGTGGGGGCCTCAAGATGAAAAAACCTGTCCTGTGTTAGCTGCTTGTGTTGCATCTTTCACATTTGTATTAAGTGTAACAAGAGTGGGATTTAAAGATTTGTAGAGTTTGTGATGGGATTGTACAGAACTTGTGCACCCTGAGCCATATTCTGCAGGAATCTTTCAATGAGGATCCAGTAAGTGGTTTCCAATTCATCCTAAAAGTGGCAGGTGGTGGGTTGCATAGTATTGCACTAGCTTAGGGAGTCAGAGGCCACCGGAAACAATATCAGCATACAGTTTGGACATTGCCAGTCTGGGTTTCATGTTATCTCATAAGTGGGCCTTTATCAGTCGATGTACAGAAAGCAGATTATCGAGTATCAAAACACTGTCTTGTACCATCTGCTGAAAACTCCTGCTTACCAGGATGCCTAGTGTTTTTATTTGGTTGGAATTTATTTGAAAGGGAGACCTGCCTGTGAATATATTGGTCATGGGCATGGCCTTGCTCTTTGATCAGTTAATATTGTAGGAAAAGAATCATTGGATTGTAGTCATGAGTGCAGGAATAGATTCCATTGGGGAAGAAGCGGTTATCAGCTTGTCATCCATATATATGATGACCTATAGTTACCCAACTGGTGGCAACATACCCTTTATGGTTAGATTATGTGGAAGGGCAATGGCCAGAGGTTCCAATGCAATCAGGAAGAGGAGAGGGCACAGAGGACACTTCTGCCTAGTCTCCCTGCCAACTGGGATATGGTCTGAAAGGTATGCACTGCTGTTAATTTGTGCAGGGGAATCAGTATACAATGGTTTGTCCATTGGAATTAATTTGGTCCCAAATCACATGCGGGCAATATCCCTGAACAGGTAGCCCCAGTCCACTCAATCAAAGACTTTCTCCGCGCCGAGAGACAGGATAACTTTCTCCAAACTGTCATTCCGTAACTGCCAAAGGAGGCATAAAGCTGATGTGGTGCTTATGGATGAGTGTCTATGTCACAAATGGGTCTGTAGTTTGGAACTTGCAGATGGGTCTGTAGTTTGGAACTTGCAGAAGGTCCCTACCGGGCTTGGGAAATAGAGCTATATCGGCTTTGTTGAATTTTGGGCGTATCATGCCAGTTTCGGCTGCTTCCTTTAAGACCTTAGTAAGCAGAGGTGTATTGGTCATGGATATAATTTTGCGAAAGTCCACAGAGAAGCCTTCCTCACAAGGAGCCTTCCCAAAATGTAATGATTGGATGGTCTCAGACAGTTCCTCAGATGTAATTTCTTGGTTCAGAGTATCTTTAAAATCATCTAATAGCCTCAGGATCAGAAGAGTGCAAATGAACTCTGCTTCGCTTTGGATGGTGTTTGCCATATCAGCTGCATATAAATGGGAGAAGTATGAAACAAATTCATTGGTGATCTCTAAGTGTTTTTCATCAAAGCACCCTGCACATTATGTATGACCGTGATTGTTGAATTAGCTCAACGTTTGAGTTGTAATGCAAGCAGCTTGCCAGCCCTCTCGCTGTGTTCATACTGAGTGCATTGGATTTATGATGGGGCTTTCTCTGCCAGTGAGGTATACTTTGTAGTCAGATCATGTTATCTCTCTCAAGGATAGGAGGCAGTCCTCCATGGGCAAGTTCCTGTAGGTCCATTGTAAGTCCATGATTTCTTTCTTCAATGCGATTCTCTGGGATCAGGGACTTGCACGTCTGATCGCTGCATCCATCATCTTGTAGCTTCTTATGTAGCCCTTCTCGGTAGCCCATAGGCTTTGCAAAGAAGACACTGAGCCTTCGTTCATATTGAGGTAGTACCGTATCTGCATACAGGGTTTCTGTTTCTCGTGGGGCTGCCAATAATAGTGAGTGTTCCTTCAGCAGCTCTTCACTTTTGGCACAAGGACCATGAAGGTTTAATGTCAGTGTGATTGGTGCATGGTAGGGCAGCCTGTCACTTTGATATACCACCTCACTACTCTAGACAGGAGGAGAGTGGTTGTGAGAAAAGAAATCATCAATGTGTGCTTTTGTGCCATGCGGGGTGGAAAAAAGTTTTCTTCTATGGCACTTGGGTAGTGCAGACGCCTCGGGTCTACCAGACATTGGTCTGCAATCAACTCTTGGAGCATATTCCTACCCAACATATTGTTGGGGTATGGCCGGCCTGATCTGTCAAAAAATGGGCTTATGGTAATGTTCCAGTCCCCTCCAATAAGAAGTTGTGGAATTCCAAGGTCTGTGAATAGTCTATTGATCTGAGAAAATAAGTTGGGGGCATACACAGAGCCTATGATGAGGAGGTGACTTTACACTGAAGGTTTCGCAAAAACATACCTTCCCTCCCCATCAGCCCAAGTTTGAAGTGTCCTAGCTTTCAGATTCTTGTGGAGGAGGATAGCCACATCCCTATTCCTGGAGGTGTTCGAGTGGTCAGGTGAGAATCGGGACATTTGTTGGTCTGATGCTGAAAAAAGTACTGTCCCTACCCAGTCTCTTTTCAATTTTGTGGACTCCACAGCCGTTACATGTGTTTCTTGTAAGAGGACAATGGCTGGTTTGTGAGGCACCAGGTAAGATAGGACCTTCTTGTGTTTGATAAAAGCAAAGAGTCCATTAACGTTAAGAGAACAGATGGAGAGGGGTCGTTTGTAAAATCCCATAAGGCACAACGTAGAGGCTCCCTGCAGGAGAAGCTACAGCAAGGTGGAAAAGGGAGTGAGGTGCGGGAGTATTTGGAAACAGTAAAAAGGCAGAATAAGACTGCCGTGAGTATAGGGTGCTATCACAGGGAACTCCGCCATTGAAGAAGCTGCTGATGCCATTTGCTACAGCAGTATTTCATGTAACACTCAGGGACTGAAGGTCTAAAATGAAACCTTAGCTTTAATCTTGCAAGCTAGCCTTCTCTCCAGGGGTCCAGCCACTGTATGAAGAGCAGGTCATGGTTGAAAACGATGATCCCTTGAAGTGGAACGCAGTAGTCAGAATGGATGAAGTTCTCTAGGTGAGAAAGTGATGTGTCTCAGGGCATTGAGACTCAGTGTTTATATTTCTGTCTATAGTATTGCTTCTGTGTCCTGAGAATTGATGGATTTTTGTGCTGGATGTGGGGATCTGCTTCATGGTCTACAGGCTCCGATTGTAGACTGACGTGAGAGTTGTGGTGTCCATCTCTCTGGTTTCCAGGTCAGTTAAAAGCTGTTCCAGTTCCGTGGAGTTCGGAAACTCTTTAGTCTGTCTGTCCATAGTTATCATAATGATCGCGGTTCTAGAAGGGTGAACCGTACATTGAGGGCCCTTAGTTATCGATCGAGAGCCCAGAATTTCTTATGGCCCACATTTGTTGCATTGAAAAAGTCCATCACAATTGAAATGGAACTGCCATTATACTTGAATGGGCCATTCTGTTTAGAAGCTCGGAGCAATGATCAAACATGTTGGCTCCGCAACAAGCACACTATGACTAGTGTAAGGGCTGCAGTGGGGCAGTAGAGGTGGTTTGAGCCTGTGTGCCCCTGGAATTTCAAGGTTGGGTGAAATTTCAGGCTTGTAATCTTAGTCAGCAGTTCTGTGAGAAACCGAATCAGGTCCTTCTCTTTGTTTATGTCCCGTAGGCCAAAGATGTGGATATTATTAACTCTGCTCCAGTCTTTCCAAGGGAGATTCCAGGGCTTGTCTCCCCATTCTGGCATGTTAGAGAATTTGTGCTCCAGATCTTTGATCCTAGTTTTGGAAGTCTGCATTTATGGTTTGAAGACTGCCAGCTACTTGTGGATAGCCTTGATCTCCCTGGTAACAGACGCTGTTGATGTTTCCACTGCAACTAAACAGGATTTTATTCCCTTAGTTCGAACATGATGTTGTCTAGTGTCACCGTCGACATGTTGAATGCTGTGTTTAGTAAAGAATACCTCAAGAATAAGGGTAGACTTTAAGATATTGGCTATTTTATTACAATTAGTAATATATCATTTAGGCCCACAAGAGGAACGCATATAGGATGAAGGTCCCTCCTCCAGAGCAGGCTTCCTTCTGTCACCAAATTCTACCCATTCAGCCCTTTTGTTCAAGCCTCTGATAAGTGTCTAACCACGAAATTATTTTCTTTTAATTTGGACTTCAGTCTGATAAACCTTGATGAAGTAGTAGTCATTCCTTTACAACCATCAAAAATACATAAAAGTGGTTTATGATCTGTTCCTATCTAAAGAAATATTCCCCATAAATAACTTTTCAATTTTTCTACACGCTTGACACGACCTCTCTTTCAATAGTGCTATATTTTTTCCCTGCATCAGTTAGCCCTCTTGAAATGAAGGCTACAGTATATTCTATGCTATCCACTACCTGACTGAATAATGCCCCTAATCCTATGCCACTGACATCTACTGTAATGATATTTCTCCCATTGGGATTATACAACTTAAGTGCAGGTGTAATTAATATAGCCTGTTTGATATGCTGAAACGCTTTTTCTTGGTCATTACTCCATTCAAATGTAACCTTTTTTTAAAGTAATCTCCTTAAAGATTCAACCAAAACAGCATAACCTTGAATGAAGCGCACATAGTATACGCTCATTCGAAGAAAATACTTCAACGAATCCTTGTTCAAGGGTAAAGGTGCCTCGCTTATAGGTTTTACTAGATCAACTTTTGATGTCATGTCTGCAGAAGATATTGTGTGTACCAAATATTCAACACTAGTTTTCAAAAATGTACATTTTGATTTGGTGACAGTCATACCTGGGCTTTCCAGTAGTTCCATAACTTTATTCATAATGACATTGTGTTCACTTATAGTCTTAGCATGAACCATGATGTTGTCTTGAAAAGGTTTGGACACCTTGTATGTCTTTAAATAAATGATCCATTAACTTTTGGAACACACTGGCAGCTGATGCCAGGCCAAATGGTAGGCGAACGTAATGATATGCTCCAAAAGGTGTTATGAAAGTTGTTAAATCTTTTGAGCTTTCCGATAATTTCACTTGATGGTAAGCTTATCTTAGGTCAATTATTGGAAAGTATTTTGAATCACTTACAGAATTTAGCATTCCCTTTTTCTTGGGAAGTGTATGGCAATTCACTATGATGTTCTTTTTTAATTACCTTAGATGGGCACACAATCTAAGTTCACCATTTTTCTTTTTAGTAATCACTATCGCAGAAACCAATTCTGAAGAATCATTCAGTTCTATTACACCATCATTACACAGTGTGCTTAAACGTTCTTCAGTTCCTTCCTAACTGACAGTGGTACATGTCCTACCTTATGTGTGACTGGTATGGCATTGTCTTTTAACTTAATATTGTAGTGTAGTTTCTATTTCCCTAATAGGCTCTGCGCATTGGAATAATATAACCTATAGCCTTGACATAGGACTAAGGTCGGTATGTCCCTATCGAGTATATTAAACTTAATTACTTGTGCCAGCTGCCTCAGAGGCCACTAGAAACTCCTTGAGAACAAGAAGGGAGTAGTTTCTGGCAACCGAAAAACATGACAACTTTGTTACCCTTTAGAATCGGAATACGTCTCAGAATCGTGGAAACAATAGATAACAGTTTCACTCAGTCAATCGTGCATGCTTAGTTTCTACAGAGTTACACAGAAAGGAAAGACGGGCGTTTCAATAAAAAGGGTTTTATTGAACAGTCTTGTTTCTCGTGTAAGAGATATGTGCTGTTATGATCACAAGACAGTATGCAAGATAAATAATGTACAGCATAAGCAGTGGAAATAAATAATACTGCGCTAGCATTATCTTTTAGCATATATTCACGTACATAAATAACATGAGCTAAAAATGCGAGTACTCATACGATGCGTCTCTAAGCTAGTTCTACCCCAATGTACCTAACCTAGTCTAGGTGTAGGGAAAGGTAGAAGTAGGTGGAGTATTCTCTAGTCTGGTATACTAAGAGTATGTTAAGTATAGTACGCCAAGTATGGTATGCCAAGAGTCCCTCTAGGATCTAGTCAGCTCCATACCTTGAGAATGAGAGAGGTGGGAATCTCTTGCCGGATCTGGAACTCTAACACCCCGCAAAGGGAGTCAGAACACTGGAAGCTGGATTCGTCTGCGTGCAGGAATGACAGCGTCTTCTCAGTGCGTCAGGCCGGGATACGGGCTCCTCTGAAGTCGAGGTCTCCTCTAACTTGCTTGGGCGAGGGAAGGTACATTTATACCTGATAGGTGCCTCGGAATGTTAGCATTGACGTGAAGTCGGACAGAGGAAGACGTCAGGAATGAACCCTTAAGGTATAACGGTTCATACATAATAAATGAGTTCTTGGAGAAATCAATAGTCCTGTGCTAGGGGAACTCCCGAAGCTTAAGGATCTGGTTTCTAAGAACTCGTTGTGACGTTAGGGTGGACCGATGTCGGTGACCATGCCTGTATTTGGATTGCACGGTTAATGCCTAAATAAGGACAGGGATTCTATGCCTATATAAGGGCAATGCGAATTGTGCCTATATAAGGACATGATTCAGGAAAACCTATATACGGACCCCTAAAGCGGAATACAACACCCACTCCACTTTCGAATGAACGATAATACTAAATGCTAAACATTTAAATGCTAAACATAAAATTGAGTACCGCATGTTGCTAAAAACATTTCTAAAAGCATTTTAAAAGAAGCTCAAAAACTGTTGAAATGCAATTGGTACTGTACATTTAAAGCATCGTTTTCATTCTAAGCATATAATGGAAGTAAAATGCAACGTGAATGAAACAGAAATATATACATATGATGAAATGGTCGATAAGTTCTCAAAATCAAAGCCATTGCATATCATGGAATTAAATGAAATGTTAGACAAGTAAGGTGACAATGTGTCCCTGGAAGTATTCAAAGAAGTCCGTTTTATAAGACTAGTTCTACTGTAAGCAGATTGTTCATTTGCCATGTCATTTCTATCGAGAAATTATTTTTTTTAAAGAAAAAGTTCAATTTCTGGGAATAGTTCCAAGTTTTGAAAATATGAAGGCCAAATTTCATTGTTGCCCTGGTACACTGTGAGCCGAATCAAAGTCAGTGTATGGGTCTGGCGTAAACATTAGATCATCTATTTCCGTAGCCAAAATATCGTCCACCGAAGTTGGTGACATTTGGAACACCTCGTTCAGAAGGTTAATTGCACAGAGATGAGAAACATCGCCTTCAGCAGAAGAAGCAATGTTCGCGTCCGTTGTTACCTGTGTGCCTGTTGATCCACCTCGTACCTCAGCAGCAGCCGAAAGCGTCTGTGAGATCTCAATGAATGCCGTCATCAGGATTGGTAGCCTCTGGGGACAACACACAGCATGGGCCGTTATCGGGTCCAGCAGAGTATCGATATCCATTGGCATGACTGATGGGAGTGTTAGACAGGTGTCTAGCACGCATTCTTCACCGCAAAACAGGCAGCGTAGAACAGGTAAGATGCAATCTTGCCAGATTGGTCTGAATGACAGGAACCACGTTGTATTAAGTTCCCGTAGACGAGGCATGCCCAAAAGCTGTACCATTCGCTCACGGCATTTCCGTTCAAGGAGAGCTTTCTCCACATCGCTCGGAGTGATGTTGGCGAATAGGCTTGCCATAGCGTAGTAGGAGGAATAGAAACAGAATTCCTGCAACAAGTGCTAGAATTAACGGCACACCACCAAACACCGAATGTGCGAAGTTTGGGATGATTCCGAGGACAGCCTGGAAAGGTGCTAATAGTCCGGAACAGATGGTCTTAAATACATGTACAATTCCGCTTGTATCAGACATGTTAAAGATACGTCCTATCATTTCTACGAAATGTATAGGGCAGTTTGTACGAATTAAAGCCTGTATCTCTGCCGAAGTCCTTGCAACTTGTAGATCATAGGTTTCTTTGGCCGAGGTCAAAGGCACTGATTGTTGTATAAGCATGGCTTTCATTCTGCTTAAAGTATCAAATCGTATAAAAGAGACATTCAACGAAGGCCATAAAGGCGACTCCCTGACTGTGTCTATTGGGGCAAACAATACTTGCATACAGCAAGTGACCCTGGAGTTGACCGTTACTAGATATGGGATGCCTGGCAACATGCCACAGCAACGCTGATCATTCAACATGAGGTAACTCCCATTAGAAAGTTGGCCAAACGTTGGATTAATCACAGCAGCTGGTGTACCCTGCTGGTGGCAGGACAAATTTGCCACAGAACCATTACAAGCCCCGTGTAAAGATATGTCCTGACAAATCAGTGAACCGCTTAGTGCACTTTCACAGTGTGTACCGCTCAGAAACACTTCACGATCCCCACTCCAACATCTATATGTGTAAGGTAAATTCCAGGATGTCTTAATGTATTCTTTACCCAACCTTTCATATTTGCCTGCTTGCATCTGTTTGAGGCAATACTGAAACTGAAAAGTAGTCACAGGTAGACTAATTTTGCCATGAATAAGCCATTCTGTAGCTGGTTTTTCTGCCACTGTGAATGGTAATTTTTCAAGTTTTTCAATGCTGTATACTTTGCTCCCCTTTGTGCCAGTTCGATCTGTTTATCAGTTAGATTGTATTCTGCAAACAGAGCCGTCGTGTTGATAAAACGCCAAGGCACATAGCCCGCACGCAAAGATTGCAGCGTCCAGCTTAATAACATAATAGAACGTAACTGAGACTGGCCTTGCTGTAACATGGCTAAATCTTGTTCCAGTATGTCGATAGCATAGGATACAATACTGTCCAATTAATAAATTCTGGAGGACAAAGTTGTTAACCCATTGTCGACCACAGAGAGAGTTAATACGATCAAGTTCACGTATTCGTTCTACGGCCTCCATCTGTGACACCTTCCATGCTTCATTATAAGCAGCATAGATGCCGGCATATATGAAACGTTTTTGACGCGGTTTTCTTGGTCCAAGCAAGAATTCCCTAAGGTCTGCGTCTTCTTTAAGTAAAGATAAGTGTTGTTTCACATCCTTAAGTGTAGATTTTTGCAGCCAATCGAGGCATAATTTCCCTACACTGTATGTTGTTACTACCCCCGGATGCTGTCTTTGGACGTATCGTGGGTCTGGCCTATGAATAGTAAACCCCTGTGTTTTATTCAGGAATCTCTCTTGACAGTTGTTTGTGTCTGTGGGCCAGATCAACCATTTTCTCCAATCAGGATTTGTTCTGTTAAGTTGTAGTATTGTGTCAACTGTAACCGCTGCCTGTGTATTGTTATCACTGGCAGGTGTTGGTGCAGAAGGTGCTTTCATGTCTTCGATCTTGGCTAACCCAAGGCAAGACGTTTGTTGGACCGTGTCATTCAAAAACATTATTTGCTGAGGGACGATACAGGCTCTAAACAAAGCTTCTATCCCCTGCACTTGCCAATCTTTAGTACCCCAGACAGATGTTGTGTCTATTGTCTCTTTCCACAAGTCGAAACCATGTCTAGACAGTTGGGCAATAAATGCTGCAGAGTAAATCTGTTTTGTATTAGTTAACATAATTTTCAGTCCTGTTTTGTTTACATTTTTATAGTAAAATGTTTCTGGATCAGATGTATTGTATCCTGAAAAATATGGAAACTTTTTAGCAAATGTTTTTGAACTACCTTTTGGTGGTGTAGGACAATGCTCCCATTGGTTAAACATAAACACATTTCTAGGTGTTGCAGATTTATGCAAAAAATGATGACCATAGTGGTTATAGCAATACAGCTGTTCATAGTCTGATGAACCCTCTAAATATTCATTATTAGAAAATGCAGCAGACTTTTCTAGGTCAAACATCATGTTATTTACAGTTTCAAAGTCCCAATCATCAGAATAGGTACTGGATGAAACAAAATCAATTAGTGAGATCT
This sequence comes from Calotriton arnoldi, assembly GCA_963921515.1. Lineage (NCBI taxonomy): Eukaryota > Metazoa > Chordata > Amphibia > Caudata > Salamandridae > Calotriton > Calotriton arnoldi. The sequence continues at coordinate 209,413 of CAWUFW010008126.1, forward strand.
TAAATAAATGTGGAATGTTCAAATGTTCCGTAGGGCCGAAAATATCGAAATCAGTTTTGTCCCACACTATACCATCCTGTATAGGAACGGCTGTGATGTTCACTGCAGAAAAGTCTCTTGTTTCACGATGGGATGATTTGTGAGGTTTCAAAAGTAAGTTCACTTCTTTTCTTTCAGTGTTCACATGGATATATCTGCCATTTATAAGCACGCTCATAGTCATAACCAAAGCTAGCCAAAGCAGGAAGAAAAATATTCCAGAAATAATCCAGAGTTCAATCCATGGTGAAACCAGATAAGCCTTTCTCAAAAAATGAAAAAAGTCTTGTACTTGCTGTTTAAAAGTTTTTGATGCTGGCGACGTCTCGGGCTCACTCAGATTCTCAGAAAACGTATCAAAGTTAATGAAATAGCCAGAAGCAGTTCTGTCAATTGTTGGAATTGCATCAGGATTTGTAGAAATCGCTGGAACCAGTTGATCACTTGTTACATTGGTGTAGACAGGTGTATTTGGACGAACTGTTACTTGATTTTCAAGAGGGATGAGTTCCATAGCATTGTTGCTCAGTCCTTCAACTGTTACTGCTGAATTCTCGATGGTTATCAGTCTTTCAGTCTGAACCTCTTGGATAGTAGCGAGAGGAGTGTGTCTGCTACTAGGTCGGAGTCCACGAGGCCTACTATTTAGTATTGGCCACATACTGTGGTTTGATGAGGTCGATGGACACAAATCTTTTCTCCGTTTTTCCAGCAAGGGGCGGCAGAAGTACTGTTCTTGTTCCGTGTATGGCTAGGACAGGTACTGGTTGTCTGTAAGAAGGTCCAAATTCCTTCTTGTCTGCAATCTTCTCTCTGACTAGATCCCCAACTTTTGGAATCCAGTCAGGCCTTGCTGGGACTGCCGTTTTTTCCCCAGTGGTGGTTGGCTGCAGGAATACGTTGCTTTGTTTCGATCTTAGTTCATTTAGATCCTGTAAAACAGCCAAACGATCTTTGATATCAAATGGTTTATTTTCCACCACTGTGACACTACATTCTAGATCTGGCACCCACATTCTTGTCCCAAACAGGACCTCATATGGAGTGACCCCCCCTAGAGAACTTCTTGGCAAATTATTTAATGAGCGTTGGACCCCATAAAGATGTTTGACCCACCCATCACCCGAACCTAATACCCTAGCTGTTATAGACTGCTTTATGTCCCGGTTTTTCCTTTCCACAACAGAATTTCCCTCAGGATGAAACGGAGAGGAGTACCGCAATGCAACGCCCAGACTGGCCATGGCTTCTTTGTAAGCTCGAGAGCTAAACGCAGGGCCCTGGTCAGAATGTAGCGTGCCTATTGCGTATGTGCCGATAAAGACTCGCAAATCTTTTATGACAGTTCGAGCGTCAGCCGAGTGCTGAGGCCATATTCCATAGGAACCTAGAGCATGAATCCACTGCGACAATTATATATTTATAGTTACCGTCCCTTTGCAAGGGACCGCAGTGGTCCAGGTAAACACAAGCTAATGGTTTGTCTGAAATTAACAGGGGTGTCTGCGCAGGACGTTTCACTGTGGAGACTTTCATCTGTTGGCAAATTTCACATTCCAGAACATAGTTCTTGGTCTGTTTCCTAATGCCAGGCCACCAATATCTTTGTTTCAGTAAAGATACTGTTGCAGAAATGCCTGCATGGGCAGAGGCTATCCCTTCGTGTGTTGCTAGGATTAGTCCTAATCTACGTTCCTTGTTTGGAATTACCCTATCCCCCACTCCAGGGATTCGAGCAAAAGGAACGTTGTTTGCATCAATTACATAAGAGAACTTGAGTGGAATTTTTTTTGGTGACGCTGCACCACTGCCTTTGCTTGTAGCATTGACAGCCAACATTATCTCACTGTCTATTCTCGTTTTTGAACGAGTGATCGCAGCTACGGAAGCCGTCTGAACAGCCCCCTTTGCGGCTTCATCAGCCAATGAATTCCCTGCAACGTGAACACCATCACGTTTATGACTCAGTGTATGGATCACGTGAGCCTTTGGTAGTTCGCTTTTTAACTGAACTACTTGTTCCCAAAGCGTTTTATGCTTTATTGTGCCACCTTTTGCATCTTTGAACCCATTTTCAAGCCAAGTTTGTATATATTCATTATACGACTGCACACAGTAGAAAGAATCGCACACTATGAGTGTGGGGAATTCTCGATCTGTACTTTCAAGTGCCAGTTTGAATGCTTGTAGTTCAGCTCGCTGAGCTGTACAATCTCCTAGAGATTGCATTTTTGTGACCATAGGTCTGAAGTTGCCATCGCGCATGCGACCTTTAACGATTGCGCACGCTGCACTGTAAGCTTGCTTACTCCCTGTTGCGGGTTGTGCGGATCCGTCAGTGTAAATTATGAATTCATACTGATCGAGAGGCAGAATCTCAGTGGGCAGAGGACATTCATGTTCATATTTCAGGAACGCTTGTGTTTTTAGATCAGGATCAAAAACATATTCAACATCTGTTGCAGCAAGAGAATTAACCCGTTGTATCCATCTAGGATGTAATGCTTTAGCATTTGGAATGCTCACCTTAGTTACCGCCTCTAAGGCCGGTACTGGGGTTACGACAATAATGCATTTCCCTTGGGCTAGAGCTCTTTCTTTTGCTACAGCGGTTTGAACTGCTGTCAGAATTTTTTCAGTTGAAGTGAAGCGCATTTCTGCTTGTGTATACACATGAGATTTGTATGCAATTGGTACTTTTTCACCCTCATTAAATGTTAAGTAGGTGAATCCGCATTGACCCGAAATTATTTGGATCACTAAGTTGCGTTGACTTACGCGTGTTTGTAAGTGATTTGTTGCTAACATGTTATCTTGGAGTGAACGCAAGATTTCTGTGTATTCACGTGTCCAATTCTTGATTGAAAAATCAGGTTTGATTAATGCGTAGAGAGGTTTAACCCTTTCTGCGTAATTTAGAATGTAAGTTCTTCCAAAATTTAGGAAACCCAGGATGGATTGTAAATTTTTCAGCGTTTTTGGAGGTTGGAGCAGCGCACATCTTTCTAAAAAGTTGGCTGCCAAGCTCTTGCCTTCACTTGAAAGCTCATATCCTAGAAAAAGGACATTGAGATGGGCAATTCTGGACTTTTTAAAGTTGAATTTGTAGCCCTCAGAGGCGAAGCCCAATATAATGGTGCTCACCCTGTTCAAGTGTTTGTCCAGGTCATCGTCTGTCAGATAGATGTCATCGACATATGACAATGCCTCATTATCATAAATTTGTAGTAACTCTGTTACCCTCGCTGAGAATAACCCCGGGCTGTTCTTGAACCCTTGTGGGAGTCGACAAAATTGACGCTGGGTCCCCATTATTGAGAAAGCTGTTAAGTACCTGCTTTCAGGTGCTATGTTTTGACAAAAGAAACCATTTGAGATATCCAATGTGGTTTTATATTTTTTACGCACAATGTTATTCATTAATGCTGTACTATGTGCATTTTGTACTGCAAATGTTTTTGAACAAGTGTTTAAGTGTCTGTAATCCAAAACTAGACGATATGTATTGTCTGGTTTGGAGACAGGAAACAAAGGATTGTTCATTGAAGAGGTGCATGTTTCAATCACCCCTTGGTATTCAAGTTGATCTAAGATCTCCCTGACCTGTTTTTTAGCTTCTTGCTTTATTGGGTACTGCCTTTGTGCAGTAGGTTCATTTTTTAGATGTATTTTATGGTGAGGTGAAGCCTCATCCCATCCTGCATGATTTTTGTATAATGCTGGGGCCTGGGCAACTGCCCATTTCCTGGCATAAGTATATTTTAGATGAATTGGAATATGGTTGGAGAAGGCAGGCATAATAATGTCCTCGCCATGTGGGCACTCCCTGACAAATTGTGGTGGCCAGTCTTTTTCTGCTAGAAGTATGTCATAGCCCCTGAAAGTTTTTCCCAAAAGAGTGCTTTCACCTGTCTAGGTATGTCTCCCTCCATCCGGAGTGTTATTTCATATAACTTTTGTGGAATACTAACCCTGGTGTCTACAGTCTCAACTGTGATGTACTCATTCAAGTCTACTATCTCCAGACGTTCCTTCAGGTCTGGCGAGCTATTGTGACTTCTGCTGCACTGTCCAGCATTGTCTGAGCCCATTCTCCGTTCTTGAGCTGTGTTCTCAGTATCCTCGGCATGTCTGACCTTCAGACCTGCTACCTTCTTGTTTGAGAATTGAGGTTTTGATTTATTTTTCGGAACGTGTTTGTCGTCTTTCGATTTCACGCGTTCTTCTCTATGTTCTGACGGTCCTCTTCTTTCCGATGTCTGTGACGATATCTGAAAGGTACGAGAGGAACATGTATCAGTATCTTGATACCTGTCAGGCTTTTTCAAATTATCCCTATTCCTGAGGTTATACCTCCTTTCAGAGGGCTCCTTTTGAGGAGACCTACCTCGGGATTGAGAACGTTTCTCGTTTGAATTATGTTTATTAGTTTCCCACTTCTTTTTAGAAGATGTAGGAGTTTGTTTAATAGAGTCCTTCTCAGGACTTTCAGATAGTTTTGGCTTCAATGGTCTTCCACCCAAACTATCTCTGCCTAATTCTGCATAAGATTGTTCTATTATTCTGGGTAGTTCTGTTTGATGTTCTGTAACATCGAATTCCCTTAATCGTTGGCGGATCGCCACTGCTGCTGCCTCCCCTTTAATATTAGATAATATTATTGTTAAGACCTGGTCGACATTTTTCAGTAATTTCATACCTAAATTCAGAGCAGGCTCCGCCCCGTATTCGTTTTGAATTTGTTTCAGGACATCTGGTATTACTGCAATTGACGGAATACCATGTGTTTTAGTATAGATGGCAGCAAAGACTGAGCCCCAAGTGGTGCAGTCTTCCAGTTGTGGTGTGATCCCCATTGGTAAACAGATTGTTAGTATTCTGTGTTTCTCATAAGGGCTAGTATTAGAAAATACTGCTTCAATTTGAGTAATTTTTTGAGCTATCCAGAATGGAATTTGCTCACGTTTTGTGGGCATTTTTCCCATGACTGCGTATAGAGTCTGTGGTGTAATTTTTAGTGCATTCCCCTGTTGAGGAGTTTGATTTGGAAGTGTTAATGGTGGTTGGACTGTGAAAGTCCGCATGACATATTGGACTAATTGTCTGTAAATTTTTATCAACTCTGTAAGTTGAGTAAGTAATTCCTCGTCTGACATTATTTCGAGGTCAAGATGAGGAGTGTAGCCGGCTAGAATCGGCCATGTTGCTCCTGGTCTACCTAGTGGACCGAGCCTGATAATGTTTTTGTGATGTTTTAGGGCGCCTTTAAACCAGAGCTGATGCTCCTGGTATGTTAGTGGAATTTCAATATCCTCAAAAGGAATATATTCCTCTGGTGGTTCATCTTCTTTGTAGAAGTGAAACAGTCTTGTTTCTGAATTTGATTCAGGAAATATTACCCATGAATAGAATACCTCTGTCTGAAAGGATTCGTGTGCCTCTATCACGAAAACTGCTCTACCGCCTCTTGGTGGTAGGCCGTGTTTTATAAGTTTTAGAGTGATGGCTCTTCTTAAGTTTGGATTGATGTCTATAACACCCTCCTCAGGTTCATTTAAACCTGTAAAGTTAAAAACTGCTATGACTGGATCAGCCGTAGCTCCACCAGTCTCGGTGGCATTGTCCCGGTTGGACATTTGTTTTTTGAAAAATGTAGAACAAGTTTCAAGGAAACAAAAGATAAGGTGCACAATATTTTGGAACACTGTATCCTTCAACGTTGAGCAAACCAAACAACTAATATATAGGGTGCTTCCCTATTTAGTTTTAAGCACGACTGAGTTACTCAGTATCTAGCGTTAAATTACTGCCTTACCAAACGTTTGGGCTCCATGTAGTGCAGTTCCTATTTCCCTAATAGGCTCTGCGCATTGGAATAATATAACCTATAGGCTTGACATAGGACTAAGGTCGGTATGTCCCTATCGAGTATATTAAACTTAATTACTTGTGCCAGCTAGCTCAGAGGCCACTAGAAACTCCTTGCGAACAAGAAGGGAGTAGTTTCTGGCAACCGAAAAACATGACAACTTTGTTTCCCTTTAGAATCGGAACACGTCTAAGAATCGTGGAAACAATAGATAACAGTTTCACTCAGTCAATCGTGCATGCTTAGTTTCTATAGAGTTACACAGAAAGGAAAGACGGGCGTTTCAATAAAAAGGGTTTTATTGAACAGTCTTGTTTCTCGTGTAAGAGATATGTGCTGTTATGATCACAAGACAGTATGCAAGATAAATAATGTACAGCGTAAGCAGTCGAAATAAATAATACTGCGCTAGCATTATCTTTTAGCATATATTCACGTACCTAAATAACATGAGCTAAAAATGCGAGTACTCATACGGTGCGTCTCTAAGCTAGTTCTACCCCAATGTACCTAACCTAGTCTAGGTGTAGGGAAAGGTAGAAGTAGGTGGAGTATTCTCTAGTCTGGTATACTAAGAGTATGTTAAGTATAGTACGCCAAGTATGGTATGCCAAGAGTCCCTCTAGGATCTAGTCAGCTCCATACCTTGAGAATGAGAGAGGTGGGAATCTCTTGCCAGATTTGGAACTCTAACACCCCGCGAAGGGAGTCAGAACACTGGAAGCTGGATTCGTCTGCGTGCAGGAATGACAGCGTCTTCTCAGTGCGTCAGGCCGGGATATGGGCTCCTCTGAAGTCGAGGTCTCCTTTAACTTGCTTGGGCGAGGAAAGGTATATTTATACCTGATAGGTGCCTCGGAATGTTAGCATTGACGTGAAGTCGGACAGAGGAAGACGTCAGGAATGAACCCTTAAGGTATAACGGTTCATACATAATAAATGAGTTCTTGGAGAAATCAATAGTCCTGTGCTAGGGGAACTCCCGAAGCTTAAGGGTCTGGTTTCTAAGAACTCGTTGTGACGTTAGGGTGGACGGATGTCGGTGACCATGCCTGTATTTGGAGTGCACGGTTAATGCCGAAATAAGGACAGGGATTCTATGCCTATATAAGGGCAATGCGAATTGTGCCTATATAAGGACATGATTCAGGAAAACCTATATACGGACCCCTAAAGCGGAATACAACAATATGAATCTCAAACCCTTTTACACAACCAGTATTTGCAGAAAAAAACTCTTCTGTGAGTTCCCAACACTTTTTGAATTGACAAATCCTGCTCTTGCTTCTCCACATTAAGAATAGGCATGTCCCCTAGTATTATGGGCTCTTCGGAACCTGGTTTGAGCAAAAATCCAAGTTTGGCAAGATCTTGCCACTTCCCCTTACTGCTACATAACTTCATCTTAAGGAATCGTCCTTTGAATTCCAAAATGTCATTGAAGTATCCTAACATTTCAATATCAAATTGTCCAAAAGCTTTTGGGTTGACATCCGATTCTATTAATTTCATATTCTTCCATAATTTATTAAAAGTATGATCTGCTAATATTGTTATTGGAGAACCTGAATCCGCCATTACAGATAATTCATCTGCGCTTATGTGTACAATTCCTAATAGTCCTTTAAATTTACCTTGTTTTGAATCAACCATAAGAACAATGTTAGAACACATCTCCTCATCAAATTCATCTACTGAATTCTCTTTAATTTTATTAGGAGGCCTAGTGCTTCTACAAACAGCCCCAAAATGTCCCACCTTTTGACATTTCGTGCATCTCTTTCCAATAGATGGACCCCTGAATGATTACTTAAGTGACTTTTTGAACCGCATCTATAACAATGTAGATTTCTTTTCTAAAAATGTTTCACTTTCTTTTGTTTTTCCTGTGCATGCAAAGCATTTCTTCAACATTTGAAATCAGATTTGTTTTCATGTACCATACAAACAGATTGGTTCTGTGCAGTTCCAGTTGATAATATTTCTGTAGAAAGTAGAGAACTTTCAATTCCTTTGGCTATATCTGTAACTTTGTTAAGTGTAGGATGTCTGCAAGCTAAAACTCTCTCTTGTATTTTCTTTGAGTGATTGTGAAATACTAATTTATCTTGCAAATATATATCCATTATGTCTCCAAACTCACATGAAGCTGCTAAAATAAGCAAACTTGCAATGTACTCTTCAATGCTTTGTTCCTGTTGTCTCCTCATGTTAAAACCATGTCTTTACACCATAACATTAAGTGCCTCAATAAATTGTTTCTCCATTCTTTTTACCACCACCTCATATTCATTTAAAGGTACAAATTGATCTGGTGCTGCTTCACTTTCGGGTAGACTGTCAACATTTTCTTGACCAGCCATACCTAACAGACCATATATACATGCTTTTTTCAGTTCAGGATCAAATGTTTTGCCATTTTGCCATTTATGGCAATTAAATAATTTTCAAAGGACTTGTGCCAATTTTTCCATTTCATTACTGGTTTCCCTGGTGTTTGTAGAAACAGTGGTGGTTGATTAAACATACTGGAATTGGCCATCTTTCTAAATGCAGAAATGCTAAAATGTAAATTAATGCACTGTGTAAATTTCTGCAAAATACCCCTTACCATCAGCACATAAAATATAGTATTTACATTTTATTTGATGAATACAACAGTATTATAACATCAAGTGTGCTAATAATTTGGCGTAAGTTTGCATGTAATACTTCATTGGATGGAAGCAAAAGCTAAAATCTTGCAAATTGTAAAGAAAAAAAACCTTTGAAGTTGTGCGAGTCACCGTTATTTATTAAAAATGGAAAAAACCAGTATCCGTAGTTAGGTGTGCGAATCATTGCTTAAATGGCCGGAGACGATCGCACAAATGCGCACTTCAAGTATGGCCGCCGGGGTTCCCTGCAACAGTGGAGCAAACCCATTAGCTCTCTGTAAGCTCCTGATGTCGCACCAAAGACAGCACATGTTTGTAGATTATGACATGCATGCACTGCGATGCTAGGGCTCCTCACTCGCATCTCTAGTGTGTGTCCTCTTCCTTCAATGTCTGCCACCTACGCATGCACATACTTGAAAAATGCTGCAAGCCAACTGTCAGAGTGCTGATGTCAATATTGACGGTAATTTTCTTCGATCCTTTCTCCTCTGCGCCGATCCCTGAGCCTCTGCACAAAATTACAAAGTACATATGTTTCGTTGTTGTGGCACTCCGTGTCCCAGGAAGCGCTGAATAAGTCGATTCCGCATAAATGAGAAAGATTCGCGTTTCTTGGTGGGCCTGGAAGTCCAGTACCGGGTTTGTGCTAAAATCATCACCAAATTGTAGTAAAGAATAGCTCAGGAACACTGGTGGACTTTAAGATATTGGCTATTTTATTACAAGTAATAAAATATCATTTAAGCCCACAAGAGGAACCCATATAGGATGAAGGTCACTCCTCCAGAGCAGGCTTCCTTCTATCACCAACATTCTACCCCACAATATAAGTACCCCCAACAACATTCCAAACCCTCCTATTGTGACCTAATTACATTCTATGCTTAACACAATACAACTCTGTGGTTAGGCTGAAAGATTCTTCGAGAATCTGATAAACCACTTCAGAAAACAATTATTGTTAGGATGTCTAATGCTTTGGCATAGGGTAGTCCCTGATCCGGCTGGTAATGTGGTGTGCCACGGTAATTAGGCTGCAAGGCCAGGAAACAATAGGTTGAGTAGCTGAGGTCTCTGCATAAAGCCTTTGTCAGCAGCCATGGGTAGAAGTGAAGAGAGAATACAATGTATTAGCCGGCTGGGGGTGGATGCAGTATACTAAAATAGCCTGTAGGTGGTGCCCGCTCTGTACACAGCACTCAAGCACAGCAATAGAAGTGGCAGTCCCTGTCTTTCCTGGTGATGTCAGGAAGGACCACTCAGCTCAATCCAAAATGGAGGGTGACCTTGGGATAGTCCCCAACAGTTTTTGAAGCACTGGGAGAGCCAGGGCCTCACAAAAAACCACTGGCACCACTGTGTTGTTGCTTGCGGGTTGGTTTCCCTGGCCAGTTGTGGCTGCTTGAGGGATAGAGAGCAGCCATGTCACCACGGTACCCCAGGAGGTGATTTTCCTGTCTGGATGGTGGGACAGACCACAGCAACACTTCTCCAGTCCATCAGAAGTCTCACCAAGTGTCTTCAGTAGCGGACCAATAACCCCATGAGGCTCACCTTGGTTGTCTCTGCCCCTGCAGCAATGGAGGTAAGCGTGGGCTCTGGTCCAGAGGCAGGTACAGGCCCATGCAGTGTCCGCTACAAGCCCTCTGAGTAGCTGTCAGCAGTCTGCAATATACGGGATGTAGGAATTAGACCATTACGTTATAGTAACGGAAACATGCATTTGCAATGCAATAGGTCTCGCATTAGTTAAATTTAGAGCTATTGGTGTTGCAAATGAGAATGTTGTTGGAATTGTTTTTCTCCCAAAATATCCTAGCAGTAGCATAACTAAAAAAAGAAAATCAATGAAGCAAGAAAAAGGGTGCAGTACCTTCACCTGTTAAGAGGTGTCCCTGTGGACCACTATTAGCCATATAAGGTACTTCCCCCTGCAATAATGAAGAATAGAACTCATCCTCACGACCGGGTCCAGGCATGCCTTATTTATTCCCAAGCTACAGGGCTCGCTGACTCACACAGGAAGCATGGTAGAGCTTAGCCTGCTGTTGTGGCTGTTGTCTTGCTCAAATTCGCTCAAATCCATAATACACAGACTGAAATTCCGGTGCGCAGGATGGAGGAAGATGTAGCACTGTGCAGGCACAAGAAAAGACTGCAATAAGCCATTTGCCTAACGCTGCGCTTTAGCTTCAGATGTTTAAAGCTAAAGTGTGGCATGCCGCGATTGCTACATACTTAAATAAATAGTAAAAAAAAGTTGTGTGGCCGCCATATTATTTTTCTATTTGTTTACTTTTGTAGCAATTGCAGCACGCCACATTTTAGCTTAAGATGTTTAATACTAAAGCGCAACGTGCCGCCATTGCTACAAAATTAAATAAATGGAAAACAAAAGCGGTGTCTGCCCGCCTTTTTTTTCTATTTATTGACTTTTGTAGCAATGGTGGCACGCCATGCTTCAGCTTCAGATGTTTAAAGCTAAAGTGCGGTGTGCCACAATTGGTACAAAAGTAAATAAATGGAAAAGAAATACGGTGGGTGTAAGCTTTTTTTTCTATTTATTTACTTTTGTAGCAATCGCGGCACACTGCGCTTTAGCTTCAGATGTTTAAAGTTCAAGAGTGGCATGCTGCCATTGCTACAAAAGTCAATAAATAGAAAAAAAAAGGCGGGCTGACACCGCATTTGTTTTCCATTTATGTAAATTTGTAGCAATCGCTGCACGCCGCGCTTTAGCTTAAGATGTTTAAAACTAAAGTGCAGCATACTGCCATTGCTACAAAAGTAAATAAATCGAAAACAAATGCGGCGTCAGCCCTCCTTTTTTTCTATTTATTGACTTTTGTAGCAATGACGGCATGCCGCGCTTTAGCTTCAGATGTTTAAAGCTAAATCGTGGTGTGCCACGATTGGTACAAAAGTAAATAAATGGAAAAGAAATGCGGTGGTTATCTGCCTTTTATTCTATTTATTTACATTTGTAGCAATCACGGCATGCTGCGCTTTAGCTTCAGATGTTTAAAGCTAAAGTGCAATGAGCTGCGATTGCTACTAAAGTAAATAAATGGGAAAAAAATGCAGTGGCAACCCATGCAGCATGTCGTGCTTGTTTCAGCAAGACATTAATTAACTAAAAAGTGCCCACTAACTGTTAATGAAACCTACACATGTAAGAGGGGCTGTCCTCATGGGAGGTAACAACAGAAGGGAGGGAGGTACTAAGGAGGGACTACTAAGCCTATTCACGAATCAAAAGCCATCATTTACAAAGGACAGGAAGAGGAGCCAATTGAAAAGATGGGCGGAAAATGGGTGGAGCTTAAATTCCATATCTGAATACAGCATGTCTCTAAGAGACAGCGCAAGCGCTGCCAGGCTAGACCTAAAAACGACTGTGGGTTGACAGTATATGGGAAAACAAAGTGGCCATGTTCCGGAGCTTTTCACAAGTGAGCTATTGTCTCAACAGTCAGGCCCAGAACTCCATCAAGGATTTCAAGGTTAGAAAATGTTGTGCTCTGACCACTTTGTAAACTAGACTGGTATGGGGACAAGAGATTATTTTATCCAATATGCTTGTTTAGCTGAATACCTGCATATTTCTTGAAAGCATTACCCACTAATCAAAAGATTAGGCCAGAAATTAAAAATTGTGTGAAGATCAGCTTGAGGTTTATGGACAAATGAATTTAAGGTTTCCTATACAGTACAACACGCTACTTCTTAAACTGACTGCCCACCCAGAGCCCATAACAGTCTACAAACTGGTCCCCTGCCTTCTATCATGAAAATCCTTGACAGTATACTTGACAGTATACTTACCTCACAATTGTCTGCCAACTTAGAAAAAATAATCTCCCCAATGGCGTTCTGACTGAGGTGTACTGAAACATCTAAATTGAACATCAGGAAAAAACTAAACTGTGCTTGGGCAATGAACAGGGCCGTGCCTCGATTCTTCTAAACCTGTCTGTGCCATATAATAAAGTGAAATATGATAGCCTTCTGCCTTGTTTGGAGATAACAGAATTTGGAGGGTTCTGTACTCCAGTGGTTCAGGTGATTCTTCTTAAACAACATACAACAGATAAATCATGGTTCCTTCTTCTCTAGCATCACTTAATTGCCCTGGGGTGTGCCCATGGTTTCTCCCTGTCACCATCCCTCTTCACTACCTGCATGGTTTCCCTGGCACTCTTTAATAGCTAAATTTTGAGTACCAATGTAAACCAACGACATCCAAATCCACGTACGGATCCTGAAAGAACTTGAAAACAGGAGAGAAGTGGATAATTGTCATTGTAATGTGCAACAATGTATGGAAAATAAAACTCATTTTCTTCAAAGGTGAAAAACCCGAGAGCCTGCTCTTTGGTCCTTAGGACTTTTTTGAGTGTCACCCATCACAAGTTCAGTCTGACATTTTTGAGGCATCCTTGACACAGAATTATCATTCACTACACAAGTTAACTTAGTGACAAATTACATTTGTTTCTCCGTCTGTGACCTCCATGTGACCATTCACACTGCAGACTAACAACCAAATGACCTAGGTCCTCGTGTTGACAATGCCATGCATTGACAACTACAAAGCAGTAACTTGAACAGTTCCTATTGCAAGATGTTTTTTGCTGGGTAGCCCTCCACCTGCATAACATTAACATTGGTGCTTATGGATATTTGAAGAATGAACCCTGCATAAGATATGGAAGGTGCTGGTTGCAGGACACTGTGGAGTAGATTAAAAGCATTCTGACTGGTCCACAAGTCTCATAACAAGGCTCTGATAGAACTTTCCAAATTAGTCATAACAAACCGCCTAACTAGACATCTAATGTCAACATCCTAATACCGTCGCACAGTTACCCCATTGATGTACAAATGATATGCAGTAGGTATCTTCATTAATAATGCAGCTGGCTTTGGACCTAACTTCACCATGAGGCAAATATCAGAGCATTGAATGCCAATTATGTGGTTTTGAGGACTTGCCAGCTCAGTTTGTAGTTCCTTCTTCCCCTTTTCTATGATGATCGGTAGCTTTGAATGATGCTTTGGCATTAGTATAGTTAGCAGTTTTAAACAAAAATAAAATAAAAATTTAATTACGTTTTCATAATTTATTATGGTTGAAAAGGTTGGACAATGTGAACAGACAACTAATTGAGCTCATTAATTCAAACACTTATGAGTAACCCTGGGCGGCAAATTCCGTTCCGCTCGCGGAACTTGCGAAATTTCGGCATTTCCGTGTTCCGCGCGGAACGCGGAAATGTCGAAACTTCCGCGATCCGCGGCGGAACGGAATTCGGGTATAAATAAAGCAGGTGCCCGAGTTGAAGCTCAAATTCTGTAACGTATTATTCAGCCCAAAAATTCGTGAGCGAGGTTGTGGCTAAGCAGATGTGCCTTCTCTCCATTTCTACCCTGAAAAGTTAGCTGTAATCCTTGATGGAGGTCTTTGCATCCTTGATTTTCTCGAGCGCAATCCTCGTGTAGTTCCTGTGTTACCAGGAGGTTCCTTCTCCTCGTCTGCCGCTGAGATCCTGCTCTGACCCTTTATAAACAAGAGGCATGTGAACGGGCCTAGAAGCCCCGCCCCACATACACTAGCGGTATGCAACATCTACCCGCCCTTTGCCCAGAATGAAGGACAGCTTAATCGAAGGACCCCAGTGATTTTCTCGAGCGCAATCCTCGTGTAGAATTCGTGAGCGTGGTTAAGCAGATGTGCCTTCTCTCCATTTCCACCCTGTAAAGTTAGCTGTAATCCTTGATGGAGGTCTTTGCATCCTTGATTTTCTCGAGCGCAATCCTCGTGTAGTTCCTGTGTTACCAGGAGGTTCCTTCTCCTCGTCTGCCGCTGAGATCCTGCTCTGACCCTTTATAAACAAGAGGCATGTGAACGGGCCTAGAAGCCCCACCCGTTTGGCCCCGCCCCACATACACTAGCGGTATGCAACGTCTTCCCTCCCTTTCCCCACTATGATGGACAGCTTAATCAAAGGACCCCGGTGCTTTTGGCGCGGTGGCAAAGTTACAGACACACAGGTCACTGGGGAAAATTCTTCAGGTCCTTTACGCAGCTGTAGTGTAGGAAAGGCACTATACATTTACCCAACGAGGTAGCACTTACTGATTATCCAATAGAAAGTACTCCAGCTGAGTAGAGGTATTGCACAAAACGGAGGCATCTTCTTGGATAAATATGCAGGGTAGGTGTGCAAAATTCCGTGAGCGTGGTTAAGCAGATGTGCCTTCTCTCCATTTCCAACGTGAAAAGTTAGCTGTAATCCTTGATGGAGGTCTTTGCATCCTTGATTTTCTCGAGCGCAATCCTCGTGTAGAATTCGTGAGCGTGATTAAGCAGATGTGCCTTCTCTCCATTGCCACCCTGAAAAGCTAGCTGTAATCCTTGATGGAGGTCTTTGCATCCTTGATTTTCTCGAGCGCAATCCATTTGTAGTTCCTGTGACCAGGAGGTTCCTTCTCCTCGTCTGCCGCTGAGATCCTGCTCTGACCCTTTATAAACAAGAGGCATGAGAACAGGCTAGTAGCCCCGCCCCACATACACTCGCGGTATGCAACGTCTTCCCGCCCTTTCCCCACTATGATGGACAGCTTAATCAAAGGACCCCGGCGCTTTCGGCGCGGTGGCAAAGTTAGACACACAGGTCACTGGAGACAATTCTTCTGGTCCTTTGCAGCTGTAGTGTAGGAAAGGCACTATACATTTTCCCAACGAGGTAGCACTTACTGATAAGCCAGTAGAAAGTACTCCAGTTGAGTAGAGGTATTGCACAAAACGGACTCATCTTCTTGGATAAATATGCAGGGCAGGATTCATTCTGGGCTGGCACGATGCTCCTGTCACAAAAATTAAACCTCAACAGGAAGCACTTACAGATATAAAGGGGCGCAGCAAAATCTCCGCGAGCACGCGAAATTCCGCGTGCTCGCGGAGATTTTTTGCCGTTTCGCGGAATTTCGCGGAACGCAATTCCACAAATTCCGCCCACCCTTACTTATGAGTTCACAGACTTTTTGAAGCCTGTATAATTCCCTTACATCAGTCGGCATTGGCAATTTATTTTGTTGGTTTTAGCAGGAGTAGGAGTGTGTGAAAATCATGTATTATGCTTTCGTATTGTGAGAATGTGGATTATTAATTAGAGGGGATGTGAGTCCTCACCAAGTTATTATTTCACAGTTATATACCAGGTCCAGTTTGCTCTCAATAATTTAAACCTGTGCTCAAACATTGGCAGCTGTAGCACAGCGGAGACAGACTTAATGCAGGGGAAATGTGTAAAGTATTTATCACTACCAAAACAGTAAAAAAGTAGAAACTACAATACCATAAAAATCCCAGTCTGGTCTATAACAAAAAGTAAAACGTAATGAACAAACAGACACCAAAACGACAAAAAAGCAATGAAGGGAGCCAGGGATATGATTTTAGAAGCTTTAAGTCAAAATAGAACCTAAAAGCTCAAAGCGACAAACGCAGTTATCTGGTCACACTAGATAGGGTCCCAGTCAAAAGATAAGACTGACTGCGAGCTACTGCCAACCGGATTTATCCCAGTGGAAAGTCTACCTTCTGACTTAGAAGATTTTAGGAAAAAAAATCCTCATCAAAAGGTCAAGCTGGATTCAAAGCAGGGTTTGATGATGAGGTGCAGTGGGTGCTGCAGCACCCCCAAAATAATCAGGCTGAAGATCAGAGGGCGGAAGAGCTACAACAATGCTTTAAAATGTTGTTTTTATCTTGTCAGATTTGCTGTGAGCTCAAAGACAGAGGTAAAGTGTCAGGCTACATCTTCTGACAGATTTCTGGTTATTCTTTAAAACATGGAGATTGGTGTTTACTTTTCTTTACCTGACTGCCACATTACAAGATTTTGTAAAGGGAACTATCTGACAAACCTTCTAAGGGACAGGGAGTGTAAAAGGAAAGGATGTAGGGTGTCATTTTGGTTTCTAACACACAGCAACATTTAAATACCTGTAAATGAGCGGCACAAATATTTCAAAATATATCAGCAGTCAGGAAAGCACAAATGGAGCACATTTTTTTGTTATTCTGAAGTGTGATGCAAAGATTTTAATAGGGTGAAAATAAATCAAGACACTTAACTTGATGATGTGCAAGTGATAAATAGTTGCTTAAACCCGTTTTTCACACATTATCGTTTGAGCGATATGCAATTTTTACAGTAAAACTACATGTTAGTGAGAATTGTGTCGCCATTTCAATGGAAAATGTGCTGTCTGTAAAGGACAGCGTGCTACCACACCATGCTTTATTAATATATTTGGGACAGTGTGCTCGTAAAAAGTACCACCGGCTGCCTTCTACATCCTTACCACGCTCCTGCTGAACGGACGTGGTTCATTTGTTATACTTGTTCTTTGTGCGACTCTTGATTTTTTTACAATTCCTATGACTTCAGTGATGTAACATTGAGGGCAGCACCCTGACTCCGAAAATTGTTCCAGCTCCACTGCGGCCTGGTGAAGTGCGGGTCCTCGGTGTGAGCCTTGGCACTGGCAGGAAACTTTGGAGTCAGAGTCAATGTTGGGGCAAGTCCGAGTGGGTGAAGGACGAAATCTAGAGCCCGTACCCAAGAAGATCTTGTCGGAGGTCAGGTGCTGTTCGACTTCGGCTTGGTGAGGCCCCTCTATGTTTGGATCTTTTCTGGAAGTTGAAATCCTTTCATCGGGGAAAACCAGTGACTTGAATCCAACCAGCGGTTCGATGTCAGCGGCTGCAGCTTTTGTGGTGGTCCCGGTCTCTGCTGGTTTTTGGAGGGAAAGTTCCGAAAACATTTCCAGTTTTGCAGGTTTTAGGGTCAGAGGAGTACACTCTAACAGGGCCTAGGATTATGTGGACACCACTTGGGGGTTAGGACTCACTGTCCCCAAAGACAGCAGTAGGGTCCAGGGCAAATCTGGTTGGAACTAGTCAGTTAGACTCTTGGAAAATATAGGCTTTTTTCAGCTTTTGTGGCCCTGTAGCTTAGCAGGAGGTCAACCAACTAAGTGTTGGAGTCCACTTCTCTGTCTTTGGGACAAATGGGAGCAGGTCCAGCCCTTAGGGTCTCTCTCCGCAGATTCAACATCAGGAGCAGCCCCCTTCTTCTGTCTTCCACAAGTTCAGATGTGTTCTGAAGAGGGTATCTAGGAATGCATATTTATGCTTGGCACTACTTTGTGGGTGGCGGAGACTCCCTGACCAATAAGGAAAAGGTCCCTGGGGCAACCTTACCCACTTTACATTGCTCTTCCAAAATTCAACATGGCAGAGCTCTGGGCACACCAAATGAGAAACTCCCTCTGCAAGCCTGTTTTGCAACAGGTTTTCCCCTGATAGAGCGTGGATGTTATCTTGTATTTCTCTTTCTCAGTTTGTACCTACGAAATTGATTTACAACACTTATTAAATGGATTAGACAGAACAATATGTTAACTGTCTGAGAGAAGTTATATCTGCAAAGTCATGATTTAGAAACTGCATTGTAAAAGCAGGCAGAATGTTAGAAAATTATTATATGATGACGAAAAGCTATGTTGAAAACACGACAGTTTCATACAAATGCATTTACGTGTTCATGAGAAAAGATGAAAAACAAAACAGTAACATAGAGGGTTTTTATAATGACCATATTTTAACATGCATCAAAATGAATGTATCTCATTTAATTGAAATTGAAAATGCATATTGACATTATTGAAGTGTAGAGAATACATATAACAGAGAACTGACATAGATTCTTAGAGGTTCTTTCCGTAACGTATATAAATGCATTAAAAGGTAACCTGCTGAAACAAACTCACAATGTACAAAACAAAAAGGATGATGTACCATTTGAAAAGATTTAGTAGTGCTTAATACTGACATGCATTACATGAGAGCAAATGCATTTGAATTAATTTGAAAAGCTAAAGCATTCATAAATGTGTGATATTTAATAAGACGTATACTGTCGTGATTCAGCTGTTTTTCCATGTAGGCCTCAAAGGCTTCTTTCCTTAGTTAATGTTAAATCATGTGAAAGCTGTCACCCAAGCCCTATGAGAACTTTCTGTAAAGTGTTCTAGTCAATCAATGGACTCACTTCTTACTTGTAGCACACTTGATAGAAGTTCCAACAAATCTTGTTACATCCCAGAGTAATGCGCCTGGGACCGGACTGACGACAGATGAGTAAAAGTACCGCCTACTTGCGAGGATGTTACAAGACACTAACCAAATGGAATATAATGAACCTAAGGAAAAACATGAGAAAAGGATTACTTAATTCTTCCAGATTTGTATATTTTACTGATCATCAAATAACAGTCCATCGCAAACGACTAATGAAACCCCGTGGACTGATGGAATTGATACGTTAAGGGGTGTAAACCTGGAAAATATTGGAGTATAATTGCCCACATTAAAGAGGAGTAGCGGGCTGGCTATTCTGACTTTCTTGCATTCCCTGATTAGCATGCTGTTGGTTTGTCCTTTGATCCACGCATGTTTCCTTTGTCTTAGTTTTCTCTTTTCCTTGCCCCTTTCCCTCCATTCTGGGTGGAATAGACTCTAAGGAACTGAACCCTAAACGAACTGTGACTTCATCCTGTGCTATTGCCTGGCAAATGTGCGCAGGGAAATAACCTTTCGGCTGAAAGGCTGCCTGACTCTTGCTGTGCCAACTTGTGCTGCAGAGCGGACACAAACTGATTTACCTGAGGACAGAACCTGTAACGAACAACATTGATTTGGTTAGTATAAGCATCAACTGAACCTGTAATTTCATGCTAAGTAGGTTAAGTCTCCCTCGGATGAGGAAGACTGTAATGTACTGTGTGGTTAACTTTTTCATTAATTATCTGTTATTAAAACTGATCTTTAAATGTGTTTCTGCCCTTACTGTATTCTTGAGGCATTAGATAAATGTTTTTGCTAAATTATCTCTACCGATTCTGTCTCATTCTTTTGGTGATTTTCTTTGTCACAAGGAATCAATATTCATAGCTGGTGAAAGTGTTAAGCTGGGTTGAACATTTAGGTTGCATTAACAATTATCTATTCCAGGTCCTCGTAGGATAATTGTTAATTTCCTGAGTATTCTAGTCCCTTACAGCTCAACGCAAGATCCATCGGAGGACCTAAAAATGGTAATGGTAGTTGGTATCAAAATTTTCTAGAGATTTTGATTGGGCTAATGAAAAGTTAGGAAATGGGCTAGAAATCTGAGTCTGTGTGATATAGAAAAATTATCTGAGCAAAAATGCAGCAACACCCCCACTGGGATTGGTGCCAGCCTGACTACTTGGACAATAGAACAGGCTGGCCTAGGAGCGAGTTAGATCTGCCTGTGACAGGGGATTCCCTTTTAAAGCTTGTGCAGGTGGTGGGCACATCCAACAAGCTATCCTGTCAGGAAGTCACACCTCCTACCCAGGGCCCCTTTGTTCCTTTTCCTGTGAGCCATTCACACCTCCTTGAGGGGGCCAGCAGGCTATCAAGTGACAGTTGATGATTTGCTCTGAAATGGCTATCAGAGGCAGGAAAATAGTGACTTTCTACAGTCACAATTTCTGAAATAGATAACACTTAACTTTAGCATTAGGTTGGATGTTGTTTAACTATAAAAATGAGTATTTGAAGTTTTTTTCTAGCTGGTGCCAATCTGAAATTAGCTTTATTAAGTGTAATAAATCCAGAGTTTTCAGTGGCACAGCCAGCCTTGCTACAGTGTAAAACAGGCTTGGCGCCGTTTCACTGTGAGGACATGAAAAAACATTCAATTCACACGTCCTTCTTTTATATATTGTGCACCCTGCCTTAGGGCAGGTAAGACCTACTGTAGGGGTGACTTAATAAGTTGGAATGGCAGTTTTAAAACTGTCCAGCTAGGCTGTTGTGGCAGGCCTAGAGTCATGTTTGACCTTGGCACTTCTGTGGTGGAACAGTAAGTGCTGCAGTCCACTAATGGCATTTAACTTACAGGCCCTAGGTAGACAGGGTACTATAAAGGAGGGACCTGCAGGTAAGTAAAATATGACAATCAGGGATCAGCCAATTGTATACATTTTAGGATCTAGTTCACATGCACTGTGGCCTGGTTAGGATGGAACCACAACAAGAAGAGGTATGCTGTTCCTAAAAGAGTCCTACAGGTCAATGGGTGAAAAGAGCTCATGTGAGTGCTCATAGAGATCGGAGAATTTTTTTTTTCTCCTCTCTCGTAAAAGAGCCAGAAACAACAACCGGGAAAGTCTACTAGAGAATGTACACAAGGATCCCGATACCACGATTACCTGTGTAACCACCTTTACTCCTGACTCAAATCGAGTGAGGAGTATT
Source organism: Calotriton arnoldi (assembly GCA_963921515.1). Classification (NCBI taxonomy): domain Eukaryota; kingdom Metazoa; phylum Chordata; class Amphibia; order Caudata; family Salamandridae; genus Calotriton; species Calotriton arnoldi. The sequence continues at coordinate 230,342 of CAWUFW010008126.1, forward strand.
ATTAAGAAACACTGGGGTATTCTGAATACAGGAGCATTAGATCTCCCCGTGCCCAGATTTGCGTTCAAACGCACAAGCAATCTAAAGGACATGCTCATACACACACGACCCACCACCCTGATAACCAATGCACAAAGAGGTCTATGGGATCTTCCTCCCGTAGTTGGACACTATCCATGTGGGTCTTGCTCAGTTTGCCCCCTTACTAAGACCACTAAAGAAATAATATTTACAAATGGGGTGAAATGGGTCATGAAGAAACATACCAACTGTAACACCAACAATTGTATCTATGCGCTGACCTGTCCGTGCAAACTCCTGTATATAGGGATGACGACAAGACCGGTGAAAATCCGGATGACTGAACACAGGAGCAACTTTAGGTGTCATAGAACTAACACCAAAATGACTACTCATTTTGAACATCACAAACACCCACCTGACTCCTTTCGGTGGGTGGTTTTGGAAGCCCACCCCGGTATGCGTAAAAACATGCTGTTCCGACTAGAACAGAGGTGGGTACTGAGGTTGTCCTCTGACAAGGAGGGACTCAATGAAGACATACCTTGGAGTTTGCTGACGTAATACATCATATGATGTACTGCCTTAACCTCGTCCCTCCCTATGTCCGAATTTTGTGATTAGCACTGGTACTGCTTTTCTCGAACGTATCTTCACCGATATAAGCTATACTGATATCAATTAAGAGCACACGTTAGGAAACACCACCTCCACCTGTCGGGGCCACCATTACATTGGGGTTTAATTCCCCGTTTGTGTGCTACATCAAGCTCTGCCCCGCCACGCAGCGTTTACAATAGTGGTGGATCCGTTATTAATTACATTGATAACTGGGTGTGTTACTTTTCTACCCTTTACTTCATCACAGGGTTTGGTCAATTCTAAGCCATCGAGTTGTAATTTGATTAGACACTTCGCTACACTAGCTGGTAGTTTTATGAGGCACACTCTAGGAGCACTAGTCCTTGTTATTCCCAGGCTCTCATATATATATTTTTAGTAATCATATATCTACCACTGCACAGTAGCATACAATAAGGTTATTGGGGATACCTTCATTAATACACACGCAATGTGGATTCCAATGTGGCACCCGGTAGTGGTTGTTGACGCTCTAGTCGTTGTTCCAACATTGAAACCGGAAGTCCTGCCTCCACCGCTGACCGACCGGGTAATATCATTCGTTCACGAATGAGGTGTTACATCTACCCGGGTCCGGCAGAGTGAGGGGTAGGTCGACCGCGATCGGACGGAGCGACAAACGTGAGTATTGGGCACTGAGCATAATAGTGTGGGACCTTTTGGCTGTCACTTCGACTTATAAACATGGAATTGTTCCGCCTTGTTAGGAGTGACCGTGATGCGGGACCAGCCTTGTTGTGTCCCGCACCCTCCTTTTACTCCTTGTGAGTTCCGTAATTGAAGAGGTCGGCCGAGTGAGTACACCCTCTCTAATTGCCTAAGGAGAGAATGGCGATACGGTACGGCTTTGTGTCTGATCATCGCGCTCTCCCTTCTTGCGCATAACTTTTACTGTCTCTGTTGCCCTCTTTGGTTGCCGAAGAGACAATGGGGATGTGGTTGTCGCCCTTCAGTGCATCACCCTTGACTATCTGGTGTGAGTGAGTAGCTGGAGTGCGCGGCACACCGCACCCCCGGATTACCGCCTGCAACCATTGTGTGGGATATATTGTTATTTCTAGGTGATAGCCATCGGTATCTCAAAGGGATACTCCCCTTTCGGGCCCCGTTTTGGCAATCTCCACCCATCTTACATTAATTACCTTCTTCGAACCTTTGTTAGGACACTGAATCTGGCAGTGTTTTCACCTGCTGCGACACCTTGAGGCATTGAAATGACCCAAGTTAGGTGAGTGTGCTGGTATACCTCGGTTCTCTGCATATTCCTTGCTACTTCTGTTTTTATTTAAATATTTTTGCTTATACTCGCCAATTGCATGATCTCATACACCATTATGTGTGAAGCTTGCTCATCATTCACAATTGTTTTTGCAGTATCACAATAACATGACCAAACGCATGGACTTCTGCTTGTAGTTTGAACTGCAGACTACAGTTGAACGATGTATTTTAATCTTTACGATTCTTCTCTCCTACAGGCATTGTTGTTTACTGACAGGTACCACTTTATAGGGTGCTGTATGGGTGGTCACTGAACTGTGTAATGAACAGACCAGACCACCAACCATAAAGTGTAGAATGATTAAGAGTAGGTCCTGAAGAATTGCCGTTAACTTAACAGTAGGCAAGAAACATGTTGGCCTGAGTTTGAGCACACAACCCTGCTATCCTTGAGCAGACGCGTGCGCCTCTTACTGGTTTTTAAAAAGGATAGTGACCATTGTCATTAAAATAGTTTTGGATGGATCACTAACTCCTGTTTTAGATTGCACACACTACACATTTTCACATCTACACTCACTAGGGCCCTTACACGCACCGCACCTAACGGCTAAGAAAAAAGATCTCCGCCAAGAAGGCCCCATCACGGGTGCCGATCGGGTATTGCAGCGCCGACCCGATAAGGAGCAGACCCAGTGATGAAGCATGACACCTAGCTGGCTGGGTGTGTGAGGGTCTTTTTCTGAAAGGAGAAAAAAAAAATTCTCCGATCTCTATGAGCACTCACATGCGCTCTTTTCACCCATTGACCTGTAGGACTCTTTTAGGAACAGCATACCTCTTCTTGTTGTGGTTCCATGGGCCTGTATGCTGGACCTACTCAATTGGCCCCTAGTCCCTCCTTGTTGTCTTATTGTTTGCACGGGTTACCCCCGTGGGACTGCACCTTTAGGTTACCAGGAGGCTACTATTGGTACCCCTGGCCCAGATCAGAAACTTTAGAATTAGTGTATTCTTGGTTTCTCCCTAAACCCCTGCCCCTCCTAACTCTAAGGATGGATGATTACCAGGGACTCTCCTTTGGCGATGAAGTAGCAACAGATATTCTTAGGACACCATCTCTGCTAGGGACTGATGGCAGTGCCGCCTCCGGCAGCCAGTCTGATGACTGGACTTCCCTGTCCACCTTGAAACGCGAGTGGCTCAAGATAACTCTCCATGGAGCCATGATGACCGAGTATTTACGGGCTAATATAGCTCCCAATGGCTTGATTGTCAGCAATTTTCCCCGCCTCTTCTTGGAGGACGTGGTTTTTAAGAAAGAGTGGTCCCTAGTAGCGTGGAAATGCACTAGGGACTGGCTCATTCTTATTATTAACACCGCTAAAAGGATAGCAGATGCCCTCTTGATTCGGATACAAACTGCAGAGGGAGCTATCAAAGTAACTGTCCAAACAACTATGTATAAGACCAAATTAGCAGAAATCAATGCAGAAATTGCAGACAATAGAGAATACCTTATGAAACAAAAGATTGGCAAACTTCAAAAGGACATTCAAAAGTTTGATAAGGAAAAGGTTTATCCTTATTTAAAAGCAGATTACACCGCATCTGGTGAAGGCTACTCTTCAGATGACAACTCTAACCAGTCACGGAGAGGTTCATCATCGAACAGTGATTCCAGCAGTGGGAGCTGGAGTAATAAGAACTTTAGACACAATACACGCCCCATGTACCAATCATACAATATGCCACCATACCAGGGACCTCAATTCTGGCAATACCCTATGTACCAACAGGGTCCACCGCCCTTTTTCAACCAATCAATGAACCCCCTTTTTAGACAGAGGCTGGGGCAGAGGAAGAGGGCACAGAAGAGGGCACCAAAAAGAGTACAGTGGAAGGAACAACCGACACGCCCAGTAGAGACGAGGAGCCAGACAAGGGGGAAGAAAAATTGATTATCAATCTCTCCCAGAGGGTCTTGACATCAACAGAAGAGGGTGTACTACAGAAAGGGCTAGGCTTTGTACCGACCCCCAAAACAGACAAATTTCGCGATACATGTGAGATTCAAGGCTTTTTTCGCAAGGTACGGTTAAAAGCCTTTTTTGAAGATAAACCTCCACCTGAGAAGAATGGTTCAGGATTACACAAACCCTCGACCTTTACACCCCACAATGGAATGGTACCCCCCGAAGTCCTGACCTTCGAACAGGCCGTACTGAAGGATCTCAATAGGGGCATTACCCCTGCCCCATTTCATAACTTATCGTCTAATGAAATGTCAGCCGTCAGGGCTTTGGCGGATGATCCTAATATCACCATTAAACAGGCGGACAAGGGTGGGGCTACGGTCATTATGTCCACTGTGGACTATGATATAGAATGCCAGCGACAGTTGAGCAATCGGAGATACTATACTCCTTTAAGAGAAGACCCTACCCCTCGATTAAGTACCATCATCTCCTCTATGGTATTTTCAGCCGAGTCAGAAGGCTGGATCAATAAAAAAGAGGCAGAATTTCTCGTTACCACTGACCCGAAGATCCCCTATTTTTATACCCTCCCTAAAAATCCACAAGGGGGTGACCCCGGTCCCAGGTAGACCTATCGTCTCGGGGATCGGGTCCATTTTGGAACCTCTGTCGAGATTTTGCGATCACTTCCTCCAACCCTTTGTCAGGGCCACCCCCTCTTTTGTGAAAGATACAACCGATGTCCTACGACTACTCGAGGGGGTCCAACATCCAGAGGAAATCAATTTGTTGTTGACATTGGATGTTGAGGCCCTCTATACTAATATCCCCCAAAGGGCCACTTTAGAGGTTGTGGAGGACATGCTTAGCCGAGAGAACTGGACTTCCCCGACTCCGGTAGCATTTATACTGGAGTGTGCCACTTTGGCACTTACTGAAAATTTCTTTGAACACAACAAACAACTATACCATCAAACGCAAGGTACTTCGATGGGGAGTACCTTTGCGCCGAGTCTGGCTTGTATGTACATGGTAGCATTCGAGGAGAGGGAGATCTACCATAACAACAATCCATACTTAGCGAATGTCCTTGTTTGGAAAAGGTATATTGATGATATCTTAGTACTGTGGAAAGGGGATCGCAGAACATGCGATGAATTCTGCGTTTGGATCAATACTCTAAACCCCTTCCTGAAATTTACGAGTACCATTTCTGAGACCAGTGTACCCTTCCTTGACCTGCTGGTAAGGCTGGGGGATAACTGCATTACTACAACACTCTATCGTAAACCAACTGATAAAAACAGTTTGCTTCTATTTAGTAGTCACCATCCCAGAGCACTCAAACTGAATCTCCCATTCGGTCAATTCCTTCGGATAAGAAGGAATTGTAGCTCACTGGCAGACTATTGCATCGAATCTGATACTTTGGCTCAAGCCTTGCGACAGAGGGACTATCCACAACACACTGTGTCACTCTCTCGTAAAAGAGCCAGAAACAACAACCGGGAAAGTCTACTAGAGAATGTACACAAGGATCCCGATACCACGATTACCTGTGTAACCACCTTTACTCCTGACTCAAATCGAGTGAGGAGTATTATTAAGAAACACTGGGGTATTCTGAATACAGGAGCATTAGATCTCCCCGTGCCCAGATTTGCGTTCAAACGCACAAGCAATCTAAAGGACATGCTCATACACACACGACCCACCACCCTGATAACCAATGCACAAAGAGGTCTATGGGATCTTCCTCCCGTAGTTGGACACTATCCATGTGGGTCTTGCTCAGTTTGCCCCCTTACTAAGACCACTAAAGAAATAATATTTACAAATGGGGTGAAATGGGTCATGAAGAAACATACCAACTGTAACACCAACAATTGTATCTATGCGCTGACCTGTCCGTGCAAACTCCTGTATATAGGGATGACGACAAGACCGGTGAAAATCCGGATGACTGAACACAGGAGCAACTTTAGGTGTCATAGAACTAACACCAAAATGACTACTCATTTTGAACATCACAAACACCCACCTGACTCCTTTCGGTGGGTGGTTTTGGAAGCCCACCCGGTATGCGTAAAAACATGCTGTTCCGACTAGAACAGAGGTGGGTACTGAGGTTGTCCTCTGACAAGGAGGGACTCAATGAAGACATACCTTGGAGTTTGCTGACGTAATACATCATATGATGTACTGCCTTAACCTCGTCCCTCCCTATGTCCGAATTTTGTGATTAGCACTGGTACTGCTTTTCTCGAACGTATCTTCACCGATATAAGCTATACTGATATCAATTAAGAGCACACGTTAGGAAACACCACCTCCACCTGTCGGGGCCACCATTACATTGGGGTTTAATTCCCCGTTTGTGTGCTACATCAAGCTCTGCCCCCGCCACGCAGCGTTTACAATAGTGGTGGATCCGTTATTAATTACATTGATAACTGGGTGTGTTACTTTTCTACCCTTTACTTCATCACAGGGTTTGGTCAATTCTAAGCCATCGAGTTGTAATTTGATTAGACACTTCGCTACACTAGCTGGTAGTTTTATGAGGCACACTCTAGGAGCACTAGTCCTTGTTATTCCCAGGCTCTCATATATATATTTTTAGTAATCATATATCTACCACTGCACAGTAGCATACAATAAGGTTATTGGGGATACCTTCATTAATACACACGCAATGGGGATTCCAATGTGGCACCCGGTAGTGGTTGTTGACGCTCTAGTCGTTGTTCCAACATTGAAACCGGAAGTCCTGCCTCCACCGATGACCGACCGGGTAATATCATTCGTTCACGAATGAGGTGTTACATCTACCCGGGTCCGGCAGAGTGAGGGGTAGGTCGACCGCGATCGGACGGAGCGACAAACGTGAGTATTGGGCACTGAGCATAATAGTGTGGGACCTTTTGGCTGTCACTTCGACTTATAAACATGGAATTGTTCCGCCTTGTTAGGAGTGACCGTGATGCGGGACCGGCCTTGTTGTGTCCCGCACCCTCCTTTTACTCCTTGTGAGTTCCGTAATTGAAGAGGTCGGCCGAGTGAGTACACCCTCTCTAATTGCCTAAGGAGAGAATGGCGATACGGTACGGCTTTGTGTCTGATCATCGCGCTCTCCCTTCTTGCGCATAACTTTTACAGTCTCTTTTGCCCTCTTTGGTTGCCGAAGAGACAATGGGGATGTGGTTGTCGCCCTTCAGTGCATCACCCTTGACTATCTGGTGTGAGTGAGTAGCTGGAGTGCGCGGCACACCGCACCCCCGGATTACCGCCTGCAACCATTGTGTGGGATATATTGTTATTTCTAGGTGATAGCCATCGGTATCTCAAAGGGATACTCCCCTTTCGGGCCCCGTTTTGGCAATCTCCACCCATCTTACATTAATTACCTTCTTCGAACCTTTGTTAGGACACTGAATCTGGCAGTGTTTTCACCTGCTGCGACACCTTGAGGCATTGAAATGACCCAAGTTAGGTGAGTGTGCTGGTATACCTCGGTTCTCTGCATATTCCTTGCTACTTCTGTTTTTATTTAAATATTTTTGCTTATACTCGCCAATTGCATGATCACATACACCATTATGTGTGAAGCATGCTCATCATTCACAATTGTTTTTGCAGTATCACAATAACATGACCAAACGCATGGACTTCTGCATGTAGTTTGAACTGCAGACTACAGTTGAACGATGTATTTTAATCTTTACGATTCTTCTCTCCTACAGGCATTGTTGTTTACTGACAGGTACCACTTTATAGGGTGCTGTATGGGTGGTCACTGAACTGTGTAATGAACAGACCAGACCACCAACCATAAAGTGTAGAATGATTAAGAATAGGTCCTGAAGAATTGCCGTTAACTTAACAGTAGGCAAGAAACATGTTGGCCTGAGTTTGAGCACACAACCCTGCTATCCTTGAGCAGACGTGTGCGCCTCTTACTGGTTTTTAATCAGGATAGTGACCATTGTCATTAAAATAGTTTTGGATGGATCACTAACTCCTGTTTTAGATTGCACACACTACACATTTTCACATCTACACTCACTAGGGCCCTTACACGCACCGCACCTAACGGCTAAGAAAAAGATCTCCGCCAAGAAGGCCCCATCACGGGTGCCGATCGGGTATTGCAGCGCCGACCCGATAAGGAGCAGACCCAGTGATGAAGCATGACACCTAGCTGGCTGGGTGTGTGAGGGTCTTTTTCTGAAAGGAGAAAAAAAAAATTCTCCGATCTCTATGAGCACTCACATGCGCTCTTTTCACCCATTGACCTGTAGGACTCTTTTAGGAACAGCATACCTCTTCTTGTTGTGGTTCCGTGGGCCTGTATGCTGGACCTACTCAATTGGCCCCTAGTCCCTCCTTGTTGTCTTCCTGGTTAGGATGGACACAGTCCACCCCAAACTGACAAGCCAGGTTCTCCCTGAACTGGAACACAAGCCACCCCGTGCCGGTTTTGCCATAGATAGGGCTCATCAGCCAGGTATAGCTTGGCTCCAGTGACACAGTGTGAATGGGTCCCGCATCTGGGCATACCCGTCCCACTTAGGGCGACAAACTATAGTATACTAAAAAAATGGTGCTGGGCTGCTCGTTTGTCGGGTAATGGAGGACCTGGCTTGGCAGTTCAGGCTGACTGTTCCCACTGGAGAGTCAGGACTGATTTGAGGATAGTAGGGTCCAAACTGAGGTGAATGGTGTGCAAAATAACGAAGGATGGGGATGCAGCCCTGAATAATTACCAGTGGCTGAAATTAATTCAAGAATTCCATCCATCACTTTTTGTATACCCCAGAACAGGCCAATCACTTTTTATGGCCCCAGGGAGCAGATTGAAGTGTTTTTCCAAAATATTCCTCCAAGGGTGAGAAAGGCCACTAGAAACCCCATGAAAATCATCAAAAAAGAAGGCTTAGGAGAGGCTCTCCCAGACATTGGATCATGACACCACCTGCAGAAAGGCCTCAGCAGATTTTCTGTGCTCCCAGGTGGGGTCAGAATGCCCAATAGACACTAGGGATTTTAGATAAAAATATGGAATGGGTCAGCTCACCCAGACATTGAAGCCCCAACAGTCTTTCTACCTACTTGGGGCCGAGAACATCCTTATTCTCAGAATAAGTAAAAAGAAATGTGGATTCTTTTGGGTGTAGTTTTGATACATGGGCCAGCAGCGGGGTAAATCTGAAATCCTTTTCACTTATGATAGTGAATGGCTGCACTATTTGGGCTGTGGGTCAGCTGGCAACTAGAGAATCTTCTAAACCGCAGGCATTTCTAGAACCTAGAGACCCAGAAAAATCCAGGGCTCTGTGGTTTGTATGGATCCTTCTGATGTCTTTCCCAGAATGTCCTGCAAACTTGAAACTTTGGCTAAAATCATGCATTGGCCTCGCAATTCTGTAAAGGAAAGGTTTGGAATATGCAAGGATCCAAAATAGTTCTTGCCACCCACTGTTCACACACTTGTTTTGATAAAATCAGGACCCCAATTGTGTAGCTAGGCCTCTTACCTGTTGCAGGAATGGATGAAAACTGAGGTAAGTGACATGTAGAAGTGTGGGAACTGAAGAGTAGGCATTTATTATAAATTTAATTTTATTTCATTTCTTGGTTTCCAAATGTAAGCCTGTGTGCCAGAGAGAACACATTGTGCAAAATGCCTTCTAAATCACATGATAGTATGTGTAAGCCCAAATTTAGAGTTCAACAAATAACTACTATTCCTAAACTCAGTATCTAGTACACATTTAAAAAATGCCTTGGGTTACATCATACCCATTTTTCATTCATTAGAGTTTACCATATGAATTGAAGCATAGTTGGTATACAACAAAAAACATAATCTGCAGTTCAGTGTTTGGCTCTGCTCATCACTTGGACAACCTTCAAACACTTTAGGGCCTGTTCACAAACTGCATTTTGTATTACTTTTTTAGTACTACAAAAAGAACTGCAAAATGCTATTCGCAAACCTATGTGCAGAATGCATGCCTCTGTCTCTCCTGTCTTTTTCTGTGCAGAGATGTCTGCCACGATTGTGTAGTGTCTGCACATGTAAGTATATATTTTAGCAGTAAATGTGGGAGGGATGAAGCGATGAAAATGGGGAATATTTATTACTGGAGTGGAAGGGAATTGGGAGGAGTAAGGAGAGGGTAAGGAAGGAGGATATGGGAGGTTTTTAAGGGGGGACATGTACCCACCCAAAAAGAGTAAGCCCATTCCTATTCACAATCTGCACTTCTACTGTTACTACAGCCAAAAGGGTTCCAAAATGGTAGTAAATGACTCCAGTTCAGAGCTGAAGTAAGTCCAGCACCACATATGGCCAACTACTGGTACTGCAACACCCTCCTGTAGAAATTAATGTAGTTAGGGACTTAAAATGAAACCCCATTGGAGCTCATATTTAGTTACATTAATTTAAATGGTAAAAAATATAAATAAATATAATTTAAAGTTAAAACATATATAAAAATAGTACATATTTTTAATATAGTTATAAAATATTTTGAAAACCTTTTTAACAAATAAAAATTAATATAATAATACATTTTATGACATAGGTTACTTTAGTTAATTCTGTAGTTCACTTTTAATAATTGTTTAATTGTTTTTTTGTTTTAGGTGGGAATTTATTTTTAATTTAAACTTGAAGAAAACATCTTAAAATGTAATTAAATATCTTTTAAATAATTTAATTTAGTATGTTTTCTTTAGTTCTAAATTTAAAATGAATATATAGAAAATTAATTTACATTAATAATTAACATAAATATATGTTTACAAACATTTTCCAAGTTTACTAAACGTTTTCACTTTTCCCTATAGTTTGCCGTAAGGAGATTCGACAGTCACCACAGCGACTTTTGTCCTTGTCTATATTTATTTCTATGAAAGAGTGTTGCTGTACCAAGGGTTGGTCATGTGTGGTGCTAGGCTTACTATTTTTTAGTAGTAACTTACAGTCATAAGTTAGGCTTTACCTCCATTTTCAAGGGATGACGACTTGTAGGTCTAAACATTTGAGTAACTTTGCATTTTTGTGAATAGCCAAAAGTAGTAAAGTTACTCAGAAATGTTAGTGTAAATGTGCACATGTAAATTACTCACAAGTGTAACTTACGTTTGTAAATAGCTCCATATATATATCAGGGCAACCATAAGGGCCTGACAAATGTCACAGTATATTACTTTTGAAAATCCCATTCAGGGCAAAAAATGGCATTTGAAAACATTGTAACCTTTTAAAAAAAAAAAAAAATGTATTAGTTTTTTTTCCCATTTTATGCAAGGAGTATATAAATCAGCTTCTACAATCACGAATAAGGTCAACAGACAAAATAGAAATACAAATAAAAACAGCGGAAGCAGGAATCCACAACCAAGTCAATATGTATCCACATGTCAAAAGCCAAATTATATAAACATAGCACAGACAGAAATTTCTGTAAAAAAAAAAAAAAGCAGTGACAGTCCATTATTAGAATTTAAATCCATTCAGTGACAGCGGCCCAGATCTTAGCTCCCATTGCTCTCTTCCTTCTCCCCTTAGTCTTATATATACCTGATTCTAAATTATACATGGCAAGTAATCTTGCCCGCCAGCTCGAGAAAGACGGAGGATCAGGATTTATCCAGTCGTTAGTAATACATGCACGCAACACTGCCATACAAATAAATAAAAAAGATCCCAATGCCTTAGACCTTGTATGAGCCGAAGTAACTGAATTAAAACCTATCAAAACCAATTCCCCAGTTATGCACACTGATGACCTCATTATTAAACCTAAAAATCGTTCAATGGACAGAAATAATTCAGCTAATTTAGGGCATGAAAAAAACATATGGACTGCATCTGCTGCAAATAAACCACATCTATTACACCTAGTCCCAGCAGATGTCCCCCATTTAGAAATCTTTCTTGGGGTATAGTACAAATCATACATGGCCATATAATGCTGAGTACGCATCCTCCCAGACATCAGAACTTGGTTTGCAAGGGTTAGAGATTTTATAACATTAATTCCCTCTTGACCGAGCACCGTTGCCCACTTATCTTGACATACCACAACATCGTCTGGAAGCACATCAATCAATTGAGAATAAAATTGGCCGATTTATGTTTTTGTTTTCATCCTTTCAATAAGAGGGAGCTTTCTAAATTGAAATTCCACATCAGGGCCTAACGAATTCAAATAGCTACGGATTTGAAGATGTTTAAAAAATTCATGTTTGGCCAGACCATATTTTGTTTGTAACTCGGCAAATGATACCATCTGACCATCATCCCACAAATCCCCCAAACATTGAATTCCTTTTGAGCGCCATCTATTAGACGTTTGGTCACGAAAAATCAATGGGAGTAACCCAGTAGCTGAAAATGGGGTATATGCGTTTAACTTTGAAACCCGAAGTTGCCGTTTAACTGATCTCCAGACAGAGTATGCCGCTTTAAGGATTTTAAATTTGGTTTTCTTAAAGTAACTGGGTTCTAATACTTTAACCAGACAAACGTTGGCCTCATCACCCAACCCAAACTCATAAATTGATGGACTATAGCATGACAGAATCTTGACCCGATCCCCCACTACCAAAGGACTAATAAATTGCAGAACCGCTGCCCAATAATAAAAATAAAATTGGGCATACCCCAGCCACCACGATTCTTCGGCAATACCATCTTTTTATACGCCCTTCTCTGACGTCTATAGCCCCACAAGAATCTAGAGCTGATCCTCTCTAGCCTCTTAAAACACGAAACTGGAAATTCCAATGGAATTGTTCTAAACATATAAAGAAACTTCGGCAAAACTAGCATTTTTAAGACATTAGATCTACCATAAAGAGATAAGTGTAAATGATCCATCCTCTCCAGCATTGAGTTTACTTTACTAAGCACGGGATTCATATTCAACTCTGGGATCTAATTGGTAAGGAAATTTTAATTCCTAAATATGTGACTTCAGAGACAGTTGTTATATTATCAGGAGGTTCCTCACCGATAAAAAAAGCTGCGTTTTAGAGATATTTAATTTATACCCCGAGAAGACCCCAAATTTAGATGCCAATCCATCAATTGCAGGTATAGCATTGACAGTATCACTAGTAACAACGACAATATCATCCGCATATGCCAGAGCTCTATAATCAATATGCCACACTTGAACCGGTTTAATGTCGATAGCCTGATTTAACTTAACCAAGAAAAAATCGATATATAAAGCAAATAATAAAGGTGAACAGGGGCATCCTTGCCGTGTACCACGACTAATTGTAAACAAGCCCGACTCTTGGCCAGCTATTCGAATACAGGCGACTGGGAGCAGGTATAATGATTTCAATGCCTGCCGAATCAAAGGGCCGAAGCCCTTCAGCCTTAAAACCTCCCACATATAAGGCCAGGAAACCCTGTTGAATGCCTTCTCGGCATCCAACAGGGTTATCCCCAATGTAGAATTGGTTGCTTGAGCCCAATCCACAAATGATATTAAACGCCTAACATGGTCTGCGGTGTCACGTCCAGGAATAAACCCATGTTGGAATTTTGAAACCAACATAGAAATGATGCCCGATAAGCGTGCTGCTAGTATTTTAGAATAGACTTTGCTATCAGAGTTAATTAGCGAAATAGGTCTGTAGAAAGACGGCAGTGAGGGAGGTTTGTCTTTTTTTTTAAAAACCACAATAACAGATTTCCACCAGGACAGTGGCACTATCCCCTTTTGTGCGGACACAAAGGTCGTCAGCATTTCCTCTTTCAGCACATGCCGGAAAGTTCTGTAAAATTCAAGCGGAATGCCATCCGGTCCCACCGCCTTGCCTGCAGCCAAAGATTTAATTGCTATCTCCACTTCCTCCCAAGTGATATCGAGATCTAATTCATCCTTTTGCTCATGTGTCAGCTTAGAAATTTCAATATCGCCACAAAACTCCACTACTTTATCTTCGACTCCCGAAATATCCTCATCTGTATACAGATGGCTATAGAACTTCCCGAAGACCTCTAACACTTCAGCAGGCTTCTCCCAAATTTGCCCTTGCTCGTCCTGAATATTATTAACCCTCTTAGCAACATCTTTTTTGTGTAGTCTTTTAGCCAATATACGGCCAGAGTTTTCTCCCACCTCATATATCTCGGAGCTATATACTGCGATTTGCGCTGCCAACTTTGTGGCAAAATTCTGATATAGCCTCATTTTTTGAATAGCCAAATCGCTTGAAATCTGTTCAGAGTCCTGGCCATTACTAACTGCCACGGTAAACTCATTTTCTAGCAGCCGCAATTTATTCATTTCAACCAGAAGTTCCGCCCGCAGTGTACGTTGCTTATTCACAGAATAGCTTAACGTCTCCCCCCGAACACCTGACTTAAAAGCATCCCATACCATATGGACGGAGGCAGATCCACGATTATTATTAAAAAATTCCACTATCCATTTACACATATGTTCGCAATAAACAGAATCGACCAGCAGCTTCCGTTCAAAAGTCCAGGCCCTTATGGGAGATCTATAACTAATTTCTAATTCTAGCAAGACAGGATTGTGATCAGAAATTATTTTGGGTTGGATATCAATTATGGCTTTACTAGCAACCTCTGCAGTAACAAAAAAGTAATCTAACCGCACGTGCTTTCGATGAGGTGCAGAGTAAAAAGTATTCCCTGGGGCACCCCTTCCTTTGAGCCACCATATATCTACCAGCCCAAATTCTTTAACAAGACCACTAGTAGCTTTAAACACTTTGGGGCATATTAGCAAGACCGGCGATAAAATTATCGCTGTTTTAGCGGCAGGAAACTGCCGCTAAAACAGGAATAATGGGCTTGCTAATATGCGTTATAGAATTCCAATAGAAGCCCAGGTTTGATGTCCTGCACATCTAACCTGGGCTTCTATTGGAATTCTATAACGCATATTAGCAAGCCCATTATCGCCGCTTTAGCGGCAGTTTCCTGCCGCTAAAGCGGCGATAATTTTATCGCCGGTCTTGCTAATATGCCCCTTTATTTTTCTTCCCGTCATAAAAAAAGTTGCTTGATATATCAACATTCCCTGCTAAATGGATATTAAAATCCCCACATAAGATCAGGGGGGATGGCCAATCGACTAGCTCAATGCTAAGCCCATTCAACATTTCAGGGTCATCTGAGTTCGGACCGTAAATTGAACAAATAGTCAAGGAAAGATCCTCTATCAATAACTCAATGATCACCCAACGGCCACAGAGATCTTCTTTTACCCGTTTACACTTCCCCCACCCAAATCTTTTCAAAATTGCCACCCCTCTCGTTGTTGACCCTTGACGTGTGCAGCCTACGAGCTCCAAGCCCAAGTCCTTTAACCATCTCCTATTGTTCCATGCGATATGAGTCTCCTGTACACAAAGCAGGTCCACCCTCGTTGATCTAAGAATCTGGGCCATAATCCCTCTTTTTTTCCTATCATTCAGGCCGCATATATTCCAAGTGCAAACAGAAAATTTTCCCATCCTCAAACAAAAAACGTTTTAGCATAGCTGAATCCCTTTGCCACTCCTTTACCATTAAACTTCCTAATAATATTAATGCAAATACTACATTTGTGACACCTATATTCTCACAACCCTTGCTACCGCTCAAATACAAAGACCCATCTTTACTATTCCTTGCCCCACCTCCCCGACCACCCACACCACCCTCATCACCACAGGAATCCTCCCCCCCCACCCTTACACCCACCCAAATGAGGCAGAGGGACTGAATGGTCCCTATTACGATAGAGAGAGAGGGTTAAGTGCCCTCCACTGATCCCCCCAGCCCCCCGGCAGAAAAAAAAGAGAAGATTGAGAAAGAGAGAAAAAAGCTGTCTAAATTGCCTAAGTTACCTATACTACAACCATCCCCCTAAATAGTGCCCAGAAAGTCCTTTGCAGCGATCTCAGAAGTGAAAAATAGTGTTTTTTCCTTATAGATAATTTTAAGTTTTGAAGGATTTAGTAAATAGGACTGTGCCCCTTTTGCTTGAAACAACGGAATCAGTTGACGCAAATGCCACCTCTGCTGAACTGTGGCTTGACAGTAATCAGGGTGCACAAAAAATTCACAACCCTTCCCTCTTCTCTTTCGGTCTGGCCTAGCTAAATCGTACAAAGATTCACGGAGTAGAAAATTATTTAAACAGATCAGTATGGCTCTCGGTTTAACATCTACCCCCCTAGTACCACCCCGTATATGAAAAGGAAATCTATGAACACGCTACAACTCAAGTTCCCACTTCCAATGATGCAGTTCGGGAAAGGCTTCCGAAAACAGATCGATGATGAATTGACGAATATCTTTCCCTTCCGTACCTTCCGGAATACCTAGTACTCGCAAATTGTTCCTCCTTAATCTGTTTTCTAGATCGATTAGTTTCCAATTTATATCGTCCCGAAGAGATTGTAAGGAAGATACATCTGTTTTCTGCTGCACCATCTCATCTTCGATTAAGGAGATTCTACCCTCCGCTACCCCAATCCTGGCCGACATCTCCGTACAGGTCTTAACGACACGGCGGACCGTATTCTGAAGCTTGCGGACTGCGCCTTGCATCCGCAAACCTTCTGCTTTTGTCTCCTCACGGTGTGACATTATAGCTTGATATATAGTGGCTAGAGTGACCTCGTTCTCTATCAATTCGCCAGGACAGACAGATCCTCCATGTACATCAGCAGAGCCCCCCAACTGTCGCTCACCCCCCCAAGATGTAGTGAAGAAGTATAATTGAGCAAAGGGGACCCATTGTTGCCTGATCCGTCCCTAGATGGTGAATTAGAAATGTCCTTTGCTTCCTTTGCCTTTCGCACAGTACTTCTTTCCCCAGAAGTAAGCAAAGTATTTTCCTCTTCCTCCGGTGGAACAGAGCTAGTCAGACTTCTGTCATCTACCCAATCACCTTCAACACTCTCCGGCTCCGAGGTATTAGACACATCTGACATAGAATAGAAATTTCCAGCTGAGTCCCCGGAGTCTGCCTCTATTACCGCGTCTCTGCTAGATATTTCGGTACACATCGCAGACCCCTGATGAATTTCACAGAGACTCATATTATTAGGCAATGTTGAAGATGGGGCACTCTGGGAATTACTTAAACCCCCTAATGACAACTGGGGGGAGGCAGCATTCTCTGCAACAATTTCTAATGGGTCAGCCACACACGGATTAGCCGCCGCATCTTCTCCCCTTTCTTGCCCCCCTTCCTGCTCAGTTGACACCAAAAAACCATTCAAACTCGTCAAGGGAACGAGAGTGTTGATCAATACTTTAGGTGTGTCACAAACTTTGTTAAGCGATTGATCCAGTTGCAGGACGGCAGTAGCGCCCCTCACTTGCTCAGTGGCAGGGGTCTTACCTTTACCTGGCGTTTTTTTTTTTAAAGATCCCAGGAATCTTTACGTTGTCCCCAGCAGGATCGATAATCCGAATAGTCCCCGGGGAGGAAATCAGATTCTCCTTCACAGCACCAGGGGGTCCTATAACATTGATGGCTGCACCAACTGCCCCTTCCACAGGAAAACCCCAAACAAGCCCAGGGGGAACCACTGTAGCGGCAGCTGCAGCCCGAGTCCTTGTACCCTTCAGATTAACGCTGGCGTTCTTGGGACCCATCCTGCTCCAGCCCAGCTCTTCCAGCAGATCGCAAGACTGCTCAGCCACAGCCGCGATTCTCTCCTCTCGACACCGGATGCCGGCAGCAGCCCTGCTCCGCCAATCTCCACGGTGAGTCACGAAGCCCCAAACGCGCCGGCGACCTTGTTGATACAAATGTATCAATAATAACAGCATTCCCAGGTACTTTAAGCCACGGTTTTGCAAGAGGCTTCACATCGACAGCTTCAACAGCAACCGAGGGAGTAGGGAGGATTGAAAGTGGAGAGCACTCTTCGCCTGCCTCACTCGGACACGGACGTATCCGCCATCTTGCCTCGAAAACATTGTAACCTAATTCTATTTTTTTCCAACTTATTTGTATTATTATTTTATCTCAACAATTAGTTTTTTGGGGAAAACCCTTTGCAATATATACAAATGAATTTGGAGTTTTGTCTGGTTTACACAGATGTATAACGTTCTGGTTTCCCCCCTAGGTTACAGACCTGTTTCCACTATCAACTTCAAGTAGGTAAAAAATTGACAAATGAATAGGAAAAATCAACTAACTCTAGAAATGTTAATCGTTGGTTGCACCGGTGTAGGAAAGTGGGTTTCTGTTGCAGTAACCCCCCCCCCACTTTTTGCCAGACTACTGATGCACTTTTACTTGGTGTGCCCTGGGTCCCTGCCAATCAGGTTCCCAGGGCCTGTGTTCTTTCCCCAAAACTAAACCCCATTGGCATCTCTGGCCACAGGTCAGCCCCTGGTAAATGGTACCACAGGTACCCAGGGCACTGTGACCAGAGAAGGCCTCTAAGGGCTGCAGCACTTATTGTGCCACCCTTAGAGGTCCTGTACCACCACACTCACACACTGCCTTTGCAGGCTGCGTGTTTTGGTGCAGAACAAAGTGAAGAGTCGACATGGCACACATCCCTGTGTGCCATGCCTACAACCCACTGCCCTGGCATAGATCAGTCACCCCTTTAGTTGGGTGCACTATACCAGTGGTGAGGGTACAGGTGCATGAGCCCTGTACCCTTACAGTGTCTAAGTCCATTCTTAGACATTGTAAGTGCAGTGCTGCCATTAAGAGTATATAGTGCTGGGAGTTTGTCATTACGAACTCCACAGCACCATAATGGCTACACTGAAAACTGAGAAGTTTGATATCAAACTTCTCAGCACATTAAACCCACACTGATGCCAGTGTGGGATTTAATGAAAAATGCACCCAGAGGTCATCTCAGAGATGCCCCCTGAAAACTAACCCACCTCTAGTGTCCCGACTGAGTGGCTGCTTAGGCTGCCATCAACAGACATGTTTCTGGACCCCTGGGTCGAGAGGCTGCTGCTCTCGGGGGCCTGAAACAATGTACATCCTGGGACGAGGTGCCAAGTCTCCTCCCCCAGGATGGGCAGGGTTCACGAAGGGGAAGCTTCAAAGGCATGCCACCTTTGTGAGCTTCCCCAGACCACTTGCTGCTTTTAGCAACCGGCCCCCACTGGTTCTGCCCCCCACTTTGGGTGGGAGAACCGGTGGGAAAAACAAGTGATGGAGAGAGGTGTGCCCACCTCTGCCAACTCCACCCCTCAGGTGGGGGAGGCAAGGTGAAGCACAACTCCGAGTCCCCGCCATCTTGAAGATGGGGGACCCAACCAACCAAGGACAGGCTCCTGCCCCCCTCCCACTGGAGGGTGGCATGATAGGGGGTGTACCCACCCCAGGGAAAGGACCCATTGGTCCCTGCGGTCCCTGCCCTTTACCTACCTATAAAGCCCCTAAATCTAGTATTTAGGGGCACCCTGAACCTTGCTTCCTCAGATCCAACCTGACAACAAGAAGAAAAGAAGAAATAGGACCGAACAGCCAGCTAACAAGAGGAAGACGCCCACTGACTTGGCCCCGGCCCTACCTGCCTGTCTCCCCTCGAACCTGCTCCTGCGAAGTCCCGGTGTGTCCTGCAGCCAGCAACCTCAAAAACCCCGGAGGACCTGCGTGCCTTCACTTCCAAAGACTGCTTCTCCCGTGAACACTGGATTTGTTCAACTGCAACCTCTGGCAGCAGCTGGAGACCGTGAATCCGCCCCACTCTGCACCCGCCGTCCACGGCCCGAGCTCGAGTGGACCAACACCACGAGGATGTCACCCTGGCGATCCTGAACCGAGATCCGGCGACCCCTGACCTGCCTCAAGCCTCCAGCCGATGCCTGCAGCCTTAATCCAGAAGGCCCCCCTAACCGCGACCCGGAGCTGGTAAGAAGATCCGACCCCAAAAGGCACCCCTGCACCCGATGCCCCACGGCCTTGTGTGCCCAAACCGACGGTGCCTAAACAACCCCTAACTTCCCAACTTACCTCTCGAAGTGGTGGTCGCACCCAGAAGTCCTTTGTCTCCCTGCCTGCAGCGCTTTTGCAAACCGGAGGTTCTCCATTAAAAACAACAGGGCACCCGACCTCGAAACAGCACTCTGCACCCGGCCGCCTCAGTGCTGCCGAGGGTGCACCTTTTGTGCTACTTTGTTCCCCCATTTGCCCTGACCTTATCCCTAGGAGCTTTGCTCCCACAACCCAGTGGCCTGCTTGCCAGCAGCCACCAACCGGAGGCCCCCTATCCCCCATTGGATAACATTGGGCCTCAACACTCTGTACCCGGCCGCCCTAGTGCCGCTGAGGGGGTAACAAGAGTGCATTACTGACCCTGGGGGACCCCTGAGTCTAATCCCAGAACCTTAACTCCCACAGTCGATAACTTACCTTTGAACCGATAACCTGTTTTTCCTCCATAGGATAACATTGACAATTTTCTTCCAAAAAGTTTCTAAGTGTGGAGTTTTGAAATCAAAAAATATTCTTTAAAAATCGCACGAATAACCAAGACGTATTTACTTACCTGTTTGCAGGAAATGTCCCAGTGCTGAATCTAGGTATCCAGCACTGAGTTAGAAAAGTAATGTAAAAGTAACTTACCTGTAATTTACTGAAAAAGCCTATTCATTTCAATGTACTGTATTTGCTAAGTATTGCAACCTATTGCATCCCCTGTAAATCAAACAAAGTACAATTCCTATTGCATGTTCAAACTGTTCTACAATCAGCAACTTATTACTGTAAAGTATTTAATGCTTACCTGTGCCAGGCTTGCTTGGTTCTAAAAATAAAACAACAGTATATTTTTTATACAAAAACAATTGGTCTAGAGTTCGGTCCTTGAGTGTGTGAATTCATTTGCTGACTGAGTGGGTACATCAAAAGCTTAACACTGTCCTCTGATACTGCCTTATTGCTCGACCACTCTACCACAAATAGAGAGTAAGGTTCTTTCTAACTTTAACCTCTGCCTACCTCTGGGGTCACCTGGACTCTATACACACTATACCTCACTTTGGTGTAGTATATATAGAGCCAGTTTCCTACAACCAGTCGTATCTGGATCCAGGAAACCTTGATCTTGAAGAATGTGCAATCCTTTCTCGAAGTCACCCTGCCAGGAAGAGTATCCCAAGTTAGTGGATGCCCTGGAAAAGGAACCACTTCTGGCGGAGGAGAAAAAGCAAGAAGCACATAAACCTCCACGGTGAAGAATCCAGAAGGGCAGGAATCACAGAGAGGAACAACCTGGAAAAAGGACAAAAACAGGAGAAAAACTAGTTAAGGACCAAAGGTATTAACTAGGAGCGTGTACGCAGTACGAGGGTGTTTGTGATGCACTGCCTACAAGATCTGGCGGCCTTAAATACCCTAGGATGACCCGGAAAAGGAATGAGTCCACTGGAAATATTGGCTGCCATCTTGGATTAGGAATGGGCCTGTAGACACGCTAAGGAGAGACTCAGGCTATATATCCTGCAAGATGGCCTGCTTGCCCAGAATGCAGAGGAAATCCCTCAGCCAGCCTATGGTGTAGACTGCACCTCTCCCGTGGGACCCCCATTGAGAACCCTCAGGGGAGCGCACTATCAGACACAGGTAAGCCTCTTAGTGGAGCCTGCGTGCCAAGCCACTGGTGCGCTGTAAAAGACGTGCCACGTCCGGGATGCGTGGAGCACAACAAGAAAAGTTGTTGACAGCAAACCTTTTGTTGAGGCCATCTCTTAGAAAACAAATCACACAGCACTTTTTTCTCATTTTTCCAAAACTGCCAAAATTCTACTATGTGTTGCCTATTTTCTCAGTTCCCTCCAGGGAGAATCCACAAACACTGGGTATCTTTAGAATCCCCATCATGTGGCCAAAAAATGGATTCAAATTTGTCCTGGATACCTTTTGCACAGAAACATTCTGAAGGCTTAATTGTGAAGTGTCTCAAATGAAGTACAGAGGCAGCCACGCCCTGTGGATTTTAAGACTCCAAGGCACACGCTTGCTCATGCCAAATGGCAACAGTAACCTAGAGATTCCCGGAGGAAGCTGTGTGTTTCGCAGGATGTTTCCCGTGGGTAAAATGTGTTTCCAAATTGTTTCAGCTTTTCATGTGATGAGGAGAAAACAGTTCTTTGCTTGGTACCAGTCAGATCAGATTTGTGGTCCTGTGTGTTATATTATAATATTTCTAATTTGAAAAGCAGAAGCATCCAATGCCTCTTTACACCTACACCTGGAGTACGGTGTAAGATGACAGTGTTACCCTTTTTCCTTTGATGGTGGGAAAGGTAACTGCTCCAGGTTATGAGTGCAGCGAATATGTACAAGTAGTGACATAAGGAAAAGTAGTTTATTCGATCAATATTCTTACATTCATTGATTTCAGAGATTTCATATATTTAATCTAATCCTCATTCAAACTGAAGTACATTGGTAGAGATATGTGTAGGCCTCCGTTCTGGAGTATGAGGGAGTACAATGGGTTTACATTGACATGCTCTGAGAAATCTCTGTCATGTATCAGTTATGGGACAGCATGGTGCTCTGTGACTCCAAGCCACAACTAAACAACTTTTCTAGTCCTGAATTTGCTTTTCCCAAATCCTCGTTTCCCAAGTGACAGTATAATAGACTGAACTGAAATAAACCAATACCACATCTCACAAAATGCATACTAAGGGTAAAGGAAAGTCTAAAACTGGAAACAATGGGCCTGATTCGCAAAGGGCCTCTGCACTTGTGGCAGAGGCCCCACAGTCGCTGGGGAGTCTGTGCACTAGGGGCGGAATCTCCATAATGAGAATTGTCATTGGTAATTCCCACCCCGAGTGCGTAGCCTCCGCCACGAGTGAGGTGAATCCCCCACGTTTGCAGAGCCTCTGCTACCAGCGCAGAGGCCCTTTGTGAATCAGGCCAATTTTGTCCTTGTGGCACAGAATCATATCTTAACCCTAGAAGTGCATTTGTAGAGCTGTGTGCTCCCAGTGCTTAAAATGTGTTAGGGCTGAAGTGCACACTCAGTGCTGTGCAGGTCCCAGTATTGATACAGGGAATGCTATAGGTCAATATTTGGGTGCATTGTCACGGCTGTGTTGTCCCATGTCATGTCTTTTATTCAGTTTCTGGACAGTCATTGGTAACCCGGCAGTTATCTAGTGAGTAACTATTGTTTACCACTATTTCTCAATGGCCTTGGGTAATACATATTGCACTGCATGTTGAGTGCCAAGTATTCCTGTTGGGTGGAGTGGTCAAGCCTTCAGTGTTTCGTCTAGGAATGATGCGAGTTTGGAACTCTTATTTAGTAAAAAACAAATAAATAGCACTCACACCAAATTACTGCTCTATAGTAGAGATCTTTATAAAACAACATGAAGAACATCAAAAATAAACAGACACAAAAACAGAAGGTCCTACTGCCTTCTGGGGTTATCAATTGCTTATATAATAAGATGCTATTGTTTAGAATAACGTCGACATCTATGCACATTAGAACACAAACCCAAGCACTTATATAACATTCGTCATTCGTTAAATCACGACTAGTACATTGCATGAGAAAATATAACAAGATTTTTTGTATTTTAATTTTCTTTCTTCAATTAGTCCAGCCAACACGTGTTTCTTCGTCCGGGAGTAGCCCACAACTTCCTCAGGGCTGGAAAGACAAATTACATGAGCACATCGCAGTATTTTGCCTGAAGGCAACTTCAATTAACATTATCGACATTTGTGGTACCCACATTTCATTTCCTAGCCTTACGTCTTAGGTGTAGTTCCTTATTGCCCCCTCTGAGATCCATCTCCACCCGATCTATTCCACAAAAGGTAAGTGTCTTACGCAAACCCTGAGATGTACATTCATTTATTTGTATTGCTGTGGGGTATCTGGTGTCTTGATGTTTAATAGCTCTCACATGCTCACTGATCCGTTCCTTTAACGGTCTGATTGTACTGCCTATATAGATTTTCTCGCATTTACATTTTAACATGTATATGACATATTTACTGTTGCAATTTATCATATGTCTGATTTCATATCATTGACCCTTGGGGTCCAAAAAGTCTTTTGTGTTGTCCATAGCTAAATCACACATCTTGCAGTTGCCACATTTATGGAACCCTATGCATCTCAGGGACGGCCAATTCTCTATGGGCTTGTGTTTAGGGTAACTAGGGCTTAATATTGATCTAATGGTTTTGCCTCTCCAGTATGTGATGAGTGGTGCATCAGAAATGTGGCTACTCAAGAGTTTATCTGAACAAAGTGTATGCCAATGTTTCTTCATGCTATTTCTTAAAACTATTGACATCTCATTGTAATCCGTGATCAGTCTTACTTTCGGGGGATTCCTATCTTTTGGCTGTCTGTCCTTGAGGGTGTCTGCCCTACTGACTGTCAATATTTTCTGTTCCGCTTTGTTGATCGTGTATGTGTTATAACCTCTGGCTAGAAAGGGTTGTTTCATATTGCCCATATATGATCTAAAGCTCTTGTCATCGCTGCAATTTCTCCTGGCCCTAGCAAGTTCTCCATATGGGATTGCTTCTTTCTGGTGTCTGGGATGGGCGCTATTTGCATGCAGTATCGCATTGCAGGACGTGGACTTGCGATGTAGTTTACTGTGTATCTGATTATTCTCAATATATAGTACAACATCCAGAAATTCTATCTCTTTGTAACTACAATTGGATGTAAATTTGATGCCCATATCATTGGAGTTCAGGAAGTCGCAAAATGCTCGCAAGTTGTCCATAGTTCCAGACCATATCATGATACAATCGTCTATGTATCTGCCCCAATAAATAATGGATTCACACCATGTGGTTCCTCTCGAGCACCAGATCCACTCCTCCTCAAACCATCCCATGAAGAGATTGGCATAGGAAGGAGAGAATCTGGAGCCCATAGCAACCCCTTGTATCTGCTTGTAACATTGTTGTTCAAAAATAAATACATTATTTTTAAGAATAATTTCAATCATAGTAATTAACATTTCCACATGTTCCCATTGTTTGGCTGGTCTGTTGCTTAGGAACTTTCTTGATGCTCGTATGCCTAAGTCCGATCTGATGCACGTATAGAGTGCGGTCACATCCAATGTTGCCATGATCATCCCATCCTCCCACACAACATCTGCAAGTATACTGAGAATATGCTTCGTATCTCTAACATGTGATGAAAGATTTCTTACCATTGGTTGCAAGAATAAATCTACATATTGAGATAACTTTTCTGTGGGCCCCCCATGCTGGAAATAATAGGTCTTCCTGGTGGGAATTGTAGGTTTGTATGCACCTTAGGCAATGTATAAATACATGGAAATCTAGGCCTATCAACTTTAACCCCTTGCGTGCTGCGGACGGTCCCCGGCCGTCCGACGTCATGGTGGGCCTGTGCGGAGGGTGACCAGGGGCCGTCCGAACCCCGCCCACTCATTAATTCGCCCGCACAGCGGGGGAATTCGCGCAGCGCGCAAGGGGTTAAGGTAAAAGTATTCGTCTTGGTCAATAAGACCCTTAGTAAGCCAGTCTCTTAGATGTTTGTTAATAAGATCTGTGAGGGAGGTCATGGGGTTTTCGTTAAGTTTAGTATAACATGTTTGGTCTTCCAATTGGGATAGAATCTCCCTATTGTAATCCTGAGTATTCATGACGACAATATTGCCCCCTTTGTCTGCCTCTTTGATCGTGATGTTTTTTGTCTTTTTTAGTGCTTCTAGAGCCTTGCGTTCCTTGTGTGTCAAGTTATCTCCATATTTTGTGCTTAGTGTCCAGTTGTCTATTCAGATCCCCGGCTACCAGTTTATAAAACACATCAATATTATTCCCACTAGGTAAGGTGGGTGTCCATCTGGATTTGCTTTTGAGCCCACTCAAAATACTTAGTTTTTATGTCATGATCCATTAGTAGTTCTTCTATGATCTCGATCATCATCCGTGAGTGATAGAAGTAATTCTGCGTCTCCAATGTCCTGTATAGTTGATAATTCAGGAAAGACATCAGTAGGATAGGTTTTCACTGCTTTATTTGCTGTAGGAGTATTGGCGAAAAATTTCTTTAATTTGAGATTCCTTACAAATGTAAATAAGTCAATAATAGAGTTACAGATATCCCCATAGTTTTTAGGACAGAAACCCATACCCTTTTCTAGAAGAGATATCATGTCTTTTGTAAGTTCCATATCGCTGAGGTGAATCACCTCCACCAGGGCTTTAAGTGGGCCGGGTCTCACCGGGTCTGAGCACCGGCAGTTTTATAAAGAGGGCCTCGAAACGGATCCCTATCGGGCTCTGTTTTGTGCCCTGTCACAGGTGGTCCGTTTTTTTCCGGACTGCAGTGACAGCAGGCACATCGATGTGCGCTGCTCACACTGCTCACTTCTCACTAGTGGAGAAGTTACGGCATGACGTCATGCCAGGGGAGCGTTGTAGGGGAAGGGAAATCCTTTAAAGAGAGTCATTTTCTCTCTGGATTTCCCTTCTCTTTCTGAGACTCAGCAACATTGTCGTGGTGTCACCAGGGCTTTAAGTGGAAGCTTTTTCAATATTATATACAAGCCACAGTTGCTGCTTATTTATCTTTTGCAACTAACAACCATTGACAAAGCCAATAGTCCTAACTTGTAGGTATGATGTTACTTGTTGTATCATACATCTGGATGCAATGACAGAACCAGCAAAATACAAGTCGGGCGGCACACTATGCTAATCACAGATTTTTGGCTTATGTGTTTTAAGCCACGCCCCTAATTACATTGGCCACGCCCCTTTGAGAGACCCCCCCAGTTTTTTTATCCCACTTAAAGCCCTGACCTCCACTCCTTTGACCTGGCTATCCACTAATTCCTCTTGTCCCAGGATCTCAATTTCATGCCTTTCTTTTCTTCTTCCTGACATGGGCTATTATAACACTTATATTAATTCTATAGGTTGACTGATTAATTTACATCCAAAAAGGTATGCTTATTCCTACTTACTTCGCCCTTCACTCTGGGCTCACTGGCACCACTAAAGAACTGTTATGAGCACCCCCCACCCCATTCAGATTTAATCACTCCGCAGCACCAGCAATGATGTGGATATGAGCACTCCTATTGAACCCATCCATGATAGTAAATAAATTTGGACACAACCACTATTCTGCACCAGCAGGGATACGTTAGGTGCTCTGTTTTAATAGAGGTCCAAAATATTCTATATGGCTAGATAGATAGTGATAAGAGATCGATTATGTAGATCCTATCACCCTCACGAAACGATTTGGTCGGTGTACATTGATAGGAAATTAAATGTGGGTATCACGAATGTCGATAATGTTAATTGAAGTTGCCTTCAGGCAAAATACTACGATGTGTTCATGTAACTTGTCTTTCCAGCCCTGAGGAAGTCGTGGGCTACTCCCGGACGACGAAACACCTGTTGGCTGGACTAACTGAAGAAAGAAAATTAAAATACAAAAAAATCTTGTTGTATTTTCTCATGCAATGTACTAGTGATTTAACGAATGACGAATGTTATATAAGTGCTCGGGTTTGTGTTCTAATATTGTTTAGATCCCTAGGGGTCCCCAGGGGTTGCAAATTCAGAGGAGTGGATGACTCCTCCGCCCTTGAGCACTAGAAATAAGAATTAGGAAGCAATTCTATACCATCACTAGTGAGCGCCATACCCACACGGGGTCATTTTATCCCATAAAGCATTTATCCGACATTTATGCGCATGTTATTATTTGGAGGAACAATTGTAGGCCTCATTAGTAAAACGATTTGCGTGCGAGTACATGAGTACCATTTGTTTGGTTAGTAAAGACAATGGCTTTTTCATATTGGAAACATATTTTTGCAGCTCTGGCTGTTATTTTTCTTGTGAATATGCGAGAGCTATATGGACAGCATGTGTATTTAGGTTCCATGTGGTAAGAGTCCCCAGCCGTCACTAGGCAATAGCTGCACCAAATGTATATCATGGCAGCATATAGTAATATATGAGTGGTGACTAAACTATATTTTATCTGCATTAGTAGATTTTGTGCTATTTTATTAACCTTGTGCTTACTGTATTTCTTTTTAACTGT
Source organism: Calotriton arnoldi (assembly GCA_963921515.1). NCBI lineage: Eukaryota > Metazoa > Chordata > Amphibia > Caudata > Salamandridae > Calotriton > Calotriton arnoldi. The sequence continues at coordinate 258,289 of CAWUFW010008126.1, forward strand.
AGTGGTGTCACTTTCTGTGATTTAATCAGGGTCAAAGGTCATGTGCTATCACTTTCTGGGGGTAAGAGGCTGTGTGATGTGCCTCTGCTATCCCAGGCATTTTGTTGAATCCACATTTAAGCTGCTTAGATAAGGAAAATTATTCAGACGCTAAACCAAAGAGTTACAGTTTGAATTAAGAGGTTTGGACGTTCGCTTCCTCTTTACTAGCCTTTCTAGAAATGATTGAAATAATAAAAACATTTAAAAAGAGTAATTCTAAGCACAATTTCTTTAATTTTCTTGTTCTGATATATAAATTATATTTTAACATCTATGAGGTGGCACAAGTACGCTGGATGATGATTAACCTGTTCCATGAGTTTGATGACATTGGCTTTGCCCCACATTTGTACAGTTTAAAAATATAAAGGCACCAGATTGTGATGCACTTAACGGGTCGAATTAAATCGATTACGCCAGGTGGTACGATTTCTACACTTCCAAAGTCACAAAGACTTCTTTGTTAGGTGGTTCTTGTATTGTATTTGAATTTATAGAGCGATACGTATTTCTGACCAGACGCTGTACTATCAGTGAATGCATTCTGCATGGCTTTCAAAGCGTAAGCGGTGTTATCTAGCACGCTATTTTCAGGAGTCATATCAAAATTATGATTATAAACGTTAGAGTTATATTCCGTTGTTCAATGTAACGTTTGAATTACTAATCTAAAATGGAAATATCATCCCATCGTTCACACAGTGGACGTTGATCCAGTGTGTTGAATGGCCGCTTAACTTGCTTTATAAAATGGAAGCTGTTCTGAAAGAGGAGTGTGGCGACAGAGGCCTTTTGTCACACTGCGGCCGCCTTCATTAATCACCGCCACATTAAACAGCCGGCTCGCTTCAAAGGCCCGCTTAGACATCATTACTAAGCATTTTGCCATAGTTCATTGAACTAATAGAACTAATTAAACAACAGGCAGAGACAGGCCCGTGGGCTAAGTAACTCAGTGAGAATGAAGTGCTCACACGTGTATATAAATTGCTTTAATGAAAGCGAGATCATCAGTCATCAGCAGATTAGGACAGTTTCAAGAAGGCAGTGCACCTTACTGGAAATCAGACAGCAATATATATGATCGTTCATTTCTATTTCAAAAGTACATAGTTTTGAGGATAGGAGATGTCATGGAATAAATATATAAATAAATATATATACCCGACCTTGAGGTTCATGACACTACAGCGAGCCAGTTAAAAGAAGGGATAGTACTCTGTACTGTAGTAAAAGAGAGTTCTATTGGCTATTTACCCTGGTAACTCACAAAGAGGGTCTTAATGAGGTGATTCCCTGAGAGGGTTGCTATTCAACTTTTTAGTACTTCATACAGTAGCGGCTGGTACAGAACAGGGTTGGCGGGCGGGGGATGAATATAACACTTACCTCTGCACAGCCGCCGTCTCTCCTCCTCCATCGTCTCTCCTCCGCTTCTCTTCCTGACTCCCGGAAGCAGGAAGCACACAGGCTCCCCTTTGCCAATCACAACGCTGCTGCCACCAGCATGAGAGCAGCCTTGTGATTGGTCTGAGCAGCCTGGTTCAGCGCTCAGACAGGGAGTGGGAGCCTGTGCATGTTCTCCATCCAGGCTGTGCAATACAGCCAGGTGGAGCACATGCTAACATGCTAAGTGTGCATGACTGTTTGGCCGGCTCAAGACAGCCAGCGAAACCGTCATGCGCACTTAAGTGCACATATTTACTCTTATCCCTGCTCTGACAGCCCAGACCGCCCCGCCCCGCCCTAACCTTGCTTGCACAGAAAAATAAAATGATAACATCATCATGTCATTATCATTTTATTTTTCCGTTTTACACTGCTAAAAAGCAGTGGGCGACGCTCCTCCACCTTTGCGGGGGAGCCACTGCTGACTTCATAACTTGGGAGGTGGATCTATTACAGGTCTGTAGAGGCTTAAGATATAGTATACTTTAAGGGAAAGCTATGTTGCACATGGCAATATAGATTTTTTTGTTAGAAAATGCTTTTTGCCAATTCCCGTGTTGTGGATTTTAGCCCTTGGAAAGCTATCCCTCGTTGTTGATGACCATCCAGTAACCTTTAGCAATATAGCCACCCATTGATACTACAATATCCCAGATGATGCATTAGTACACATTTACATTCTGTTAGAGACCCTGGAGATGGATGCCTATGGGGAAGTTATATTTGAGCACTAGTTACTCTGTTCATCTTCGTGAGTGGGACAATGTTCCCACTCCAATACCTATTGTGTAATTGTTTGAGTTTATTATTTATTGTTTCAGCTATCAGCCTTACAATAGTTAAAACTGGTTTGTATATTAGACCAAATATGTGTGGCACGCTCTAAGGTGCACATCGGAGATCCGAGACAGCCAACTAGGTCTTCATGCGGGTCCAGAGCTGTAATGCAGTTTTCCTTATCTGCTAGAACCCCTGCCGGATTCTCATGGGGCACTTCTGCTATTTACAAATGAATGCCTTAAGAGGGAATCCCCCTCTTACACATAGTGCACCTTAGAGCATGCCACACATATTTGGTCTAATATACAAACCAAGTTTTAGATCTCACAACTCACATATTTTTAGGTCCTGAGGAAAGCCAGTATACATCTAAGGCCTGGCTGAAACATGTAGACCGTTCTTGGATGCAGGAGTTCCTAATTATTACTCCACGCACATCCATTGCCTTGTTTTTATGACTGCCAGAGGCCCAAACATTAAAACAAACCCTGCGGGTAATGGGACCACTGTACAGTTTTTAAATTCACTTTCACATCACTGCACTGCACACTCAGTCAAGATACCTGCTCCGCGATAAACCAGGCGTTGAAGCACACCAGGGACACACTCAGTGTCACCAGGTGGGCCCGATGATGAAGCATGCCACCAACTAAGTTGGTGGGTGAGGGCTTTCAAAAGAAAAAAAAAAATTCTTTTACAAAGATCATACAATGTTGCATCTCTACATACCTTTAGCCTAGTCCTTTTTGATGATATATTAACTTTGGGGATAAGGACTAGTTCTCTAATCCTCTCTCTCCCTTTGATATTTAAATATATCTTTTCATAACATTTACTAATTGCCAAGGCCATTTTAATGTAATTAAAAACTGCATTACAGATCTCCAATGTTAGAGAGTATCTGCAAGAATTCCAATCCTAATTGGTGTTGTCTAATGTTTGACCTACACAATACAGGAACCAGAAAAGAGGAACGTGGTGCCAAATATAATGGACAGTGTGTAATCATTTCAAGCTGGTGGCCTAGGATTATTCCTTTAGCTGTGCAAGTACGTGCTTTTCTCTCTTATACATGCAAGAGACTCTGGGGTTGCCCTGGGTATACGTTCCGTCTATAGGCGTACCATTTTGCTTTCACTAGTTAGTGAGAACATACGTGGTGAGGGTGTTCTTCATATCAGGCTTTGTCCAGTAAGGGTATTACGATTATGCGCTATCATTGCCTTTGCCCTTCTGATTAGACTTGGGTTGTCTCGTAATGAAAATCAGTACATCTCTGTGATATGGATTATTTAAAAGCTATGCCTATATCTAAGTGATCATCGCATTTCTTGTGCTGTCGGGTCCCTCCACTCAGGAGATGTAAACGTGGGTGACCATAACTTTTCAGATACTCTGAGGAGGTCTCTTCCTTTTTTATTAATTTAACAAGAAAATGGATGGGCACAGTCACACGGTGTAGTGCCTTGGTTATGGACACTTGACGGGGTCCACTTACATATAGCAAGGCAGGCTTTGGGGTTTAATATTTTTTGGCAAATTGTTTTATCGGGTGACCATTTTGGGCCCAGACATTCACTCGCATTGGCCTTCTTTTTCATAGAGTTTCCAACTAAACAAGTGGGCCCATATTTGAGAACGTTTGTGTGATGGTTTTTGGAAATCCCTTGTCATGCTTGTTGGTATTGATACCCTTTGTTGCACCTTCATATAAACAATCAGATTTCACTCTGAAGGTGTTGTTTACCCTCTAAGGTTTATTTATGTACAGCAGGGTTTTGATTTGGGATTGGCTTGGTGCTATGTAATAGCTGACCTCTCTTAGCCTTTTTAGACACTATTGGTAGTTTCTGGAAGGAGATTTGACTCCCATACATAGCCTGATACCATTAACATTGTTTTTTAATATTAAGGTGCATGGCTTTTGTGTTCTTCATGTACTCTTAGTGTGATATGGGAAAATACCACATGATAGGATCAGCTGACCTTACAAGGGACTACATTGTTGAAAGGTATCACCGGGGTGTATTTGTGGCATGACTGTCGTACACATATGCAGCACTTTGTTTTAACTTGGTGAGAATTTTTTAATAGTACTACTTTGAGCCCTTTTTCTATTATCTCAATGCCCTTGTTTATATCATTTTAGGTGTGCCATTGTTCCCTTGCTATTTTTCACATGGTGAATATTTATGTTGTTTCCTGAGGAAGCTGGACAGCTGGTTCACCGTGTTGCACTGAAACGCTCGTCAGCACACCACGGGAGGTCCAGCAGACATACTAGAGAAGAGACTGAACAGATGCTCATCGGTGGAATATTGGAGAGATAGATTCAAGAACATTCCTGTTGTTAGACCGTAGGGTGGTCCTCCCCCAAACATTTGACTTTTTCCCCTCCTGTTTTTCTGAATTTGTTTTTGTTGGCCTTAGGACTCTGTGCACTTTACCACTGCTGACCAGTGCTAAGGTTCTTGTGCTAACTCCTTTAAAACTTGGCAAAATTAGCTTACACCATTGGCATATTTAATTTACTTTTAAGTCCTTGGGAAAGTGGAATATCACATGCCCAGGGCTGGTAAATTAAATGCTGCTAAAGGGGCCTGCAGCACTTATTGTGGCACACACTTAAGTAGCCTCTTACAACATGTCCCAGGTCTGTCATTGCATTCCGTATGCAGATAATACATGTACGTCACTCCCTAGGGTAGGCCCTAACCAGCCCACAGGGCAGGGTGCAGTGTATTTAAAATGTTGGGCATGTACTTTTAAGTTTTACATGTCCTGGTAGTGAAAAACTCACAAATTCAGTTTTCACTACTGTGAGGTCTATCAGATAACATTAGGTTACCTTACTACATTTAATAAGTGCTAACCTTTGAATGGTGTTGGTAGAAAGGTCGTGTTTGGTGCCTGAGAATTTGTAATTTAAACTCCTCTTTAATGGTAAAGTCACAATTCTGAAAATGCCACTTTTAGAAAGTTGGCATTTTATTGCTCACTACGCCACTGGAGTCAAGCTATCCTGGCTGATGAAGGCTGATAGCCTGAAACCGGTCCTAGGATGCTTGATTCCGGTCCAGGGAAGACATGGCCTGGCAGTTCGGTCTGGACTGTTCCCATGAGGCACAGGGTCAAGACTGATTTGCATATGGCTATGTCTGAACTGGGGTGGCGTGGTGAAGCAAAATAATTATGGAATAAACCCAGATCTGTGACTGGGGGTGAATGTTTGCCAATGTGCAGCATTCCGTCCATCATCTTGTGTGTTTTGCATTTCACCCTATGTGGGAAGGGTATGCCCAGACGTGGGTCCCGTGCTCACTACGCCACTGGAGTCAAGCTATCCTGGCTGATGAAGGCTGATAGCCTGAAACCGGTCCTAGGTTGCTTGATTCCGGTCCAGGGAAGACATGGCCTGGCAGTTCGGTCTGGACTGTTCCCATGAGGCACAGGGTCAAGACTGATTTGCATATGGCTATGTCTGAACTGGGGTGGCGTGGTGAAGCAAAATAACGATGGATTAAACCCAGATCTGTGACTGGGGGTGAATGTTTGCCAATGTGCAGCATTCCGTCCATCATCTTGTGTGTTTTGCATTTCGCCCTATGTGGGAAGGGTATGCCCAGACGTGGGTCCCGTGCTCACTACGCCACTGGAGTCAAACTATCCTGGCTGATGAAGGCTGATAGCCTGAAACCGGTCCTAGGATGCTTGATTCCGGTCCAGGAAGACATGGCCTGGCAGTTCGGTCTGGACTGTTCCCATGAGGCACAGGGTCAAGACTGATTTGCATATGGCTATGTCTGAACTGGGTTGGCGTGGTGAAGCAAAATAACGATGGATTAAACCCAGATCTGTGACTGGGGGTGAATGTTTGCCAATGTGCAGCATTCCGTCCATCATCTTGTGTGTTTTGCATTTCGCCCTATGTGGGAAGGGTATGCCCAGACGTGGGTCCCGTGCTCACTCACTACGCCACTGGAGTCAAGCTATCCTGGCTGATGAAGGCTGATAGCCTGAAACCGGTCTTAGAATGCTTGATTCCGGTCCAGGGAAGACATGGCCTGGCAGTTCGGTCTGGACTGTTCCCATGAGGCACAGGGTCAAGACTGATTTGCATATGGCTATGTCTGAACTGGGGTGGCGTGGTGAAGCAAAATAACGATGGATTAAACCCAGATCTGTGACTGGGGGTGAATGTTTGCCAATGTGCAGCATTCCGTCCATCATCTTGTGTGTTTTGCATTTTATTGTCCTAACCATTTGGTGTCTACAGCCTGTTCCTGGGGTACATGACTGGGTGTAGTTGGCTAGAGGGACTGGATGGGTCATGTCAGGCAAGGTATGGGGGCAGAGCTGTGCACAGCCTCACTTGCACTTCAAAGGACTGTGCCCTGTTCTCACTCAAAGAACTTCACACTAGCTATTGTGCCTGCAGACTGACATGAACCAGGACAGGGAGGCAAGAAATTCCAGGTACTTTTGTGAAGAATAGTCTCCAGAAGTTTCTCCCTCTTTAAAGGAGGCACCACATATGAAAATAGAATCCTCAGACCCACTCTTCAGTTGACTCCTGGACCTGCAGAAGGACTCTCAGAGGACTTCTTGCTGCTGTGGCCTGCTGTGTACTTCAGAAGGACTGCTTTGCTAAACTCAGATGGACTGCTCTGCTGCCTGAAGCCTGCTCTGAGCCCTCACAGGTCTGCCCTGCTGCTGAGCCCTGCCCTTTTGCCTTTAAACCATAACTTCCAGAGTGGCTCCAAGGGCTGCTCTCCTGATCAGAGCCTCAGTGACAGAAAAAGCTCCAACCATCTTAAACCCGCACCTGGGCCCTGCCTAAGTGCTGACTCTCCAACTGGTGGATCTCTAGTCCTGGACCCTTGGAAGCTAAAGGTGCCCAGATAGCCCAGTTTTTGCCCAATAAGTGCTCTGAGAACTGAGAGGAGTCCAGGGCCTACCTGGTCATTGATCAGTCCAAGATGCATTGCCGGTCAGCCTGACTTCGCAGCAGATCCGGCGACGTTCTTCTCCGCAGCTGCAAATCCTGCTCAGAGGGCACCTCGCACAAGGTGTATCAGGTCTTGTGGCGCCCTCGTCGGCACCAGCCTGCAGCTTTGTCCCGCTGGACATTTTTGACTTCCAAAAAAAAGACTAAATCCGAACATAGAAATCTACACCATGACTTGATCCAACGGCTCCCCAGCGACAATGCCTCCTCCTTAGACACCGCCAGCTGCCTTGCCCCTCTGTACATTACCGTCTCAGACATTTTCCTTGCAATTTCTTCTTAGTCCAAAGGTAAGCTGAGACCGGGCCCAATCCACTTCGTGTCTCTGATCCGTGCTCCATTGCAGTCGGCCATAACTTTAGACTATTCTCCAGTCTCGTGCGGCTAGATGTCCGCGGTTCGCGCTTTCATCTGTTAGGCGCTGTTTTGCACTTAAAACGTTAAAAATTCCTAACTTCCGTTCTACTGATTGGATTTTTGTTGTTTTGGTGTCAAATAATTCATTAACATTTACACCATTTTTCTAAATTGGTATGGGGTTTTTCATGCGTTTTGTTTTTACTTTACTATTGTTTAAGTCCTGCATAAATACTTTTCACATTACTCCGAGGGTCGTGCATCAGTTAAGTTAGTGACTTTTTGTGGTTCACCCTTACAAAGATTGGGGCCATTGTTTGAGTAGGGTTCACCCCCCTCAACCAACAACCCAATTTCTCACACTTATCATACATGTGTTTATGTTATTATTAGGGCGTGGTGGAACTCGTGGTGTATTGCTCCTCGGAATTCTGCAGAGTTAACAAAAACCTCAGTGAGATCCGGAGGAACTCCATGAACGGGTGGGAAAATACCCGTCTGGCTTTTTGTGCTATTTTTTCACGGCTGTAGTGTATTTCACACTGAAAATCAGTGCAGACGACACAACGTGGTGCTCATGGGTACGGCCATTTTGTTTTACCTGCTTTCTCTGCTGTTCTGTGCATGGTGCTGGGCCTTTTTAAATCTACCTTAATCTGTTTTAATCCCCCCAGCCCACTCCTTCAGCCTTCACTTACTTATTTTTTATCAGTGTGTGTCTTTCTGTGTGTATTTTATGTTTTTGTCTTTGTTTACTTTTTTTTTCTTTTTGTATTTTTTCCCTTTCTCCCTTGTGTTCCACTTTCTTAAGTTCTTCCTTTCTGCTTTGTTTTGTCCTACTTCTTTTTTTTGTTCTCCCAGCCACATGGTAGAACAACAGGCAGCAAGTGGCGCCGACAGTGCGACAAGTCGCATACCCTATGAGCACCAGTCCTGCTCAGGGGTGCAGCCCGCCCCATTTTTACAGCGGCGAAGCTGGCCGCTCTGGTTTTTTGGGCCCGGTGCCCCCTTCCCTCCATGCTACCGTCAGGTGGCAGGCCTTGGATAGGGTATGCCCTGCGGGAGCGTCGGCTGCTGTGGGGGAGAGTGCAGCATAGCACAGGGGTGCAGAGCACCCCACAGCAGCTTGTTTTTTCAAATAGCATGATGCTCATATTCAGAGGTAAGTTAAGTTTACGTTACCAATAATATCTGATCCAGCTTGAGCTAGTCAGGTGCTTTGCTACCTACACACACTCTTCGGCGCTTGCTTGGGCTGATTATTTAGGAAGTGATGAAAGCTCCACTGTCCTGTCACTAAGATAATAATATATCAAGGAGCTACTGCTCTCTGTGCCTTTCTTTATGTAGCTCATACAGTCCCAATCTCTCAGTGATGTGTAGTATGCATTGAAAAGGGAAACTGAGTTGGCCCATCAAAGGGAGTGGAGATGCAAAGATCATTTGTTGCAATGCATTAGTAGTTCAAAATGTAGTTTAGGAAATTAGGAATAGGGCTTAGGTTTAAGATTTCGAAAAGTACAATGCTACTGTGTCTGCCAGTCAAACTATTTTTGGGGAGATTAACTGTACCACTAACCTATTTTTTATCTTCTTTATTTCTTACATCAGCACCTAAGGGCAAGAGGGCATCACAGCAGGGCGAAAGGGCTGCCATCACCAGTGCAGCGGCGGTTGGAACCACCACCGCAGCAGATGGTTCTGCTGGCCCCAGTAAGTCCTGTTATTATTATTTGCCTAACGTTTACCTCTCCCCTCTAGTAGAATAATTTTGTCTTTTTTATTTTTTTTACACTGCCACCTTTTTTCAACTCCTCTATCAAATGTTTGTTAAATTCTTGTTATCCTTTCATTCTCCTTGGTGTCTGTATTTCATGTTTCTGTAGCTGACTTCCTCCTGTCTGTAGCTTGCTTCTGCTTTATTAGTAAGCTTTCTCTCTCCCCTTATATGTCTTGTCGTACTGTAAGACTAGGAGAACAGATTTTTGGTACTGTGAAGATTGCAGTCCCAAGGAAGCTTTTTTTCATCACACGTTTGTTGAGAAGGTTTTCTTGCTCATGCGCAGTCAAAATGAGAAAGTGGCCATGGTCATGGACCCCCATTGTTGTGTTATCATTCATTTATACAGTACACCAGCAGTTTCCATGACAGTGCAGCATGGCAGGAAAGTATGAGTTCCCATTGCATTTGCCAACCAAGATCATTTGTCCTTTTTTGACAATTCCACCCCTTCATTGCGCTTCAATGACTCAGAGTGATCATAGCTCTGACTCTCCATTATCAAAAGTTTTTGGTTGGCTTGACTACATGGCTTTTCTACATGTCAACCATCAAACCTCCCAAAGTGATAGTTTTGATAGAAGATACAGCTAACCGAATTGTAGTGAGATAATGCTGTTGTACTTTGTTCAAAAATAATAATTTCTTAGGAGGAAAATCTGGTATCTAAAATGTGTAATTTTTTTTCTAGCCACACAGACCGCCAGGGCTGGCAGGAGGAGTGCCAGTTGTGGCAGTGATGGGTGGTGGTAAATCACATTGCTTGCCTATTGATAAATTAAGTATACTGTATTTGGGGGGGCGTGGCTTGCCGTGCTGCGGAATGGCCGCTCAGTGAGTGAGCTCCGCCGGCCGAGACACTATCCTGTACAGATCCGCTCATCCTGGAGGGGCGAAAATCTGCAATTTTTGCTGCCTGGCAGGCAGAACAGCTGCGACATTAAGCGGGGAGATCCCCGGCTATATTAATCACCTGCCCGCCGAGATATCCGCTCCGACGGACTACGTACGAGGATCGAGGAGTGCGCCGTGGAACTCTGGCGCGGCTGACCTCATCACCGGGGGCCGGGGCTGCATTGTGGGCCTGGGCGTTGCCGCCTGGGACATAGGTGGAGTCGGGCTGCGGTCGGCACCGGAGCCGGGGGCCTGCCGTTGCCGCCAACTTGCGAGGGTGAATGCGCTGCCTACCCGCGGTGTTGGATGCACCGCAATGTCGCAAGAGAAGAGCCGGCGAGGATTGTGTAGCCGGGCGCGGCCGACGCGGCCATACGAGGCCGACTCTTTGAGGGAGGACCCAGCGGGATCACATGAGGCGTTGGTGGTACTGAGGTACGTGATGAGGTGGTGGTGAACTGGTGGCTGGCACGACTGCATGGTGCGGGTATACGCCTGTGGTGATCCTTGCCTGGCGCCGATGGTGCGAGGAGAGCCTTCCGGCTCCGGCGGACGCCATTTTGCAGAGGCCTCGGACCGCGCGGGCCAGCGCTGGTGGAGGATTCCTGAGGCTGAGATCTGCGCCGCGACCCACACAGGCGATGACTGTAAGTGTTGACTTTGTGCGAGGCAGGATTGCTCCCGTGGGACACGGAGGTGTGCATCTGCCGCTAACGAACTTTGCACTGTTGTGAACTGTCGGTGGGCCGCCATCTTGGTTGCCCTGGTCTGTTTGGCGCCGCACCACACTGTGGCGGCCTGGTCAGAGCTTCTGGGTGCGCCGCTCTGGACCGCGGACCTGTCCAGCCGAACGTCACTGACATAAAGTGCCGGAGTGGAGTGGCGTGTCACGTTGTGAAAGTGTGGCGAGCGGTCCTTGCTGAATATTTGCCTAATGTACATTCAGATTGGGCGCTCCGTGAGTCGGTATTGACTGGAGGACTCCCTTGGCACCCACTACATCAGTGGCGGTGATGCGCTGATAGGAGCTCCATTGGCGTGACTGCTTGAAGTATATTGCGGAGACCACTGGCCACACAGAGGTCATACAGAGGCATTCAGAGGGAGCGTGCTGCCTGCGTGGCTCGGGGGGCCTGGTCCTGCCGTTTTGGAGTGGCGGCGGGCCTGCTGACCCCTCTGGAGTTACTATAGGGGTGATAGCAGCGCCGCCTAGTCATGGGCAAGCAGGATGCCAAACAACCTAAAATTAGCTTCGAGCAGCGCCGCTCAACCAGACAAATGGAGTCTGACTCTGAGTCGGCCACCGGTGGGGCTCCCGAGGGTCCTCAGGCAGACCAAGGTGAGGACATCCGTACACTCATGTTAGAAATGCGATCAAGTCTGCGCACCATCGACGCTAAATTAGATACTTTAACGTCCCATATGGAATCGGTGAAAACTCAAGTAGGGGTTCACGAGCATAGACTGGACGTCCTTGAGAATAAACAGTCCGATTTCCATGACTTCCAGGTGGAAACAAAAGACCAACTGTCGCAGATGGATCGTCTCCTGTGTGTGATTAGGGCCAAGAACGAGGACTTGGAAGCCAGATCGCGTCAAAACAACATACGCATCACGGGAATCCCGGAGACGATGGCGTTTACAAAGATGGAGTTGTTTGTTGCGGACTTACTACGTGACCTCTTTGCAGCGCACCTTTCACCGGTGTTCGTCGTGGAGAGGGCTCATCGCACTTTGGGAGCTAAACCACCAGTTGGAGCCCCTCCGCGGCCCATATTGGCAAGGTTATTGAATTACCAAGACCGAGATATGGTATTACGTCAGGCTCCTGTGATGGGGAAAATAACTCATCAAGGCAATCAAGTCGCCTTCTATCCGGACTTTACTCCAGCGGTACAAGCGGCCAGATGAGAATTTTTACCGGCTAAGAAGATCCTTTTACAGGCACAGATTCCATATTCCTTGCTCTATCCAGCCAAACTAAAGGTGTCGCATGATGGTTCAGCTCATTTTTTCACAGACGCCAAGTCTGCCCTGAAGTTTGCTAAACATGTTGGTGGAAAACGTAGCAAGCCCAGCCCCAGACCGGATGATGCAACTTCACTCCAGCTAAGTGATAATGACTGATAAATGTGCTTCCGGGTGCTTTTGACTGTCAGACAGTTTCATTGTACTTTTCCCAAGATGGCAATGTCTTATGTTCTTGGAAGGGAACTGTGTGCTGTTTGACTATCTCTGCAAATGTTAAATGTTATGTTTCATTGTTCGATGTGGTCAACCGATCACTGTGGGAACATTTCAACTCTATTGGTCCTCGAAATGTAATAAGTAATAGTGGAGTACGTCCACGGTCGAACTCTCTTTTTCTTCATCGCTTGGGCGTTTGTTGGATTATTATGTAGGTCATGATGTCTCTGTTGCGGCAGGAGAGGTGGGGAACTGTTTGATCATAACTACAGGATTGGTGGTGGTGTTCGGGATCCTAGATCGTAAGCCGCACGTTTCTCCTATTATGTTATGTTGCAGATTTTGTCCTTCGCAGTATCTTGGCCACCCTGCTACGGTAGGGCAGTGGGCCGGCACTCATTCGTCCCCATGGGAAAATTCCCTATAATATGCTGTTTTATGTTCTATGGGGGGGTCATGCTTCAACCTGATTGGGGGGTTGTTGTGGGTGGGGGAGCGGGGGAGGGGAGGGCTTTTATTGTTTTTGTTGTGTATTGCCAAGTAACAGAATGATGATTGTAGTTGAGACAAAGACGCACATTTGCTGGTCAAGCTTTAGCATTGATATACATGTGACCTTATTGTTGCACACGAGACGAAAGTGAACTGTTTGACATGGAACATTCACGGACTAAACGACAGTAGGAAATCTAGGTTGGTGCATGCCTACCTTACCAGACATAACATAGATCTATGCCTGTTGCAAGAGACTCATCTCCGCTCCCAGCCCTCTGCAAAACTTAGACACAGGCGCTGGGGTGCAGTATATGCATCAGTCTATTCCAACTACTCTAGAGGGGTGGCGGTGCTGATAAAGAGAGGCCTAGACTGGAGGGAAAGGGAAATACACACGGACCCAGACGGATGTTACATCATCTTGCTGGGACAGTTGGGGAGTATCTTGAGGACCATTGTGGTGGTATATGGACCTAACACAGACTCCCCCGATTTTTTTCAGGAGTTGTGGGCCAAAGTTAGAACCACTGGCTGCACCACGGTTTTGTGGGGGGGGGACTTCAATGCCATCCTAAATGATGACCTGGATAGACAAGGCACGGCAAGGACACACCATCCTGCGACCAGCAGAGTGTTGAACTCCTTATTAGACGACGGGGACATGCTCGACATTTGGCGCCTACACAACACACTGACTAAAGAGGGCACATGCTTCTCCGAACATCATCGCGCCTGGTCCCGGTTAGACTATTGGTTACTGTCTAGGGATATGGCGGGCTGGGTGGTGGGAGTCAAGCACTTATCGAGGACTATTTCGGACCATTCGCCATGCTTGTTGACACTGTCTCTCCCTAACACTACACGGGGGCAATTCTCCTGGAGGCTGCCCCAACATGCACTTTTAGACGAGGCATTCAAGGAGGAAATAAGAGTTGTTATAACAGACTACTTTACGCTCAATACGGGGTCCGTCGACACTGAGGCTTCGCTGTGGGAAGCATTTAAGGTAGTCATTATGGGACAGTGTATATCCAGGCAGGCAGGCGTGCTCAAGGCTATCAGAAACACCCTATCCACGTTAGAGGCGCAAATTAAAGAGCTGGAAACGAGAATACATATTGGTGGTGAATCGGCTCTTCTGGCTGACTTAAAGGTTAAACTGTTAGAATATGAAGAGGAGGCACAGAGGGAAGTGAGATTTCTGGGGAAATACGCGGAAGCACATAGGTATGGAGAGGGGGACAGACCTGGGCGCACTCTCGCCGGTATGCTCCGCACCCCACGTTCCATGGCCTATGTACCTGAACTAGTGGGTAAAGAAGGACAAACGATTAGGGTACCCTTGGCTATTCTGAAGGAGTTCTCCTCTTTTTACGCCCATTTATATACAGCCACACAAACTGACTGTCCGGAAGGTTTGCAGGAGTTCTTAGATTCCCAGGCTTTGGTCTGGTTTAATGATCGACACAGAGAGTATATGCATTTACCATTCACGGTTGAAGATGTCACTGCTGTCATTAATGGCCTGCCCTTAGATAAGGCCCCTGGCTCAGATGGTTTGACGACCGCCTTTTTTAAAACGTATGCGGAGGAACTCGCCCCCAGACTCTTAGCGGTGTATGAGGAAGCGCATGACACAGGCATACTGCCACGGTCTATGCGCGAAGCAATCATTGTCACCTTGCTAAAGCCGGGAAAACTGGAAACCGACTTAGATTCTTATAGGCCTTTATCGCTAATTAATGTCGACGTTAAGATTTTGGCAAAATTGATAGCGAACAGACTGCAACCTACGCTCCCTATTATAGCTTTACCAGATCAATCGGGCTTCATACCCGGGAGGGCAACCTCGCACAACCTTAGAACGGTTTTCTCGGTTCTACATTATTTGCACCCCGATGTACAGGCGGCGGCGGTTTTTCTGGATGCGACAAAGGCCTTCGATTCGCTTGAATGGCCTTATTTATTTAAGATTCTGGAACGGATGGGTTTCGGCCCACTGTTTCTTAAATGGATCCAATTGCTGTACACTGCACCTATGGCCAGAGTGCGGGTGAATAATATTGTCTCTGATCCATTCCGGATAACGCGTGGTACGAGGCAGGGTTGCCCGCTGTCGCCCCTATTATTCGCCATCGCAATGGAGCCGTTAGCGGCACGCATCAGGCAACACCACACAGACAAGGGTATAGGGTTCAGCGCGCGCATATTATTGATTTTGCTCAACGCGGATGATATTACGTTGTATATTCTTAACCCTGAACGTCATCTCGACATAGTGTTGAGAGAATTCATCAGATTCGGGGGGCTT
The DNA here is from genome assembly GCA_963921515.1 of Calotriton arnoldi. Taxonomy (NCBI): domain Eukaryota; kingdom Metazoa; phylum Chordata; class Amphibia; order Caudata; family Salamandridae; genus Calotriton; species Calotriton arnoldi. The sequence continues at coordinate 273,592 of CAWUFW010008126.1, forward strand.
TCTGGTGTAACCATTAATTGGGCTAAATCTGTGATCTTCCCCCTAACCGACAACACCAGGGCAGTGACCTCGGAATTCCCGACAAAATGGGAACTAGAAAAAGTGAAGTATTTGGGTATTTGGATCAGTCGAGACCTACAAGAAATTTGGAACTTGAATTATGGCAGGACCATTGTATGGTTGGAGGAAAAGGTAAATCTATGGGCTAAACTCCCACTATCCCTTGCAGGCAAAATCGCATTGGTCAAAATGATCATCCTGCCTAAATTTCTATATCTCTTTGTGAACCTACCAATTATACTCACCCAATCCTTCTTCAAAACACTGCGATCTTTATTGATATCGTTGGTATGGGCGGGAGGACAGGCCCGGGTATCATGGGAACTAGTGTCGCTACCGACTAAACAGGGTGGTCTGGGCGCTCCGGAGATGAAACTTTACGCGCTATGTGCGCAGGCGCAATTCCTGCATTACTGGGTGCATCCGACGCCATTCCAACCTCACGTGGCAGTGGAGGCGGACGCGGTGGCTCCTGTTCCTCTTAGGGTGGCATTATATCAGTCCTATAGGCGTCCCAAAGAAGACATTGATACCCCGGAAACCCTAAGATGGGCTTGGGATGGACTGCGAAGAAGGGCAGGTGCTCGGATATTGTATGCTCCCTCTATTCCCCTGGTACAAAATCCTATGCTACCCAACATTAGAGATGAAATAAACAATAAAGTGGCACAAAGGATGTCTCTCCATACATTTGCGGATCTGTACCCTGAGGGGACTTTTAGAGGCCCTCCAGTAGCAGAAGAAGGGCAAACAGTGCACTTCGGTGAGTCATTTCTGTATCACAAACTACGGGCCGCCTGTAGGGAATTACATAGTGACTTCCCCTCCCAGCCAACCCCACTGAATGCTCTGGAAAATCTTTTGCGGGCACCATCTTCTCACAAGCTCATAACCAGACTGTACACGAATATGCAAACTGACGCCCCTGTGGCCACTTCTAACGCTCGACAAAAATGGACTGACGAAATATCACCCCCACTGTCTGACGACGAGTGGTCATACTGCTGTGCCCAAATGACCAAATTGTCACCCAATTATAAACTTAGGCTAATTCACTTCAAATTTCTACATCGCTATTACAGAACGCCCATTAGTCTACATAGAATGGGACTCAGAGAGGACGACTGTTGCTGGCGATGCGGGGCTGCTGCCGCCTCTTTCTTGCACATGGCATGGGACTGCCCGGCCATCACTGAATATTGGCTTACGATTTTTGTAGCTATAAACCAGATTTTGGGGTTGTCACTGTCCCTATCCCCACTAATGGGCTTATTGGGATATGTGAGGGACACACACATTAAAAACGTAAACTACATGCACTACTGCTGCTCTTCGCTAAGCGTCAAATAGCCTTGCAATGGGGTAGGAGGAGAAAACCTACTATTAAAAACTGGATTAGAGAGGTCACATATGGTCAGACGCAACTGGCTACATTCTGGGAACTGATGCCACCCGCCTCTAGGCCTAAGGAAATCTGGGAGCCGTTTATTGATTGGGTCCGGGAGCAGTCAAGTGATCCTGTTGAGGAGTCACCAATGGGAATGATACGGGGCAGATAAGATGCTAAAAAGACTATAGGCTTAAATGGAAATGATACTGTTATTCTGTCTGGAATTTAATATGCACCATGGGATAGTCATTATACTCCACTGTCAGTTTAATCGCTGCTATGATATTCCGTCTAATTGTAAACGAACACGTCTTTCTCTAAAGTGGTATATACTGTTGTATTAGTGATGTTGATGTTTCACGCAATTATACAATCTCCTGTAATATTGTTCATATGGCAAATACACTGATTTTTTTTTGCTGTTGTTTCCCAAATTTGCAACTGTAATAAATTGAAAATCAATAAAGAAAATAAAAAAAAAAAGTATACTGTATTTGTTAAGCGAGGCAGATATCCCAAGTATCATCATTCATCACCTCAATGCCCATGGCATTTTTCCACCCGTGACCTAACTGCAGCATGGTTCAATTCGGTACTGCAGTGTTGGCTGTGCAATGTGCGTCTACTTCAGTTACTGCAGCATTACGAAATTTTCAATGCATTACAAACCAAAAACAAGGTGTGTTTCTCAGTGCCCACTCAGTCATCTCCTACTAGTACTTCACTCCATTATTCTTTCCTAAGTTCTGTCCCAGCCTACCCAAAAATTGAAAAATCCAGCCTTGGCATGTGTCTCATTTTTCTGGTATATATATCTTTCTTCTGGGAAGGATTCACCTCTGTTTCAATTTTTCCCTTTCATCATTCATCAATGACAGTGACTGGTCAAGCAAAAGCCTTTTCCTTCCCTGTACTGCAGTGCATAGGTTTTTCCCGTCTATTTACAGCAGACAGGATATCCGCGTTTATATGTGACATGTGTGTAGGAAGGTGGAATCTGACTATATGGTTGCCCCCACTTTTTTTATGGTGTTTTGCTGGTTTATAACTTAGTTGGACTGGGATCCTGCTATTCAGGGCCCCAGTCTATCTGATTTCTCTGTAAAAAGGTTTCCATGTGCCTTAGGCACATCTCTGATTGGAATCTGGAGTGCCCTTATAAGTCCCTAGTATATGGTATACTATGTACCAAGGGCATAGGTACCTCAGAGGCCTACCAGGGGCTGCAGCATGTATTGTGCCACCCCTGGAAGGCCATCCAAACTGACACCACAGGTCTGCTACTGCAGCCTGGGTAAGGTGGTGCATGCACCCCTTACTGTGATATAGGTTACCTATATCACTACATACATACACACATATAAACCTATAAGTCACTCCTATGGCAGGCCTTATCAATCCTGAAGGCAGAGTGCGTGGTTCCTATGTGAGAGGGTGCCTCTGCATGAGCAGGGCCCCTCTGCAGCGTTCGGAGACCCTTCTCTGATGCTGTTTGTAGTGCAGCCTGACCATATACTCTTAAGCGCATTATAACCTCGCGTTAAATGCTAACTTTGGATTGGCTGCACCTAAACATGTCGTGTTTGGTGTCAAACATCTTGGAATACTACCCCCCCGCCAATTCTGGTGGCGGGGGTAGCATTCCACCCTTCTAGAGGAGAGACATGTTAACCCTGGCCTGGCCGGTAACTTCTTTCTAAAGCCTGGCATCACAAAATGGATGCTACTGCCACAGACACAAGTCTGGCCTCCTGCTGCTGGACGAAACTCCGGCAGGGGAGGCCTGGACAATAGGTTTCCTGTCCCAGGGAGGTGTGACCACCTCCCCAGACAGGATAATGTGTATTGGTGCTGGGCGGGAGCACTTTCGGGTGCTTTGAAGTCCTGCACTGTGGGCACATTTGGTGTCCCTGTGCATACCCCAGTTCAAACCGGATCAGGGGCTTGCAGCCCCTGCTTTGGCGTGAACTGGACAAAGGAAAGGGTGTAGCCACCCCTCTGCCCTGACCCACCCATAGGTGGGGCCACAGAGTAGTCCAACCCCTATCTTTAGTATAAAGATAGGAACCCAGTCCTTAGGACTTTAGATTATACCTGGACGAAACTCTGAAACTGAATCCTGGACCTTCGACGCTCTACGACAAGATTAGAGGACTGAAGAATCTCCCTTGGGGTCAAGGAGTGACTCCCCTGCTTGGCAGGCACCAAAGAAGCATCTGTCCGGTTCGCATTTCTGAAGCTCCCGTCGGACGCCGAAGTCATCGCATCACCAGAGGTGGATTCTCAGACTTCCCGAGGCTACCCTGAGTCCCCAGCAAAGCTGAGGCCCATGGCTATCGTGGGTGACTTAAGACCGTGACCCCTGGACACCGAGCATATTTGCAAGTGCATCATCTTCTGGGTCTCCCAAGAAGTCGTGCTTTGGGCTCCGAGTAGCCCTAGCCTCCAGCACCACCTGCACCGAAGATCACTGGCCCCCACTCCACGAGTGTCCTGTAAGCCAGCTCCACGTGCGGCGTCATGAGGCTCCTTCGCGGTCGCTAGCCCGTTGGCTAGTAGCCCTTAACGAAGGCCAATCCGTTTCTTACTTGGCATCCTGGTTGCCCCAGGCCTGCCCTCACTTACCCTTGCTGGGTGAGTTCCACAGACCTTGCTGGTCTACACCATCGACGATCTACATCTTATCAAGACTTGCCGTTGCCAAGGCTTGTTGGGTCCAATCCGGTCGCCGACACCTCAGCACTCGACAGACATCGTGTACCAGCCCGAATCCTGCTCCTGGTCACCGACAACGCCTCCCGGACCTCGTGGCTGAAGAGTCAAGACGACCGTCAACGCACCTGAAGCACTCGACATCGGTGGGCATCTGTCCATCACCTTCCTGGTCACTGGCTAGTGACCCAGACTCTGTCCCCTCTGCTTTCAGGTTCTTCAGAACTCCGATCCGCTCTTGGATCCACCCGGACACTTTTCTCTTGGCCGCCAGCAGCACTTTGCAGCAGATCGCCATTCGAATCGACGACGAAACCCGACCCCGAAAGGCACCTATGCACCCGGCTTCCCTGGGTGAGGTAACACGAGTACTCCGGTGCTCCCGTGGGTAGAGACTCTTCAAAGTCCTAGATCTCAAAGGGTTTTGTCCTAGTCCTCTTTTAAGTGTCCCTTTTCTCTATTTTCCTGATCCCGACTTTCTCCATAGAAGTCAACGGCGTATCGCGGTTGTGTATTTACACTGCACGCGTCTCCCGTAGGTCCCCTGTGTCACTACCTTGGGTGGTTCCTTGTGGTCCAAGCACTTCTAGAGGCTCTAGGCCTAGTGTCTAGTTCAGTCGTGGTTCGCATACCACTTTATTGGTATATGGTTTGGTACGCCCCTAGGGCCCAAACGTGTATTTGTGCTATTACTGTGATTTAATATCTTATAACTTATGTACTTCGAACTCTAGCCTCATAAAGAGACTAGAGGGGTGTGTTTAGTAATAAATACATATATTTTGAATATATACCTGGTGTGGTGCTCTTTCATTTGGTCACTCAAGAGATTATAGACTGGTAAAACAAGCTGCTTTACATTCCTTCAAGACTTAGCCTGAAGGCTGCTCTCCATAGCTACCACTAGGATAGCTTTCAATAAGGTTGTCTTTAACCTATCTCCAATAAGGGGTTGTTTGGACTGGTGCAAGATGCCCACTATAATTAGTGGACAGCATATGCCAGGCCAACTTCTCACATTGGTGTGCAGCGTGTGGGATTCCAGCTTGCTATTGTTTTACCAGATAATCTCAATTGAATTGATCAACTGAAAACCACTAAAGGTACCTAAGGTACATATAATAAGCTTAGAATACAGTAAGTTCTACTGAACTTAGAGTTGTGTGTTAAGGGATAGCACAACCCTTTCTACAACTCAAGAGAGTTTAGTAGGCCACACTAGAGTAGGTAGTGCATACACCACACCACACTAGTAATGTCTTTAAGGGTAGGATCTAAAGAATCCTTGCAGGAAGCCACTGAGCTTCCACCCTCCAAGTATGATACACTCCCATTCTTGGAATTGAGAGCTTTATGCAACTTGAGAAAAATAAGGACAGGCCAAAGTCCCACCACCCAACACCTTAAAGAGTTGTTGGTGGCTTATGACCTTAGTAAGCCCTTGGGGACTGAAGGTGTAGGAGCTGAGGGTGGGGCAGAAGATGAGGATGGGACCAGGGGTAGAAATACCCCCAGCCCCCTCTGAAACTGGCCAGGAGGGTGAAAATGACCCTGACCTGGATAACCCAATCCCTCCTGAGGAAGATGAAGAGGATAATCAGGATGATGCCCTCTTTGTCCCCCAGGAAGGATTAAGAGTGTGCCCAGAAAGTCTAGATCTCCTTCTCAGGAGTCTAACCACTCTGGCACCTCAATAGGGAGCTCTGTCTCTTCTCATAGGAGGGAATCCTCTCATGAGAGGAGAACAAGGCTGATTCAATATGAGGAAGCTCAGCTTGAACTCAGAAGGAAGCAAGTAGCCTTAGACAGGGAGTCCCTAGATCTCTTTAGAGAGAAAAGAAAGTTGGGACTAGAGTCCCATGGTGGCAGCAATATCCCTACAGATAGGGAAAGGTCTTATGACCATAGAAACCTAAACAAGATTGTCCCTCCCTACCAGAGTGGGGATGACATCCACAAATGGATAACTGCACTGGAGAGGGCCTGTAAAGTTCAGAAGGTTCCCCAGAGGCAGTGGGCAGCAATCTTGTGGCTCTCCTTTGCAGACAAAGGTAGAGACAAGCTCCTCACTGTAAGAGAAGAGGATGCTGACAATTACACAGTCTTGAAGAGTGCTCTGATAGATGGGTTTGGCCTAACCACTGAACAGTATAGGTTGAAGTTCAGAGACACCCAAAAAGCTCAGACTCAAGACTGGGTTGATTTTGTAGATTGTGCTACAAAGGCTCTGGAAGGTTGGATACATGGCAACAAAGTGCATGACTTTTTAGGATTGTACAATTTGATTATGAGGGAGCAGATCCTTAATAATTGTCAAAACCAGCTTTTGCACCAGTATCTGGTGGACTCTGATCTGACCTCTCCCCAAGAATTGGGAAAGAAGGCAGACAAATGGGTCAGAACCAGAGTAAAGACTAAAAATCAGGGTGGTGACCAGAAGAAAGATTCTACTAAGTCCCAAGAGAAAGGTGGGGATAAATCTAAGGATAAGTCCACTACAGGGCCCCAAAATTCCTCTTCTGGGGGTGGGTCCCAAACTCCTTCCTCTCCTGAAAAGAAACCATATTGCCATGTCTGTAAAAAGCCTGGGCACTGGAAATCTGATCCCAGTTGCCCCAGGATTGGCAATAAAGAAAATGTTCCCCCAGCAACTACTACCCCCCTCCTGGTACTACCAGTAGTAATCCTCCAGTTGGGAGTAGTGCACCCAAAAAGTTAGGTGCTTTTGCAACAGGAACAGAGGTGGGCCCTGGTTCAGACAGGGACCCCTCAACAGACTCCTCTGACTCTGATGGTGGTGTAGGATTTGCCACCTTTACCATGGGTCCCACAGCAATGGGCAGGTACAGACTGGAGCCAATGATTAATGGTCAGAAAGCTGTGGCATTTAGGGACACAGGGGCTAGTGTCACCATGGTGGCAGGGAAACTAGTCCCCCTCACCAGCTTTTACCTGAGTTTAAATACCAGGTGACCAACATTGATGGTGTCAGAACAGATCACCCCATGGCCATAGTCAATCTCAGCTGGGAGGGGGTCACAGGCCCAAAGAGAGTGGCAGTGTCCCCCACCTTACCTGTAGATTGCCTGATGGGCAATGATCTGGAGATTTCAGCCTGGGCTGAAGTTGAACACCAAACCCACCTTAGGATGTTGGGCGTCCCTGTAAAGGTTAGTGGGGCTGTAATGGCCACAGCCCCAGCCCAAGAATTTGGAGAGATGGAGCCTGAAAGAATGGCCCACTCTCCCCCAAAAGAGAGCACAAGGGTTGAAGAAAAGTCGTCTTCCCTCCAGACAGTAGGTAAGGGTCAGCCTCCTCAGGGAACTGACCCTACCCCTAGTGAAGGAACTGCCCCAGAGGTAGTCAGGCCTGGCCTGGCCACACCCCTGATGGCAGAGGACCCTTCCTAGGTGGTACCCAGTCTGGAGCAGGTAACCTGCCCCTCTCTACCCTGCCTCAGCCAGCCCAGGGCTGCAGAGGTCAGGGAGGTCAGTGGACCCCCAGGGCCCCCTGTCCAGAGGAACCCCCATCAGCAGATTAGGGGCACCCAGTCTAGTAGCCCTAGCCAGGTGAAAACTCCTCTACACACTGAGGGATCCCCCATGCCTTTATGTAGGGACCTCCCCCAGAAGGACTCTGGTAGGCAAGGGCAAACCTGGGACCTGAAGGTTCCAAACCTGCCCTGTCCCTCCAGTAGTCCATCCAAAGGGACCCAACCCCCAGCTGTAGGCAGCCAAAGGTTGACCCTTAGAGCAAAGTGCAACTCAGTCATGGAAAGACAGGCATACATGGTGACCAGTGATCTGAGGAAGCTGAGGCCAACATTCCTAGGGCCTCACTTCCCTACTCAGACACCTCACCAGCCTTGTACTTTACCTAAGCACACCACAGGTAGTGATTCCCCATGGTGGAGACCCTCTCATACCCTTAGGGTGAGGGATTGCTTAGTGGACCATAAGACAGGGGGCAACCATGCTAGTGCAGGTGCTTCCTTATATGACCACTTAGTCAATGAAGGCTCAACTGGCCAAGGTTAGCCTTATCTCCTTTCGTTTGGGGGGTTATGTAGGAAGGTGGAATCTGACTATATGGTTGCCCCCACTTTTTTATGGTGTTTTGCTGGTTTATGACTTAGTTGGACTGGGATCCTGCTAGTCAGGGCCCCAGTCTATCTGCTTTCTCTGTAAAAGGTTTCCATGTGCCTTAGGCACATTTCTGATTGGAATCTGGAGTGCCCTTATAAGTCCCTAGTATATGGTATACTATGTACCAAGGGCATAGGTACCTCAGAGGCCTACCAGGGGCTGCAGCATGTATTGTGCCACCCCTGGAAGGCCATCCAAACTGACACCACAGGTCTGCTACTGCAGCCTGGGTAAGGTGGTGCATGCACCCCTTACTGTGATATAGGTTACCTATATCACTACATACATACACACATATAAACCTATAAGTCACTCCTATGGCAGGCCTTATCAATCCTGAAGGCAGAGTGCATGGTTCCTATGTGAGGGGGTGCCTCTGCATGAGCAGGGCCCCTCTGCAGCGTTCGGAGACCCTTCTCTGATGCTGTTTGTAGTGCAGCCTGACTAAACAATGAGAGAGCAAGGGAAAAATGGGGTGCGTCCGTATCCCCGGTATAATGATATCTGAAACAAAAAGGACGAACCCTCAATGTGGATGTGGTACAATCACTGGTTAAGTTAGTACATGGACCCACTAGGTTTGTTTAAAAGACCCCTCACACACCAACCTGGTTGGTGTCATGCTTCATCATTGGGGTCCCAACCGGGTGGCCGAATGCCGCCCGGTTGTGCTACAACGCCTGATTACAGCGGAGCTGGTTGGTGTATATGTGAGATGTGATGTAAATTAAAAATATCTCTGAGAATCCTTGCCTGTAAACTTTTATTAGTGGCGGCTCAGGATATGGTTAAAAATAAGTGTGGTGCAACTAGAATTGTTATCCCTAGTTGACTAAGTGTGTGGTCAACATGTTTCAGCCCACAATGGGAAGTACGAGGGCTTTCTTCAGGACCGTGTGGTGAAAAAGTGAGTGGCAAAGTGAGTAGTGCCATGTGAAAAGAGTAAAATGGTACCTACACACGCGCTAAGGTGTGTGGACTAAATGTCTCCGTACTTACGGACACAAAAAAACCTGTGGGAAGAAAGAGACAGCACAAGACATATATAAGCATTATTATTAAGCAACATAAAATGCAATCTTACATCGGTACTATGGGCTGGTACATGGACCGACCCTGTGATTGTACACATGGTTTAAAGAGTCGTGAAAACATGCTGCATGCGAAGAGTGACAAGCAGCCTATGTTGATCGCACCAGTTTTATAGATGCTAAGAAGCTGTGAAGCTCCCAGTGAGATCGAGTCGCTACATTTGTTCAGAGTGGTGAACTGGACATAAATAGTCAGAAGTCGGCACTCTAGAACTGTGGATGATCCAAAACCACCGTAAATGGTGGACATGTGGGGCACTGTGCAGAAGAAATCTACAGTGGCGGTAGTGCCTATCAAGTGTGGACACATGTAGTCATGCGGTGCGTGCAGCAGTACTAATTGACTCTAGTGATCACGCAGCGCGCTGGGACTATATTAAAAACAGTTAAAAAGGAGAACTTCTGTGGGCAACGCTATACATTGAGGCATAATTACACTATGTGTGAAATTGGGCAGCCGATCGGGACTCGGGAAGGGTCACATCCGATGACCGAATCTGGAGAAAAGAGAAATATGGAGTAAGCACGGAAGCACGAGTGTGCTTAAATGCTGCTGTGGAAAAAGGAGAAAGTTACGCAACCTTACTTGGTATCGAGAAGGAACCTGACTGAGAACCTAGTGCGGTATCCCTGCATCCCGGCTGGTGAGTAACCCGGGAGGAAAGAAGCTATTTAAGCCCATAGGCTCCATGGTGGACGTGCCGAAATGCTCGTGGAGGGAACGCTTTGCCATGCGCAGTCACTCGGCTATTACTGGGAGCCCTGGATGAGGCGGGTGCGCATGCGCAATGGTGCTGGTGTAAAATAGAAAAGAGGGCGGCCATATTGGAATGGTCCAGTAGTGGAAACGTGCTCCTTTAACTAAAAGCAGAATAACTAAGACTCTGAAGGAGAAAAAGAGCCCAAAGTAAGGAAACATGCACTAATAGTAATGCGAAGAAAGGGTGCATGGCAAGGTGTGCCAGGGGCCCAAAGTTGGGGCCTCAAAAAGAGTTATAAAGTCATGGGTAGATGGAAACTGTTATGTGGCGATACCATCACTACAAGGACTTAGCTATAGGAAGGATGCTCAATAGAACGTGGGCAAGAATATACTGAGAAGGGGATTATGTTCTCCTGAGACTGTTCCAAGGAATGTTGTCGTTGAGGCCAGTTTTGTCACTGGACAGGCGATAGACCCATCTTTGCTCCTTCTCCAGAAGGCGGCTCTCGATATTGGGTAGGCTAGGGTCCAGTGCTTCTATTATGACCCAGCGCATGTCATTGGTCGTGTGGCCCACTTCAATGAAGTGGTTTGTCATGCGGGTTGTGTTTCTTTTACAGCGTATGGTGCTGCGATGTTCGCAGATCCTGGTCTTGATCTTGCGATTAGTCATTAGTAGTGCAGCCTGACCATATACTCTTAAGCGCATTATAACCTCGCGTTAAATGCTAACTTTGGAATGGCTGCACCTAAACATGTCGTGTTTGGTGTCAAACATCTTGGAATACTACCCCCCCGCCAATTCTGGCGGCGGGAGTAGCATTCCACCCTTCTAGAGGAGAGACATGTTAACCCTGGCCTGGCCGGTAACTTCTTTCTAAAGCCTGGCATCACAAAATGGATGCTACTGCCACAGACACAAGTCTGGCCTCCTGCTGCTGGACGAAACTCCGGCAGGGGAGGCCTGGACAATAGGTTTCCTGTCCCAGGGAGGTGTGACCACCTCCCAGACAGGATAATGTGTATTGGGGCTGGGCGGGAGCACTTTCGGGTGCTTTGAAGTCCTGCACTGGGGGCACATTTGGTGTCCCTGTGCATACCCCAGTTCAAGCCGGATCAGGGGCTTGCAGCCCCTGCTTTAGCGCGAACTGGACAAAGGAAAGGGTGTAGCCACCCCTCTGCCCTGACCCACCCATAGGTGGGGCCACAGAGTAGTCCAACCCCTATCTTTAGTATAAAGATAGGAACCCAATCCTTAGGACTTTAGATTATACCTGGACGAAACTCTGAAACTGAATCCTGGACCTTCGACGCTCTACGACAAGATTAGAGGACTGAAGAATCTCCCTTGGGGTCAAGGAGTGACTCCCCTGCTTGGCAGGCACCAAGAAGCATCTGTCCGGTTCGCATTTCTGAAGCTCCCGTCGGACGCCGAAGTCATCGCATCACCAGAGGTGGATTCTCAGACTTTCCCGAGGCTACCCTGAGTCCCCAGCAAAGCTGAGGCCCGTGGCTATCGTGGGTGACTTAAGACCGTGACCCCTGGACACCGAGCACATTTGCAAGTGCATCATCTTCTGGGTCTCCCAAGAAGTCGTGCTTTGGGCTCCGAGTAGCCCTAGCCTCCAGCACCACCTGCACCGAAGATCACTGGCCCCCACTCCACGAGTGTCCTGTAAGCCAGCTCCACGTGCAGCGTCACGAGGCTCCTTCGCGGTCGCTAGCCCGTTGGCTAGTAGCTCTTAACGAAGGCCAATCCTTTTCTTACTTGGCATCCTGGTTGCTCCAGGCCTGCCCTCACTTACCCTCACTGGGTGAGTTCCACAGACCTTGCTGGTCTGCACCATCGACGATCTACATCTTAATTGAGACTTGCCGTTGCCAAGGCTTGTTGGGTCCAATCCGGTCGCCGACACCTCAGCACTCGACAAACATCGTGTACCAGCCCGAATCCTGCTCCTGGTCGCCGACAACGCCTCCCGGACCTCGTGGCTGAAGAGTCAAGACGACCGTCAACGCACCTGAAGCACTCGACATCGGTGGGCATCTGTCCATCGCCTTCCTGGTCACTGGCTAATGACCCAGACTCTGTCCCCTCTGCTTTCAGGTTCTTCAGAACTCCGATCCGCTCTTGGATCCACCCGGACACTTTTCTCTTGGCCGCCAGCAGCACTTTGCAGCAGATCGCCATTCGAATCGGCAGACGAAACCCGACCCCGAAAGGCACCTATGCACCCGGCTTCCCTGGGTGAGGTAACACGAGTACTCCGGTGCTCCCGTGGGTAGAGACTCTTCAAAGTCCTAGATCTCAAAGGGTTTTGTCCTAGTCCTCTTTTAAGTGTCCCTTTTCTCTATTTTTCCGATCCAGACTTTCTCCATAGAAGTCAACGGCGTATCGCGGTTGTGTATTTACACTGCACGCGTCTCCCGTAGGTCCCCTGTGTCACTACCTTGGGTGGTTCCTTGTGGTCCAAGCACTTCTAGAGGCTCTAGGCCTAGTGTCTAGTTCAGTCGTGGTTCGCATACCACTTTATTGGTATATGGTTTGAGTACGCCCCTAGGGCCCAAACGTGTATTTGTGCTATTACTGTGATTTAATATCTTATAACTTATGTACTTCGAACTCTAGCCTCATAAAGAGACTAGAGGGGTGTGTTTAGTAATAAATACATATATTTTGAATATATACCTGGTGTGGTGCTCTTTCATTTGGTCACTCAAGAGATTATAGACTGGTAAAACAAGCTGCTTTACATTCCTTCAAGACTTAGCCTGAAGGCTGCTCTCCATAGCTACCACTAGGATAGCTTTCAATAAGGTTGTCTTTAACCTATCTCCAATAAGGGGTTGTTTGGACTGGTGCAAGGTGCCCACTATAATTAGTGGACAGCATATGCCAGGCCAACTTCTCACAATGTGTGACAAAGTATTATTATTATTCATGTGTCTCTTTGGAGTTTGGGTAGAATTGAAAGGCAGTTGGAGAAGAGCAGGGCCATTGGAATTAAAGTAAGAAATAAATTGTTCAATACAGCTGCCCTATCTGCAGACTTCAGAGAGTACTAGACCCAACGCTAACATGATTCCATTAATGTTGCACAACAAGAATACTAATAATTGTGCTGCATATTTGCCTTACTCTTTAATGAACGGTAATTTTTATTTTTACACACAAATGAAATTCTTTAAATGAAAAAAACACTTTCATTCTGGTGGTATTCTGGCTTAATTCCTTGCAGTCAATGCTTTATGTGATGCATGTGTGGGGAAAACTTGGCCATGTGACTAATCACATCAAAATTTCCAGTGGCCCTAGGAGACCAGCAATGTTATGCTACTGTGCCACTATATGAACAAGTGTTTGCACTGAGCTTTTTTTACAATTTGTCTTTCTTATTTTTTTTTCGTTTCTGGATACAGCTACTACTCCTGCTGGTCTACCAACACGGCAGAATATAGCCGGCTGGCTGCAGCCCCACCAAATGGAGGCCATCCAGACTGCATATAGCTGCCTGGGGGCTTTGGAGCAGGAGGAGGAGATGGAGGCGGAGGCATGTGCCACTGCCCCCAATACCTCCAGCCTGCTGCCAGCACCTCCATCCCAGCCACGCCAGCACCACCGGCAGTCAGGATCCACCATTGCTGCTCCCCCATCATCATCCGGTGACTACCTCCTCTGGGGCTGTTTCGCTATGAAGTGGCACACATCCACCCCCAACTAGAGGCTCTATAGGCCCTTTTTAAAATATATTTTCTTTGGTGGGAGGGACATTTTTGGTGGGTGTGTTTGAGGATGGAAATTGGGTAGGGCAGTAGGGGCAATTTTGGACTTACTTTGGACATTGGTTGGGTAAATGTATTTTGTTTGGGGAGAGAGGTGGGCTAGTGGGTGGAGAGGGTGGGTTTTATTTGTCAAAAAATAAAAAATAAATGGGAATTGTTTATTCATATGTCTTTTGTCTTTGCACTGCTTTTTTCAATTGACAAAAAGCTGCCCTCTGAACAGTCAGATAACTGTACATCGACTTTTCCCCCTAGACTTTCCCTAGCTGATTCTGAAGTTCCTTGCCATATAATTATTTATTTGCCAGGTAACTTACTTTACTTATACACAAACAATACCCCACATCAGATTGGGAACAACACAGACTAGGTCTACCTTATTGCTTGAGGATGTTAGCTTTTTCAACACCATGCCAGTTATCAAAGTGAATATACCAGTTAGTTATACCCTTGTGCTAATACCCTCTGTAACTATATTGACCACTAGAGGGTATGCCTATGCCTATATTGCCTACAAGTTATATACATGAAAAAAATCTTAATCTTCAGTAGAAGTTTATAACTAAACTAGTTCACTTCACTTCTTAGTTCTCTTACCTGAATAGAAGCAGCAATGACTGCTACCTCTCTCAGTCTTCCAAAACCTTATTGCAGAGTTTCCCAAGGTGCCGCCTTAATGGTGGTGGTGTAAGTAGCCGGCTAGCGCGATAAGAGGGAAGACATCACAAGCGAGGTCCCACTCTCAGCTAGGTGAACTCCAACTATAGGATTAATCAGAAGGGTTATCCATTACAGGCAACTAGATTTAAAGAAAACAGAGAGTTAGTGGGTTATTTATATCTTATCAAAGACTGAGACAAGACTACCACCATGACACAAAGAAGACCTGATATTAAAACTAACAGTAGTAACTTCTGAGCAATGGGGAACTTTTTAATAAATTTATGAAAACAATTAAAACTAAACTTACAAAATCCTCGAATCAGGAGGAGTGGACTCAGGACAGGAGAATGTTAAGCGTGTGAGCAACACAAGGCCTGAAGGATGATGTTGACAAATGCTGTTATAACTATATATCTCTTTCTGCGTGTGTGGGTAAGTAGGGATTTGTATGGGCTTTTGCTCAGCAAAGAGGAGATCCCGCAGTCCGTTGGTGTCACCTTTACCACATCTGCCCCACCAAGCGTGAGTTCCATTTATGGTGTAAATTCATAAGTCATACCTCAATATATCACACAGCCTGGGGGAAGAGGTTTAGGGGTTTGATGAATGGATGGGAAAAGGGAGTTGGGGAAAGGTGTGACAAAGATAAATACTACACAACAACAATATTACTCACGGTGATGAGCAGCACGTAAGCATCATCGAACCAACATAGTTCTAAATATTATGATTGTAAAAAAAAATGATACTGTATATAAATGCCAAATTGAGGGGTTGAACCTGCATTCTTACGTCTTGGGTTCCTGGCTGAGCCGGTCCGATAAATTAAGCAAGAGTGTTATGGATCTTTTGCCTTTCATGTAGAAGAAAAGACCACCTGTGGACTGTAAAACAGAAACGATAGAATAGAGTCAGGGAGAAAGACAGAAGTTAAGCTTCATGAGGAGTGGACCAAGAGGCATAGCAAAAGCATAGGCTGCAGCAATCATTCATTATGACTCATGTGCGATTAACTGAGAAGTGAGAGCAATTTTACAACTAATCTCAGACAAGTAGCTGCATATACCTGACTGATCAATCTCACAACTGTCATAATATTAGGCGAGTGCATCTATCATGTGATGAAGTGACATCACATGTCTGTCTCCAGTTATAGGCCCCCCAACCACAACCACATAATAGAGGAGTTTGACATTTGAGCCAGCACACATTACTCAGCATTTCTCAATTCAACGCACCTCTCTCCAGTCCACAGGGCTGAGTAGGCTTCTTAGAGTCATCATCATGTTGGTTTGCCTTTGAAGTCAATAACTTCCTTCTTCTGGCTGTTGAGGTAGTCCTACCCTGAGTCTGACTCCGCGTAACAAATCAGTCTGACTCCCGACCCAAATGAGAGTGAGAGAGATAGACCTGTATTGTACTGCTGTTGATGAACAAGAAGAGAAAAAGTATTTGAGCATTTTGTGTAGATTTGTACTTCTTAACTAAACTGACTGGTCTCTGAAGAACCAGAAAAAAGTACAGCAAGAAGTAGACCATGCAAGTAAATCTAGCTAAGTGTGAAAGGGCCACTCACCTTCAGGCAAAATCACCCATCAGCCCCGAAACATTGCAAATCATCTAAATCGAGTTTACAAATTAGTTGAACACCCAGTGAGGGCCACCACATGAATGTAGCTCATAGTCATTTCCTATGGAAGCAACACATTGACAGTCTTGTAAATTAAATTATGTTAACTGGGGCATCCCTCCTAGGGAATGAAAGAAAGAAGGATAGACATGGGACGGAGGCAGGCATTGCCTCCAATGTCCTTGAAAGGAATGGGGAGGCTTCTTCACTGCTCACTGATCCAACTCCAATCTGCCATACATGTACCTAAATAGTGCGGCTGCATAAGTCTGACACAAAATATATAATGTTCTCCTAACTATATCCATTGTTTTTTGTTTGGCAAAGCAGTTAGGTGATAATTTGAAAGTTCTATGGTGGCCTACTCAGTCAGGGAAGTAGAGTTTGTCCTTAAATCAGGTGGTTTGCCCAGACATAGGTCAGCTAATGCACTTGAGTCTGACCAATCACCCTCATTCTCCTCCACCTGTGGTTTTTCAGGAACAGTGCAATTGTGTGGTAGGAAGTGTTGGTTTATTTTAATCATAGTCAATCTCACCATGTTTTGAGGTGGGAAACTGGTCCTTCTCACTGTGACAACTATGCCAGCTGCACTGAACACACATTCAACAGACACACTGGCTATTGTACACGCCAGATATTTTATTGCCAGTCTGCTTAGCTCTGGCCATTGGTGCGTCTTCCCATACCAATAGATCAATGGGGTTTGATCCACGTAGACCTCTTTTGGATCATCCAGATAATCTTGGAACATCCTCTGAATGGTCATTGGTGCTGCCATTTGCTCGATCTCTTTTGCCTTTGCTTCTGCATTTGACTTCCGCCCTGCCACTTGAAACCAAGCCATTCCAGAGGTTGGGTCCGATTCTTCTGTCACTGTTCTTGTTGTTGCCGGTATTCTTGCTGCTAGTGTTGGCTGCTGTGACACAACAGCACTGCCCTCTCTGGAGGTAGAAGGCTGCATGCCAGAACTTCTGTCCAGGACTCTAACGGCCAGTCATTCTTCTTCCAGGTCGCTTGCTTGCTCAACAAGCCACATCTTGTATAGTGAAACATCCCCTACTGAAAAAGGAATGAAAGTGGGCAGTATTTTTTTGTACCATGGAACACGTATTGTGGCACAGACATACTCTTTGAATGACACAACGTCTCTTTGCAGCCTTGGATTAACAACTAAGCAAAGTAGTGAGCTCTCAACTGACTCATGCCCCTCTGCATTTGCACCGGTGAACCTTTGCAACACCTTTTCTAACTGTTCCTGAAGCAGATGCAACAACTGGATAGCTTGGCTCATCGTACTATCCTCCTTGCTGACTTCCTGTGTCAAAACCTCAAAAGGAAGAAGCATCTGTGTCAGGAATTTGACTATGCCCCATTTGTCTACCTCCATGGTCATGCTTTTCCCAGTTGCATCCCCTCTTCTTTGAATGACATAGTCATTAATCGGTTGGTATTGCTCAAACCGATGTTGCAACAATTAATAGGTCGAGTGTGTTGGACCTCCTGTATGAGGGCATTAACTGGTACTCTATTAACATGTTGAATGATCCTCCCCTGCTTACACAAGCGTCATAGAATGTATGCGCAATTAAACAGGCGTAGGGCTCATAGTGTTCCTTCAAGAATCCCACCTTACTGACTCTGAAGCCACAAAGATGCGTAAGAAGTGGAAGGGTCAAATTTTTTCCACTTCATATTCTGCCTTTGCCAGGGGTGCGACAATTTGGGTCAGAGGCAGGATCCCATTCGTTGCTCTAGAGCAACGCATAGACCCCCAGGGCTGGTATACTTTAGTATGTGGAGCACTAGATGGCACGCAGGTGATATTGGGGAGCATCTACGCCCTTAATTTCGACCAAGATAAATTCCTGAACAGCATTAACACTGTGTTGGCAGATTGGGCGATACACCCATGGATCCTAGGCGGTGACTGCAATGCGGTCATGGACACAGTCTTGGACCGTTCACATCCCCCGGTCTCAGGAGCGGGATCCCTTAAGCAAGCTGAGACATTGTTTAGGTGGTCAGAGGGATGGGCGATTGGAGATGTCTGGCGTCTTAAAAATCCAAACAATAGGGAGTACTCATTCTTCTCCCCGACCCATCAGTTACACACAAGAATAGACAGGATATTTTGTTCTACATCACTCACAGCGCAGGTCACGCATACTACTCACCTAGGCAAATCTCTGACCATAACCCACTGGAACTAACCCTGGCCTGGGGTGTAACCCCCACCCCGGTCCCTACCTGGAAACTATGGCCTCAAATGCTGGAGGACCCGATATTTAAGAGCACACTGGCAGTTGGTATTACGAATTACTTTTCAGAAAACGCCGGAACTGCCTCCACAAGACACATAGAATGGGATGCGTTTAAAACCATGGTCATGGGCATAGCTATCAGCACCACTGCAGGGGCACAACAAGAGATACATAATAACCTCAAATCCCTGGAAAATAGCTTAAACGTTTTGGAGCAAGAAGCGGCACAGGAACCCATTAAGGCAACAGAACTACAAGAGGCGCGTATCAAACACGCCGAACTGCTGGAAAACCTCAGAGTGATAGACTATAAATCTTACACTCAGCTAAAGCACACTGAGGCGGATAAATCTGGTGCACTGCTGGCACGCATCTTACGTGACGCGCCTCCCACCGTAGTCATACATGAGATCATCACTCCAGAGGGAGAACGGGCCACCACCGAACGTGACATCAATGATGCCTTTTATAATTATTATGGGACCCTATATAAAGCCCCAACGCAACAGGCAGAAGATACATAGGATGCCTTTTTTTCAAGATCTAACATTTCCTCAGTTAGACCGCGCTGCTCAAGATACTCTGTCAGGCCCCATCACGAGGTCGGAAATTAAAGAGGCTATACGGGCGCTACCATGTAATAAGGCTCCCGGCCTAGATGGGTTACCGATAGAATTCTTTGACACATTCGCAGATTCTATGGTCCCACAACTCGAACAATTATATAAAACTGCGCTGGAAACAGAATCCCTCCCCTCCACTACGATGCAGGCATTGGTAGTATCTCTCCCTAAACCGGGCCGCCCAGCCACAGACATCTCAGGATACCGCCCCCTCTCTCTACTTGCCACAGAATACAAAATACTGAGTAAAATCCTGGCACTTCGCCTTCTCCCATATCTACAGCGTTTGGTTCATACTGACCAATGTGGCTTTGTACCTACGCGCAGCACATCACTAAATATCCGCCGCTTATACCATATCATGGGGACAGTATCCACAGCGGACCACAACGCAGGCTGTATCATATTAGACCTAAAACAGGCTTTTGACACCCTCCACTTGGAATACATGATGAAATCATTAAGGAAATTTGGTATACCACCAGCATATTTGAAGTGGGTGCGATTACTATACACGACCCCCACGGTGAGGGCCCGCACAGGATGTCATTTATCCCATACATATCCGGTAGGCAGAGGCACCCGACAAGGATGCCCCTTGTCGCCCTTGCTATTCGCGCTCGCGCTAGAGCCCCTGGCCATTAAATTACGGTCTGAAGTGGAACACGTGGGAATTAAACTAGGACATTTTACACATGTAATGTCGGCATATGCGGACGACATCATTATATATGCCAAAGACCTGATTAATGCAATGGGGCCCATCCCAGGAATATTTAATCAATTCGAATTGCTTTCTGGTCTGGCTATAAATGAGGCAAAATCACAGGCATTCTTTTTCCGACCCGACCTGACCTGCACCCAGATACCGTACAATTTGGACAACTTTCCCTTTCGGTAGCGCACCACACATTTAAATATCTAGGTATACACGTCTACAGAGAAGCGCAAGACCTAATAGAATGTAACTTGAACAGGCTATTAGGTCACTTCGCTCCCAAACAAACTTCTGGACCTCATTACCATTATCAGTGATGGGCCGGGTGGCTATCTCCAAAATGGTAATTCTTCCACGATTACTATATTATTTTACGAACTTACCGGTGACAATTCCCGCTCCCATATTTAAAACATTAGACACTTTACTTTCTGACCTAATATGGGGGACAGGCCGACGGAGGGTAAGCATTGCCAAACTACAATTAGAGACCGACAAGGGTGGACTAGGAGCTCCTGATTTCCGTGCCTATTGCTAAGCGAGCCAGCTACAGTGGCTGGCTTATTGGTTGGCAGGACGCAATGTACATGAGGTGGGGTATACAGCCCGTGACATTAATCGTGGAGTTCTCCACACTTTGATACTGCCCCGCACAAAAATCCCACAGAGCGCACCAACACTGTTACGCACTGCACTTCTGTATTGGCATAGGGTGCTACAATACACGCACAGGAATATCCCGTACGCTAATAATATACCACTGTTGGGTATCCCTACATTCACGGGCTTGATTAGCACCCGTAATATATGCTGTTGGGCTGAGGATGGGGTTAATACGGTGGGAGTGCTCTTCAATAACGGTACCCTCATGGATCATGAGAATTTCACTAGGGAAAATGGGGTTGCGGGCAACCTATATATGACACACGCAGCGATCCTTGCCTACGTTAAGAAGCACTGGGCCCCAACCAGAGAAGAGCCCCAAACACACGAGCTCACGCAGGCACTTTATCTAATGGGTACGGGACGTCATCTCACGAGATGGTTATATCGTGCCATTAGGGCACAAGCTGGGATCCCCCTCACTGTCCTCCGTAATAAGTGGTCCGAGGATCTAGGGAGGGATCTAACGGACAGGGAGTGGGTCACATTGCTGGAGTACCCCAAAAAAGTGCATCGCAATGCAAAGTTTAAATTCATACAATCTATGATATTACATACCTCACCCCACACCGATTACACACTTATGTTTCCGGACGCTGAACACCACTGCCCTAGATGCAGGCTAGAAAACGCTGACATTCTACATATGCTATGGGCATGCCCAAAACTGGCTGAATTCTGGGCGGAGGTGATCCGGAGTCTAAAAACCACAACCGGTGTCCCTATAGAGCAGATAGTAGATGGCTGTGTGCTTGGTTTGCGATGCCGCCCCAAATCACAGAAGGTGCAAACCCATTTTATTGACTTACCGGTACTGATTGCCAAATGTGCCATCACTATGCGGTGGAAATCGGTGAGAGCCCCATTAGTGTACACTTGGCATGGAGAGGTGGTGCTCTGGGGAAGTGCGGAAGGTGCTGCCATCAGGCGGGAGGAGGCCCGAGGCCTACGTAAGACCCTAATATCAATGGAATGGGACCTTTTAATGGAAGCATTTAAAGCCCTAGAACCTATGCCAGTTCCCAGAGTAGATGGTGCATAATATTGGTGCTATCACTTACCGTAATTTCTTATAATGTTACTGACCCCAGAACGACATACGCATAAAACATGATTGGCTGCACTCCGTAGCATATATACATGTCTCTATGGATACAAAGTGGAAACTAGGGTGGATTCAATCGCTCACTGTTCTATCTGGGGTAGAGCCAGTAAGGGGGGTGGGGGGTAATGAAGTAGAAATGTTGTGTTAATATATAAACACTTATATATGGTTTCACTATACCAGGTATTATTGTTAACATATACATACAGTACAACCTATACCGTCGGAGTATGCTGTCAATGGCTGGATATTAATCGATGATTGCTAGTTAAGTTTCGCAATACTATTTGCAATGTACTGATAACTCTCGATGCATGTATGTATTCATTTTGCTTTTATTGCACAAAGAAAAAGAAAAAACTTAATAAAGTGTGTTTAAAAAAAAAAAAAGAATGTTCCTCCCTTGCTTTGGGCTTTAAAGAATGACTGAAATGAGTGCATATTTTTCTGCGCTCGTCAGTATGGTGCTGACTATGCTTTCGTTTTTAAGAAGGTCTTGCACAATTAGGTTGATGCAATGCAATTCGCCAAACACAGGATCCTGAAATAGCCACCATCTGTAACGACCGCGTTGTAATTCCCTGCGGGGAAAGGTTTTCGTTCTAAACAATGTTTACCTTTTAAAACATGTCTCAGGCCTGCCATTGCAGCCTTTGCGCAATTTTAAACTACCAAAATAAAACTTTTGCCAAGCCTAAACCTTCCTTTTTAATACCTTAGTCAGCAGGGTCACCCCCAAACTGTTTGCCTTCTCCTCTCTTGTTTTGCTGAATTATATTTTATTGGCTTTAGGAATCGGTGCACTTTACCACTGCTAACCAGTGCTAAGGTGATTGTACCCACTCTTCTAAAACCCAGTAAAAATGGCTTATGCCAAATTGGCATCTTTAATTTATTTATAAGTCCCCAGTATAGTGGTATACCATATATCCAGGGCTGGTAAATTAAATGCCACTGGTGGGCCTGCAGTACATACTGTGCCACCCACTTACGTAGCCCTGTAAAACATATGTCAGGCCTGCCAATTCGACTTGGCAAAATAAACCTTTTGCCAAGACTACAACTCCCTTTCTAATACCTGTAAGTCACCCCAAGGGTAGGACCTAAACAACCCATAGGGCATGGAACATTGTATTTAAAAAGTTGGACATGTACTTTTAAGTTTTACATGACCTGGTAACAAAAAGCCCTTAAATTAGTTTTTCACTACTGTGAGGTCTACCTCTCCCATATGATATCATTAGGTCACCTTATTACATTTAATAAGTGATCATTTTTGTTTGGGAACAGGCAGAAATATCATGTTTGGTCTCAAAAGAATTGTAATTTAAAACCCTCTTTATTAGTAAAGTCAGATTTCATGTCCCAATTCTGAAAATGCCACTTTTAGAAAGTTGGCATTTTCTTGTCCTAGTTTTGTGGGATAACTGTTCTAGTAAAATGTTGCAAATGTTTAGAAAATGTGCGTGAGCCTAGGAAGAAGAATATCGGGATTTCCTCTGCTGAAAGACGATGATGACAGCTTGGGTCTAACAAAGAACTTTTGAAAGTTAGGTGCCATGGAAGTGGTGTGACTGAACACCCTATGTTCCTGGACCAATGAGAACTGTGAAATGTCTGGACCTTTGATACAAATTAGGGATGGACTTTAACATTTAGGGTATAACTACTAGTGTTAGAATTTTCATGAAGGGAGAACATTTTTGGAGAGAGAACATTTTTGGGAGAGAGCATTTTGAGAGAGAGAGAGAGAGCTGTTTTCCTGTGAGGAGAGAGCTGTGTTGCTGTTTCCTTAAGCTTCTCTTTTAGGTGCTGCTGTCTGATCCTGACTCTTAAACTTTGCTCCTCATACCTTTGTGAGGTTGCCCAGTTTTCCCTTCCGGCCGGAGGGTTAGCTCTTCAGACTATTAGCACGCTGTGTTATAGTTTCCTCTAGGCTTGTATATTACTCTGAAACTGTATTGATCTTATTACAATGCTTCTTTTGCCTCTTCTCCTGTCCACTCACTCATGCTCGTTAAATGAGATGTTATTGTGAATTACTTACTTTCTTTGTGTGATGATCTATTATTCAAATGCTGTGTTAATTGATTGAACATTCATATTCTTAAGAAATAGATAAAAAGCAAAGTGATAAGTAAATCAGTCTGTCATTATTGATGATTATGGTTAATGTGATTTGTACATTGAGATATTTAGCTTGTTAGTAGAATATTCCCTTTGCTGTAGGTCCTCATAAGGGGGGTATTATCCGTCTTGACAATAGTCAATCCCTAACAACACTCAAAAGGTTCATCGGAGGACCAGTTATTATAGGTATGGGCCAAATTTAGCTTATGCGGGTAAAAGACAGATGGTTATTGAAATTGGTTATTGGTGGTAAAATAATTTTTTCCCCGCTTCCGCTGCATCAGATTTTGGTAGCAGAGGATGGTTTGTTTAGATTGATTATACTGGAAATTGATTAAGACGGAAATTATTTTCTTGATATTAATATTGTTGACGTACCTTTTTGTTATATGTTGTGGTCCGCCGTTTGACCTTAAGGAATTGAGTTAGCAGGTCCGCAGTAGGCCTAAGATCCCGGGATAAGCCTAAGGGCGAGTCTTAGTGTGGCATACACTAAGTAGAATTGCATTGTCTGCTGTTGATGCAGTGCTGAGCAATGGTCGTATTGTCAGTATTGTACAGGGAACTTTGAAGTTAGTATAGTGGAGATTTATTTGGGTACCTTCAGCACATCTGGAGAAGTCCTGAAAGTTTTCACTTGATTGAGAGTAGAATCGCGCTGGTCGAGATTTTTCTGGAAGCGGAAGAATTCTTAGAGTGAATTGTATCTATCTTTATCTTAGTGGAGCAGCCAAGCTGAATTGTTTTTATGTGGTCTAATCTTGTTTTGTCTTAAAAAGTTATTTAAAAATTGTTGCCGTTAACTTTGGAGGGTCAGTCGCAGGAGTTATACTGACGTCACAAAGAGCCGCGCTGACATTGGTCAGTTAGTATGAATCATCATGAAAGTGTTGTGTTGTTATTGGTTGGTTGGTGTGAGTCGTGCTGGTATTGGTCAGGGTGAACTAATCAGATTTGTTAGAAGCACGGAAGGAGTTCTTAAATAGGTTTTAGTGAACGCGACAATATAAAGTTATTAAAATTGTTGAAAACCTTGTTTAGAAAGGATGAGCCTATACCCATTAGAGAGGGAATCCCTGTAACTCCTGAGGGTACGCCTGCTTCTTATATGTCATTGGAAAGGGGTTACCATACGTGTACATGGTTGGAAAATTGGATGAAGTATTCAGAAGGAGATGGTATTTTAGCATTTCCAGAGTATGGTACTTTTAACACTAGAATTTTAGAGAATCTGAGATATCAGATGAATGATTTGAGTTTAAGTCCTAGACCTATGCAGTATGAAGCACTTGAAGAATGGGAACATGAGGCGTACAAAAGAGATAGAGACAGGACTGAGAATAGATATAGAAACACTGTGAGTAGATACTCAGAAGCTAAATGGGTTGCGCAGATGAAAAAATGGAGAAGGGATGTAGTGGCAATGGGTGAAGGAATGTATTCGGTTGTGGTAGTGGAGAATCAGGAAGGAGGAAAGAGTAAAAAGAAGAATGTTGAAGAACCAGAATCAGATCTGAATGAGGTAGATGATGAATTATTGGACGAATTATTATTGAACAGACCACCACTGTATCAGGAAGAACAAGAGAGACCTTCACCAAGTGCACCATTGATACAGATAGAAGTTCCTCAAGGGAAAAATACAAATGCAGTGAGTCAGGCAAAAAAAGTTTTAACACAGAGAATTACTCAGTTGAATTTAAATGCAGATGCTTTGTCAGTTCCCATGACTATTGGTCCTGTAGTTCCACTATACAGTGATGGACAAAGTATTTCACAGGTACATGCTCTAACAGTGCCTGCAGTTTTAGATAAGACTTTTGTTCCCGTAGCGAATGATAGGACTAATAATGGTGCAAGTGAAACAGAGTCATTGATTGATGTTTCAGAGAGGTCAGTGGAAACCCCAAAACGTGGTGTGCAAATAGAACCAAGGCGATTGTTGCAGAATACAAAGGGAGTGACACCTATATCAGGAGGGTCGTTAGGGTCTTCGCCAGAGGAATTGAATGAATGGATTAGAGGAATAGTGTCTAATAAAGTTGAAATGAACATGGATGTAGGTAAATTAAAAGCGGAGTTGGAGGAAATGATTTGGGGTATGATCAGTCCAGAGAGATTGAGTAGGTAACAGGAAGAGGAGTTGATATTCTTGTGTAAGAACATTATGATGAGAGCAAGAAATCTTCATGAGAAGTTTACTGAATTTGCACAGACATATGGTGGGGTTATAGAAAAATCGAAGGCTTTACAAAAAACATACAGATTGGATTTCAGTGATAAAGATTTGGAGAATTTGAATACTTCAGGGAAGCGAATGCAAATTAAGGAGTTAATCAGTACATTGAGATGATGGGGTGAGCTGGATCGTTGGAAAGGCAGATGGGCTAAAAAGAAGGAAGAAACAATTGTGAATACAGGGGCTTTACCAATGTTTCCAGCGGGAGAAACAGGTGCAGAGGTGACTGAAATGATATACCCAATGAGAGAAGTACCAGGAGGTGGGTATGTTCTTGTTCCATGGTCAAGGTAGGATATATTGTCATTTACACATGAATTTCCCAGATTAAGAGAGAAGCCAGTGGAGTGGTATAAACAGGTAGAAAGATTTGTGAAAGTTTCAAAGGTCTTCTGGAAAGACTTAGATGGTTTGTTTGATATTGTAGTTCCAGCTGATTTGTGGGTTGAGTGTAAAATATCTGTAGATTGGCCAAAAGAAGAGTATCTATGGGATGCAAAAACTGGAGCACCATCTGATGATGTGATGAAAAAACATAATCAGGTCATTACTTATTTGAAAGGGAAGATCTCACCCAAAGAGACAGATTGGGTCAAAATAGATAGAACTACTCAGGAATCGAAAGAAACTGTGCATGCTTATTATGAAAGGCTTCTTCAAGTTTTTAAACAGTATAGTGGCATTGAAAACATTACTGACAAAGATATGGGTCATTTTGTATATAGGTTTGTGTTTGGTCCAGAGATTAGTGTTATAATTCAGCAGCATTTGATTTGTTGGCAAAGTAAGACAATTGATGAGATATTGCGTTATGCAAAGTATTGTAGTGATGACATTGAGACGAGACAAAAAGCTGAAAGAAGAATTAATGTGGGCTCAGATGAAAGTGGCACAAAAGAGTGGTTTTGTAGATTTCCCTCAGACAGGTTTTCAGGGAAAGGGTCAGAATGTTCAAGATACTCAGACTACTACCGCTATGTAAGGTGTTGTGGTAAATGGTGGTGTTTCTGTACAAGGAAAAGGTAGCGGTAACAGAGAGGATTTAAAGAAGAAATATCTGTGTCATGTGTGTGGCAAGTTGGGGCATTGGAGACGCGAGTGTAGGCGTCTGTTGGTAAATACAGGTGATAAAAGCGTAAATGATATGAATCAAATGAATCAGATGCAAAATCAGAGTTCTCAAGTAGCAGTTGGGAGAGGGTAGGGTTTGCATATACCTCAAGCTCCTATGCCAAATCAGAATATGAATGGTCAAGTGCAGAGATACAGTGCGAATATGGATTTTCACACAGATGAATCAGCTAATTCAAATGTACAAGTGGCTTCACAATATTGGTTGCAATGCCAAGAGAGTGATTCAGATACATCTCAATGACGGTGCCTGAGGGGGAGGAGGAGTGTGTGCTTGGCGCATTCCTAGAGGTAGATCAGTGTGGTCCTTTTGTGGATGGTGAAGTAGAAGGTAATGTGATTACATTCCTTGTAGACACTGGTGCTACCCGTTCCACTGTGAGAACTGTGGAAATTCCTAACCTACCGCTCTCGGGAGATAGTATCCAAGTTGTAGGTGTTTCAAATCAATTGATTAAAACTCCAGTGACTAAACCAATGAAAGTGCAGATTGGAGATTTCCGAGATTTGCATCGTTTTGTGGTGTGTGATACAAGTCCAGTTAACCTATTGGGTAGAGACTTGTTTTGTAAAATGAATTGCACCATCTATTGTACACCAGATGGAATAGCATTTCATACAAAAGATGAAGACGTAGTGTTCAAAATGGCAAGGCAAGGGACAGAAGTGAATGATTTGTATCCTTTATTTACAGCAAGGGATTTGCCTGTTGAAATGATAGATGCTGTGGTGGATGATGTGTGGGATTTCTCAGGGAAAGATATTGGATTAATGAAAGGAGATGATCCTATTCAAATTTCAGTTAAACAAGGTGCGGAATTTCCAAAAACGCCACCTTACAAAATGAGTCCTGAGACGATAGCAAGAGTAACGCCTGTCATTGAAATGATGATTGAACATGGTATTCTAAAAGAGATATTAGGTAGTCCTTGTAATTCACCTATAATGGGAATTAAAAAACCAAGCAGAAAATATAGAATTGTCCAAGATTTGAGAAAAATGAATCAGATAGTAGTACCTTGTTGTCCAATAGTGCCAAATCCAGCAGTAATTATTTATCAAATCCCATGTGATGCGGAGTGGATTACAGTAATTGATTTGTGTCAAGCGTTTTTCTCGATACCTTTGCATCCGGATAGCCAATATTTATTTGCGTTCTGGTTCGGAGACCGTGTTTTGGCATGGTGCCGAGTTCCTCAAGGGTATACCGAGAGCCCCTCAATCTTCAATCGAATCTTGAAGGGGCGCTTAGAGTCACTGGGAATGCCTAATGACTCAGTCTTGGTGCAGTATATTGATGATTTGCTTGTTGCATCAAAGACGAGAGAAGCTTGTGTGACAGATACTATTGTTTACTGAATCATTTGGCAGTATGTGGGCATAAGGTGTCACCAGCAAAACTGCAATTTTGCCAGAAAGAAGATCTTTATTTGGGACACAAACTTGAAAAAGGAGTCAGGAAGGTGTCACAAGATTGAATAAATGCAATTTTGCAAATGAAACTACCCAAGAAACAGAAAGAAATTCGAATGTTTTTGGGAATGGTTGGATACTGCAGACAGTGGATCAATGGTTTTTCATTGACAACCAAGCCATTACAAAGATTGACTCACAAAGATGTGTCAGATCTGATTCAATTGAATGAGGAATGCTTGAAGGCATTTGTTGAATTGCGAGACAACTTTTGTCGAGCACCAGCATTGGGAATGCCAGATTCAACAAGGACTTTGCATTGTTCTGTTGTGAAAGAGACAGATGTGCACTTTCAGTTATAACGCAAATGTATGGAACAGCATGTCGTACTGTGGCATACTTCTCTGCCACATTAGATTCTGTGGCTGCAGCTTTGCCGGGTTGTTTAAAACCAGTTGCTGCTACTTGTGTGAGTTTGGGACAGAGTGGACAGAGTGAAGTGATTGTGATGGGACATCAATTGAAAGTGTATGTACCACATTCTGTTGAGATTTTGTTGGCACGTACTCGAACACAACATTTTACAAGCAGTCGGTTGACAAAATATGAATGAGTGATACTGGGAGCTGAGAATGTGACCGTGAAGAGATGCAAGAATTTTAATCCAGCTACCTTGTTGCCTAATACAAATTGTGAAGTAGTGGTGGATGAAGCAGATCATGATTGTCTGGATGTGACTAAGTTGTGTACAAAGCCAAGACCTGACATTAAAGATATACCATTGCCTGAATCAGATTGTGTGATGCTTGTGGATGGATCTTGTTTGAGAGATGAAATGGATACCTTGCGAGCTTCCTATGCAATCTGTACAGTGGCTATTGTCATCAAAGCTTCATGCTTGAGGGGAGTTTAAATCTGCACAAATATCAGAACTGGTAGCATTAAAAAGGGCGTGTCACTTTGGAAGGAGCATGAGGATAACCTTATTTACTGATAGTCAATATGGCTTTGGGGTGGTACATGACTTTGGACAATTGTGGTCTCAACGTGGTTTTTTGACCTCATAATGCTCACCAATTCGTATTGGAGAATATGTAAGAGATCTTTTGGTGGCACTACAATTGCCCAAAGAAATTGGAGTTGTGAAATGTTCAGCACACAAATCTGGCAGTGATTATATCACAGTTGGAAATAGATATGCTGATGAAGTTGCGCGTTCTTGTGCACTAAATTCAGTTGCAATCAATAAAGAGATACAGAAATCTGATCGAGAAATATGCAATCTGATGTTCTCATCTGTTGAGACTGGGGAAGAAATTAGGCAAATACAGGAAGAGGCAAGTGTTGAAGAAAAACAAAATTAGATCAAGGCAGGTTGTTCAAGTAGGGCAGAAGATGAAGTGTAGATCTACACTGATGGAAGACCAATAATGCCAGACAGTTTGTTGTCCCAGATGGCCAGAATTTATCATGGTCCTACACACATAGGTAGAGACGCTATGATTAGATTGTTCAAACAGATGTGGTTCAATCACAAGTTCAGAGTCATTGCAGAAAGTCTTTGCCAGAGGTGTGGTACTTGTCAACAGCAAAATGCAGGGAGGAAGACAGTTGTTAGTTGGGGACAAATTAGAAAAGCAGCTGGTCCATTTACACGACTGCAGGCTGATTTCATAGAACTACCACCATGTAATGGACTAAAATATGTACTGGTGATTGTTTGTTTTCTCGTTGGCTGGAAGCTTACCCAACAAGATGCAATGATAGCCTAACTGTTGCTAAATTGCTTCTTAGAGAGATTATCCCAAGATTTGGATTTACAGTCTCTTTAGAATCTGATAGAGGGACACATTTTAATAATGAAATAATTCAGATGATTTGTGCAGCATTACAAATTGAACAAAAATTATACTGTGCCTATTGACCAGAAGCATCAGGTGTAGTTGAGCAGGTTAATGGCACAATGAAGTCAAGACTTGCAAAGGGGTGTGCTTCCACTACACTGAAATGGCCAGATGCATTGCCATTAGTCCTGATGAGTCTAAGAAGTATCCCTGATAGAAGAACTGGATTGTCGCTGCATGAAATTGTCATGGGCAGAGCAATGAAGCAGCCAATAGTTCCAGCGAATCAACTGATGAATATAACGGATGATTTAGTGCTCGATTATTGCAAAGGGTTGGGTGATGTGGTGCGTTCTGTGTTTCATCAGGTTGGAGAAGTTGCAACCACAACACAGCAAGAACAAGCACATGACTTGAGCCCTGGAGAGTGGGTTCTTGTCAAGAAACATGTGAGAAAATTGCATTTGGAACCTCGTTGGCATGGGCCATGTCAAGTGATATTGGTAACGACAACAGCAGTGAAATGTGAAGGCTTGCCAAATTGGATACATGCTAGTCACACACGAAGAGTCCCAAGTCCACTTGAAAGTAAAGAATCGGTTGAAAGTGATCAAGAAAAAAGAAAAGAAACTGACCAAAGAGGACCTAAACAGACTTAGAGTCAAGTAAAGTGAGCACCAGCTACTGGATCTCGTGAGACTGTCAATGTTGATACAGTAGAGAAATCGGTTCCAGAATGAAACAGAAGAGAGGAGAAAAAGGAATCAACTAAAAGGAGTTTTGAAACAAGTCTTGAATCAAATGAGACTGAAAGTGTTCAAAAGAAAAGAGCAAGAATAGAAGATATATGACCAAAAGGAGTCAAAAGACTGAGATATACCTTGAATAAAAGTGTTCCAAACACAATAATTGAAATATCAAGCCAATCTGAGCAAAGTGATTCTGAAGAAGATACAGTTCGAAGAACAAAAAGAGTAAAGGTTCCAAACAAGAAATATACAGCACCTTAATGGAGGTATTTGGTTGCTGAAACAGTTGTTCCAGCAGACAATGGTGGAGAAGAAGTTGTTGAGTCAAGTCACAGAAATTGCTATGAGCCACCCTAAATGAACCGAGTTAAAAATTGGGGTGCAGAAGATTGAGAACTGTTCTGAAAAATCCAGAAAAAGAGACTGGAATTGAGACTGGACCTGTGCTAAAAGACTGAAAGAAGAATTAAATAATAATAATAAAAAAGGGGGATTTGGATTCGAAGGTCAAAACTTAAAAGTGTTTGGACACACACACTTTATCAAGTTTTAGGTTTTTTTATTTAGTTTTTTGTTTTTTAGTTTTTATATAATTTTAGATTACAGAATTTTAAAATGGCTAGGTTTCAGGAGACTGGTAATCAGAATCAGGGATGAACCAGGTGTAAATGTATTAATGTTTGCTTTATACATGTTTTACTAATGATGTTTGTTTGGTTAATATTAATAGCTGTTGTGCCTTACTTTATGTATCATACTAAAAATAATACTACTAATGATTTTGTGGATCTAAAGATGAATGTGGGAGAAAATCTTAAAGAAGACCCACAGATTAACATCAAGAGATTAACTGGGAATGACTTACACCAAGATAATTCTATTAATGATTTTTCTTTGAATGTTTTTACTAAATTGGTGTATGAATATGTTAATACTATGGATGCAAGAGATTGTTATGTGTGCATGCAATTACTGTCTTCAGTGTCAGAAGGGGTGACTTATCACCACCTTCCTTTAACATATGGAATTTCATGTAGTGTACTAGCAAGTTTGTTCTATGAAAAAGGCCAACTACAAAATTATTATTGGAATTTTGATTTAGTTTTTCCTGAAGTTCCTATTAGAAAGAATATGAATGTAGTAAGTAGTGCAAAGAATGCTGAATATTTTGGAGAGTTTTTTCATACTACCAAAACAATAGATACTGTATATGCCCATCGGAATAACTTAACCTGTAGTTTATGGAGTGAGGAAATTGTATTCGTAAATGTTGTAGAGGATAGAAAAGAACATTTTAAGAAAAAAGCTGCTGAGAAAAAGAGTCACATACCTCCTTGGGCACATAGGAGGGGGATTACAAGAAAGGTGAGACATATGCTGCATTGACTCTGGACTGGCATCATAGGGGAAAGGTTTGCTTACTAAGACAAAAGACTGATTATAATAAGTATTTCATTGGTTCTAGTGAATGTGACCATATCTTCCTAATAACAGGGCGTTGGGGATTAAAAGGTGGTACGGATCCTGTTTTCCCTGGAATTTATTATCTGTGTGGTAAGAATGCCTATTATAGGTTGCCAGCACGTTGGTATCAGTGTTGTTATATGGGGATTGTCTTTCCGAAAATCTACCACGTGAATAAGAATCATGGAACCAATGAAAAGGGTAAGAGTAGACTAATACGGAGTAAAAGGGGAATTAGTGCTGCAGGGATTGTGGGTGATATTGGTTGACGGTATAAAACAGCTGCTGACCCAAAGTTTGAATTGTGTGTTATGCAGAACTAGACTATAGGGCTTGTTTTAAGGCATCACTGTCCCAATACCCTCTATAGGTAGTCCAGCTCCATATGTACTGCTAATGGCAATTGGGGCTCCGCCCATTTCTCTGAAAATTGAGCACTCTAGAACACTCAAATGTCTAGTACTTGCCATGTTTCTAGCACTGGTGGTGTTGGGTGGGAACTGGTGTGATGTGGTCATGGCTTTCTGGGGTTTCCAAAGCACCTTAATGATCAGTTATGGAGGCACATGTGACACGCAAGAGACAGAGCTTGGGGGTCTAGCTGTGTGGCTTTTTCTCTAATTTCTGAAGCAGTTAGCAGGTACTGGATGGTATTTTTGAAGTGTACTGTCTTTTGGTACTGCTGTCCACAGGAATGAGGTACTACTTACTCCAAATGGAGAGCCAAGTACTCCCTTTGCACTCTTGAATAGCCAACAATGGCTAAATTGGGCAGTAACTGTGTCCCATCCTGTGTGGTCTTGTAGTCTCTGTCTATGGGTCTTGGTGTAAATTCCATGGATGATACCTCTCTGTTGTATCATCATTGCTCCTGGTGTGGTATGATAAAGGTATTTTAGTAGTAATTTAAGGGTCACTTAGGACATAAGGAACTTGTAATAATCTTCAAGCAACTCGGATAATCCCTAATTTGCATGAAGCTGCTGACTTCCTCAGTATAGACTACAAATTTCGATTGCACATGGCTTACACAGTGGTACTAGACTTAAAACCTAGCTACATTATGGTACCACAATCACACAAAAACATCACGTCTATTTAAATCTGTTACCCTTATAGATTGTTTGGACTTTATTCAAGTAGAAAAGATAGGGTACTTACAAACCAAAGAAAACATGAGGATTTAATTCCTTCTGGAGGTGAGATCTGTTATCAGAAAAAAATATATATATATACTATTTTGATTTCTAACCGTAGGTCGCTATCAGAAATGTCCTTGTACAGTTAAATATGTCCCTAGCTTTGGAACTGTAGAAAATAACTAATAGTCGAATAAATGGGCTATGACAATGTAGCCGATGTGGTGCATATATGAACCGAAAATGTATGGGA
The DNA here is from genome assembly GCA_963921515.1 of Calotriton arnoldi. Classification (NCBI taxonomy): domain Eukaryota; kingdom Metazoa; phylum Chordata; class Amphibia; order Caudata; family Salamandridae; genus Calotriton; species Calotriton arnoldi. The sequence continues at coordinate 307,504 of CAWUFW010008126.1, forward strand.
AAAGCCTTGGTGTAGAGTGTGTCTGCCTAGCACTGGCTGCAGCTCTTATTTGAGGTGTACGATGACTTGTTGCTAGGCCATACTCCCCTATGCCTCCTTCGTGGGCCGGGGCCGAGATAATCCAGATTTTCAAAAAGCGCTTACGGTCTCTTCAGGCCCAGTAGCCTGATTGACAGCTCCTAGAAACTCTTTTTTTTTTTAATTCTTTTTATTAAACACTAAGAAAAAGAAAAAGAAAAGCAAGCTTCAGATCATCATCAGTTACATTGTAGCACCACAGGATGAGCATTATCACAGGCATCCCAGAACATGACGAATGTCTTTGGCACATACTAGCTCGTATTATCCGTACAATCTATGAACATAGGAACCTCTCGTCTCTAGGACAATTACTAGAGCACCCCCTGTGGCACTGTCCACGGACCTCGATATTGCGCCCACGCCCCCATATCTTTTCGGCTTTACGTGGGCAGCCCCTACTCTGATATATCACCCGTTCCGCACCCTGCAACCAATCCATATCTTTCTTCCAGGCTTCCAGTGTGGGGGTCGTCGCCGCCCCCATGCCTGGGCGATGTTTCTCTTGGCCACCCCCCCCCCTGCCAAGGCCAGCCAAGTCTTGGCCCATTGTGGCCACGTCGTCTCTCCGGTCACTCCCTGGATATGCCACCTCGGGTCTAGTGGGACACTCTCTCCCACCACCTCTGTCATCACGCGAGTAATACCATCCCAGTATCCTTGAATTTTGGGGCAGGACCATAGAATATGAAAAAAGGACCCGGACTCCCCACATCGCCCGATCTCCCTACTTCCTGTTCCAGCTAAGATTCTGGAAACCTACCTCAACTCTCATCTTAGCACCTACCTAAAAGATTTCCACCTACTTGATGGTTCTCAACATGGATTCAGAAGCCACCATAGCACGGAAACAGCACTGACGGCTGTATTTAATAATATCCGGACTCAAGTGGACGCAGGGCACACCACCCTGCTTGTTCTACTTGATCTCACCGCAGCCTTTGATACCCTGTCTCCTTGCAGATTGATTGACCGCCTCAGAGAGATAGGTATCGGGGGCTCGGCCTTGGGGCTTCTTGCTTCCTTTCTCAGTGAGCGGGCACAGACGGTTAAGCTTGGTCAATTCTACTCAGCCCCCAAACCCTTGTTGTGCGGTGTTCCCCAGGGCTCCTCCCTGAGCCCAACTCTTTTTAATATCTATGTCGCTCCTCTTGCTAAGGTTGTGAGATCCTATGGGTTAGAGGTGCTGTCCTATGCGGACGACACCCAAATAATGGTGTCTATTTCGCACAGTATAAAGGATTCGGCCCTTAACTTTAGGAACTGTATGCAGGCAGTCTCCTCCTGGATGGTGGAAAATTTTCTGAAATTAAATGGAGAGAAGACGGAGGTCTTGATCTTTGGGAGTAAACAGGAGATCTGGTCCAGTGACTGGTGGCCGGACGCGCTTGGTGTCTGTCCCTCCCCGGTTTCCCATGGTAAAAACCGTGGGGTTATCGTGGACAATTCACTGTCCCTAAGTTTCCAGGTTAGCAGGACAGTCTCTACGTGTTTCGGGATCATTAGGATCCTATGAAAAATCTCCCGTTATCTCTCTTTCGATGCACGTAAGCAGGCCGTCATTGCCCTGGTAACGTCCAGATTGGACTATTGTAATGCCCTTTATCTGGGCATCAACAAAGGCTGCAGATGGTGCAGAACGCTGCAGCCAGGTTGGTGATGAATTTACCAAAATACCATTCAGTCACAGCCTCCATCAGGTTGCTGCATTGGCTGCCTCTGGACCGTAGGATCCTCTTCAAGACCTTGTGCATGACTCACGATGCCTACTACGGGTCAGGTCCTGAGGCGATTAAGGCTATTGTCCATCGCTATGTTCCTAGCAGGCGGCTCCGGTCCGCAGATAAGAATCTGCTAATAGTACCGAGATTTAAGAAGGTTACATGGGGAGGTAGAGCTTTCTCCACTGCTGCTGCTAAACTGTGGAACTCCCTTCCAGAAAAGCTCTCAAGTCAGGCGTCCCATTCTCTTTTCCACAAGGCCATAAAGACCTGGCTTTTCTCACAGACCTCGGTATGAGCATGTCTCTCTGTCTGCACCCTCATGTCCGCATACAGCGCCTTGACGCCCTTGGGCTAAGTTCGCGCTTTACAAATCTTATATTCATTCATTCATCCCCAAACACACTCATCCGTCGTACAGTTACCCATGCGTACGTGGACCATGAGAGAGGCATACCATCTATGGAGAATACGAAGCTGGACAAGCCTAAAGCGTGCCCGAATGGCGATTTCTCTAGGGCTCTGTAAGGCCTCGGCCCAGTCATCGTCCTCGAGTAGACCCACGTCCGATTCCCATGCCTCTCGCAGAGGGCCCAAGCAGTCTGGGAGTTATTCACAAGCTTCTTATAAGTGAGAGATATCGCTTTATCAATCATGGGATCTAGGAGGAGGAGGTCCTCCAGTGGCGAATACTCCGGTAACGGAGTGCTATCCTTCAGGTGACAGTGAAGAGCATGTCGTAGCTGTCGGTATCTGAGGAATTCCCCCCTCCCATTTGGAACTCCTCCCTCAAGGTGTCGAAATCTAACATCTTGCCTCTCTTCCAAACATCCCCCAATCGATCGATCCAAATCAGACCCCATTGCCGGAATCCCTTTAGCTTTAGTCGTTTCAGTTCACTCAAACAGTCTCCGTCCCATAGAGGGGTCTGCGCCGTGAGCTTGGCCTCCCATCCTGTCATTTTAGTCACCTTATGACATACGTCGATAACTGTACGGGTGTGCACCGGGAGGAGTGGATTGCCTCTCCGTTTTCTATACAGCTCCATCCGATAGTTACCACTGCTCATTGCTAGCCGGTCCACTATGTATGCCGGTTCCTCAAGTGGGGAGAAGACCCATCCGTTAATATTGACAAGCTGGGAGGCCCAGTAATATAATCTAATGTTAGGGACAGCCAGGCCCCCATCATACACTTCTTTCTGGAGTTTCTTGAGCACAATCCTGGGGCTGCCCTCCCCCCCACCCCCCACAGTAACATACGCTGTTCGGATTCGACAGAGCGGAAAATGCCTCCGGTATTCGAAACAGTGTGTTTTGAACCACATACAGTAGGCGGGGGGGAGCCATCATTTTAAAGAGAAATGCTCTGCCCGCCAGGGAAACAAGATAGTCGTCTCCAGTGGGCAGCATCGTCTCAAAGACGATCTAGTTGTGCCTGTATGTTTAATCGCATGAACTCATGCTCCGAGTGTGTTACCCAAATGCCCAAATATTTAAACGTCTCCTTCCTCACCAGCTCTGAGCATACTGACGTTAGGGGAGGGAGCTCCCCCGCCAACGAGAACACTAGAGATTTGTCCCAATTAACACAATATCCAGAGTATGTTCCAAACGATTGTATGATATGAATAAGCCGGTGGAACGTTTGGCGTGGCTTGTGGGTGTACAGTAGAATATCGTCAGCGTATAAGGATATTCGCTCGTCCCAGCCTTCACCAAGATCAATTCCTCTGACCAGTGGATCCCCCCGAATCCAGACCGCTAACGGTTCCAATGCTAACGCAAACAGCATCGGAGACAACGGGCAGCCCTGCCTCGTGCCCCGATGGAGCCTAAAGGCTCGGGATATATTCCCGTTGACTCGAACTCGCGCCATTGGGGCGGTGTATAATAGGCGAATCCACTGCTGTAGCTTCGGACCCATCCCGATTTTATCCAGGACAGCGAACAAGTATGTCCATTTGATGCTGTCGAACGCCATCTTGGCGTCAAGCGATAGGAGGGCGGCAGGCACATCCCGATTGCCTTGGGTCATCTGCATGACGCCGTATAGACGTTGCAAATTAAGCCTGGTACTCCTATGCGGCATAAAGCCGGATTGATCTGGGTGAATTAGGGACTGGATAACCGAGCTCAAACGGGTTGCAATTACTTTGGCCAATACTTTGGCTTCAAAATTCAAGAGGGAGATAGGCCTGTATGAACCACAGAGGTCATGTGTTTTACTTTTCTTCAAGATGACAACAATAGTTGCCATCCTCAGATCCTCTGGGAGTTGACCCTCGTCCCTTGCACAGAGAAACATATTAAGCATGTGCAGAGCTAATTTGCTCACCGCGCACTTGTACATCTCTGTGGGTAGTCCGTTTGGGCCTGCCGCTTTCCGGGACTGCAAGTCAAGTATGGCATTTTCTACTTCCTCTACGGTAAAGTCCAAGTCAAGCGTCACTCTATCCTCCTTCTCAAGCGTTGGCAGAGCCATGTCTTTGAGTAACTTGTAGGACTCTGTCTCCCCCCGCGTGGTGCGTGATTGATATATGTTCTCGTAATACTCAGCAAAGACCTCTGCTAATTCTGTGCCCGTGCCCCCCCCCGAGCCGTCCTCAGCCCTAATTTAGGAAACCCAATTACGACTCCTTTCCTTCTTTTCGAGCCAGGCGATTAATTTGTTAGCCTTGTCTCCCAGATCATAGATCTTCCTCTGTGTAGCTAGCGCGTGTGTGCGAGCAGCGTTTTCCTCTAGATCTTTAAGCTCTTTTTGCTTGAGCTTAAGTATATGTTCGTGCCCGGTATCCCCCTGGGCTCAGAGGCCATCGCCAGCTCAAGATCCAGAATCTCTCGTTCCAAAGCTTCACACTGAGCACGTTTTTCCTTACGATTGGCGCCACTCGTTGCCTGCACCAAATCCCTGGCCACCACCTTATACGCCTCCCAGAGGATACAGTGAGCACGTACCAAGCCCACATTTTTGGAAAAGTACAGGTCGGTGCGCTCCACAAACAGGTCCCGAAATTCCTGGTCTTTAAACAGGAAGGGGTCCAACCTCGGCGGGAGATACCAATCCCGCCTAGGCCCGTATAGCTGATCCTCTACCGCTGAATGATCCGATATCGCACGTGCCTTATGGCACCCCCCCCCGAAAAAGTCCCACCGATACTGTGTGCGTGAAAACATAGTCGAGGCGTGATCTGCTGCCGTGGGCTGCGGAGATATGCGTGAAATGTCTCAGGGTACGATTGTGACGCCTCCAGAGATCCGTCAGTCCTAAAGCCCTCGCGAATGTATGCAGATGTCGGGGTTCCCGGGTCCCAGGGGAATTTGTATCCCTGTCCATGTCAGGGTACATTGTGTCATTCATGTCCCCCCCTAGAATCAGGGTCCCCTGCGGTAGATCGAGTAAGGTCAGGGAGTGTAGTCCCGTGAAGGCGTGGGGGAATGTAGACCGAACAAACATTTACCCCTTGACCCTCCCATGTCCCAGACAGGGCGACGAACCGACCCAAATGGTCGGACCATGGGCGGTGCACAACAAAAGGCACCAAGTTTTTAGTGAGTATGGCTGTGCCCCTAGAGGACGTGGTGAAACCAGCATGCGCCCGAAGTGTGTACCCAAATCGATTAAGTGCCAAGTAGTTCGTGCCCTGGAGGTGTGTCTCTTGTAAGAGCACTATGTCTGGGGAATGCCTTTGAAGGTACTGTAGAACCATAGTACGTTTTATCTTGTCCCCCAGACCGTTCACATTCCAAGAGAGAATTGTCAGTTTACCAGCCAGGTTTGCCGCCATTTGGGAACCATATGCGTCTCCTCCCCCCTCCCACCCCACCCGCGAGCGTGCCCCCACCTCCCTCGGAGAACATGTAAAATGTGGGGTCGCCGATTGTGACCCGCCGATGGCGGAGCAATGTGTCTGAAGCATAAACAATCAAACAAACAACAAAATGTTCCGTAGCGATACCTCCCCTCCCTGCCACCCTGCTTTGTAGGCCTAAAACTACCCACATCCCCAACAGCAGAGCGCCTGTCGCCCCGAAGAACAAGAAAGTGTTATAGGGTTGCCTGGCAACAACACCCAGGAGTGCTCACCCCCACGCCCGCAAGTCCGCCCCAGAACAACTATGACAGCTGGAGCATATATAGCCCAGGCCCTTTCAGCCGAGACCCGGGCGTCAGTGTATCCGAAGACGGACAGCAGCCTCCCCCAGGGCAGTAAGGGAGAGATCTATACCTGGAGTCCAGTACCACCCCTATGGCGGAGCATTGAAATGAGTTCAGTCCTTCATTTTCCAGGGTACCTCGCTTCGCTCATAGGACTCCCGGACCGGGAGCTCCTGGATCTGGACGCCGACCTCTCCCTTCTGTGCGTCAGTCCGGAGATTCAAGATTGTGGTAGCGACTCCCACGCCAGTTTGTCTCCTCCCTCCGTCGGTGAGCCTGGGGAGGACCCCCATCCAGCCATTGTTGGACCTCTGCAGGCGACGTAAAGTCCCAGGATTTGTCACCCTCTATGACCTTGAGCTTTGCAGGGAAAAACATCATATATTTGACCCCCTTGTCCCTGAGGGCCCGTTTGACCGCATCGAATGTGCGCCTCTCCTGTTGCACTTTTAGGGTAAAGTCCGGGAAGAACTGAACCGTTGCATTCTCGTATGCGAGGTCACCTCGCACTCTGGCAGTCTGTAGGATTGCATCCCGAGCTCAGAAATTCAATATGCGCACAATAATTGTCCGTCGGGTGGCCCCCGGTTTCGGGATCGGAGCTCTGTGCGCCCTTCCCACAGAAAACAGAGGGGACAACCTCTTAGGCTTGAGGTGATTTATGATAAGGTCTTCAATGAAGAGGTCCATGCTGGGTCCCTCCGGCCCCTCAGGCACTCCCACCACAAGAATGTTGTTGCGGCGAGCCCTCCCTTCCTGATCGTCCAGCTGCAAGGCCATCATTTTGTGTTGATGTGTCAGTTTCTGCACGCGTTGCTCTAGTTGCGTGCTGCAGACTGGAGCTCCCCTATACTCTCCTCGGTCGCCGTGACCCTCTCAGAGGTTTTTCGCATGTCTGCCCTCATGAGTAACCCTGGGCATAGTTCGCGTAGTAGCGCTACGCGTAGCTACGCGAAGTGCACTTCGCACTACGTGAGCTACGCGTAGCACTACGCGAACTGCGTAGTGCGGTAGGAAATGCTGTTCGCACTGATTGCACAGTGCCGGATGCTTGTCCGCACTGTGCAATCATTGCAAACGGCATCTTGCACAGTGCAAGCGGTCGTTTTCTGCCGCTCTAGTAGATTTGTACTCGAGCGGCAGTTTTCTCAACGCGGACTGGTAGTTTCTCATCGCGAGCGGTCGCGAGCATACACGACCACTCGCAATGAGAAACCTGACCTCCCGCGTTGAGAATCTCGCCGAGAGGTTTATTTTTCACGCTCGCGATCGGCAACTTGATGTTGCTGATCGCGAACGAGGAAAAAGTCTCGCCGGGATGTCATTTTGCTCGCTGGTGGTCGCCAACTTGACGTTGAGGACCGCGAGCAAGCAAAAAATGCCCACTACGCTACGCGTTTTTGCACTCTGCTACGTGCAATTCGCGTAGCGCGTAGTTGCGCAAACTACGCGAGCGTAGCGTAGTTTTCCGCCCAGGCCTACTCATGAGGTTCATTTCTATTGTGACCTTATCGATTTTAGTTTCCAAGTTCGTGCCCACTGACTGGATCGCCGCCATAATTGAGCTAAGGGAGGGTTCATCTCCGGCCGGCTTGTCTTCATGCGCCCCCTCCTCGGAGTGTTGGTGTCGTGGGACAGTGTATTTGTCCAGTTTGTTTGCTTGTGTCGCGGCCGGGGCCGCTTTTGGTTTCGTCATAGTGGCTTTTGCTCTGGGTGGAGACAGAGAGGCACAGCCCCGTCCCCCACGTGCCACCCCTCCGGCACGGCACTATTTCCCGGGAGTCCCGGGCCCACAGGCTGGGAATGGTTACACTCTCCCTTCGTAGGGCACCCCGCACGCTGCCTGCAGCCCTCTCAATTTGAATGGCAGGGTGTGCGCACTGACGGGGTCCAGCCACTCCAGCGTAGCTCTTTGGGGGGCAGTTGCTTCTGTCCGGTCCTCCCAGGATCCACAGTACACCCAGTAGTGGGTTACTCGGCTATTCCATGCCGAGGCCTCGATTGGCTAGGGAGGTCACAGAAATGCCGGTATCTTGCCTCTGATCAATCACGCAGGGACCCCCCAGCTACCAGGCGAAGTCCCACACTGGCAATTAGTCCTAGCGGAGACCACGGCTCATGCACTGTTCAGCCCCAAACAGCAGAGTCACAGGCAAGGGGCCCCTCAACAGCAACAGGTCCCTCGTTATGAGTCCCGGGCCCCCGTAGATCGGGGCCCAGGATATCCAGCACGGGCCAGCGTGAGCGTGCCCAGTGTCCTGGACCCCACTATAGGACCAAGCAGGGGAGGGCGCCCACAGTTTGCACTCCCCAATACCTTGTTGGGCCGTCCCCCTCTGTCCGGCAGCGTCGATGCTCGCCCGCCGGTGCAGCACAACGTTCTCTCGCAGAGGGCAATGCGGTAGATTCCAGCCCGCAGGGGATGTGTCGCCTGCAGGATCCGGGCAGCGCCGCACCCGGGACCTCATGATGCCGAAGTCAGGAGGATATCGCAGGCACAGGCCGCAGGCGCCGGGGCTCGAGTGGCACGGCTGCCGGGCACCAAGTTCAGCGGGCGGGCCAGTAGATTACGCGACTCCGCGCCCTCCCCAGCCGGAGCGTGTCGCAGATCTCGGAGAGGGCCCGTCGCTGCCGTGGCAGGGCGCAGCACCATCGAGGGCTCAGGACGCCTCCCCTGACTTAGGGCCCTACCGGGAAGGCAGCGCTCTCCAATTCCGCTCTCCAGCAGCCGGATATCAGGCGGATTTCACGGGCTTTATTACGGGCCTGGACGGAGCTACAGAGTTACGCCGCCATCACGGCCGATGCCAGGCCACGCCCCCCCTAGAAACTCTTTAGCCGGATTGTGTGGATAGATTTCATGATTGGATGGAAGATGTGCCTGTTGTCCCCATTGCAAGCCAGCTTCAGGGATGGTATTAGCACCATTGATCAGTTGTTTCGTCTTTAACTAATTCACTGGAAATATGTCACTCTGGAGGGAGGCCATCTATGTGTAGTCTTTGTGGACCTTCGGTACGCCTTCAACCTTGTACCCAGAGAATCCCTGTGGAAGGTCATGACGAAACTGAGTGTCCTGAAGTAGCTCACTGATATCATTATTAGGCTTCACTCCAATAATTTCACCCAGGTCAGATGTGGAACTCAGGGCGAACTGACATACCCCATCCCTGTCCTGTCACTCAGGGTGTGAGACAAGGGTGTGTGTTAGGCTCAACCCTTTTCTTTTTGTATATCAATGATCTAGTGCTTCAGCTTGGGCTGTGTGATAACGATGCCCTGAGTATTGGAAACAGGAGGGTCCCAGCTCTCCTGTTTGCAAACTATACTCTTTTGATTTCAAAATCTCCAATGGGAACCAAAAACCTTTTTGACCAATTTGGATTCTTCTGCAAGTTGAGGGGTTTGGAAATTAACCTTACTAAAACCAAGTATATGGTTTTCAACCCTTGAACGTCGACTAGCTCCCACCCCTATTTTAAATGGTGTTCCCTTGAGAGAGTCCATATGTACAATTATTTAGGGGTCACACTCTCAGAGCAGTTTGATTGGTCTCCCCACATTCAGAAGTGCAGACTAAAGTTGGAGCAACACACAGCAGGTATTGTGAGATCATATTGAAGTGCAATTTTCATCCAGTAACCCCAGCTCTTCAAGTTTATAATCTCCAAACTCTAGGGGGGCCTTTTATGGTGGGTAACTCTAGGGCCAGATGAATATAAGCAGTTTGGAGCTAGTTGAAAATGTCTTCTTGCGAATCCCTAGTAACCTTCCTGTCAGCACTCCTTTTACTCCCCTCCGGAGACCTTAATACACGTCCTCTGCATCTGTCCGGTCATGATACCAAACCGCAGAAGGATGCTGCTGGGCGCCTTTAATCAGGAAGCCATTCGAACATGCAGGTAAGCCCTTATAACCACACTCAACCCAGCATTCACACATCTTCACATTAGGATGGTCACTTTTTTAGAAATATTTGAAGCTATAAAAAAGGATATAGTGGGGAAATAGAGTCTGCCTATTGAAATCCATGATATTATTTTCATAGAGAAGTTCATTTCTTACTATTCGATGAGAACTTGTTGCATATTAAACTGTGTTTTATGGTTTTAATTTAAATGAATGCACAATTACAATGCACTGGTTATGGTTATTCCGTATATTTATAATTCTATAATTGTATTTCCTTAATTATATTATTGTCACGATGCATTGATGGTGTAACAATTTTAATTAACTAGGCACTTTAGAAATAAACTTGAACTTGTTTGCTTGTTTGCTGTGGGCAAGATGTGGATTTCCATAGCTGGTCATTGTTGATCCTCAAAAAAACAGAAATCTATGCTAATTCTAGATGTGTATCTGTAAAGTAATTTTTTGAGGCTTTTCAATAGATGGGTGGATTGTGACCTAAGAGTATATCACCTACAAAATGTCAAAGGCCTACCAAGGACTTGTTCATACTAGTAGGGGTGCAGAAATAAAATCTCCCAAATATCATCCTACTAAAAATAAGCATTGTCAAAGCCAATATGTCTGGATTGCATATTGAGTTCTCACAAAAACATTAAACAACAGTGCTGCAGTGGAAACAAAAAATCTGTATATAATGCACCAATGAGATAATGTAATGTGTGATGATTCAGTGTACCTTCGGGATGTAAAATAGTGCCTTAAGCATCACAAAACAAGCACTCCATAGGCGGTAGAATGATACAACAGCATGTGGTGAGAGAGTAATACTGCTGTGGGTGGTAACAAAGCCCACTCTGTGCCTATTTTATATAGTCACGTTGGTAATACGTCGCCAAGCCAGGCCTAAAAAGCATTTAGAGGCTCTCACTGTAAGCACAGATGAGAAGCTGCACACAGGGTGGGGCTTCTGGTTGGATTCTTTTCAATCTGATCAGAAGACACTGTTAATGTACGAAGCTATTTCTTGGAACCAAGCCGTGATTGTGGTTTCTCGACAGCTGGCAGGCACACACATGAAGCTCAACAGCGGAACACTGGAGGAAACCACGGGGTTCAACTAGCAAGAAGAGACAAGAGCAGGTAAGCTCTGGCTCCAAAACAGCAATGACCAACGGGTTCCTGTACCGCACAGAGGAGAGTGAAGAAGGCCACACCCACCCTACACTTGAAACTAGGTACAGTGCAGCACTTTCCTTTTCTTTTTATTTACAAACCGGCAGCCTGCAAACTCATTCTTGTTTTTTTTCTTCTACCTACTTCTATACTTGTTCTATATGACGACCCTCTATCTCTCAACTACATATTTTAAAAACATACGTACATACATGACTAGGAAGACAACTGACTTGGGTGAGCTCCTGCTACATAGAGATGTGTGTAACCTGGTAGGGGTAAGTGTCGATCTGCTAGGGCTGGTTCCGCCTTTCAGTCTCCGAGGTCAATAGAATGTGCACATTTCTGTAATCCAGCCCCGCGCAAAGTCCTACAGCATAAGAACAATTGTGAATTGAAAGAATTTGGTGTTGCTGGACTGCTGTCAAAGAGCCTTGTGTGAGCCTGCAGCATGTGATGAGCATCAGGCTCCACAGCGCTTAAAAATGTCTCTTTGTAAACAGAGCCATGTGATGCCCCCGATGTTTCTTTGTGCCTTCATGTTGTACAGTTCAGTACTAGGTTTTTGCCGTTTATTTGAAGTTTAATTGTGTTATTATAATTTTCCTATTATGTTTTATATCCCTGACAGTGCATTTTTAAACCTTTTTTTGAACCCTGATCAAAAATTCGAAGAGAAATTTACTCTGAATCCTCTTTTTTAAATTGAGAATTTAATGGCAGATTTAGGCTCACTGGTGTATTGTGTCTCGTGTCTGCCACTTTACTGTCCGTGGTCTCCAGTGTTTGCATTACGATTGTTCCCCTGTCTCTGCATGGACTTCGTGAAGTCATGTTCTGTTTTTGCCTCCATCTCTTCATCTGGGAGATGCATAGCATGCTTTGCTAAAACTATAGTCTCACAATCATCTTTAAATTTTCCCCCGCTGCAATCCCCACTCTGACATATAGTGTAAGTGGTTTTGTTGCTGATGCTCTGGTGAAGACCCTGTTGCAATTGTGTGAAATACGTGAATGTCTGGAGTGGGAGTCAAACTCTGCGTGTTAACTGCGAAACAACAGGTTTCCGGTAGGTTCGTTTTGAGGTACTGTAGACAGTGGGGATGGGCTGAGCCTGATTAGTGACAGGGTATATCAGGCTCTGTTTACTTCGGCCTCTGAAGTGGGCCTATGTTTTTTTTTTAAACTGTGAATGCTCTAGATAAGTATAGTTGGCAAGCAAAGAACTGGTAGGTTGGTCAAGCCCTAGGTGTAGAGACTGGGCCCTGACTCCCGCAGGGGGAAGCAAAATGGAGTTAAGTTATCCTACAGGAGGGCCCAACTTGGCATGGACCCTCACAGGAGAATGAGGACCAATCGCCACACCAACGCTGGGCTGGTCAGCACAAGACTGTTCACTAACCCAAACGGACAGATTCCCTGGTTCCACCCTATTTTCTACCCTACCTCTGCAGCATTGGCTAATGTTGGAAATGGGAGAGGACCTCAATGGGACCAACTTTCCACAGAGCCTCACGAAGCAGTGAGTGGATGACTTAGAATAGGTCACTACCAGGGCTGCCAATCAGTGGGTGACAGTGTAGCGGGATTGTAACCCCAGTATTGAAGCAAAGGGTGATCTCCATGCCCACTTTAGTACATTGTCGGATATAAAAGTGAAGTGTTTTGCTAGGGAGTTAGAGTCTGTCCATTAATTTGGGGTAATCAAATGAGAGGGACCCCTTACCCCAAAGGACTAGGGTACAAGTGTAACTAAACACAAAAGGATTTCCTTTGGGTATAATTCTCGACTAATCGTTGTGGTACTATTAATCACTGTACCGTAATCTCCCAATACAACTCACACTCATTCACAACAATCCTCCGTCGCTATATACCCAAGGACAATGGTAACATAATCCCAAAGTCAGAATTCACAAAAGTCAAAAAAATATATATCTATTTATTCATCATAAAAACCTCATATATATAAAAAGTGCAAATACACTGCTATAATAAAAACAATCCAATACATAGAAATGCAATCACATATATTCTAATAAAGTCTGTTGAATCTAAACACAATTATTCACAAAATTCACGAAGAAAAATTGAATTTCATCACAATAGGCTGTCTATATCACGAGAGAACACACAAAAGATAACACAATTTGTCATAAAAATTACACATCCGTGTTTCAAATAATCTTGACTGGAACCCAACACTGTAGAGTTTATTAGTGGTCTATTGTTCCAATTTCTCCACGGATTGTGTGATGAAGCGTCGACGCGTTTCGATGGAATCATATAATTTAAACCATCTTTTTCAAGACCTTAATAGTGACTCTCAGAGTGAATAACTATTGCCTGCAGGAGGTCAATACACCTGTATGATGAAACACGAATATCAGTATTAGTCTAAATTCTAGTCTCCTATTTATACATCATATTTCATCACACATTTTTTTTAAAAAGGGGGAAAAAATCCATTTACAAACTTTCTTGGACGTGTAAATATAAATACATCACCACAATATATGTATACATAAACTGTACATTCATTAAAAAATATTTTTGAGCAATCTGACTGAAGGATTAAACCACCCCCTTGAACATATATGTAGTACTCCTCCTTAAAATACCAACATTCTAGCAATGGTAACTCATTCAATCTCATCTTTCAACTCTCTCTACCTTGGAGGATGCAGCAAAACATTACCCGGGACAAGATTCAATTGTACATCATACCTTCGTGACCTTTCTGTATTCTAATCCACACTATATCGTAAATAATGGTTTATATTTCGTGTGGCTACCCGTGCAAACTAAATGGCACTAACTGCTGAAATATTGTCCATTACTCTCACCTCTTATTTACATGAACATTCAGAAGTGATAATGCTCACGGTCAAAGCACTATTTTCTTCAGCCCTTCGGAACAACAACAATGGTAAGTCGCCTCTTATGTGTGTTGGAAGAAGCTAGAGAAGTGCCTTGATACAAAGAAGGGACTCTAGATGGGATGTGACAATGTAAATATATTTCCGCCCACAGATATTACCAGTATCGAACAAAAAAGAGGCGACTTACCATTGTTGTTGTTCCGAAGGACATTATCACTTCTGAATGTTCATGTAAATAAGAGGTGAGAGTAATGGACAATATTTCAGCATTTAGTGCCATTTAGTTTGCACGGGTAGCCACACGAAATATAAACCATTATTTACGATATAGTGTGGATTAGAATACAGAAAGGTCACGAAGGTATGATGTACAATTGAATCTTGTCCCGAGTAATGTTTTGCTGCATCCTTCAAGGTAGAGAGAGTTGAAAGATGAGATTGAATGAGTTACCATTGCTAGAATGTTGGTATTTTAAGGAGGAGTACTACATGTATGTTCAAGGGGGTGGTTTAATCCTTCAGTCAGATTGCTCAAAAATATTTTTTAATGAATGTACAGTTTATGTATACATATATTGTGGTGATATATTTATATTTACACGTCCAAGAAAGTTTGTAAATGGATTTTTTTCCCCTTTTTAAAAAAAATGTATGATGAAATATGATGTGTAAATAGGAGACTAGAATTTAGACTAATACTGATATTCGTGTTTCATCATACAGGTGTATTGACCTCCTGCAGGCAATAGTTATTCATTCTGAGAGTCACTATTAAGGTCTTGAAAAAGATGGTATAAATTATATGATTCCATCGAAACGCGTCGACGCTCCATCACACAATACGTGGAAAAATTGGAACAATAGACCACTAATAAACTCTACAGTGTTGGGTTCCAGTCAAGATTATTTGAAACTCGGATGTGTAATTTTTATGACAAATTGTGTTGTCTTTTGTGTGTTCTCTCGTGATATAGACAGCCTTTTGTGATGAAATTCAATTTTTCTTCATGAATTTTGTGAATAATTGTGTTTAGATTCAACAGACTTTATTAGAATATATGTGATTGCATTTCTATGTATTGGATTGTTTTTATCATAGCAGTGTATTTGCACTTTTTATATATATGAGGTTTTTATGATGAATAAATAGATATATATTTTTTTGACTTTTGTGCATTCTGACTTTGGGTTTATGTTACCATTGTCCTTGGGTATATAGCGACGGAGGATTGTTGTGAATGAGTGTGAGTTGTATTGGGAGATTACGGTACAGTGATTAATAGTACCACAACAATTAGTCTTGAGAATTATACCCAAAGGAAATCCTTTTGTGTTTAGTTACATTAATTTGGGGTGCCAACATGGGACATACACAGACGAATGGATTCAATTTTGAGAAACCTCACTGGCTACTAATTTGAGAGCCATACAGTTGCATAAAGCAACATGGTGGCCTCCCTTGCAGATTGTGATGAGGGACTCGAGTCTCACTTACCTCACAAATATTCATTGATCAGGGGCTGAAGGGGGGCCCTTGAGAGATTGGTGCACACCTGGACTGCACGGGCCTGTGTTTCGCCCCTGATCCAAATCAGAGGGTAAAGGTGCCCCTCACTTAAGGGGAATAAAGTCTCAGAAATGAGGGTGATGTAGTGCCTAATCGTGAATTCGCAAGAGCTGAAAAGGCTAAGGAACAAGAAAAAGAGTGAAAGACAATGTCTTTGTTGGCCAGCCTAATCCAGGTGGCTGCGGTGTCAGTTTCTGAAGTCTATGTTCCCATTAAATTTCTTCCCCTTCAACCTGCGAGCCAGCCTATCTAGGCACCCTTCTGTGAGTTAGGTGTTTGAGCAATAAATATCCGATCATTGCTGAAGGAAATTACTGTCCCGAGGTGTGTTGGGCCAGGTGCAGGTACTTCGCCGAATCGAAACACAATTAAGCCCTGCATGACCCATGGACTCGGGTACTGTTCATTCACTCCTGTAGAGGTTGGGGTCAGCTCCTGTCATTAGTATTAAGCATGTTGGGGAGGCACACAAGGAAAGAGGAAAACAGGATCCCGCATTTTTTGTGTTTCTATTGTTCTACGTAGATTGAATAGGTGTTAGAAGTTGGGGTGTGGGGGTGCTGCAGCACCCCAAAAATAAACATGCTGGAATTAAAAAAATCAATCAAACTTTTATAGAGTGCGGAAACTCACCCATTAGGGTCTTGAGGGAGTAGAAGCTATTGCATGGTGGTATATCGCATTCGAATATCCAGGTCTTGGTTCTTTCCTGAATTTCTGGAGCCATGGGAGGTCCTTAGGGGCAGGGGAAGGGAGTTCCATGTCTTAGCTGCCAGGTGCGAGAAGGAGCATCCTCTGCTGTTGGTTTGGCGGATCCAGGGGGTCTCTGCGAGGAAGCGGAAGGCACACTGGAGCTGTCTGGTTGGATGGTGGAAGGTCAGTCGTTTGTTGAGGTCTGCTAGTCCTTCTTTGTGTAGGACTTTGTATGCGTGGGTCAGCATCTGGAACTGGCATCTCTTCTGTATCAGGAGCCAGTGTAGCTTCCTGAGGTGGAGTGTGATGTGGGTCCTTTCTGGGCAGGTTGAGGATGAGTCTTGCAGCTTCTTCAGGTGGCGTGGCGTGCTTCCTATGCAAAGTGAGTTTCCGTAGTCCAGCCTGCTGGGGACGAAGCCCTGTGTGACTGTCCTTCTGGTGTTGACAGAGATCCACCTGAAGATCTTGCAAAACATGCGGAGGGTGTGAAAGCAGGCAGATGAGACTGTGTTGACTTGTTTTTCCATCAAGAGCTTGCTGTCATGCTGAGGCTGCGGGCATGGTCTGTTGGGGCTGGTGATGGGCCAAGACTTGCTGGCCACCATGAGTCATTCCAGATTGAGTTCCGTTTGAAACTCTTGTCCGATTAGAGTTTCAGACAGTTGTGTCTCATCCATTTGGTGACGTCCATCATGCAGGTGTGGAAGTTGGCTCTGGCGGTGGAGGGGTATTCAGTCAGCGAGATGATGAGCTGGGTGTCATCAGTGTATGAGATGATGTTGAGTCCTTGTGATCTGACGGTGTGTGCCAGGGGAGTCATGTAGGTGTTGAAGAGGGTGGGGCTGAGTGATGAACCTTGGGGAACACCACAGATAATCTCCTTGGGCTCTGATGTGAATGGTGGGAGACGGATCCTTTGGGTTCCTCTTGAGAGGAATTATGCTATCCGTTTGAGGGCGTGTCCCTGGATCCTGATGCAGTGTAGTCTGTTGGTCAGTGTGTGAAGGGAGACGGTGTGGAAAGCAGCTGATAGGTCCAGGAGGATGAGGGCCCTGATGTCGTCTGTGGCTGCTATCAGGGCCGTCCTGGTGCTGTGGTTTGTACGAAATCTGGATTGAGAGGGGTACAGGAGGTCAAGGTGCTCCAGGTGGTGAGTGAGTTGCTTGTTGATCACTTTCTCAAGGATCTTAGGTGGAAATGGGAGCAGGGAGATGGGTCGATAGTTTTTAGACTCAGTAGAGTTGGCAGAACGTTTTTTCAGGAGGGGTCTCACTGCCACGTGTTTCCAGTCCTCGGGGAAGGTGTCCTTGTAGATGATGCAATTTCACCTCTGTGTTTTTGGTCCTGTCTCAGTGTGTTATTTTGTATCCTTCGGGGGTGGTGACGGCGATGTCTGAACAATGAACAATAAAGATGACTTTAAATTTTGTTTTTACCTTGTCACATTTGCTTTGTGTTCAAAGACAGAGGTCAAATGTCAGGGTTATTTTTTTAACTTGTAGATTGGTGTTCACATTCTTTCTATGAATACAAAGTTAGAGCATTTTTTAAAGTGAACCCTCAGGGACTATGAAAGGAAAGGCCGTAGAATGTTTCTGAGACAGAACACTTAAATACCTGTAAATAAACTGTACGAATATTTCAAAACTTAGCAGTTGGTAAACCACAAATGAAGCACATTTTTGTAATTCTGAAGAGTGATGGAAATAAACATTTCAATAGGATCAAAATAAATGAAGACTCTTTATAAGGTGATGTGCAAATGATTTGCTGAAACCCGATTTCCACACATTATAGTTTTTGCTCTATATACTTTTATCAGTAAAACTGTGTCAGTCCGAATTTTGTGGCCACTTCAATCAAAAATATGCTGTTTGTAAATGACAGTGCGCAACCACACCATGCTCTAGTAATTTAGTTGCAACAGTGTGCTCCAAAATGCACCACTGCCTGCATATCACACCCTTCCCACTCTCCTGCTGAATTTGAGTGGCTCACACGCTACTTTTGTTCTTTGTGTAATGCTTGGATTTTTCACAATCCCTATGACTTCAGTGATGTAACAATGATGCCAGTATCCCCACACCAAAAACTGTTCTGGCACAACTGGTAGATTGTGGTGCAATCAATCTTTTTTGCACAAGAACCTAGCTCTTATAATTCATTGTAAAGATTAAAATGGGTTACATTAGTTATTCCTGGGCACCAGGACCGAACTGGACATTTATCACATCGACATTTCACAAGGTGTAGGGGGAGTGGGGTTGGGAGGGTCGCATCATTAGAAGACAGTTTTTGAAGGGTTGTTGCTGCTGGCGCCTCTGTCGATTCTTCCGGCTCCACAAGGTTAATTAAAGAAGGCAGAGTGGGGGCTTCAGGGGAGAGAAAGTGAGAGATCCGAAAGGGAGAAGAGAGCAACTGAGAATGGAATGGATGGATGGATGTAATGAGATATAGATAGTGAGAGGGGAGGAAGAAAGCAGACTACTTTGAACATTTTTAGAAAGACTGCTTTTGATTGTAAGTCTGGCCCTGCTGGCCACTTTAACATTGTGAGCATAATCATAATTGAATTTGTTTATTTAGAGGTTTTCTACAGTGATACATTTTGCCAAACAGTTACTTCCGAACAGAGAAAGTAATCTAGAAAATACTGCTTAGAGAGGGAAAAGGGTGAAGTAAGTGATTAATTTGGCCAGTGGTTGGAGTTGGGACTCAAATCACTCATATTTGGGGACTGGCACTTATTGTTCCTCATGAAACTTTGAGCAAGAGAAGTAAAACACACAAGGGGGAAAGGAGGAAGAGAAAGTCAGAACAACCATGATAAAGGGAGAAAGTATGAATCTGCAGGAGTGAGATAAGGGTCTGATGGTAAGAAGCATGTGATGCAATCTAGACTATGCAGCAGTGGTATTTGGCATGTCGAAATTCATTAATGCTGGTTGTGGGATTCTGAGCAAACTTTTTGGCCCTGCAACATACTCTTTTACAAATGAAGTACTGGAAGTTATAATACATTCAGAGAAGAAGGGTAACCATGTACGATATTCTGCAACCCCCACCCCTTTCTATATGTAGTTCAGTTGTTCAGTTGTAAGTAAGTCAGAATAGTGCCCTTCTCAGAAGTTTCATGAACTGATTGAGTTTAGTTTCGAAAGGTAATTTTGTCCTGCTTAAAGCTATTGGATGCCCATTTGCTTGAGTTCCGTTACCTGCCACAGGAATAGCCCCTGTGATGAGGTGTGAAAACTGATCCCAGACAGGGTCGGACTGGCCGTAGCAGGCATTGGGCGTTTTCCCTGGGAGGCTGGAAGGGTGGGGGGGAATTCTTGCTGAGGTGGGGTTCGGTTTGGCTTGCTGTGCTGCAGGTGCTGCAATATCGGCCCCCAGTAAAAAAAGCAGCAGTGCTTCACCCTTGCACCACCCCACCACCTCTCCCCCATGGGGGAGGGCTGCTCTGACAAAATTGCCAAGGCAGCTTTGGGTTCCCAGTCCGGCCCTGGTCCCAGAGCCAAATAAAGGCCTTGGTGTGTGCAGGTGGTTCTGTACCATCTGGGCTGTGCTCTGTAACTCAATTAACTCCAAAGAGGCCTCACAGTCAAATGTTAGCTGACACCAGGGCAGGGCCCTTCTTTATACTCCCAGTCAGACAGGCACAAATCCCAGTAGGAGAAAAGGTGCCCCAGAACTGGTTAGAAGTGACCACAGAGCAGTGGTTGCTCATTTCCCCGTCCACATCTCTGGAGTGGGCAAACGTCCTCTGCACTAGGGGAGAAGGATTTCAAATGTTGGATTTTGGCATAGAGGGGCATGTGGGACTGTTTACAGTAGAGCACACAGGAACTGCTGCAAAGGTGAGTAGGGCATACTTGGGAACCTTTTCCCTATTGGTTAGGGTGGGGCCAGGAGCCCCTCCACCCACAGACTAGTGACAGGCAAAAATGTGGTACCTCCTGTTATGCTCTTCAGAATAATGCTGGACCTATGGAAGACAAAAGAAGGAGTGCTCCTGCTGTTAAGACCTGTAAGGCTGGACCTTCTCCCACTTGTACCCAGGACAAAGAAATGTACTCAGAGAGTCACTTGGCTGACCTCATTTTAAGCTACAGGGCTACAACAAGCTGCAAGAAGCCCCTTTTCCTGAAGAGCCCATCTGACCTGTTTCAATTGAACCTGCCCTGGAACTGGTAGTGTCTCCTGGAGTGAGTCTTCCTAGCCCCCAAGTGCTGTTCCTGTGGTCCTGAAACCCTTAGCAGTTTCTAAGTGTACTCCTCATAGCATCCTGAAAAACATTGGACTTTTTGACTCCAATGACACCCGGATAACCAGCACAAACCTGCCCAAGTCAATCCGACAAAGGTGTGTTGTTACAAAGATTCAGGCAGCTACAGTTCAGAGCTTTTCTTCAACACCAAATCCTTTCAGCTGTACGTTGCAAAGAGGGTATCCAGGCTTGTGAATACATGTTTGACTACAGCTTGCAGCCTTGTCCTGCTGGAGAAATCAGAGCCACAATTAAGTTACTAAGTCCGAACATAGAAATCTTCACCGGACGAAGCTGCTAAAAGTATACGGCCAGCGAAGGACCTACTTTGGGTAAAAAAAAAAAAAAATGTTCTTAGTCAGAGCTATCTGGGCTATAATCAGTGGCTTCACTGGGACCTTGTCCAATGGCTATCCAGCCTCATGGGATCCTTCTCGGCCACAGGCTCCTGCCTTCCCCACTGAGGATTTTTGACTTACATTTCTGACACCATGGGCCTGATTTGGCTGATGGGTATTTACCCCATCAGGGTTATGTAGTAAAGTACTCCGTCGCTCTGAGGGAGTACCCGCCCACCAAATTTTGTAATGTCCGCTGGCTCTGCAACCATCTCTTGCATTTACAGGAATCACCATTATTGCATAAATGCTTCGAAAGTTTGATGGACAGCTCCTTCAACATGATAGAGCCTTGAAGCAAACTTTCAATGTTCAGGATTTTCTTTTTGAAAATAAAAAACAAAACAATGACCCCCCCTTGCCATTGAAGTTTCTTTCTCATGGCTTTGGGGTCTTTTTTATAGTTTTCACTGTCCATTTCTGCCACGGTTTACCTAGCGGCAATGGACAATGAAAGCTAGCCATTTGTCCACCCTCCCCCCCCAAATTTGGTCGTCAGAGGTGTAATTCGGCTGCAGAGAAAGAGCAGTCAAAATTCTAAAGGTCCACCCGGCTCTAAATGAGACACAGGGACCTTCAGTTTGGCAAAGAGGGTACTCCGTCATCTTTGCAATGTATTTCCCTCTCTGCCAAACTGTAATTCGGGCCTTAAGTCAGAAGGTAAACTTTTAACCAGGTCAAACCAGGTTTCTGTATAAGACCGTAGCCGCCCGGGGCGATCCCTGAGTTTGCCGCCTGGTGCAGGTAAGGGTCGGTGGCAGTCAACAGCTGTTCTCGGTGGGGGGGTAGTCGACAGACGACTTGCTCTCCTCCGCCACCCCCAAAAAGAGTACTGCCCCCCCTCCAAGTCTCTCTAGCAATGCCACTGCCCGTGCTCTATCATGATTGGCCTTAAATCACTTTTAAGTCCCAGTCAAGCACAACCAGATGACTGCTGTTGGCACTTAATGCTTTATGGTGTCGTTTTGTTCATTACATTATTCTCTATTTTTATAAATTGGAGTGGGATTTTTATTCTGCTGTGTTTTCAACCTTTTAACAGTTTTGCTACACACATTTTGCTTAGTTAAGCCTTTCTTCTCTGTGCCATAGCTACCAGGGGTTGAGCTCGGGTCTAAATTACTGAAACCTTTCCTGGACCTAGCAAGGAAGCTAATAATCCCTGCTCTCTCACAGCTGAACACTCCGTACGGACATGTTCAATGCAAACAGCCGATGCCTTAACTGCTGTATTACAGATTATACAAGTCTGTCAAATTACATAGGACAAGTGTGTTGGGACTCAACGGCCTCTCATCAGCAATTTAGCTAAAACTCACTCCTATATGACCCCTCCAGGAGCCTCTTCTCCCAGTTCTCATCCTCCTCGAGACAATGCACCATGTGTTGGAGTTGGGCTGTCATATATGCAGCTATGTTTCTGGTACCCCCAATCCACCCCTCTCCCATTCCCATTTCAGTGTGGCTAGAATAACCCTGCTTCTTCCGCCGCCCAAATCAGTTCCACCAGTAAATGATCAAAGACCGTAAACACACTCCATGGAATCATACAAATGGCTCCCTACAATACATATATACACTGCATCAGGAAAAGACTTTTGGCAAGAGTTACTCTGCCCATTTCTGATAAATGCAGTGAGCTTCAGAATTTAACCAAAGATTGAAGGCCATCTATCACTCTCCCTAAATTCAGTCTGCGGCTATCAATCCCATTAAGTGTTACCTGAATACCTAAGTATCTAAAGCCCCATAGTCATCCTGGTAACACAAATCCTCAGCAACCAAAATCCCTAAGTTCTCCCATCTGAAATAATTTAGATTTGCTGCAGGTCATCCTTAGGCCTGATACCTCTCCTTGCTCAGATAATGCATGTAATAAAATCGGGGCAGTGTATGTTGGGTGTCTTAGGATAATTATCAGCCAATATCAATCCTCCCCTTCCCAACCAAAATTGTAGAGAAGGCGCTCAACAAAGAATTGGAAACAGTCCTTGAGTCTAATTATCTGCTGGACCACTCACAGTTCGGCTTTAGGGGTGAACACAGCATAGAGTCAGCCTTGATAGTTGCTTCAGAAGAGTTGATAACTACTCTAGATTCAGGATCAAATGCAGCCTTGGATCTTTTGGCTGCATTTGAAACGGGCAACCAAGTTATATTGATTAACTGGCTCCATTCTCTAGGTATCAGGCTCTGCTCTGGCCATATTAAAATCCTTCCTGTCGGAGAGAGAACAATTTGTGGCCCTGGATGACTTCTCCTCCAGCACCTTCTCGATACCATGTGGGGTATCACAGGGCTCATCTTTGAGCCCTATGCTTTTTAAACTTTATGTTACCCCCTGGCCATGCTAATAAAAAATGTAGGATTCTCAGTAGTTAGTTACGCAGATGACACCCAGATAGTTGTATCAGTGGCTGGTAACCCAGAGGACACAACGAGCAGATTCCAAGCTGCATGTTGGAGATTAGTAATTGGATGTCCAACAATTGTTTACAACTAAACACCGGCAAAACTGAGGTGCTCCTGCTGGGCAACAAAACATCTTTCTGGTCCCCTACTTGGTGGCCACAGGAACTAGGAACCCTACCCATGCCAGTTTCTAAAGCCAAATACCTGGGTATCATTTTTGATGACAATTTGTCATTCGATAAAAACATCAATGATGTGACCTCCTCTTCTTTATTCATTCTCAAAATTCTGCGGCAGATCTTTCCATTCATTCTGTAAGACACACAGAAGCTGGTGGTTACCACTCTCAGGATATTGAAACTTGATTATTTTAATGCACTATATGTTAACTTACAGCAGAGACTTATAAACAAACTACAAGTCCTGCAGAATGCTGCGGCGTGTATGCTACTTAGAGTCCCCAAGCATCATCTGGTTCTCAAGCCTTGGCTCAGCTCCATTGGCTACCTATCCACAAGCGCATTGACTTCAAAGCACTTCGCATCACTTTTAAAGCCTTAGCTCAGAATATCTGAAACAGAAATTCATCTGGTACTGCCCATCCAGAACCTTGCAATCCTCCTCAGCCTTCAATGTGGTGATTACCAAAGTTAAGAGAGCTCACTGAGGAGGCAGAAGCATCATTCACTGTACAGCTAAAAGATGGAACTCCCTTCCTCTCTATCTGAAGAAATGCACAGGTCTTCATGCTTTTAGGAAAGCCCTGAAAACATGGATTTTTAATCAATAGCTTCTTTATTTTTCCCTCGTTATGATCTCCTCCACTAACTTCCACATTCTTCAGTTTCCTCTCTTTCCACAGCAGGAAGCACCTAAACAGCTCTGGGCTGTACTGCGCTGTACAAAAATAATTTTCATTTCATTTCAAGATAAAAACTAAATCTGTGTATAATGACATCACGTGGGTGGTGGTCCCCACTTGTATCCTCCAGAGTCTTAGCACCTAATACAGTCTACAGGTCAATGGTTCCATTACTAATACAAACAGGAACTGAGACAGAGAACATCTCTGTCTTGTCCCCCACTCCTTTGCCAAATACCCTGAGTTTATATATTCCATCCAATCTCTTGTCACAGCTTGACCAATCTAATAAACTCATGTCCCAATCCGATGACCCGCGATACCCACAGTAACCTTATACTCAACCTGTCTAGGAAACAATATTGTAAAGACCTTTCAGATTATAGTTCTGCACTACAGATTGAAATGTAGTGAGCTCCATAGCAGCAGTCCTGACATGGTCTTAGTAGGACTCTCGTCAAATGGAACCAAAATTCTCTTTTTACCTAACTATACATAAATACCCATATTTCTTTTTCATAACAGTCCCACAAACGTGCTCCAGTTTATGTTGCTGCAGTTTGGTGACTCTGCACTCCAGTTGTGTGTGATACAAGCTCAGTTTTGTCCACATTCTGCCCAGATCCCCCGGTTACATCCATAAGGGTTCCATTTAATTGCACCTCGATTCTGCCTGCATGCTGAGGCACCGCCCACTGCCTGGAGGATGCATGTGCTCCAACCTCTAATTCTGGGTAGTGTCTCTGTTTCAGTACGGCATCCTGATGCTGGGTCATTTTCGCAGATGCCAGAGTCAACCACCAACCATAACCAGACATCATTCAGCGTGGTGAAGAAATACACCTTGCCATCATGTTATTATTATTAATTTGGCAGGAGACCTAAGGCTATAATTAAAAGAAATTTTCCTCAATTTCCTTTTAACCACTAAGAAGTCTTTCTGTATATTTCTTTCTCATTTTACTTAGCCAATATTAAGGGTAATTAACGCAACTCTTTTGCCAGCCATATTGTACGGCCATCAGGTGCCTTAAATTCAACCTTGGTACAAATTCATAGAGCATAGGGGAAAATCTTCCAAAAACCGCAAAACACACGTCGGTCCAGGCTAAGGCTAGAACTGGGGGTGGCAATCCAAACACTAGGGGGCAGATTTACAAGCCCCTTGCGTCACTTTTACGCTGCCGTTACGTCACTTTTGTGACGCAGCGTAAAAAATGCGGCAAATTTATGTGACGCATCTAGGGAGATGCGTCACGTTGTAAAGCCCTGCGTGACATTATACCTGCGTCAGGTATAATGTATGCAGGGTAGGCCTTCCCATGCAGGATAGCCTCGTAAAAGTGACGCAGTGAAATCTACAAGATTTCACTTCGTGACTTTTAGGATGCCACTGCGTCAAAACCTTACGCCTGCTTGAAGCAGGCGTAAGGAGTGACGCAGTGTATTGGGAATAGGCCGCAACACGCATTGCTGGAGTTGCGTCGTGCTTGCGACACAACTCCAACAATGCGTGACTTTTCCGCCAACAGATGCGTCAGAATTTCTGACGCATCTGTCAATCCTTGCGCCATAGTGCACCGTATTGTAAATATGGCGCATCTATAGTGGCGCAAGGGTTTTTCACGCAGGCGCAGGGAAACTGACGCATCTATACAGATGCGTCAGTTTCGTTTAAATCTGCCCCTAGATTGTCATGCCACTATGTTGAAATATTACATCAGAACCATGAGGACGCAGTCCAAATTACGAAACGGTGACCTAAAATTCATTTTTGAAACTCCAGGCAACCCTTGATATTCCCAAGTAAGAGATGCAATAAGACCTTCAAGATTGAAGAAACAGTTCTCCAAACCGAGGATGTCCTATTTAATATCTGTAGGAGAGCAGGTAACCAACAATTAAAGAGTCCTCAGGAAGCAAGACTTACTATTTGTCGATAAGTCGTCATTTGTCCAGCCACTGAACAACTCTTATATTACAGAGAAACCACAACCGTACTTTACATAAGCCAGAAATGCCTTTATCCACCCGCAGATCTTGTAAGTGAGGGGCATATGTACAAGCACGTATCGCCACCACAAAGTCACTTTTACCGACGTTGTGGTGGCGATAGGGGCTGCACCCTATGTACAAGGCAGCGTTAAGCCACTTAACGTGGCTTAACACTGCCTTGTACATAAGGCCCCCTTTCACGCTATGGTTAGCGTGAAAGCGGTGGGCAGTGGGTGTTGCGGTGGGCGTTCCACTGCAACACCCAATCATTTTGACGCTGCCCCCTATGTACAAGGGTGGCGTACATAGGAGGCAGCGCCAAAATTAAGACCAGGTAAATCCTGGTCTTAAGTTGGCGAAACGAGGAGAAATGCATTATTTCTCCTTGTTTTTGCTTTTTCCATGTGTGCTGCCTTGGAAAAAGCAAAATGCCATGGTTTGTTTATGTACAGGAAGGTGTCCCTTCCTGTACATAAACAAACCTTTAAAAAAATTGCCATTTTGTCACTTTCATGTGTGCTGCATGAAGCAGCACACATGAAAGTGACAGAATGGCATTTTAGGATTGTTTATGTGCAGGAAGGGACGCCTTCCTATGCATAAACAATCCTCCCCTGCATGCAGAAACCCTTGCACTATGGTGCAAGGGTGCCTGCATTAGTGCTAAGTGGCTAAACTTAGCGCCATCGCAGGGGGAAACGCAAGGCTGCAGCAACATTCTTGTAAATATGGTGCAGCCTTGCGTTTCAGAAGTGGCGGAGCGTGGCTTGGAATTTGGCCCGTTAGCACTTATTTTTTTAGTAATAGCTGTTTTGCACTAATTACTCTTTTTAATTGCTCATAGCATTTGCACAACTTTTTAAAAAATATTTTAATAATTGTTAATTTTAATCTATTAAAAATATTTTTTGAATTGCTGATTTTAATTGTTTGTAATGGTTTCAATTAACTAAACAATAAATTACTACTACTAATACTATTACTCTTTTATTGTAGTCTGGGAAACTGAGAATCGATCTGTTATTGTACCGCAGCAGTCCGTACCTGCGTACATGTTGTAGTATAGCACTTGGAACACAATGGTTGAAGAGTCTGGCAATTAGTGAATGGTGCAGCGCCCTGGGTGGCATTGGTGCTGCCAGTGATCTGTGGGCACCTTCTTCCATGAAGAATTGAAAAAGCCTTTAAGGGGGCTCATAGGGTTTCTGTTATCCATTCTTTCAAAAAGAGTTCTGCCGAAGGCCCCTCAGCTTTTACTGGAAATCCAAGAAACCTCAAATTGTTGCACCTTAAGTGCCCCTCAGCGTCTTCACGTTTCTCTTCCACCTTTGTGGCTGGGCAAATAATGAGATCACTGTGGCTTTTAAGCTGTTGACTTCCCGCTGCAACATCAAGATCTGTTCCTCAGTCTCTGTAACTTATTTGATGACTTTATGCAGGTCAGCTCACACGAGGTTCACCTCTATAGTGATAGTATTGATTTTCCTTCAAGGTGCCACTTGGATTGTGTGTACTTGGTCGTCCATGCTTTAACCCATTGTGGCAGCAATTCAAGGTCCACCTGGCAATTTATATTTCAATAAGGGTCCAATCTAAAATGATTAGACAATG
The DNA here is from genome assembly GCA_963921515.1 of Calotriton arnoldi. Lineage (NCBI taxonomy): Eukaryota > Metazoa > Chordata > Amphibia > Caudata > Salamandridae > Calotriton > Calotriton arnoldi. The sequence continues at coordinate 335,236 of CAWUFW010008126.1, forward strand.
GTGAAAGAAGTAGGGCAAGGTCGGTAGGAATGTGGCCCACCACAGCAGGGAGCAATCAGAGACCCTCGAGTCAGTTTGATTGGTTTTGACATGACTATAAGTTAGGACAGACTTTCGCCACAGCTGGTCCTGTGTGAATTGTGTGTTTAATGGTTAACGAACCACAGAGCAAGGTTTGGTGCATAACAGGGGAGAGGTGTGGCACAGTGGCCAGAGCGGCTGACTCCGGACTCCCAACCAAAAGAGAATAAAACCCCCATAAAACTGAAGATAAATTAGATAGATAAAAATATTAATAGTGTCACCCTAAAGGAATAAATAATCTGGGGAATGGAAGATTGATACTAAAATTATCAAATGAAGGAAAAAGGGAAAAAGGAATTGGTGACAAGGAAACAGAAAGGGGAACAAGACAAGATAGGGCTGGAACAAAGAATAAAAGGTTAAAGAACAGGAATATGAGTAATCAAGGTAATGAGAGCACTAAGTGGTTTGTGAAAGGCGGGGAGCAAGGCAGTTAAGTGTAGAGGATCAGTTGAATGAAGTGATTCAGGAGAAGCAGAGCCCTTCACCAGGGCTTCAAGATTCTAACCCCAATTTGTGTATTTTTATGGAGACTATAAAAAAGGGAAAAGTGGGCAAAATTAAAACCATGAAATGGAAGTAGTTTAATAAACTGTTTAGGGAGTTATCTGCCCCCTGGTAAATTCAATCTATTCCCACCATGCATGGGTTAAGAGTTTCAAGAGGTCTTTCCATACAGACAGAATAGTTTTAAGGCCGATTGAGACTAGAATTTCCCATAAAATACGACCTTCACTGTCTAGACAATGACAATTTTCAGGGGGTATAATACCCAATGCTATAGAGGCAAGGTCGGGGGTTCAGGTTATCTGAAGGATCTACGAGATGGTAAGTCCAAGTTCTGACCAAAGTTTGTAGCATAGGTGCATTCGGGTAGCATATGGAGTAGGTCTCCAGTTGCCTTACCGCAGCTCCAGCAGTTGCCTGAATCTAGTAGAACCAGTTTGTATAGTTTGTAGGGGGTCCAGTGAGCCCTGTGTGCGCTCCAAAGTCTACATTGTGCTAGGGAGTGTGTAATCTTGTTTGTTGTTAGGTTGGACCAAAATTGCTGGCCATTTTAGGGCCGAGTTAAGGGTAGAGTTTGTTTTCTTCAAAATAGATTCCAATTTAGCTTGTAATGACTTAGTGAGGGAGGTGTTCATGGGAGTCAGTATGGAGTAGAGATTAGAAGCTATGTGGCCTCCTCAAGCTCCTCCAGTATGGAGGGAAGGTCAGGTGTTTTCGGGGGTTATGTCTGGCAATAATAGCTTTAATCCTTAGAAAGAGGTAGAAGTCTATTTCGTTCAGTTCAAATTTTGATTTGAAGTATTAAAAGGGTGTGGGATCTGTGGGAGAATCCAGGTCTCCTACTAAAAGGATACCTTTTGTGCCCATTTCTCTAGGAATAGTGTGCTTCCCTCTGATTTGAGGTTATTGTTATCCCATAATGACGCAAGTGTAGAGTAGCGTATTTTGTTAGTAACTTTATTATCGATTTTCCATAGTGTCTGTGCTGTGTTGGAGAAAATGCATGCAGAGTGTTCTAGCCTTATGTTTTTTAGTAGTAATAAGGGAGATGAGAGACAGTGGTAGAGCAAGATTGTGATTCAATTAGGCCAAATTGGAGGAGCGATATTAGGTAGGGGGAACCAGAAAAGCCCCTGTCTCGCCAGGTATGCATTTGGAATCTACAGTAGTCATGGAGGTTTAGGCCTCCGAGTTTCCTTGGAGGCGTAGTTCTTTTAGAGCTTTTCTCGATCTCTTGGACTGCCAAAGAAAGTTGTTGAGTATATGAGCTGTCTTAATGAAGAAGGTGTCCGACAGGTGGATTGGTGACATGCTAATTATAAAGTTAATAAGGAGAGAGATCATCATTTTAATAGTTTCAATACACGCCCACCAAGTGATGAATCTAGTTGACCATTTGTCTAGTAAAATTTTAGTTTTGAATAGGGTCATTTTTTCGTTGAGGTCAAAGGATTCTCTAAGGTTTTGACAGAACCAAATGACTAGGTACTTTATTCTGTCTGGAGCCCATTTGAGGCTGTAGCTCCCGATAACTGAGCTGTTGCAGTGGAGGTTCAGGGGAAGAACCTCCGTTTTGTCTTTATTAAGATTGAATCCAGGCACCTCAGCATGTGAAGAGGAGGATGTTGTCTGCATATGCTGCCACTTGTTGCGGTCATGCAGAGAATGGGATACCAGAAATTCAAGGGTTCTCTCAAATTTTTATAAGGAATGGCTCCATGGTAAGTAGAAAAAGAAGAGAGGAAAGGGGGCAACCCTTTCTAGTGCCATGTTGTAGGTAGTAGGTTGAAGCTGCTCGACAGGTTTCCATTGATGTTAATTTGAGTATTAGGTTACTTGTATAGTGCGAAAATCATCCTAGATAGTTTAGAGCCAAGATTGAATGCAGTAAGGGTATCATGCAGAAAAGCCCAAAAGACTTTGTCGAAGGCTTTTTCAGCCTCTAGTGCAATCACGCATGCTGGTTGGTTAGGATTTTGGGCTTTCTCTATAACATGACTGAAAAGTCTGATATTGTAAGTGCTGAACCTACCCTTAATGAAGGATAGGTTCCAATCTAAGGGCTAGGAGTTATGCATATATTTTGCAGTCCATGTTTATTAGGGAGATTGGGCTATGGTTCTGAGGGATAGAAATATTGTTTTTGATTTTTTTTTATAGACTATGGTCTGAATAAATGTATATTATGACCTGAACTGACTATAGGTTAATTCAATTTCTCTGAACTCATTTTTTTATGGGCAGATAGGGAAGGGAGGGGTGTAATTTCTTTTGTGGCTAATTGGTTTATGTTTTAAGGTTGTCAAGTTTATGAGGAGAAAAGGGGTCAGACCATATCAGTGGTTGCGCTCTCTTGTTAAAGGTTTCAAGGTTGTGTATGTGTATGTGTGAACATTAGGTCCAGCATGTGCCTGTCTGTGTACTTTGGGCCACTCGCTACCTCTTGCAATGTGAGGTCCTGCTTGTTGTCGAGGAGAAATTCTTACAGGGAAACTGCCCAAATATTGCCCTCATGTTTACCATAATGAGCAGTTTTCCTTAGAATGGTATCTTTCACATGATGTGGGTGTTTATGCATAGTTAAGGCACACCACAACATACATATTCTGGATACCTCATACATGTTGTCACACAAATTTTCACAGAGGCGAATCCTGATTGAAATCCAAAAGACTTATGTACAGTGCGCATACTACAGCACTTGTTCCACATCACTTTTACCAAATACTGGTATACCTCTGCTCTGATTGTGAGGAGACTGTGCACCTACACAAATACTGCTGGAATTGAAGCGCAATCTGTGTATTGCCTTTCAGTCTACATTTGTCCTGTAGTTGATCCTTTACACTTCTAAAAATATCAAGAGTTTTTGGTGCAAAACAAATCTGAATTTCATGTGGTGGAAGCTGTCCACAAACATTTGGTGCATATGTTCAAAATGTATCATAGCCTTGCAGGAACAATATTTGGAGTGACAGTTAAGAAGTAGTAAACATAGTAGTTTTGATGGCAATGTCCTCTGCTTGGTAAATTGATGTGTACCCCTACCTTGATTATCACAATTTGCATGCTAAAGTGGTATTCTGGTTTTCCATTAGCCCTAGCATGCACAGAATCCTGTGTGCACACTGAGGCCTAGGCATGAAATTGACAAAAGACTTGGCTCCAAAGTCAGGAGGGACACCAAAATCGCACTCTCCAATGGGCACAAGACTGCTATCTGTGTCATTTTGGACATGTACTGTGAGCAGTGGTGGCCTCATATCATTTTTGAAACCATGGTATTGAACAGGTCTTTTTACCCATTCAAAGTGAGAGTGCAATATCGGCAGGCCACCTCATGTAAAGTCCTGCTTATATGTCATGCCCAAATCGTGCACTGACATTCCTGTGTGTATGCTGAGTGCTTGTTTATGTATGGTGAATGTCATCAGAATTCAATGGTGCTTTGGAGTGTGTGAATGCTAAAGTCAGTGGCACTCGTTTGATTTGGTCCAAGATGGAAGTTGTGATTCAGCCTCACCAGACAGTGGAAGTGTATTGCCTACATTTGTAAACTGGAAGCTACACTAAAGTGTGGCAGAATGGAGACTGGACTGGAAAATGTATGGTAACCACTTTAGTAGTGTATTGCTGATTAGTCCTTCCTGAGCACTGCAATTTGGGGGGGGGGGACAAATCAGCAGTTTCAGTTGTAAGAGGGAGAGAGGTTTCTGGTCAAGGCCTTTTGTCTTCCTCTTGAGCGGCCCATCCAGGAAGGATAAAAGCCATTCACAAAACCTCAGTCATTGTGCTTATGTTATGAGTATTCCTACTTGGAGCCAGCCTCATCAATGCCTGTTGGGAGAGCCACCACCTTACACAAAGGATGTGTTTGTGCTGCAGCCTGACAAAGGAAACTGCACCAAACCAACTCCTGGAATGTCAACAGTTAGTGCACATTCCCTGTCTATAAATTGTATATAAAAGTGGGGCCCAAACATTCTCAATTTGTTCCATTTATTCTTCTGCACTGACCAAGGATGGAGTAGTGAGTGTAAATATAGTACTCAGAGAGCTGTTGTGATTTAAGGCTAGTATCGCTTATAGCCAGAGTTACAGGAGCATCACACCAAGTCTGTGTATCATAGTGGACAGCTGTGGGTCTACTTCAGACATAGGAGCCTGCCTGTCTGCTGAGGGAGCAGAAGGAGCAGCCTGTCCTGCAGGGGCTACCTATCCAAGGAGGAGTAGCCCAGTCATCGAGTCTGGAGAGAGTAGTAGCCCAGGAGAAGCAGACTGCTGTCAGCGTGTGCCGACATTTGACAAAAATGTGCTGAGAGTTTTTCAGCCTCCCTGGATACCTAAGATAAGCCAATGTGAGACTTGCAAGTGTGACTGCTCCAGCGACCACCACAGAAGAAGACCAGATGGGTCTGTGCTGACTCTGCTTTTGCTGCCAACTGAGGACCGTTATCCCATATCCCAGGCTGGAAGAAGGAATGCCTTAGCTGAGAGTTCAAGACCTACCCAATGGGAGTGCATTTTCCAATGCCACTGCTACTTACATCAGTATGACACAGAGAAGAGGAGGGAGGCTCCCCAAATGAGTTGCTGCAGCCACAATTGCTTGCCCTGTGTCCATCACCTCAGGTAATGCCAACATGTTAGACTTGCCAACCTTAGGGTGGTCATCCCCCAAATGTTTGCCTTCCATTTTTCTGACCTTGTTTTTGCAGCCCTTAGGACTCTGAGCACTATACCACTGCTAACCAGTGCTAAAGTACATGTGCTCACCCCTTAAAACATGGTAACATTTGCTTATCCCTAATTGGCATATTTAATTTACTAGAAAGCCCCTAATAAGGTAGCAGTACCTTTGCCCAGGGTCTGTAAATTAAATGCGTATAGTGGGCCTGCAGCACTGTTTGTGCCACCCACTTAAGCAGCCTTTTTAACATGCCTCAGTCGAGTCATTGCAAACTGTGTGCGTAATTTTAAAACTGCCATTTCGATCTGGCAAAATAAACCATGAAAAATCCTAACTTATGGTAAAGTCAGATTTTAAATTACAACTCTGAAAATACCACTTTTAGAAAGTTGGCATTGTCCTTCCTTAGCCATTCACTATATGCAGCCTGTCTCTGGGTCACATGACTTAGTGTATTTGGCAGTTGGCCTTTGTGTATTCCTCCTAGACAGTCACACACAATAGAGAGCGTAGGTGTGCCTCGATGGGCCATCATTGGCAGGATGGGAGGGGGCTGCTGGGCCCAGCCATAATTACACTTGAATAGGCTGTGTCCTGCCTCCACACAAAAGGCTGCAAGTGGTACTACTTGTACCCAGGGCCTGTAAAGTAAATGCTACTAGTAGGCCTGCCACACTGGTTGTGCCACCCGCTTAAGTAACCTTTTCAACAAGCCTCAGGTCTGCCACTGCTGAGCCTGTGTGCACATTTTTAAACTGCCACTTTGACCTGCCAAAATACACCTTTTTCCAGGCCCAAGCCTTCCATTTTTAATACATATTCATCACCCCTAGGGTAGGCCCAGGACAGCCCAGAGAGCAGGGTGCACTGTATTTAAAAAGTAGGACATATACTATTTAAAAAGGTTTTTCACTACTCCAATGGAGTTGCCTTATTAAAATCCTACCTTTTGGTAAAGATGGATTTTAAATTGGAATTCTGAAAATGCCACTTTCAAAAAGTTGGCATTGTCTTGCATTAGCCATTTCGTGCCTGCAGCCTGTCTCTGGTCACATTACTGGCTGTAGTTGGCAGTTGGGCTTGTGTATTACTCCTAGACAGCCACACACAATGGGAGCTTAGGTGTCATTTTGGTATTGTTTTTTTTATTAAATTAAGATTTATTTGTTTAATCTGGTTGAGGGCTCCTTTTGTGGTGGGTTTGCACTGTGTTACTGTTTGAAGTATTGCACAAATACTTCATACATTGCCTCTAAGCTAAGCCTGACTGCTTGGTGCCAAGCTAACAGGGGGTTTAGCACAGGTTAATTTAGGGTTTGGTTGTGCCTTACCCTGACAGGGACTGTGGTTGCTGTTTGACCAGGGCTCACACCCCAGTCAAGCAACAACTCAATTTCTTATACAACACCTGAACAAAACATTGACCTAGAATTCGACTAACAGATTTTGGTGTGACTTTTGTTGAGATTTTTGAAAGCCACTTAAGAGAACTGCTGAGGTAAAGTATATAGACTAACCAATGGATCACAGACCTCAGGAAAGCTGCTCTATTTCACCATAGTGAGCCTGCACCTGTGCTTAAATCTAAAGCTTATGGATGTCTGTGTAATAACCCTCGTAGCATCCTTAGAATGTCTTCCTTGTTATGCTGCATATTCAATATATAGTGAGTTGTGGTGTAATTAAAATGCTTCTATTTTTTTTTTTAGAGGAAAGCAGTGGGCTGGATATTCATTGTATCTACTGTTTGTGTACTGTAGTTCTGAGTCTCTACCCTCCATAATACCTCCCTGAGGACTGTTCACCCTTGCTACCCTGACAGGCATGTGAGGTAGAGATGTACTTGGCCCAGTCTGCATCTCCAGAGATGGACGGTCCACAGGACACCAGAGTCAGAAGACCCCAAACTGCATGGTTGTGTCCCAGTCGACCCTGTCTGACCTGTGCCACACCCAGTCCCCGGACAGGTCTGACACTTGGTATTAGAAACAGTAAATGTGATTTTAAGTGTGTTTAGAAAGTTAGAAAGAGTAAACCTGGTGGCAGTTGAGAAGTGGAACTGTGAGGATTTAAAAAACAAAAAGAAAAATCATTGCCATTATCCAAGGCAATGACTGCAAAAAGCTAAAAGCAGTGGAGTATATTCTTGGACTGGAAGAATCGACTAGGCAGCCATGACTTACATGCTTATATTTTCCCCGTTGTTGAGATGAGACTCCCATAGTAATTATATTAAGCAATGTACAGGAAAGCATTTAACAGTGAAGTTTAAACAGGCTTCAATGTTAACCAATTCACATTGTTTTATTAAGAGCTAAACTCCAGCCAATCAGATAACAGCTGCTGCATCACTCGTCCCCTACAGGGCCACCATACCTCAGGTTTTTTAGCACCAGTGTAAAAATAATATAAATGAGGTATCCGATGAGGTGAATACGCTTTGAAGTGGAGGAGGGAGGGTTGCATGTGAATCGAAAACAGATGGCAATACTGGAGATTAACAGTGCCCAGTATTGAATCTTTCATATCCCGGATCAGAGGTGTGGCGCAGCGGCTAGAGCGGCTGATTCCGGAGCGCGGGGCTCGAGGTTCAATCCCCGGTGGCAGCTCCCCCAGCATCATGTGACTCTGAGCAATAGCTTACTTAATTTCTCAGTCGGCCCCCAGCACCTTGAAACCCTTAAGGCTGATATGTTCGCACTTTACAAATAGGAATTATAATTATAGATTAACATGCTTGTATCTGAATAGTAAGCAGTAATAAATTTAACAGTTTAAAACATGCAGAGGTGGGACTCATTTAAAGCAAGATAAGTAAACTTTCTACATACATATCTATATATACATCAAGGTGGGTCAACTCATTGGAATAGATGTCGAAGAATTGCTTGATTTACTGCTACTTCTTGATTCATGGAAGCGTCTAGGTGTCTAGTGAATGTATGTCTATTTTTCCATGTGGTGGCCCCGCATATATCGGGTAGCAAGACCCTAGCAAACAGGGCAGTAGAAGTTGCAACTCTCCTTTTTTTGAGGATGAGCCTGGCAGTGAATGGTTTTCCAGCTGTCTCGTGGCAGAAAGGTATGGCGGGTGAGACCCATTGAGTTATCGTACTTCTGGAGAGAGTCTGACTTTTCTTGGCGGTGACGAAGACAATAAAGAGAAAATTACATTTTCTCAATGATTTCTGTTGTGTAATTTCAAACATCTTTTGAAGTCCACTGATAGAAAAGCTCTTTCTGGTGTGTTAGACAGATTTTGAAAGTATATCTTCAATAAAACTGGGATCAGATTTACTAAGGGTTTGCGTTGCCCTTGAAGCGCAAGCCCTTACGTGAGATGTACCAAAGGTGGCTCTGCATGGCATAGTAAATCTGGAGCAGTGCTAGGCAGTGCAAGTGTCTGACATGCGTCACTGTGCCCTGGAAAGGTGTTCCATGGGTGGAGAACGGGTGTTCCCATGCATCCACCCATGGATTTTGGCACAATCCCAGATTTACAAACAATAGTAAACCTGGGAATGCAACAAAATGCTATGCCTTCCCAGGAGAGGCGTAACAAGGAGAAATATGTTTATTTCTACTTGTTACTTCCTCTTTCCATGTGTGCTGCATTGTACAACAGACATAGAAAGAGAAAGAAGGCTCACAGGATTGCTTTCATGCAGGAATGTGTCTCTTCCTACACAAAAACAATCTTGGATCCAACGCAGGCACCCTTGCATCAGGGCACAAGGGTGGCTGCGTTGGCACTTGGCAGCCACAAGTGCACCAGCGCAGAGCGAGAGAGCAGGTAATGCCCATATCTTAGTAGATAGGGCGCATTCCTGCTCTTTCCCTGTCATGCAGAGCAATGCAGCAAGTTGTCTTGCTGCGTTGCATGACTTTTAGTAAATATGGTACCTGGTTTGTTGAGGTTAAAGTTTGTTGGTACCTTAGGGATAAAGTAAGGATAGGTTCTCAAAATAACGTTGTCCTCCTTGAATTGAAGATATGGTTGTTTGATAATAAAGACCTGAATTTCACTAATTTGTCTAGCCAAAGTTATGACTAGAAGTAGTGCCATTTTCCAAGAAAGGCTCTTTACATCTGCTTTATGAATAGGTTTAAAATTACTTTGCATCAGTTCGACTACCACAGTGTTCAGCTGCCAAGGAATAGGCTTTTTTTTCATCAGAGGGTAAACTCTAAAAAACCCCAATATTAAGAATTCCTCGATCAATGTATTTTACAATAAAGATTTCGATTTTAAAGATCTTCTGAACCTGGAGTTCACTGCTATGTGGAATTTGACTGAGTTATTTGAGAGTCCAGAATGTACTAAGCTCAGCAAATATGGTAAGACCTGCTGGGTGGTAGATATTTTGCCTTGTATGTTTTGTTTATAGAGTTGTTTGTAGAGACAGCTCTTACTTTGTCTAGGATGTCCCTGCAATCCTGTGTGATATTTAAGAGATGGAGTTCATTGTACCCAGAAGCCAAGCAGACAAATTGAGCGATTCTGACATTGGATAAACTACTTGGCCTTTGTTCATTGTAAGCATTCCCAGGACGGTTTTCTGTGGAATATTTTGCCATTCTGATATGAGAAGAAATTCGGTGTATCAGAACTGTCTCAGCCACACTGGAGTAGTTAGAATGATTCGACATGGCTCCGATTTCATTTTGTTGTGTAGCCTGGGAATCCATGGCAGAGGTGGGAAGGCACAAGCAAATATACCCTTCCATGCAATTTGGAAGGTGATCCCCATGATCCCTTGTGCGGAAATCTGCTGACATAGAAGCACATTTTCAGTTGACAGGTGGCTCAAATAGGTCCAGGTTTGGGTTCCCCCATTTGCATAAAATCCTTGACAAGTGTTGCTGTTTAAGCTCCCATTCATGTCACTCTCTTGAGTTTCTGCTTAGATTGTCAACCCACTGGTTGTCTATATCTGCAGATGTTCTACCTTCAAAGTGATTTGGTTTTGCAAGATCCAGTTCCATATGTCTTGGGATTTGTTTGACAGAAGATGTGATTTTGTTCCTCTCTGCTTGATAAAGTAGAACATAGTTGGTGTATTGTCTGTATGAACTGGTAATGCAGATTTTATTGTTCTATGGAGAAAGCCTGAAGTCCTAGAGCTACAGATCTCAGTTTAATAAGGTTATGTGCATGTTCTACTCCTGGAACAACCATTTGCCACTTACTTTGAGGTTCTGGAGATGAGCTCCCCAGCTCTCCATTGATGCATCCGTGGTTATAATGTGGTTAGGTTGATTGCTGTGAAATGTTAGGCCCAAGGATATGTTGTCCTTCTGAGTCCACCAAACCATAGGATTTTTCCTTTCTGGGGTTATCTTGATAATGTCTTCGAAGGGTGTTTGTAACTGTTTACTCTGTTTGTGGATCTCTTCTTGCAAAGGTTTCATGAACAGCTGACAGTTTGGGATTAGAGGAATGCAAGAAGACATAATTCCCATGAACTACTTGTATTTCCTTACTGAAATGGACTTTCTTCTTGAGAGAAGGAACTAGCAATATTATCCTGTACATCCTTGTTGTGGAATCACTTTGCAAGTAACTCTGTCTGAGATTGCTCCTAAAAATGTAATCTTTCTGCATGGAATTAGACCAGATTTAGTCTTAGCTTCAGAACCTATATCTGTGAAAATTTGGAGACAAGCTTTTGTTAAGTAGGTTGCATCCAGGTATTGGAAAACCTGGTGTCTCTTTCTTCTTAAGTAAGCTGCTACTGGAGCAATGCATTTGTAGAATATTCTTGGGGCAGATTTTAAACAGAAAGGCAGACCTTTGAATGATAATTACATCCATCCACCTCAAACCTGAGACACTGCCCGTGTTTGATCTGGAAGTGAATATGGAAATATGAGTCCTGTAGTTCTAGAGATGTCAAATAATCTCCTGAGTTTAGTAACTGCAGAATATCTTACAACTTGGCTATTCTAAAGGACTGCTTTTTGAGGAATGTGTTCAGGTGTCTCTGATCCAACACCATCCTCGACTTTCCTGATTTCTTCTTTAGTAGGAAACAAATTGAGTGGAAGCCTGTATTTCTTGAGCTTGTGGGACCTCCGCTATGACTTCTTTGAGTATGAGCAACTGTGTTTCTTCTTTCAACAGATGAAAATGTTGATCAGACCTCCTCGTGTGTACTAGGTTTTGAGGATGTTTCTGAATACATTTGAGTGTGTGGTCATACTGGATCAAATCTAGCACCCATTCATCGGTAGAGATGGAACTCCAATTTATGTGAAAGTTAAAAAGACTTCACTTCCACCCTAAGGTGCAGTTGGTACAGGGGTGACCGATGTCAATGAGTTTTCACTGCCATCTCAAAGTTTCTTGTCCTCATCCTATACCTTTTGATTTTCATCTGGAAGCTTGCTTGTATTAAGCTGCAGCCACTGGCGCTCGATATTGCTGTTGGATAATGTTGAAGATATCCGTGTTGAGTTTGATAATAGGGCGGAAATCTGTTGGACTGAAAGTCCCTTCTAAAAGAGTACTGTCCTCTGCCTCCGGCCCCATGAAAGGATTGGAAACAGTGCTGCTGCAGCACACCTAGCAATCTAGCTCTTTCTGGGTCCATTTTAATTGACTGGAGGGAGTCATCGCCATGTTTTGTGAATAAGGCTTCCCCATCATTCAGCGTATCGAGGATTTTTGACTGTCCTTCTGGTCTGAATGAGGTTGTCTTCAACCAGCCTTGACACCTCAAGACTGCTGCCCCACCCATATGTCTAAATCCTATTGATACTATGTCCTTTTCAATGTCTATGATTTTGAAAGTCTTTCTCTCCCCCTCCTGAAGATTGTCGCCAACTCCTTTCTTTTGTCTTCTGGCAGCGAACCAAGGAATGCCCCCAATTCCGACAACATTTGGTGGTCATATCTGTCAAGGATAGCTAGTGCATTGGAAGCTCTTATAGTCGGAGCAGCCATGGCAGAGAATCTTTCTCCAATGTTATTCAGGTACCTACCCTCTTTTATCAGGTGGTACAGATCAAGGAGTAGTAGTATTGCTGAAACTCCTTTGTGTCGCTTGCATGACCACCGAATGTGGCTTTAGGTGACCAGGTAGGCAAGCTGGGGAATTATCTGGCACTTTTTATTCTTTTTAAGGTGGGGTATTACAGCCGCAACTGTCTCAAGATTTCTCATAGGTTTGAAGTCCTTTGTCCATATATGATCTATTCCTAGATTACTCAGTGAAGTCTTAAAGGAAACAGTTGTATTGGTTAACTGGCACTGGCAAGTCAACCCTACTAGAGGCTCTTTCGAGAAGAGCATGAAAGCCCTATATATCTTCTGGTGGGGAACTAGCCGCAGTAGCACTGGAGGAGCTGGTAGAGGAGCAATGTAATTGTCCAATTCACTCCCTGTGCCAGTTGTTAGTTCATGGATGATTGACTCTTCTTCTGGTTATCATAGTCTCCTTCATCCACATATGGATGGCAATCGGTTCCAACATCCTGGGTTGTGTAACTGTTCACTGTTGTGTAGTTGGGCTTTTCCTCTCAGATATAGCTCAGGGAATCCTCTGTAGTAGTCACTGAACATGTGACGATGATCTAAAACCAGCCCTACTGGAAATAGCATTATTGACTCCTGATTGGTTTGCTCCTTGAAAGGATCCTCATAAGAATAATGATCTTGAAAAGGTTTATAAGACATAACTCCTGTTTGAGGCCTCTCTTTGTAGAAAAAATCTCCTGCTTTGTAAGCTGCATCATCTTCCTCAACGTCATCTACGTCTTAGCACGTAACATGAAAATGCGATGGGCTGCTCTCAGTTCCGAAAGGACCATCATATTCATCATCATTGTCTGTGCCACCCATTTTAAGGAGATGGACAGGAGGTGAAGGTGATACCTTGCTTGGAAAAATTTAATCTGTTATGTTATTATTTTTGTAAAGTGCTCGAATACCTAAAAGGCGTCTTGGTGCTGGCTGAGTTTATAGAGGGGAGAAGGCATGCCCAAAGGTGTAACCAACTATTCTACAGCAAAGAACCAGGTTTTCAGAGCCTTCCTGAAAGTCAGTAGGGTAGGCATGGTCTTGATGTCTAATGGGAGTAAATTCCATGCTTTTGTTGCTCCCAGCACAAAGCTTCTGCCTCCCGAAGACGTGCGATGAAACCTAGGCATGGCTACTAGCATGGCTACTAGTTTAGGAGATGCTGATCGAAGGGACCTGCCTGCCATGCACCAGTTGAAGCTTTTTCAGAGAACATGTGGACCTTGTCCATGCAGTGCTTTGTAAGTGATACAGAGTGCTTTGAAGGGGATTCTGTGTCTGACTGGTAGCCAATGTAGTTTCATGAAAAATTTGGAAATGAGCTGATATTTGGTAATTTTAAACAAGAATCTGAGCTACTGCATTTTGTACTACTTGCAGCTTGTTTATAACATACTGATGAGCATTGAGATATAGCCCATTAGAGTAGTCAATCTTTGCCATCACTAATAAAGTAACAGCTAGTGTCTGCAGACTGGCAGGGATAAAAGGCAGAATCTTTTTCAGCCTGAGAGAATAGAACATGGCTGAGGTTACTGTGTTCATTTGATCAGAGAAGGTAAGTGTTAGACCTGGCAACATTGGTGTGGGTCTCCCTTCCATTTTTTCACTGTTGCCTCCTATGTTTTTGCTATGTTTTTGCTGGTCTAGATGCTTTGGGCACTTGGCCACTGCTGTTCAGTGTCAAAGTGCAAGTGCTCCCTATTGTAAATTGTTGTACTGGATTAGTGACTCCATGATTGGCTTATTTGATTTACTTGTCAGACCCTAGTACAGTGCACCATGAGTGCCCAGGGCCTGTAAATCAAATGCTGCTGGTGGGCTCACAGCACTGATTGTGCCACCCACAGAAGTAGCTTATAAAATATGGCTCAGGCCTGCCATTGCAGAACCTGTGTGCAGTCTGGGACTGCCATGTCGACTTGGCAAGTGCACCCCCTTGCCAGTCCCTAAACCTTCCATTTTCTGCATGTTAGTCACCCATAAGGTAGGCCCAAGGTACCCCTGTGGGCAGGGTACATTGTATGTGAAAGGTAGGACATGCCCTGGTGTGTGTGGCATGTCCTGATAGTGAATTACAGCCAATTTCGTTTTTCACTATTGCAAGGCTATATGTTCCCATAGGCCAGAATGGGGAGTTAGTTTATAACATCTTATAAACATAACCGACCCTAGGAACAAGATAGAAAAATAAAGTTTAGTATGCCTGAACTCAGAATGTTAAAATACATCTTTTAGTGTATTCTATGTTTGAAAATACCACTTTTAGAAAGTAGGTATTTTCTTGCCTAACCATCCAGTATGCCTCTGCTAGGTTTGTGTATTCCATGTCTGGTTTGTGAGTGACAGGGGGCTGGAGAGGGCTTTGGCTCCAGCAGTCTGATGAGTCAGGGCTGGGCTGAATAGGACCTGGGTTGAATAGAGAGTAGGGGGAGGAGATTTCCTTTCACTTGCCTGAGCCTACATAGAATAGAGAGTAGGGGGAGGAGATTTCTTTTCAGCTACCTGGGCCAGGTCTGCTTTCAACAATGCTGTCTCCACCTCCTGCCAGGAAGCTGCACCAGGGAGGACAGAACTGGTTTGGGCTGGGTACAGACACTCTCTGCCTTCAAAGAACAAAGAAATTGTGTGTATAAAAAGAGGGTCCAGACCCCAGAACTTTAGATCACTTCTGGAAATCAAGACGAACCTTTGCCAAGGAGAGAAACCAAGGAAGCTGAAGGAGGAGACTGCCCCTGCGCTGGTGACTGTTTGGGGTTGGCCTGCAGTGGTTACTTATTGCCAAGGAAAGGAGAAAAGGAACTTTGTGTGTACTTTATCATCTTGAGGAAGCTCTCCAAGGGCTTGAAGCTGAGCTTGCCTCCTGTTCTGAAGTCTCAGGGACACAAAGACTTCACCACCAGCTCCCCTGAATTTCCTTGCTGGTAATTCTACCTGCAGAGAGGTGCCTGCTGCTGTTGTTGGGGACCTCTAGAGACTGCGTGTCGCTGGGAGCTGGAAGCGCGACGCAACGAGGAAGAAGCGTGTCGCCCCCGCAGCTGTTGCTGTCGCATCACCGAAGAAGCGTGCCGCCGCCGCAGCTGTTTGTCGACGCATCACCGAAGAAGCGTGTCGCATCGCAGGAGAAGCGTGTCACCGCCACAGAGGTTGCCGTTGCATCACCAGAGAGGCGTGTCGCAGGGCCTGTCGCGGCTCAAGAATCCACGAGTTCGCTGCACGGCCGTCGGGCATGCACGCATCGTATCCACGTTTTCGCATCACTTCAAAGACGCCATTTTGTCGCATCGCACCGGATCTTCGCATCGCATCGAGGTGCCATCTTGTCGCATTGTAACCGGAACGCAGTAAGAAACCGACGCATCGCCTCCTCTCCGGTAAGGAACCGACGCATCACCTCCCCTGTGCTACAGTAAGGAACCGACGCATCACCTCCCCCGAAGCAAGGAACCGACGCATCACCTTCCCTGCGACCTTTTTGTTTGTATTGCGTTACGCATCCAAGGTACTTTGAGAGTAAAGTGTCGCATTTACCATCTACATTGAACTAAGCTATTTCTACCATTTGAAAGTCATATTTTTGAGTACTGTATTGTGGATTTTTTGTCGTTTGGTCTTGTCTTAAATCTAGATAAAGATTACCTATTTTTCTAGACTGGTGTGGTGTCCATTTGTAGTGATTTCACTGTATTACTGTATGGGTACACAAATGCTTTGCACACTGCCTCTGAGATAAGCCTGCCTGCTCGTGCCAAGCTACCAAGGGGGTGAGCAGGGGTTATTTTAGGAGTGTAGCCCCCTTACCCTGACTAGAAGCAAGGGCCCCTACTTGGTCAAAGGTACCTACCTCTGCCAACTAGAGACCCCCATTTCTAACAGTAAGTGTGTCATTGAACTTGACTCCCAAATTCCTTACGGTCCTAACCAGAATTGGAAGGGTGCAGAGTTCAGATGGCCACCAAGATGGAGACCAAAATGAAGGTTTGGCCCTCTGTCTTAGCTGAGTTTAGTTGAAGGCAGTTTCTGGCCATCAACTGACTAACTGCCTGCATGCAGTTGTTGAATTTAGAATCACTTCCTGGTCTTAATGACACAGCAATTTGCATGTCATTCACATAGGATGTTAAAGCAAACATGAATGAGCATATAATCTCAGCAGTGGTGAAACATAGATATTAAAAAGTGTTGGGCTGAGCGACGAGCCCTGCGGGACTCCACAAGGAAGAGTATATGCAGAGGAGGTAAAACGTCCCAGATTGACTGTTTGTTCTCGGTCATTGAGAAAGGAGTTTAGCAATTTCCAGGCTGTGCCTGATATCCCTATCTTGCTCAGTCGGTCCATCAGCAGATTGTATCGAAGTCTGACAATAGATTGAGTAGCACAAGGGCATCCCTTCCTCCTAGATCCATAGTACTTCTGATCTCCTCTGATGCTTTGATAAGAGCCGTCTCTGTGCTGTGCTCAGCCCGGAAACCGAACTGAGTGGAATCTAAGCAATTAATGGTCTGAATATAGTCGACCAATTGCCTATTCAAGACTTTCTCAAATATTTTAGCTGGTAGGAGCACGTGTGAAATCGGCCGGTAGTTACTTGCAATTTGTGGTTCAAGAGAGGGTTTTTTAATTAGAGGCAGCACCGAGGCTTTCTTCCTTAAGTTGGGGAAAAGGCCTGCAACAAATATTTGATTAAATATGTGTGTCAAAGGGGTGGCAATCATTTCTACCGCTAGGCTAGTCACTTAAGGTGGGCAAGGATCGTATGGAGAGCCCGACTTTGCTGACTCAATCAATTTTGTGACCTTCTTTCTAGTCTGAGAAATTAAATTCTCAAACTTGACAGACGTGAGCTGATGGGTGGAAATAGTCATATCTGATTTGGACCCTGTGTTGAGGGATTTAAATTTTTATAAATGTCCTCTACTTTAAGGTGAAAAGCCTCTGCCAGTGAGTTGCAAAAGGATTGAGAACAATCCTTGAGAGAATTGGAAGTGACTGAGGTTAATTTTGAAATGACTGTGAACAATTCTTTAGAGCGATTACTAGCTGCTTCAATTTGTGTTGTGAAGTATGCTGTTTTTTCTTTACACATTTGTGCTTTGTACACAGCTAAGCAGTTTTTGTACTTTACTTTTTCTCGTTCACAGTAGGCAAAGCACCATTTTTTTTCTTACCTTCTACAGTCCTGCTTGAGAGTCCTAAGGTCCTTTGAGAACCAGGGAGCCAATAAATTATTTATTTTTATCTGGGATCTTTTAACTGGAGCTAGGGACTAGGGACACATCCTCCAGCCACTTAGTATATTGCAGGGCTGCACTGTTAGATATGGGACAGGAATTTGTAAGTCGTAATGAAAACTTGTTGGTTTGAAGTTTGTGTCATGCACGAGAAGTCGTCCATACTGGACGGACTGGAGGATCTTGACCAGCTTGTATGTAATGAAATTCAAATAGAACAACTCTATGGTCAGTGCAGGTTAGAGGCACAGTTTTTATCTTGCCTAAAGCATCATTGTTTGAAAAAATCCCATCACAGGTGTGGCCTGCTGCATGACCTTCTACAAATTGTGACACACCAAAAGCTGACATTGTAGAGAGGAGAGATAAACTATCGGGATCATCTAATGCCTCCAAATGGGAGTTAAAATCACCCAGGACTGTGAGATAGCCAGAGAGAATATCTGCTTCTAATAAATTGCCTATCTCTTGGGTGAAGCTGGCCCGTGGCCCTGGGGACTGATAGAGAAGGATCCCTTTTAGGATCTTATTTTTTGACACTTCGACCTGAAAAGACGCCGCTTCACAAATTGAAGAGGGGGAAGATGAACATTGAACCAGAAAATCAGATCGGTGGATAATGGCTATACCACCGCTTCATTTACCAGGACGGTCAAGTCTGTAAATCGAAAAGCCCTGTGGAATAGCTACATGAATCTGCGGGCTGAAAGCAGCATCCACCCAAGTTTCCATAAAAAAGGTCACCAAGGGCTTATAGGTGTCCAGAAAAAGATTGATTTCTAAACAGTGTTTTATCAGTGACCTAGCATTAATGAGGGCACACAGTATTGCTCTACTTAGTTGTAAAACGAGGTCAGGGGTGGAGGGAAGGAGCAGGAGATGCAGAATTAGTTTTAGCACCTGAGATGTTAAAATGAAATCCACAGGCAGTACATAAAGTTTTATCCCCAACACTGAGATCTGAGAGATCAAAGCATACACACTCAAGATTTTTACCTTTGCGGTTAATTTTATTTAGGAAGCCAGCCGAGTAAGAGAGTGTAGTGTTTGAATCACGGCCCCGGCTGGCAGCATGGCTGATGCTGTGCGTGGTCCATGCGTGGACGGGCTTGCATTTGGCTAGCCAGCGGCACGCCTGCAGTGCGGTCCCACAGTGCTCTGATGTAAGTAGGCCTCCATCCCCCAAAGGAGGGGACTGGAGGCATGGCTTGTTTGCGCTAGCCGCGACTTGCCAAAGTTAAAACACGGATGGGAGAAATGAAAAAGGTAACCGGGGTCAAGCAACATCTAAATTTCTGACCCAACACTCCCTTGGGATCAGGAATCCTACTGGTAAAGTAAATACTAACTAAATTAAAAGTGAGAAAAGGCAAATCAATAAAATATTAAAAACAAGGGTAGAACCATTTCAATATGGCCCCCACACAGGCCTGGAGCAAGGTACCTCCCAGAAATGGCATAGACCGCCTACAAGGAAATCAATCAGTTTCAGGAGCACAAGGAATCCACTTGCAGCACTTGACTGTGCAGATGCACTATGCGATGCTGTAAGTAGGCCACCATCCCCCAAAGGGCGAGACTGGAGACATGGCTTGTTCGCACTAACCGCGACTGGCCAAAGTTAAAACACGGGTGGGAGAAATTAAAAAGATAACTGGGGTCCAGCAACCGCTGAATTCCTGACCAAGGCTCCTTTGGGGACAGGAATCCTACTGGAAAAGATAATACTAACTAAATTAAAAGTGAGAAAAGGCAAATCAATAAAATATTAAAAACAAGAGTAGAACCTTTTCAATATGGCCCCCACACAGGGAGGGAGCAAGGCACCTCTCAGAAATGGCATAGACCGCCTACAAGGAAATCAGTCAGTTTCAGGAACACGAGGAATCCACACGCCGCATTCAGCTGTGCGGATGCGCTATGCGCTGCTGTAAGTAGGCCGCCATCCCCCAAAGGGCGGGACCGGAGGTGTGGCTTGTATGTGCTAGCCGCGACTAGCCGAAGTTAAAACACGGACGGGAAAAATGAAAAAGGTAACCGGGGTCCAGCAACCCCTGAATTTCTGACCCAACACTCCCTTGGGAACAGGAATCCTACTGATAAAGTAAATACTAACTAAATTAAAAGTGAGAAAAGGCAAATCAATAAAATATTAAAAACAAGGGTAGAACCATTTCAATATTGCCCCCACACAGGCCGGGAGCAAGGCACCTCCCAGAAATGGCGTAGACCGCCTACAAGGAAATCAATCAGTTTCAGGAGCACAAGGCATCCACATGCACCACTCAACTGTGCGGATGCACTATGCAATGCTGTAAGTAGGCCACCATCCCCCAAAGGGCGAGACTGGAGACGGGGCTTGTTCATGCTAACCGCTACTGGCCAAAGTTAAAACACGGTGGGAGAAATTTAAAAGGTAACCGGGGTCCAGCAACCCCTGAATTCCTGACCCAGGCTTCCTTGGGGACAGGAATCCTACTGGAAAAGGAAATACTAACTAAATTAAAAGTGAGAAAAGGCAAATCAATAAAATATTAAAAACTAGGGTAGAACCTTTTCAATATGGCCCCCACACAGGGAGGGAGCAAGGCACCTCCCAGAAATGGCATAGACTGCCTACAAGGTAATCAGTCAGTTTCAGGAGCACTAGGCATCCACATGCAGCACTCAACTGTGCGGATGCACTATGCAATGCTGTAAGTAGGCCACCATCCCCCAAAGGGCGAGACTGGAGACGTGGCTTGTTCGCGCTAACCACGACTGGCTGAAGTTAAAACACGGGTGAAAGAAATTAAAAAGGTAATCGGGGTCCGGCAACCCCTGAATTTCTGACCCAACACTCCCTTGGGACAGGAATCCTACTGGTAAAGTAAATACTAACTAAATTAAAAGTGAGAAAAGGCAAATCAATAAAATATTAAAAACAAGGGTAGAACCATTTCAATATGGCCCCCACACAGGCCGGGAGCAAGGCACCTCCCAGAAATGGCGTAGATCGCCTACAAGAAAATCAGTCAGTTTCAGGAGCACGAGGAATCCACATGCAGCACCACCGCTGTGTGGACGTGCTCTGCGTTGCTGTAAGTAGGCCGCCATCCCCCAAAGGGCGGGACCGGCCCTAATGTATGTTCTTCTGGTATCACTGAGGGGCCCAATGATGGGCCAGTGATGCTATCGTTGACAGTATCCTATGTTTGTAAAAGGTTTCAGGTTCTGCTGCAGATGTCAAGGGTTGAGGCTCACTCTTCGACGGAACTGCTGTAGTTGGTCTCATCCATTGCGCTATCGTCAACGGTCTCTTCGACGATCATGTTCTCATCATTAAAGACTTTGATGACGAGGATGTAGTGGATGTTGTAGTCATTGCTGTCAACATAGAAATTGTCAATGATCTCATAGACACATCCTTCTTCGGAGGATCTGCAGAAGCTTTTCCCGTTTCTTTAGAGATGAAGGTCTTCAGACATGGAGTAGAAGGTTCAGACCTTATTCTGATTTTTTTTTTAAAGGCTCAGGAGCTGAAGAGTCTTTTGCCCTTGGTTTTACTTGGCTTTCCTCAGACCTCTCTTTATCCTTTTTTTACTAAACCTTTTTTGCCGGCTCTTCCAAAAATCTTTTCATGTCTTCTTTGTGGGTCTTTTTTAGAGGAGATTTTTTTCCCACTCCCTCATCTCCAGAGCCCAGAGTTTCCATAGCTTTCTTCTTTTGAAGCCACAAAAGAAGCCTTTTGTGGCCTGTGTTTTAGGGCTTTAACAGAAAACATGCAATATTTGCATTCCCCAGGCCTGTAGTCAGGATACAGACAATACAGACACTCTTTATGAGTGTCCTCTGAAAAATGCTTGAGTTTACTACAGGACTTACATGGCCTAAAATTGTCCTTTTTTGGATCCTTCTGACATGAAAAATCTTGTCAGAGATAATCAAGCATTCTGCAATGATAAGAATGCAGAGAGAGACCTGGAGCTGTGGGGGGGGGGGGGTATGCTGGAACATTTAGTGTCAGAGGAGCAGCCGCCTGATATCTCCCCTGGGGATACACTGGATACCGAGCCAGTGGAACCAGTTACAGAAGCATAAAGGCTGACACCCAGAATCTCAGTGTGTGCACCTGTGCATGTGTGTGAGTGCCCAGAGGATGTGTTTTCTTGCAGCCTTAGGAGGGACCCTTGTGTTCTTCCCCTCCTTCCCTTCGTCCTTTCCCAACTGCTTCCCCCCTCCTCCTCAGCATGGCGGGGGGTTGGTGGGAGGGGATGCTGCTATGGATGTCCACTGCCAGTGCTGTGTGGTTTAGAATTTTAGGGCCAGATACACATAGAACCAGGTTTGCAATGACCTAATAGCCAATGTTTGCGATTCGCTATTAGGAAATCGCAAATAGCTAAATATAACTATGTGGTACACTTTTTGCAATTCCTAGTGGGTCGCAAATTGACCTACCTCATTAATATTCATGAGATAGATTGCAATTTGCGACCCATTGAGATTCGCTTCCCTAAAAACAGAGGGATGGTAGACTGCTGGGGCCAGCAGACCACCATGTCTGTGTTTGCTTTTAAATAAAGCAACTTTTTTGGGGGGGGGAAATGCAACCCATTTTCCTTAAAGGAAAACAGGATGTGTTTCAAAAACAAAAAATGAAAAGTTTTCTTTACATTTTTTAAGAGCAGGCAGTGGTCATGGTTAAAAAACGTTATCGCATACATTCACAAAGGGGAAGGGGGTCCTCTGGGGACTGATTTACCACCTACTTGAAGTAGGCGGTAAAATGCGAATGTTTTGTGACCGTATTTTGGTCACAAAAGCATTCAGACATACCACTGCGAGTTGCTATTAGGAAGGGACACCCTTAACACACCCCTTCCTAATATTGAGGGGCAGATTTACAAGCCCCTTGCGCCACTTTTGCGTCACTTTTCCCATGTTAAAAGTGACGCAAAAGCTCCATAGTGATCAACCCATGGCTCCTTAAGATACCTGACATAAGAGACCAACTGACTGAACAGACTGACCACTATTTCACAGAAAATCTTGGGTCGGTGGACTCCGCGCAGACAATTTGGGAGGCATATAAAGCAGTGATGAAACGCCATGCGTTAGCGTTAAAACTGGGTCATATTCGGCGCCACAACGAGCACATACACGCAATAGAGAGTGACCTACAGCGATTAGAGTCGCTCCAGAACTCCTCGCCCAGCGAAGACACAGCACATCGCCTCACCACTAAACGCCATGAATATAAAGTCCTTGTGCAAGAAAAGGCGAGAGCACGCTTATTGTCCACAAAACACAGAGTGTATGAGATGGGGGAGAGAGCGGGTAGAATGCTGGCCTGGCTCAAGCGTCGGGAGCAGGCACACAGATGGGTGCCTGAATTATCCAACGATATGGGCGCGACAATATCTGACCCACAAGACATTGCAGAAATGTTTGCCGATCATTTGGAGAAGGTGTATACACCATCTACCACCTACACGTCGGAAGAATCCCGGCAACTGCTGATGGACAGTAACCTACCCTCACTATCAGAAACGGACAAAGCTGACCTGGAGGCTGATATCACTGGTGAGGAGCTATGTACAGCTATATACAGTGTCCAATCAGGTAAAGCGATGGGGCCTAACGGTATCCCGATAGAGTTCCTCAAGTCTATGGCGGTAAAGATAGCTCCCCACCTTAATCTAATGTATACGGAGAGCCTGGAAAAGGGCATGCTACCTCCAGATCAAAGGTTGGCAGCTATAGTAGTTATACGAAAACCCGGGAAGGCAGCGGACTGTTGCGGGTCGTATAGACCAATCTCATTAATAAATGCGGAAGCCAAGATCCTGGCGAAATTACTGGCCATCCGCTTGAATGCCGTGTTACCCTCCCTGGTCCACGCGGATCAATCTAGGTTCGTCACGGGTAGAAATACGGCGCTGAATATTCGTAGGGTACATAATGTGGTTGCGAGGCAACCCTACCTGGAAGAAGACGCAGTGATTATGTCCTTAGACGCCTCCATGGCCTTTGATTCAATAGAATGGCCGTACCTTTTCGAAGTGCTCGCACGCTTTGGATTTGGCCCCCGGTTCATAGCCTGGGTTCGCTTGCTCTATACTGACCTGTGGGGACAGGTGCAAGTTAACAATCACACCTCGAGGGTATTCAGGCTACGCAGAGGAACTAGGCAGGGGTGCCCCCTATCCCCTCTGTTGTTCGCGCTGGTTCTCGAGCCGCTGGCGGCATGGATAAGGCGCGATGTCACTTTACGAGGGCTCAAATGGGACGAAGATACTGAAGATAGAATATCATTGTACGCTGATGATATTCTGGTTTATTTAGCCTCCCCAAACGCATCGATTCATTATCTACTCAATATCTTTGCCAATTTTGGAAAATACTCCGGCTATGCCATAAACTGGGCAAAATCAATACTTTACGTTCTCCACGGCCCCACGCCTAGACTACCCAAGGGATGTAAGGTGGTAGTAACCAGGGAGGGTTTTACATACTTGGGGATCTTCATTACCCCTGACCCCAAAATCTTTTATGAACACAATCTCGCTGCCCCCCTGCAGCGATTAAAGGAAGATGTCAGACACTGGAGGTCGCTGCCATTGTCGTTGTTGGGCCGTGCGGCCCTATTTAAAATGCTAGCATTACCAAGGTTCCTCTATGCACTTCAGAACTACCCTTATTCTATCCCGGACACATATTTCGCTGGGGTGGAGGCGGAAGTCCGTACACTGTTATGGGATGGAGGGACACCACGAATAGCTTTAGGAAAATTGACGAAGAGCTGGTACGACGGAGGCATTGCACTCCCAGATCTACGCCTCTACTATTGGGCGTCGCAATTAGTGGCCACCAACCATTGGTTGTATAGTCCGCCATCTAACCCGGCATACCACTTAGAGAGGTATCAGACTGGACGGGAAGGATATCTAGGAGCCTTATACACCAAACCCCGAAAGGGAAGATATCTCGGTCCAATGGCTCAAACTATTGCAGTCTGGCAGAAAGCTAACAAACGATTGGGCTGGCAGGGAAAGTTGACAATAGCTACGCCTCTGTGGTCATCCCAACAACTGGGATTATTATGTTATCAAGTGGGGTTCGACAAATGGGATACGATAGGGATCTCCACGATCGGGGACCTTCTAAAAAAAGGGAAACTACTTACATTCAAAGAACTGCAAGCTAAACATGAACTGGCGCCCACCGAGATTTTCCGCTATCTACAAATCCGACATGCGCTTCAAACGGCTCTACCAGATCTGACTAATGTCCCGGACTCGTCCCCCCTAGAGGACCGACTTCTAGCCGAGCCCCTCCTTGCTAAGGCCGTCTCCCTTACTTATCGTAAGCTATGTAATAACATGCCAGACCCCCTCCTTACTCTTAGAGACAGATGGCAATCCGACATAGGACACCTCGAGGACGAGGACTGGCAGAAGGCCCTAATATCCTCCAGGGAAGCGGCTATAAATCAACGTTTTAAATTGATTCAATTGAAGATTCTACACAGGACATACCTCACCGGAGTGACATTGGCCAAGATAGGGACCCGACAGGATGCACTCTGCCTACGGGGCTGTAACTCTATTGCTACATTTTATCACATTTTATGGGATTGCCCCTACATACGACACATTTGGGAGTGAGCAACAGATCAAATGCAAGAGGCACTGGGCAAACCACTAGTACTGAAACCCCCATTGGGAATCCTAAACATTTGGGACAAAAATGATCTTACAGACATAGAAGAGCAGTTCACCACCCTGGGATATACCCTGGTAAAGAGAGCTATTGCCATGAAATGGGGGGCTGCGGACAGGCCGTTGCTGACTGGTTGGGTGGCGGCAATGGACCAATGTATGATAGCTGAAAAAGAAATCTACAAAATCAGAGGTTGCCCTAAGAAATGGGATAGAAAATGGGGGGCCTGGAATACTCATCGGGGAGTACTATGCATTTCACCGACTGAAGAACTTGAAATGACACGAAAGAAATTTATAAAATTATAACATCTGAATGTATTGTAACACAGCATACAGCATTCTTCCGTTAAATGACGAACTGTATATTATGATTTTATCCATGGCAAATGTTTTAATTTTCAATAAAAAATTTTAAACCAAAAAAAAAAAAGTGACGCAAGGGGCTTGTAAATCTGCTCCTGAATGTCTAACCCATTTTGTGATTCAGTAATAGGTTACCGAATCGCAAAGTAGGGTTTGGTACATGGGAAAATGCTATTTTCCGGTTGCAAAAAGGCCAGCTTGCAACATGAATATAGTTGCGAACATCAGGCCCTTAGTTTTTTGAAGGATACGATGTGAATTTGTTAACAATGTCACCTGTTTAAGCTCTACTTCCTAGGGGCAGGTGTTGATGCACTAGGAGGAGATGAACTCTTGAAGAAGAGTCTGTTACTTAACAGGTACGAGAGAGAATCTGTGCTACTTTAACTTCATTCTAAGAAGATTTGCTATAAGGAATTGCACTAAAGTTTACAGCTGTAAATAGTACAATGACCATAAGGCAGTGGCATAAGCTACCAAGCCAAAGAATGGCTCAAAAGAAGATGTGTAAATGAACTGTATTACTCTTCACTACAGGGCCCAGAAGGGAAAACAAGATTAGTGCAACCAAAAAACTGCTTAAGGCATGACATGCAACTTTAAGTGATCACTGCAGGCTTGGTGGAAATCTCCCACCCAATGTGTCTTTCTGCTTTCCCCCTCCCTGGAACACACAATGAAGGTTTAACTCGTGAGGGACATCTAGTAACGACTAGTGGAACTGCAGCTCTTTGTAGAATTATTTTGATATTGGATACTATAATATTCACTGCCCACTGCTAATCTCGTCCCATAATGCTTTGCAGGGCCTTTGGTTGGGATTGTATTTTTGCCAATAACTGTGCTTGGGGTGGTCCTAAGAGGATGGGACCACCACCGAATCGTTCAAAAGATGTGCTTTTTGTTTTCAAAGCAAAACCAAACGGGATGATGGACGGAGTGTTGACAATACAAGCACTCACCCCCAGTCAACTGATCTGGGTTTAATCCATCATCATTCTTTAGCTCACTCCGCCACCCCAGTTCAGACATGGCCATATGCAAATCAGTCTGACCCTGTGCCTCATGGGAACAGTCCAGCCCGAACTGCCAAGCCATGTCTTCCCTGGACCGGAAACAAGCATCCCGGGACCGGTTTCGGGCTCACAGCCCTCATCAGCCAGGCTATCTTGAATCCAGTGGCAAAGTGAGCAAGGGACCCACGTCTGGGCATACCCTGCCAACTTAGGGCGAACAAAGCAAAACCAAAGGGGATGATGGACGGAGTGTTGACAATACAAGCACTCACCCCCAGTCAACTGATCTGGGTTTAATCCATCATCATTCTTTAGCTCACTCCGCCACCCCAGTTCAGACATGGCCATATGCAAATCAGTCTGACCCTGTGCCTCATGGGAACAGTCCAGCCCGAACTGCCAAGCCATGTCTTCCCTGGACCGGAAACAAGCATCCCGGGATCGGTTTCGGGCTCACAGCCCTCATCAGCCAGGCTATCTTGAATCCAGTGGCAAAGTGAGCAATGGACCCACGCCTGGGCATACCCTGCCAACTTAGGGCGAACAAAGCAAAACCAAAGGGATGATGGACGAAGTGTTGACAATACAAGCACTCACCCCCAGTCAACTGATCTGGGTTTAATCCATCATCATTCTTTAGCTCACTCCGCCACCCCAGTTCAGACATGGCCATATGCAAATCAGTCTGACCCTGTGCCTCATGGGAACAGTCCAGCCCGAACTGCCAAGCCATGTCTTCCCTGGACCGGAAACAAGCATCCCGTGACCGGTTTCGGGCTCACATCCCTCATCAGCCAGGCTATCTTGAATCCAGTGGCAAAGTGAGCAAGGGACCCACCTCTGGGCATACCCTGCCAACTTAGGGCGAACAAAGCAAAACCAAAGGGGATGATGGACGGAGTGTTGACAATACAAGCACTCACCCACAGTCAACTGATCTGGGTTTAATCCATCATCATTCTTTAGCTCACTCCGCCACCCCAGTTCAGACATGGCCATATGCAAATCAGTCTGACCCTGTGCTCATGGGAACAGTCCAGCTCGAACTGCCAAGCCATGTCTTCCTGGACCGAAACAAGCATCCGGGACCGGTTTCGGGCTCACAGCCCTCATCAGCCAGGCTATCTTGAATCCAGTGGCAAAGTGAGCAAGGGACCCACGTCTGGGCATACCCTGCCAACTTAGGGAGAACAAGCAAAACCAAAGGGATGATGGATGGAGTGTTGACAATGCAAGCACTCACCCCCAGTCAACTGATCTGGGTTTAATCCATCATCATTCTTTAGCTCACTCCGCCACCCCAGTTCAGACATGGCCATATGCAAATCAGTCTGACTCTGTGCCTCATGGGAACAGTCCAGCCCGAACTGCCAAGCCATGTCTTCCTGACCGGAAACAAGCATCCCAGGACCGGTTTCGGGCTCACAGCCCTCATCAGCCAGGCTATCTTGAATCCAGTGGCAAAGTGAGCAAGGGACCCACGTCTGGGCATACCCTGCCAACTTAGGGCGAACAAGCAAAACCAAAGGGGATGATGGACGGAGTGTTGATAATACAGCACTCACCCCAGTCAACTGATCTGGGTTTAATCCATCATCATCTTTAGCTCACTCCGCCACCCCAGTTCAGACATGGCCATATGCAATCAGTCTGACTCTGTGCCTCATGGGAACAGTCCAGCTCGAACTGCCAAGCCATGTCTTCCCTGACCGGAAACAGGCATCCCGGGACCGGTCTCGGGCTCACAGCCTCATCAGCCAGGCTATCTTGAAGCCAGTGGCAAAGTGAGCAAGGGACCCACGTCTGGGCATACCCTGCCAACTTAGGGCGAACAAAGCAAAACCAAGGGGATGATGGACGGAGTGTTGACAATACAGCACTCACCCCAGTCAACTGATCTGGGTTTAATCCATCATCATTCTTTAGCTCACTCCGCCACCCCAGTTCAGACATGGCCATATGCAAATCAGTCTGACCCTGTGCCTCATGGGAACAGTCCAGCCCGAACTGCCAAGCCATGTCTTCCTGGACCGGAAACAAGCATCCCGGGACCGGTTTCGGGCTCACAGCCCTCATCAGCCAGGCTATCTTGAATCCAGTGGCAAAGTGAGCAAGTGGCAGTTCGGGCTGAACTGTTCCCATGAGGCACAGGGTCAGACTTATTTGCATATGGCCATGTCTGAACTGGGGTGGCGGAGTGAGCTAAAGAATGATGATGGATTAAACCCAGATCAGTTGACTGGGGGTGAGTGCTTGCAATGTTCAACACTCCGTCCATCATCCCCTTTGGTTTTGCTTTGTTCGTCCTAAGTTGGTAAGGTATGCCCAGACGTGGGTCCCTTGCTCACTTTGCCACTGGATTCAAGATAGCCTGGCTGATGAGGGTTATGAACCCGAAACCGGTCCCAGGATGCTTGTTTCCCGGTCCAGGGAAGACATGGCTTGGCAGTTCGGGCTGGACTGTTCCTATGAGGCACAGGGTCAGACTGATTTGCATATGGCCATGTCTGAACTGGGGTGGCGGAGTGAGCTAAAGAATGATGATGGATTAAACCCAGATCAGTTGACTGGGGGTGAGTGCTTGCAATGTTCAACACTCCGTCCATCATCCCTTTGGTTTTGCTTTGTTCGCCCTAAGTTGGCAGGGTATGCCCAGACGTGGGTCCCTTGCTCACTTTGCCACTGGATTCAAGATAGCCTGGCTGATGAGGGTTGGAACCCGAAACCGGTCCCAGGATGCTTGTTTCCGGTCCAGGGAAGACATGGCTTGGCAGTTCGGGCTGGACTGTTCCCATGAGGCACAGGGTCAGACTGATTTGCATATGGCCATGTCTGAACTGGGTGGCGGAGTGAGCTAAAGAATGATGATGGATTAAACCCAGATCAGTTGACTGGGGTGAGTGCTTGCAATGTTCAACACTCCGTCCATCATCCCCTTTGGTTTTGCTTTGTTCGCCCTAAGTTGGCAGGGTATGCCCAGACGTGGGTCCCTTGCTCACTTTGCCACTGGATTCAAGATAGCCTGGCTGATGAGGGTTGATGAACCCGAAACCAGTCCCAGGATGCTTGTTTCCGGTCCAGGGAAGACATGGCTTGGCAGTTCGGGCTGGACTGTTCCCATGAGGCACAGGGTCAGACTGATTTGCATATGGCCATGTCTGAACTGGGGTGGCGGAGTGAGCTAAAGAATGATGATGGATTAAACCCAGATCAGTTGACTGGGGGTGAGTGCTTGCAATGTTCAACACTCCGTCCATCATCCCCTTTGGTTTTGCTTTGTTCGCCCTAAGTTGGCAGGGTATGCCCAGACGTGGGTCCCTTGCTCACTTTGCCACTGGATTCAAGATAGCCTGGCTGATGAGGGTTATGAACCCGAAACCGGTCCCAGGATGCTTGTTTCCGGTCCAGGGAAGACATGGCTTGGCAGTTCGGGCTGGACTGTTCCCATGAGGCACAGGGTCAGACTGATTTGCATATGGCCATGTCTGAACTGGGGTGGCGGAGTGAGCTAAAGAATGATGATGGATTAAACCCAGATCAGTTGACTGGGGGTGAGTGCTTGCAATGTTCAACACTCCGTCCATCATCCCATTTGGTTTTGCTTTGTTCGCCCTAAGTTGGCAGGGTATGCCCAGACGTGGGTCCCTTGCTCACTTTGCCACTGGATTCAAGATAGCCTGGCTGATGAGGGTTATGAACCCGAAACCGGTCCCAGGATGCTTGTTTCCGGTCCAGGGAATACATGGCTTGGCAGTTCGGGCTGGACTGTTCCCATGAGGCACAGGGTCAGACTGATTTGCATATGGCCATGTCTGAACTGGGGTGGCGGAGTGAGCTAAAGAATGATGATGGATTAAACCCAGATCAGTTGACTGGGGGTGAGTGCTTGCAATGTTCAACACTCCGTCCATCATCCCCTTTGGTTTTGCTTTTTGTTTTCAAGCCATCTGCTTGGTTCTCTCCCTAGGTTAGGGAGGATCCCAAAATCATCACCACTCTCACTGCTTGTTAATTTATTGTTTTCTCTTTTGTGAAATGACTATATGCAGTTTTTAGCATATAAAGACAGAGATATTTATCTTAACTTGCACTGTGCAAGATGCCTTTGGCAATTATTGTACAGTGCAGTCAAGCACACAGCTACGCACTTGCACTACGCAATTTGCATAGCTACGTGTAGTTCAAAATGTACTTTGCATAGCTACGTGTAGTGCTACTATGCAAACTACGCCCAGGGTTAGTAGAAAGTCAACATGCTGGAAGAATGTTGGTGTGGGCATCTAAGATAGCAACTAATTGGAATGATATCCGTGCTATATTTGACCCAGTAACTACTCAGATTCTCAAGAATGAAAAAGGTAAAATAGGGCCCTTTACCATCGTTATGAATCACTTTCATAAAGCCTAGAAATTCTACCAGAGTATAGGATTACGGAATAATAACAAATTTTTATCTCTGCAAACTACGCTGATAGATTAAAAAAAATATATATATATATTTATTTTTCCACACATCCAACAGTTCGGTCAGCGTAAATAGGAGAGCACTCTCAGGTCCTTGCTTAAGATGTTATTTATTTGTGCATAACCCCCCCCCCCCCACTGACATGCGTTTCGGCAATCTGCCTTTCTCGATGTCAGTGTAGCCAAGTGTAAAACTCCATTTTAAAGTGCAAAAAGTGCATTACGTGAGTTAAAACCATGAAAATAGAAGATGGCTTAATACAATCACTACTGAATGTAGAATACATAGCGGCCATCTTAGAACCTGTTCCAGACATGATCACATCAATCCATATTTAGTACTCCATTATTAAATACAAATATCTAAAACAATTGTTAAGTGGTTAAAAACGAATTTCATAGTTAAAATATGCAATAATTAATTAGATTTAAATACAAAAAATGTTTTCCTATGAAACGTTTTTATATCTATATTATAAAGGCGGCTTGTGCATGAGGATATCACCTCTCGTATTTACTTCACAATTTAATTAGCCGCTTCTTAGACCACTAAAGGAGTACTGGCAAGTTACCACAATTGAGCCCTGAATGGGCAAACCTATTTAGTGGAACAAGTGAAGAGGAATAAGGCCAAAAACAATTAGTTGATATAGTTATTTTTGGGACATGGACTACTCTGGGAATTATCTTATCGCTATATGAAGGGAAAAAGAAAAGAGGAAAAAACAGCAAGCAAAGACAGACAGGAGTGATGTAGTTTGAAAAAATCATCATTTCAAATGAGCCCATAATTCTTCATCCATATTGAGGCCTAGAGGGACTTTAGTTTGTAGATCTATAATGTGTTTAGATTCTAGGGCTCTCAATTCTCTGGTTCTGTCTCCCCCTCTTTCATTCTTAGGAACCTGATCGATGCAGAAAAATCGTAGTTGATTGCAATCACTGTTATGTATTTGTTCAAAATGACGAGCCATCGAGTATGTCTGATCTTTCTTAGTGATGGCTCACATGTGTTCCAATATACGTTTTTTTGCTGGTTGTATAGTGCTGCCCACATATCTTTTTGGGCAGGGACATTCCAAAACGTATACAGTAAATTCAGAATTGCAATTCAAAAGACGGTTAATCTTTCTTGTCTTCCTCACCATTGTATCAATTTCCAGAGTATTATAATCTAATACTTTTTACTTTGTTTGCACGCCTTACAATTCAGGCATGGAAAGAAACCTCTCACCTTTGGTATTTGTTGTGCAGATAACCTAAGATGACTATGCACTAGATGATCTCCTACAGATTTACTCCGTCTGTAAGTGATTAAAGGATACTCTGGAATATATATATATATATCGGCGCAGTTCGCAGAGATATATATATGTTAGACCTGGCTTTTACCGCAGGTTTATTCCCAGATTTTTTGCTTTGTGGCCTTCTGTTTCTGACCTATTTTTGTTGGTTTTATGACTCTGGGCACTTTACCACTGCTGATCAGTGCTAAAGTGCATATGCTCTCCCTGTAAATTGTATGTATGGATTGGTGTTTCCATAATTTGCTGATTTGATTTACTAGTAAGTCCCTAGTACAGTGCACTGTGCATGCCGAGGGCCTGTAAATCAAATGCTGCTAGTGGGCCTGCAGCACTGATTGTGCCACCCACATAAGCAGCCTGTAAATGTAGCTCAGGCCTGCCATTGCAGAGCCTGTGTGCAGTCAAGTACTGCTATGTCGACTTGGCAAGTGCATCCACTTGCCAGACCCTAACCTTCCCTTTTCTTACATGTTAGTCACCCCTAAGATAGGCCCACGGTACCCTTGTGGGCAGGGTGCGGTGTATGTGAAAGGTAGGACATGCCCTGATGTGTGTGGCATGTCCTGATAGTGAAATACTGCCAATTACGTTTTTCACTAATGTAAGGCTATCTGTTCCCATAGGATAGAATGGGGAGTTTGCTTATAACATCTTATAAGCATAACTGCCCATGGGAACCAGATAAGAAATTAAAGTTTAGTATGCCTAAACAAGGAATGTTAAAATGCATCTTTTAGTGAGGGTGATTTTTACATTCTGTGTTTGAAAATACCACTTTTAGAAAGTAGGTATTTTCTTGCTTAGCCATCCAGTGCGCCTCTGCTAGGATGTGTATTGACTGTCTGGCTTTGGAGTGACACGGGCTGGGGATGTGCAGTGGCTCCAGAGAGTCTGGATGAGTCAACGCTAGGCTGAATAGGCCTGGTCTGCATTTGGAGTGGTGGGAGGAGTAGCACCTGCACCTGAATAGGGCTGTGCCTGCCTTCCACAATGATGGCTCCGCCCCCTTGTGGTGTGTCTGGAGCCAGGGCTCACACTGACAATGGAGGTTGGTGTGCACTTGCAAAGTGCCCCCCAGAACTGGTTTTGACTGGGCTCAGAGACCAGAGAACAAAAAGATTTACTTTATAAAAAGAGGGGCCCAGACCCCAGACTTTTAGATCACTTCTGGGAAATCAAGAGGAACCTTTGCCAAGGCAAAGAGCTGGAGAAACTGAGGAGGAATACTGCCCCTGTGCTGTTTGTTGTCTGGGGTTGGCCTGCAGTGGCTACTTTCTGCCAAGGAAAGGGAAAAAGGACTTTGCTGTTTGCTGTGTCCCCTGTTTGAGTAAGATCTCCAAGGGCTTGAAAAAGAGCTTGCCTCCTGTTCTGAAGTCTCAGGGACACACAGACTTCACCACCAGCTCCCCTGAACTTCCTTGCTGGGAGTTCTGACCTGCCAAGAGGTGCCTGTCGCTGTTCTGGGCCTCTGGAGGTTGCTCTGGCGGCTGGAAGCTGGAAAAGCAATGCAACAACAAGAAGCGTGACGCATCCGCACCTGTTTCTGACACATCGCCGAAGAAATTGTCGCAGCGCCTGCCGCCGGCTCGAGAAATCGCTGCACGCCGCATCGAGTGCACCGATCTTCAAAGTCCGAGATCAACACACCGATTCCGACGCAAGCCCTGCTGTGCAGCTGCAACAACCCACGCATCATCCCGGATCGTCGCATCGAGGTGCCAGGTCTGTCGCATCGTTGGGGGACGCAGTAAGAAACCGACACATCACCTCCCCACGCAGTAAGAAACCGACAAATCACCTCATCTCCAGTAAGGAACCGACGCATCACCTCCCCTGCGCAGCAGTAAGGAACCGACGCATCACCTTCCATGATTGTAAGGAACCAATGCATCACCTTCCCCCCCTTTTTGTCTGTGTGCGTGACGCATCCAAGGTACTTTGTGTGAAAAATGTTGCATCTGAAATTTGCTTTGAACTGAACTATTTCTACCATTTGAAAGTCATATTTTTATTACTGTGTTGTGGATTTTTGTCGTTTGGTCTTATTTGGTTTAGATAAATAGTACTTATTTTTCTAAACTGGTGTGGTGTCCATTTGTAGTGTTTTCACTGTTTTACTGTATGTGTTCACAAATGCTTTGCACACTGCCTCTGAGATAAGCCTGTCTGCTCGTGCCAAGCTACCAAGGGGGTGAGCAGAGGTTATTTTAGAAGTGTATCCCCCTTACCCTGACTAGAAGCAAGGGTCCCTATTTGGACAAAGGTAGCAACCTCTGCCAACTAGAGACCCCCATTTCTAACAATATATATCTATACCCACATGCGGTTGCCAATAGGTAGTTAAAGTTAGGTCTGCCTTTCCATAGACAGAGCTTTTTGTGGTTTGCTAATAATTTTGGCCCAGTTTGAGGAATCTTCCACAAAACTTCCCCAAAAAATAGTTTATCTACCTCGGCTCCTTTGTGGAAAGTTTCGGGTTGATCCGTGAAGCAGGGGGCAATATAAAAGGGGGTCTCAAAACACAAAATCCCCACGCATTTTCCGTAGACTTCTTTTGATAAGGCTACAGCAAAAACTGCTCAACGGAATTATACCAAATTTGGCAGTAAGCTAGATCTTGGTCCACAGATTGTGCTTTTTGTGATTTGATGTAAATCTGTTAAGTATTTTTGAGATATTATGGGAAAAAAATTGGATATTATGACGTCTGGGCTCGTAAGAATCTTGCGAACCCAGCAACAGGACAGGTCTCTCGCTCTATCACAGAGCTCCATTTATGAATTTGTGCTCTCATTGGACGCAAGAGTTTTGTGAGCATCCCATGAGAGCACAAATTCATAAATGGAGCCCTGTGATACGGCGTGAGACCTATTTTTCCCATGAGCCTTCACGCCCTCGCAGGAGCTCACAAGTGCTCTGATTGCCTGGCTGTTAGGATTAGAGAAATGAAATGGCCGCCAATACTGTTTACTATAAAATAATTTCAGGTGTTAAGTAAATGAAGTAAAAAAGCCATATAAGGGACAGAACAAAGGCATTCTTTCCCCCTAGATCTGTAGAGAGGTCTCTAAAGCATAACTGCTGTGATGAAATAAAATGTATATTGTTTCAAAAAAAGAATTTCAATCTCACAGACCTCTCGCAGGATTGTGAATAGTAAAAAAGAGTAGGTGATTTCCCAATACATTCTACCAGTAGAAATGGATATTGTAGCCCTTGTTATTGAGAGGGAGAGTGTAAGATAGAAGTACTGTGATGAGCAGAAGGTTAATTTTACATTTAACTAAAACCTTTACAAAAGCAGAAAGCACAAAATGCTTTTTAGTATCATAAAATGTTCCACCGAAGCCCAAAAGAATTAGGTAGACCTTAAATAAAATAGAATTAAAATCCTCGGCATATATCAAGGCAATTTAAAAAGTTGACATGGAGAGCGATGGATAACACAGTCAAATTGGCCTGAAGGCTCCAAAGGAGAAGGTGTAAAGTCTCCCGGACAGGGCGAGGTGTCAATGTTGATCAAACGCAAATGGCACTGTATAATAGTCAGTGTTGATCTATTCAAGATAGACACAACTTAGTCCCAGAATGTGCCATCAGGTCGGTCAGAGCCTACCGCAAAGTGTTCATTTGTTTTTGCTACCGTGGTCAGTGTAAGGAGTGAGGCAGTCCGGAACAGCAGCCTGGCGGCCCGAGTGGCTTCAAATGTTGGATTCCACATATTTATTGTGTTTCGGCAGACGAGCAGAAAGTGCAAAAGTGCAAATGTGCTGGGTGATTATGGACGCTGGTGGGTCCCAAGGGTGCTTCAGATGAGTTGAGTAGCTGCTGTGCAATGCAGTGGCCTGAGCGACCTCGAGCGATGGGAGCAGTCTGTGCTTGTTGCAGCAGCAGCCGTGTAGTGTCTGTAAAAGTCTTCAGATGTATGACAGGAGCTGTAACATGATGGAGCAGGCTTTAGGGCTCCGGCACCCAGTCATCGATGGGGCAGTGTAATGCTACAGGCAATTATACATTGTGAGATCATGTATTGACCATTGACTCCATTTTACTCTAACTGCATTTTGTGAGCACGGTTTCATCTTGTGCCTGTCTCACCCTGTCTTTCAGTTGCAAACGCAGGCAGGCCCAGGTTACTTGCGCACACAGAAATGTTTATGTTTCTCACTTCACCAAGCGAGAGAGATAAGCTGCCAGAACAGACTGTGTGGGATGTGTACAGTGTCCAAGGATGAGAAAGTGAAGAATTCTACCTCAGCTCTCATTGGAGCCTGGCCAGCTCCGTTGAGTGACCTTGACGCAGAAATGTAGCCAGCACCTTTCAGTGCAAATGAAGGGAGGGGGAGCTTCTAGAAATCTCTCTCCGTGTTAGTAAAGAGTATACAGACGGACACCTCTTGGGGCTTTGACAGGAACTCTCCTGGGAGTGGACGCACTGCTCAGAGCTTTTGTGCCCGGTTGAGACCTCCTGCGTGGGACTGTCAACAGGTTCCCCAGTTGTGCTGGCAAGGATGATGCTAAACAGACAGCCGGTGAAGTATTTCAAGTTCTAATTATTTACTCTTGTGTACATATGGTTATCTTTCTATGCATTTATTCTTGTGTATATACATTTACTATATGCATTTATTTTACATGTGTATTATTGCCATTTGATATATGGGAACTTGCTGCAATAAATGTTCCCCTTTACTTGGCAAATGAGTGTTGAGCTTTGTTTATGTTGTATTTTGGTGTTCTAAAGTGTGTAGAGTCCTATGTTGATGAGTGTTCACGTTGTGCCCTGGTATTTTGAAGTCTTGCTCAGGTGTTCTGAAGAAAAAGCAAGACAGCCAGGCCGACCACAATTTCGACACTGCCGTCTGGAGGAATTTGATTGTTTTAACATTTAAAGTGGTATTCACTGGGTTTAAGCAGGCAATTACAGCCTAGCGGAAAGTACAAGCTCCCAAGCATACTAACTTGTTGTGAAGGAAAAAAATTGTAGCAGCATGGGGCAGATGCAGAGAATATGGATTATGGTTTCCTCGCCCAAGCCACAAAGGTGCACGTTGCGCTTTAAGCTGCCAATGTCTGCCTTGCCAGCATCAGCCCCCCAGGTTTCACTCCTCCAGTCTGAGGGTTATAAATCTGGCTTTTAGCCACAATGGATAAGTGCAAGCAATGTATTTCTGCTGGATCCAGGTGATATAAGAGTTTATCACTGCCCAAGCATGTGATCACTTGCTCAGCTTTGCTAAGTCATCCAGCCTTGATAACCTTTTCACTGTAGACACTGAACGTTTTTTGAATGCTGATTGTGGAAGATGTTTTTCCCAAGCTTCAGTTAGCAAGACGTCTTTCAGCTTGTTTTATAGACAGTACTTAAGGGAGGATCCAGAGTTATTTAAGTCTCGCCAAAGTAGACCATTC
This sequence comes from Calotriton arnoldi, assembly GCA_963921515.1. Lineage (NCBI taxonomy): Eukaryota > Metazoa > Chordata > Amphibia > Caudata > Salamandridae > Calotriton > Calotriton arnoldi. The sequence goes on from CAWUFW010008126.1 coordinate 373,038, forward strand.
ATGGAATCTGGCATGGTGAGTCTGAGCCTGTGGCACAAAGTTAAGAAGGCACGGCTTCTGGCCCAGTATTGCTTTGTTAGATTAAACTCAAGCCTGACTTGTGCAGTTGATGCTTGCTTTGGCAGACTCAATGCAACTTTGTAGATCTTGGTGGACATCTTGTCCAACAGGGGGGCCTCGATTCCCAGAGTGATTTTGCTTCCATAGGACAAGGTGGGGGTGACTTTTGTTGTCATCACCCGAAGTAAGGCGTCTAGGATCAAGCCTTCGAGATTCTGAGCTTTTTGTGAGGGCAAGCATTAGGCTAGCGCATTTCTTCCTCAGGGTGTGTAAATGTGATTAAATATCCCCTGACTGTCCAGAAGGATGCCCTGCATTTGTGCTCGTTGCTGTGTAAAAGCCATTCCTCGTTTAGGTGCCACCTGCTGCAACCAGCCATTTTCTTGCCAAAGCTGACTATTGTCAATTCCTTGAGGTTTATTTCAAGACTATTTAATTGAGTAGGCAGGATAGTTGGTGCTGGAGGCCGATTCTGGTTTGGCTTAGCAGCACGAAATCATCTGCGTAGAGCAGATGCGTTATACATTGACCCTCAGCGTGGGAGGATTACAATTGACTTTGTCTAAGTCCACTAACATGTTGGCGATATACAGATTGAAAAGTGTAGGGGCGGGTATGCAACCTTGTTTCAGGGCGGATTTGTGGGAATTTTCCTTGAGATGTGTGAGCCATCCCCCAGTTTAACCTGCACCTAGGTGTTGGAGTACAGCTGCTCCATCACTCTCAGAAGGTCGCTGGCAAGCCCCAATTATTACGTTTGCGCCACAGTGAGCCTCTCAGAATGCTGTCAAATGTAGCTTTGAAATCGATGAAACAGGGGTAGAGTGTAGAAACGCTCCTGTAAGCTTTGTCACGCATTAACACCAACGCCATCAGGTGTGTTGTAGTACCACAGTTATCTCTAAAGCCGCACTAATTTCTAGGGATGATCTTCACACCGTCTGCCCAGGATTTCAAGCCATCAAGCAGAAGACTAGCAAATAGTTTGGCGTCATTGTTAAGAACTGCAATGAGACGATAGTTGCTGAGGTCAGCTTTAGAGCCCCCCTTGAAGATCAGCTGAATAATCTATCCCCTCCAAGAGTCCGGGATACAGGTTGTTGCCAGGCAGAGTCTGAATAATGGGGCTATTACCTCAGCCCAGAACGAGGGGTTGAAAGCAAAGATGGCCATTAGTAGAGTGTTAGGGCCGGGAGCCCTATCTTTACGCATGCTGCTCAGTTTGACTCTAATCCGAACTTTTGTCACACTGGTCACCAAGTTGTTGAAGTTGGATTGACAGGATATGCCTCCGGCAGAGTGTAGGTCTTATTCCTTGTATTTCTTCTGGCATCTGATTGCACCCACATTTGTTGATGGGGAAACTCCGGGTCCTTATGGTTGTTTCCAATTGTGAAGTGTGCTGTTAGAAAGAAAATCCATGCTGTTTCGGTATTATTTGCGTTTGTGCCTTTCTTGCCTCAGGTTAACAACTGATTGACCATGTACCAGGATTGTTTAGACTTATTTCATTTGCTTACATGTAATAGCCGAGCCCAGAACTCATTTGTTTTTGCTCTTTTGCACAGCTGAATGGACCTTCTCAAATTGTCCCTATGATGATTTTAGCTTCAGCTTTGCTGTTGGAGAGGGAGGACTACAGAGGAGGTTATGCAAATTGTGGTTCACTGCTCTATTCATAGCCTTCTGGTGGCTCGTCAGCTTGAGTCTTCCCGAGGGCTTAAAAGTCTTAGTACGAAGGTTATGCTTGGTCTGATAGTTCTGAAGTATATGATCTGTAAGCAGTAGCCATTGCTGGATTGGGGAGACTGTGCTCCTGGCGATGTCTTTGTATTGTGCTCGTATCTAGATGATCATCTCATTCCTGATCTCTTCATCCCATTTCACTGGCTTGAGATTATCACTGTGAGCCCCCGAGCTGGTTGGGAGTGTGACCTCCAAATGAGAGCAGAAGCATGCCAGAACAAATTGCTGCGGTCTGTGGTTGCTTTCAGATTCATCTCGAAGGGAGAAGTTGTAAATGGCCCTAAATAAAGCGGCTGAGCACAGTGTGAAATCGATATAGGAGATGGACTTTCCTGATGCTTGTGTCCAGCCTGGGGGAACACCCCCATTTATTCTACCATTTAAGAGTCTAAGGCCCAGTACTACGCAGTCCGACATGAAGGTTTTTGCCAGTTTGCTATTGCGGGTTTTCACAGGCACCATTTGTGGGGGAATGTCACATGCCAAATCCAGATCGTTGACTTTCTGCCCTGATGCACCGCCAAGCAACTTAATGTTGAAATCACCAGATAGCATAATGTTGACCAATGGGAATTTTGTTTTTAACTCTGTTATTATTTCCAGCAGTCGATCCAATTTGGCTCTCTTTTCTGATCTCAAAATCAGAAAAATAAGGGGAGAAAGAGGGATATGCTAGGTCCACCCTCCAAAAATGATCAAGAATTACAAAACACCGAAATCTCGGTTATGGAAACCTAGCCAGTTTTTTCAGAAAATTAAATTTACTAATATAAGATTCAAAAAAAATAGTTAGTAAAGGAAAAATGTCCTTTCTTGAGTCCCCTCACTCACCATGGTTTCCCATGGTGACATGCTTCATCATAGGGGCCATCCCAACCCGCTACGGGCTGAGGCGTGCTACGACTTGCGACACTACGTAGGAGCACTACTTGTGAGTGACTATGTGTGGTGCAGTGATGGGGGTGGAGTGGGTGAGACTAAAAATATCTAGCTAGTGGGCAAAAAGAATTTATTCAGGCTCCTAGCCGATATATTAAAAACGGGGTTGGTCGCTAGGGTGTCTGTTTTTAATTAGTCAGGGGTCCCTAGTGAACGTCAACTAGTTTCGAGCTACCCCAGTGCTCTTCTTCAGGACAAACAGGGTCCAGCCCTGTTTAGTACCACTCCAAAGTGACCTAAGGATAGGAAAAAATGCTGCAAAATACTAGCAGGCAAGAGTTAATACATACAGTACTTTGATCACGTAGTATCTGTAATAGAGAAAGGAATAAAAAGCATTATCAAGTACAGTCTATGTACTGTATAGGTAGTTATTGAAACCATGTTGATGCTGATCAATTGAATCTAAAACAGAAAACGGCATACGAGACCTACTTCATGCTATGTAGGTAAGTGAAAACGCCATGCTGCACATTAACTACATATAATCAGACACTCACTGCTGGTGTGTGTTGTTAAGAGCTCTCCCATAAGATCCTTGTGTGGTTATGAGAGCTATGGGCATCTCAATAGTCATGTTATACTATAGGGCCAGCTTAGTTTAAACACAAAAAACTAAAAACCAAAAAAGGAATACCACATGACATTACCCTTAGTGAGTAGATTGTCAGTAATCTGAGACATGCCAGGCAATTAGGTGAATGCTTATTTGCCAGGAAATAGAATGAAATGAAAGAGCATAGACCTAGAAAAACATACTAATTTGTACAGACAAAACAATACGACAAAGAAAATACAGTGACATAATAAAACACATACTAATTATGGAGCAACAATGTGCTTCATGGTCTGAGAGGGGCTGGAGAGATCATCGCCACTGTAGGAGAAAGGAAAAACAAAGCGATAATGAAAGCTTTGTAGCAAAAAAGGGGGGTGCACTGTGAGAGGCTCTGCTGTCTGCCCGGTCCGGTGCTGTGGAGAGAATAACTTACTTGAGAATGAAAACTGCTCCGGCTGTTGCCTGCTTTCCTCCCGACCGCATATTAACAAGTGAGTCCCTACTGCTTGTTTTTAAAGGGTGTTTTCCGCCGATTCATGATTAGGAGACTAGAGCGGAAACTAAAGAACAAAATGGCCGCCTTCTATGGCTCAATGTGGCTGCCATTTTGGGAAGGTAAAATACTCATTAGTGCCTATTGGGAAGGGTATAAGGTGATTAGAGGCAATACAAAGGTGATGAACAAATACATACAATGTGCCTCACAATGATATACAAAAGAGGTCTAATACGAGTTCCTATCATTATGGGAAGGTAAAATACTCGTTAGTGCCTATTGATAAGAGTATAAGGTGATTAGAGGCTAAACAAGGAAGACGAACAAATACATACAATGAGCCTCACGATGATATACAAAAGAGGTCTAATACGAGTGCCTATTGAGGAATCAGTAAGGTGATTAAGACGTACTCATATAAAACAAACATACAGATGAATACTGTATTTACACTCCCTGAAGAAGTGTTTGATTATGAACGGAGAGTAATTGCAACTGATCGGCTGACTCTTAGCGTGTCATATATAGGGTGACTGGTATTTGCTCAGGAGTTTCCCAATAGATGTAATGCCAGAGGAGATTGATAGCTTGACCTCTGGTTAAGAGGGAATTTGATCAGATGACTTTTCTAATTGCAGGGTGACTGGTATTCTTTCAAAAAACATACCCCTTAGATGTAATGTCAGAGGAGACTGTTATTTTGAGAACTGACCCCACGGAATATTATCATTCAAGCCTTGAGTGTCTGTACGTAATTTAAAAACCCAGCGTTGTTCTCTCTCTAGAAGTCGCTGCTCGAGGTTGTCATTACATTTGATATGTTCCAGGACCACCCACCTCATGTCGTTAGGTGTATGTTGTTTTTCGATAAAATGGGTTGACATTTTTGTTGTTGCCCGCTTGCACCTGATGTTACTACGGTGCTCCACAATCCTAGTACTGACTTTTCGTGTAGTCATGCCTACGTAGTGGAGATTACAGGTGCAGGTAATCAGATATACCACACCTGTGGTGTTACAATTAGTGAAACTGCGGAGTTCCCATGTCATTTGATTGTTAAATGTCACTCTTTTAGTTGCTGACGTGAGGTGACATACGCTGCAGTTATTACACGGGTAATGTCCTGTAGGCAGAGTTTGTAGGATTCTTTGTCCATCAGATTTGATGTTAATCTTGGGACGAGTGTGGACAAAGTAGTTCTTAAGGTTTTTTCCTTTTCTGTGACTGAACATTGGTTTGGGTATGTCTAGGTTGGCACTGTTCAGTGTCCGCCAGTGTTTTTTGATTATTTTAGACACCTTGTTAGATGCTATGTTATAAGTTGTTATACATATTGGTCTCTTTTCTTGTGTGTTTTTATTTAGTCTGGGTTCAAGGAGGGAATCTCTGTTGTTATTGCTCGCTCTTTTCTTGGCTGCTGATATGAGGTGCTTAGGATACTGCCTGGCTGTCAATTTCTCCGCCAACTCCTTTGCTTGGGTATAGTAATCCGTTTTCTCAGTACAATTTCTTCTTAGACGTAGAAATTGACCGAAAGGTAAATTGTCTTTTAGTTGTTTTGGATGAAAACTATCGTAAATCAAAAGACAATTTCTTGCAGTCGGTTTGAAATGCGTGGTTGTGGTCAGGCTACCCTGGTTCGCTGTGATGTTAAGGTCCAGAAAGACCACTTGGGACCTGCTCATAGTGTTGGTGAACTTTAAAAATGGATCCTGTAGGTTCAACCAATTAATGAAACTGGTGGCCTCGGTCTCATTGCCTTCCCAAATCACAAAAACATCGATCAATGTAACGTCTCCATACTTTTAAATTGTTGAAGTACGGATTGTGAGGATTTAGGATCTTCTGTTTCTCAAGGTGGTGGACATAGAGACCCGCCACACTCGGCGCGAAAGTGCTTCCCATGTTAGTTCCGTGCACTTGACGGTACAACGTATCTTCAAATCTGAAGTAGTTCTCAGTTAGGGCCAGACGGCAGCATTCTAAGACCACGTGTCTTGGTGTGTGGTATATCCAGGAATTCTCGAAGAGTACTTCTTCAAGGATTTGCAGGGTTTCCTTATGCGGTAGACTTGTGTATAAACTTTCAACATCAAGTCCCATCAGGATATTGATTTCTGGGTCAAAGGGTAGATCTTGTAAAAGGCATAGGACAGCTTTTGTATCCTGTAGGTATGTGTTAGTACTCTGTACTATAGGTCTTAAAAAGCATCAGCGAACTTTGAGAGGGGTTCAAGAATTGAACCTATGCCCGATACTATTGGTCTCCCAGGAGGACTATCCATAGATTTATGAATCTTTGGGATAGTATAAAAGTAAGGGATCGTGGGTTTTTTGTTTTCCAAAAATCTCCTTCTTTTTGGTTATCCAACCATTTGCAGTAGATTCTTCCACTAGATAGGCAATCTCCACACGTAAGCGTTCTGTGGGGTCTTCTTTTATTTTGACATCGTTTCTTGCGTCTGCCAATAGTTTGAGGCACACTTCTCGGTACGTCGTGGTATTCTGCAGAACTATGGAGCCGCCTTTGTCTGCTGGTTTTATGGTAACTTTTTTCTCCAAGGCTAGCTGTTGTATAGCCTCATGTTCCTTTTTACTTGTATTATGGTAGGTTGTTATAGACCTAGGGTCTATTTCAGATACTTCCTTCATGACAGCTTTTTCGAAGGCCAACAGTTCCACAGGGAGGCTCACTGAAGGTGGTACAAAGTTGGATTTCTTGTGGAGACCTGTGTCGCTTTCCAAATCACTAGTGGGAGGTTTATCTTTGAAGAAAACTTGAAGTTTGATTTTCCTAATGAATTCATTGACTTCGCTACAGAGTCTGAATTTGTCCAGAGTAGGAGTTGGTACGTAGCTCAGACCTTTCTCTAAGACTGTTATTTGTGTAGTAGTTAGGTTGGTATCCGACAGATTTACCACTAAACCAGGTTGTTGCTGGTTGTTGGGTTGTCTGGTGGACCCATACTCCTGGTATGGCTCCTGGAGGTTTCCAGGGGTTGAGCCCATTGGACCTGTTGGGTTCTTCTTGATTTTCCCCTCTGTGGGCCCTTGCCTCTTCCTAAAAAAGAATGATTTTCGGGGTGTTTGGTTGTGCTTGATCCCATGGCGTGTGGGATTGATATTGATATGGATGTTGGTGGAAGGGGGTGGTGGTCCGTAGAAAAAGGCGGTGGGCCTCCATATGGTGGTGGTCCTTGGTATGTAGGCCAGCCATAATTATATCCTCCCCGATTCCTCATGCGTCCGCCACGTAATCGCCTGTTCCTATTTCTGTTCTGTTGGTTGAGGCTCCCATCTGAGTTGTCTGAACCAGTATCTGATCCATCACTGTCAGTGTTATACCCCGCGTTTCTCCCTGACGGGATATATCCTTCCTTTGTGTAGGGGTAAGCTTTTTCATGTGAGAAGGATTTCTGGTCTTTCTTGAATTTGGTATATTTTGTGTCCTTCAGGGTTATTTCAAAGTCTGTCATTGATTTATTAAGTTCTTCCAGGCGTTTCTTAAGCTCTGTAACCCTTGGAAGGTCTTTAGGCGAATTTCTAGTGTTTGGATCTCTCCTTTCATTTCCTCCGATAAACGTGCAGCCGTCTTGATGATAAGGACCAGCCAGTCCCTGGTGCAGTGCCAGGAAATAAGCGACCAATCCTTTTTAAAAATGTTGTCTTGCTGGAATATGAAAGGCTCATTGTGTACAATCAATCCTCGTGGGGCAGTATTGGATCTTAAATACTCAGTCATCATGATACCATGGACTAAGGTTTTAATTTGATTCCTTTTTAATTCCGATAATTCATCCCAACATTGGTTAGATTCGTCTGAGTCTCTATGTGACGTCCCTGCTAATGGAAGCATTGAGGCAATTGTTCTTTCAATTTCCTCTTCTGAGAATGTGAGTCCAGTGATTTCAACCATTTTATCAAGAAGGTTATTTTTTATTTTAAAAAAGGTAGTGTCAAGGGTAAACCTCAGGAAGGATATAACTCCCAGAGCTGGGCGCTATAGATCACAAAATCAGAAAAATAAGGGGAGAAAGAGGGATATGCTAGGTCCACCCTCCAAAAATGATCAAGAATTACAAAACACCAAAATCTCGGTTATGGAAACCTAGCCAGTTTTTTCAGAAAATTTAATTTACTAATATAAGATTCAAAAAAAATAGTTAGTAAAGGAAAAATGTCCTTTCTTGAGTCCCCTCACTCACCATGGTTTCCCATGGTGACATGCTTCATCATAGGGGCCATCCCAACCCGCTACGGGCTGAGGCGTGCTACGACTTGCGACACTACATAGGAGCACTACTTGTGAGTGACTATGTGTGGTGCAGTGATGGGGGTGGAGTGGGTGAGACTAAAAATATCTAGCTAGTGGGCAAAAAGAATTTATTCAGGCTCCTAGCCGATATATTAAAAACGGTGTTGGTCGCTAGGGTGTCTGTTTTTAATTAGTCAGGGGTCCCTAGTGAACGTCAACTAGTTTCGAGCTACCCCAGTGCTCTTCTTCAGGACAAACAGGGTCCAGCCCTGTTTAGTACCACTCCAAAGTGACCTAAGGATAGGAAAAATGCTGCAAAATACTAGCAGGCAAGAGTTAATACATACAGTACTTTGATCACGTAGTAGCTGTAATAGAGAAAGGAATAAAAGCATTATCAAGTACAGTCTATGTACTGTATAGGTAGCTATTGAAACCATGTTGATGCTGATCAATTGAATCTAAAACAGAAAACGGCATACGAGACCTACTTCATGCTATGTAGGTAAGTGAAAACGCCATGCTGCACATTAACTACATATAATCAGACACTCACTGCTGGTGTGTGTTGTTAAGAGCTCTCCCATAAGATCCTTGTGTGGTTATGAGAGCTATGGGCATCTCAATAGTCATGTTATACTATAGGGCCAGCTTAGTTTAAACACAAAAAACTAAAAACCAAAAAGGAATACCACATGACATTACCCTTAGTGAGTAGATTGTCAGTAATCTGAGACATGCCAGGCAATTAGGTGAATGCTTATTTGCCAGGAAATAGAATGAAATGAAAGAGCATAGACCTAAAAACATACTAATTTGTACAGACAAAACAATACGACAAAGAAAATACAGTGACATAATAAAACACATACTAATTATGGAGCAACAATGTGCTTCATGGTCTGAGAGGGCTGGAGAGATCATCGCCACTGTAGGAGAAAGGAAAAACAAAGCGATAATGAAAGCTTTGTAGCAAAAAGGGGGTGCACTGTGAGAGGCTCTGCTGTCTACCCGGTCCGGTGCTGTGGAGAGAATAACTTACTTGAGAATGAAAACTGCTCCGGCTGTTGCCTGCTTCCTCCCGACCGCATATTAACAAGTGAGTCCCTACTGCTTGTTTTTAAAGGGTGTTTTCCCGCCGATTCATGATTAGGAGACTAGAGCGGAAACTAAAGAACAAAATGGCCGCCTTCTATGGCTCAATGTGGCTGCCATTTTGGGAAGGTAAAATACTCATTAGTGCCTATTGGGAAGGGTATAAGGTGATTAGAGGCAATACAAAGGTGATGAACAAATACATACAATGTGCCTCACAATGATATACAAAAGAGGTCTAATACGAGTTCCTATCATTATGGGAAGGTAAAATACTCGTTAGTGCCTATTGATAAGAGTATAAGGTGATTAGAGGCTAAACAAGGAAGACGAACAAATACATACAATGAGCCTCACGATGATATACAAAAGAGGTCTAATACGAGTGCCTATTGAGGAATCAGTAAGGTGATTAAGACGTACTCATATAAAACAAACATACAGATGAATACTGTATTTACACTCCCTGAAGAAGTGTTTGATTATGAACGGAGAGTAATTGCAACTGATCGGCTGACTCTTAGCGTGTCATATATAGGGTGACTGGTATTTGCTCAGGAGTTTCCCAATAGATGTAATGCCAGAGGAGATTGATAGCTTGACCTCTGGTTAAGAGGGAATTTGATCAGATGACTTTTCTAATTGCAGGGTGACTGGTATTCTTTCAAAAAACATACCCCTTAGATGTAATGTCAGAGGAGACTGTTATTTTGAGAACTGACCCCACGGAATATTATCATTCAAGCCTTGAGTGTCTGTACGTAATTTAAAAACCCAGCGTTGTTCTCTCTCTAGAAGTCGCTGTTCGAGGTTGTCATTACATTTGATATGTTCCAGGACCACCCACCTCATGTCGTTAGGTGTATGTTGTTTTTCGATAAAATGGGTATATCTGATTACCTGCACCTGTAATCTCCACTACGTAGGCATGACTACACGAAAAGTCAGTACTAGGATTGTGGAGCACCGTAGTAACATCAGGTGCAAGCGGGCGACAACAAAAATGACAACACATTTTATCGAAAAACAACATACACCTAACGACATGAGGTGGGTGGTCCTGGAACATATCAAATGTAATGACAACCTCGAACAGCGACTTCTAGAGAGAGAACAACGCTGGGTTTTTAAATTACGTACAGACACTCAAGGCTTGGAATGATAATATTCCGTGGGGTCAGTTCTCAAAATAACAGTCTCCTCTGACATTACATCTAAGGGGTATGTTTTTGAAAGAATACCAGTCACCCTGCAATCAGAAAAGTCATCTGATCAAATTCCCTCTTAACCAGAGGTCAAGCTATCAATCTCCTCTGGCATTACATCTATTGGGAAACTCCTGAGCAAATACCAGTCACACTATATATGACACGCTAAGAGTCAGCCGATCAGTTGCAATTACTCTCCGTTCATAATCAAACACTTCTTCAGGGAGTGTAAATACAGTATTCATCTGTATGTTTGTTTTATATGAGTACGTCTTAATCACCTTAGTGATTCCTCAATAGGCACTCGTATTAGACCTCTTTTGTATATCATCGTGAGGCTCATTGTATGTATTTGTTCGTCTTCCTTGTTTAGCCTCTAATCACCTTATACTCTTATCAATAGGCACTAACGAGTATTTTACCTTCCCATAATGATAGGAACTCGTATTAGACCTCTTTTTGTATATCATTGTGAGGCACATTGTATGTATTTGTTCATCACCTTTGTATTGCCTCTAATCACCTTATACCCTTCCCAATAGGCACTAATGAGTATTTTACCTTCCCAAAATGGCAGCCACATTGAGCCATAGAAGGCGGCCATTTTGTTCTTTAGTTTCCGCTCTAGTCTCCTAATCATGAATCGGCGGGAAAACACCTTTAAAAACAAGCAGTAGGGACTCACTTGTTAATATGCGGTCGGGAGGGAAGCAGGCAACAGCCGGAGCAGTTTTCATTCTCAAGTAAGTTATTCTCTCCACAGCACCGGACCGGGTAGACAGCAGAGCCTCTCACAGTGCACCCCCTTTTTTGCTACAAAGCTTTCATTATCGCTTTGTTTTTTCCTTTCTCCTACAGTGGCGATGATCTCTTCAGCCCCTCTCAGACCATGAAGCACATTGTTGCTCCATAATTAGTATGTGTTTTATTATGTCACTGTATTTTCTTTGTCGTATTGTTTTGTCTGTACAAATTAGTATGTTTTTTAGGTCTATGCTCTTTCATTTCATTCTATTTCCTGGCAAATAAGCATTCACCTAATTGCCTGGCATGTCTCAGATTACTGACAATCTACTCACTAAGGGTAATGTCATGTGGTATTCCTTTTTGGTTTTTAGTTTTTTGTGTTTAAACTAAGCTGGCCCTATAGTATAACATGACTATTGAGATGCCCATAGCTCTCATAACCACACAAGGATCTTATGGAGAGCTCTTAACAACACACACCAGCAGTGAGTGTCTGATTATATGTAGTTAATGTACAGCATGGCGTTTTCACTTACCTACATAGCATGAAGTAGGTCTCGTATGCCGTTTTCTGTTTTAGATTCAATTGATCAGCATCAACATGGTTTCAATAACTACCTATACAGTACATAGACTGTACTTGATAATGCTTTTATTCCTTTCTCTATTACAGATACTACGTGATCAAAGTACTGTATGTATTAACTCTTGCCTGCTAGTATTTTGCAGCATTTTTTCCTATCCTTAGGTCACTTTGGAGTGGTACTAAACAGGGCTGGACCCTGTTTGTCCTGAAGAAGAGCACTGGGGTAGCTCGAAACTAGTTGACGTTCACTAGGGACCCCTGACTAATTAAAAACAGACACCCTAGCAACCAACCCCGTTTTTAATATATCGGCTAGGAGCCTGAATAAATTCTTTTTGCCCACTAGCTAGATATTTTTAGTCTCACCCACTCCACCCCCATCACTGCACCACACATAGTCACTCACAAGTAGTGCTCCTACGTAGTGTCGCAAGTCGTAGCACGCCTCAGCCCGTAGCGGGTTGGGATGGCCCCTATGATGAAGCATGTCACCATGGGAAACAATGGTGAGTGAGGGGACTCAAGAAAGGACATTTTTCCTTTACTAACTATTTTTTTTTTTTTTTTTTTTTATCTTATATTAGTAAATTTAATTTTCTGAAAAAACTGGCTAGGTTTCCATAATTGAGATTTCGGTGTTTTGTAATTCTCTTTTCTGATCTGACAGGCTTTATGAACACTTTGATAATCAGTTAAGATTCCCTATTGTTGCCATTGCATGTGCTAAAGAGAACTTCTTTCACCCATGTTTCTGCCAGTGGGATCTCCCCCACAGTGCCATGAAAGGTTGACAAGATATAGATTGATATGCCCTCCATATGGCATCTGTAACTGCTGGCTTTGGTGACTTTCTTTTGATATTCAATGTAGCCTGTTGGAGGGACGGGTGTTGGAACCCTCTAAGTGATGTCATCAATGATGTAATTTGAGATGGCATCAGTGATGTCATAAATCATGTCAGGAGTGATGTCATATGTGAGTTCATAAGCAGTGCATAGCTTGGCGCAAGTTATAGTATGAGCTTCTTTTTTTTGTTTTTTTTTTGCTTGCAGATCATCTTCTTTAAACTCTGTTTATTGGCATTTTGCAGTATAACAATATCACAATTACAAGGTGCAGTAGACATTACAGTAGCAGTCCATAAATACAACAGCACAGTACATTAATTGGATGCATCTTCATAGAGTCCAGCATATACCAGTCGTTATCGGCTTGAGAAAGGGACTATGTGTCCCGGCAATCGCATCAATGGCCAACCTCCTGATCTTGCGGCCTATCGCTCTCAGTGTGGTGTGTGTTTTTTGATGGTGCATCCTCACCTCCCACATCTGTTGTAGTTACTCTGAGCAAATAGCTAGTGAGCGGTTCCCAGATGTTACGGGGACATGAACGGGGGGGTAGCAATTCAGCATAAATATTGTTTTGCTCCTGGCAATAAGTAAGATCTGTCAACCACTCCTTACATTTTGGGGCTCTGCCCCTCCCCCACCTGCAGGCTATCCTGTGCTTGGCCACAAGAAGGCCTATCGCCAGAAATCGTTTAACGCAACCCTGGTGCCCCGGGAGGTAGCCCAGCAGACTCATTTCCGGTGTGAGAGTGAGTGGCGTCGCAATCATTTCCCCCAAAGCGTTCCCCACTTCAGTCCAATATTGAGCTATGGTCCTACATTCCCACGCCAGGTGCAGGAAACCCACTCCCTCCTGCCTACAGCGGTCACATCTGTCGCTCTCACGGAGTTGGAGTTTGTGTAGCCTGACCGGGGTATAATACATTCTGTGAAGGAATTTAAAATGAATAATTCTAAACCTGCTGCTAGCGGTTATGCGTTCAGTTTGTTGGCAGCAGTATCCCCAAGCCTCCTCCGTGATCGGTTGACCCAATTCCGCTTCCCACCCCTGTTTTGCTTTCATTGTATTGGATGTCCCCGCCCCAATGGATGTCTTATAGATGCGGGACACGGCATGTGACGCTCCTGCCCGTAACGTGTGGTGCAATGGGAGCAATGTAGGAGGTTCCTCTGGAAATGCAGGGGTAGCAGCTTTGACAGCTTGTCGCAAGCGAATATATAAGAAACGGTCCATTGCAGTGGGCGATGTGTCACCTAAGAATACGGTTGCAGGTTTGAACTGTACCTGATGGTACATGTCTCCCGAGGTATGTATGCCCAATCGGAGCAGCATGCCTTTGCAGATTCCTTCCTGCGTAATAGGCAGGTTATGTTGGTCGAGTAGAGGGAGTAACGGGGAATAGAGCATGGTAACTTGGGACCTTATGGCTATGGCGTGCCACGCATTATTTGTACAAGCCACAGTGGAATTCCTCCCCCCAGCAGTCTTGTCATCCACACCTAAGAAACCCGGCAGAGACAATGGCGCCATAAGCCCCTGTTCTACAGCTATATGTGTCATGAAGGGCAGGGGGGTGAACCAATATGTAGCGAAGGGCGCCTGAGCACTGAGATAGTAGAGTTCAGGATCTGGCGCTTCAAACCCACCCTGGGTAAACGGCAACGTTAGGGTGCGCCATTTGATCCGAGGTTGTTTCCCTCCCCATGCAAGGTGGATGAGTTGACTCTTCAGTCGAGTGAAGAACGGGCGCCCCGGGGAATAAGGGATGTTTGAGAATAAGTATAAAAATTTGGGCATGACGATCATCTTCATTAAGGCTATTCGACCTGCCATAGAGAGCGGGAGGGCAATCCATCTGTTAATCAGGTCCTCTACCTTAGCGAGCGCCACTCCGTAGTTGGCTTGCAGTAGCTCTTCCCTGTCCCTAGTGACGGCTATTCCCAGATACCGAACCTCATCATCACTCCACAGTAGCGGATAGTCCATTTGAAACCGAGTGGTGCAGTTCGTTAGCGGCATGACTTGGGATTTACCCCAGTTGATAGAAATGCCCGAAAAGGCCCCAAATTTTATTATTTCGCGTATCATGGCGTTTAATCCGTCTGCAGGATTACGCACATATAACGTGATATTGTCTGCGTAGAGCGATATTAGCACTGGCCTCGTGGGGTAGTCTAACTCATATGGTTTGTGGTGCTGTCGTAGCATGGCGGCCAACGGTTCCATGGCTATCGCGAATAGCAGGGTTGAAAGGGGGCACCCCTGTCGCGTGCCTCTGGTGATGGTAAAAGGTGGGGAACGTTCTCCATTCAGTAGTAAGGAGGCGCAGGGTTGGTTGTATAACAGTTTAATCCACATGAGGAAACCTAGAGGAAATCCCATGTGTGTCAAGACTGCAAGAAGCTACCCCCATTCCAGGGAGTCAAACACTTTGGTGGCGTCTAGGAAGACCGCCACCGCCCGTTCCTCTTGATCTATACCATGGAGAATAGAAAAGAGTGTCCGCATGTTATGGGAGGTTGATCTGCCGGGTATGAAACCCGCATGGTCAGGCCGAATTAGCCTATCCATCAAAAGTGTAAGCCTATTGGCCAAAACTTTTGCCAAGATTTTGACATCGCAGTTCATCAGTGAAAGTGGCCTATACGAGTCTGTGGAGTCGGGGGGCTTTCCGGGCTTCAGTAGCGACACCAACATTGCTTCCCGCTTGGTAGGTGGGTGTGTCCCCGTTTGGGCTGCCTCCTCATAAACAGCCTTCAGGAATGGGGCCAGAGAATCTATATAGGTTTTGTAGAATTCTATACCCAGGCCGTCCGATCCCGGCGCTTTACCGTTGCTTATTTGCAGTATGGCGTCCCGTATTTCGTCCAGTCCCAGGCGGGGGCCTGGGAGCCGCTAAGAATTCTCTTTGCCGGTTACTAAGCTAGGCCAGTTCTACCTGCTGCAAGTAGTGCGGAGTCTCATCTTGTCGCGCCGCGCATGACGTATATAATGCACGGTAGTGTGCGGTAAAAACTCCCATTATGGCCTCCGTGTCTCTATGTGTCTCCCCTTCCCGGTCTCGAATAACCAAGATATGATTAGCCGTTCTGGGCGGCCGAATGGTTTCGGCAAGCGCTTTGCCAGGGCGCTCCCCCTCTCCATATCTCCGCGCCGCGTGATATTTGCCGCGGAAGCGACATTCCCTTTCCGCTTCGGCTTGATACTCCGTGAGGGTCTCCCGTATCTTAGCGGGTGTGGGGCCTGCATGCGTCCCTTGTGCAATCGTCTCCAGGTGCTTAAGCTGGTGTTCCAGGCGTGCTATAGTTGCGCAAATATCTCTAAGGATTCCCCCCGCCTTGGCTTTGCAGTGGCCTCGTACAGTAACCTTCAGTGCTTCCCATACAGTGGATAGGGACGACTGAGTCCACATTAATTCTCAAATACTCCTCTAGTGTTTCCCCTAGTTCAGACTGAAACACCGCATCAAGGAGCGCTGCAGGGGAGAGGCGCCACTGTCTAGTTTGAGGTGATAACCATGTGGGCGTCATGGACATAAGTACAGGGGAGTGGTCCGAATAAGTACGGGCTAAGTGGCGAGAAGTGAGAGCATGTAATGCGATGTCTTGCGATACGAGCCACAGGTCTAACCTGGGCCAGGTGTTGTGCACTGCCGAGTGAAATGTGCCCTTGCGCTCGGTCGGGTGATGGTGGCGCCATACGTCCAGTAGCAGATTGTCAGTGACTATGTGCTGAAGCTGGCGCTGCGCTTTAGAGTAGTGGTGCGGCAGTGGGTGGAATCTGTCTTCTGTGGGATATATGGGCAGATTGAAGTCTCCTCCCCAGAGGATGTGGGTCGAGCCGATACTGACTATGCACGCCCATAAGGAGATGTAATAATCTTCATCGTTCACATTGGGTCCACAACTGCACACCAACGTGACGGACGCTGATGCCAGCCTCCCCCATGTCATGCAAAACCTCCCCTGCGGATCCAGTGTGGAGCCCTCCTCGACGTATGGTACCGTTTTTTTTATCAGAATGGCAGCCCCCCTAGAGAAGGCAGAGTACAAGGAAAAGTACCTATGCGAGGCCCATCTGGTGGCAAACTGGGGCTGTTTGTGAGGCAATGTATGTGTTTCCTGCAGCATAGCTATGCTAACATGGTGCCTGTTCAAGTAGGCCAAAATGTATCGCTTCTTTCTGGGGTCTCCCAGCCCTCTAACATTCCAAGTGAGAAGGTTTATTCCGGTGTTAGCGGTAGTCATCTGTCCCTCACCCGTCATTTCCTAAACTCCAATATATGCATGGACGTGTCAATTCTGCACTGATAGCTGTATGTGTGCGATAGTGACGCAATCTAAATAGTAGGACTATTACGATAAATGCCAATTCACCAATGTCTACCTTTCTACCCCAACATTCCCCCCACAGCGGCGACCCCAACTTGCTGTGTACTTCGCCCTCCCTCCAAGCCCCTCCCAGTATCCCCCAAAACAGTAGGAACATTTGTGTCATCGATTCCCTCAGTAAGTATGGCACTAGCCATGCAATTGGGGTGAGTGTCGGTAGTAGCATCAGGTAATTCCAACGTAAAACCAGGCTTACGCAGTGCAAGTGCATAGATAATAACAAACATGCCTTAGAGTCCTTAGTGAGCCGAGTTGACACAGTTCGTCTAGTGACACAACAACAGTAAACTTTTAACTAAAGAACCCTCTCATGTGAGGGAAAGGGGTGCTCCCTTAGAGATGTGTATCCCAGGGGGCGTGGCGGCTCCTCCCACACCATGGTGGCGTGTAGAAGAGGGCCCTGGAGTGCTAGTACAATATCTGACAGGGTCCTCTCCATCCATGAACAAAGGTCTAGGAATAGGCAGGATACATAACAGCGATCACATTTAATGTTACCTGTGTGTTGGGGTAAATATTCATGCCGACAGAGTCAGTATGGCTACCTGTCGTCAGCTAACCGGTTCAATGCCAGCAGGTCTCTCAGTCCTCCTCCAGATGCGCCGGACTACCCCGCCACCCGGCGGGGATCTCTCCCCTCTCTTGGCTGCCAGTACAGTTTTTTTAAAGAAGTCTGCCGCCTTCTGTGGGGTGGTGTATATGTGCTGCTGACCATCGTAAATGATCCGTAGTCTAGCTGGGTAGAGCATTGCATATTCCACTCCTTCCTGCTGAAGCTTCTTTTTGATGGGGACGAATTTCTTTCTCGCTTCCTGAACATTTAGAGTGAAATCAGGGAAGATAGAGATGGCATTGTTCTCGAAGACAACGTTTTTAAGTTCTCTTGCCTTGCGCAGGGCGGTGTCTCGGTCGCGGTAGTTGAGCAGTTTTGCGACTATGGGTCGAGGCGGTGCACCCGGCGGGGGCCTGGGAGCCAGTGTGCGGTGCGCTCTCTCCACTATGAACATCTTGGAGAAGGCCTCTTGACCAAAGCAGGTGGTGAGCAGCCGCTCCACATAATCTTCGAGTCGCCCCGTGTTGGTGGATTCGGGTACGCCAGTCACGCGGATGTTGTTCCGCCGCGAACGGGCTTCAATGTCTTCATTTTTGGCTGCAATCACCTTTAGCAGCTTGTCCATGTGAGTTGCCCCGCTGCCTGCATGTGATCGTCCTCTAGGGTGGAAATGCGTGTCTCAGCCTCCTTGATCCTCCCGTCTTGTTTTTCAATTTTCTGGGTGATTTGATCCATTCTGGCGCACATGGAGTCCATCTTCCCCTCTATGGATGCAAAGCTAGTCTTCATTGTGTGGAGTAGCGTCTTCATGTCCACTTCATCTGTGCTTTGCGTCTCGTGACCCGCGTTGTCCTGTTCTGGGTCGGGCGGCTGCCCTCTGGTCGTCTTGCGAGTGTCAAAATTGAGTTTAGGTTGTTTGCCGTCTGGCTTCCCCATTGTTGCAACTGTCCAGGTGACTGTGAAACACCGCTACCACCCCAGAGGTAGTCTTCTGGCCGCTCGTCCCAGACGGCGCTAAGGGTTATGGTGGGTGCCAGAGCCGAGCGGTGCGGGCAACTTCCCTGACCGGCCGCGTAGCGATGGGACAGAAGCAGCACCTCGAAGCCTGTACCTCCCAGCCTCTGAACAGTGGTGGGGCTGTGGGTAGTTATGAATCCAATGCGGGTGTCAACCAGGGGGTGAGCGCCAGAGTTGTTCAGGCATGGATACTCTTCGAATGGATCGGAAGGGTGTGGGATACCCCCCGTTCGACGGCGTCTACACAATTCCTTCGGACACTCACACTCCTCTCCAGGCGCCACGCGGCCCAGTGGCAATTAATGTAACTGCGTCCGAGCCCACGAGGCACTCAGCCAAGCGCAGCTCCTTATGCGGGAGATGTGGGACGCTCACCAACTGTAGGCCAGGGCGATGTCAGGCAAGGGATTCCATTGATTCCCTGCAGATGTTATGGTAGTCGCCGCAAGTGCGCAAGATGAGGAGCAAGGGACAGCCGGCCTCACGTGCACTCCTACGAGTTCGCCATACTTTCTCCGCCAGTGCCTACCACAAGTCTACAGGTTATCCTGCCCCGTGCGTGCCCAATCTCAGAGTTGCAGGCTTTATGGGCAATCACATTCTCCTCTCAGGTCCGGGCTGGTAAGGCGCGTGGCAGCAGTTGCGCGCACAATGTGGGCATCAGTTGTCAGTTCCACGCGCCGCCCAATACAAGGTGGGGGGAAGCATCCGATGGCGATAATGGTGGTTCTCGAGCTGGTGGCTTCAGCGTCTCCCTCTCCTCAGCGACCCACCAGTATATTGCCAGGGGGGTGCCCTATGTACTGAGGGGCCGGCGGGGTCAGCACGCACAGGCAGGCTGCACTTACGTGATGTAGGCCGCG
Organism: Calotriton arnoldi; assembly: GCA_963921515.1. Taxonomy (NCBI): domain Eukaryota; kingdom Metazoa; phylum Chordata; class Amphibia; order Caudata; family Salamandridae; genus Calotriton; species Calotriton arnoldi. The sequence goes on from CAWUFW010008126.1 coordinate 392,402, forward strand.
ATCCTCGGCCACGCGTAGTCGCGGCTCCCACAGCGATGACTCCGGGGGGCGCGTGGCCACTCTCGCGCTCCTCCCTCACGCCGTGCCAGCTGTCGCACCGGGCATCCGCATCCCCGGTTGCACAACTCCGGCCCATCGTGGGGAATGGCTCGTCCCGGCAGTGGGTCCCCTGGCATCGTCAGCAGTGAATCGGCCTTGTCAGTCGCGGCCCAGTCGGCCTTGGCACGTCTCGCCAGCCCCAGTCAGGATAAGCTCTCTACAGAGCCATCGCGGTCTCCGGCGGTCCGCAAAGAAATGTCTCCGCTTCCTGTTATACCCCCAGTTCAGGTAGTGTCTGTGATGGTGAGGGTTACCCCCGGATTCAGGATTTATTGATGAATATTTCTCCCAGGGCTGACAGAGCCTCACTAGTGTGCGGCCATCTTGTCAGCCCGCCCCCTAGCGTCTCCTCATAGTATGAGCTTCTAACTATAACTGGTGAATTTCTGTGTTTTGTTAGTTCAAAACGTTAATGTCACTAAAAATTCACCTAACTATAACGTTACTTTAACCTTTGGTTTTTTAGTAAATTTCTACCTTTTTTTAAAACAAAAACAAATCATTGTATTACACCTAATTATAATGTTACTTTAACCTTTTTGTCAGTGTATATATATGTATGATTTAAACTGCCCCCTCTGATAAATAATTACAAATGTAGTCTCTAGATGGCAGGCCTTGCTTTTTCAATTATTGGATGAAAAGATTTGGTCAAGATATCTATTCTTCAGCTCCTTCACTTATTATGCATGCATGTCTGCTGTAAACTGAACCAGAGTTTTTTTTAATAATCTAGTTGGGAAATTAATATCCAATTTTCTATGGAAAGGACAACGTCCTGGCTTGAGAAGTTTTAAATTTCTGTTAATTTAAGAATATGGAGGATTAGCAATGCCATGTCTACAACTATATTACTTCTCTGCTGATCCCTGCCGGCCAAAATCCGTGTGATGGCATCCTATCTAAGTGAGACGCAATTTGTGGCCTACCTCAATGAGGTAGGTCGGATTGAGACCCACTACGACTCAGAATTTTGTGAACAGACCTTTTAGTACATAGGTCGGTTCTCAAAATTTCTTTCCATTCTCAAAAAGTCAGCACACACATTGCGAACACTTTTTGTGAATGGAAATTTCATGATTGCTGCAGGTAGAGCTCAAAGATGAGTGTTACAAAGCAGACTGCAGTTATCCAGTAAGGTAAGTCTATTTTGCCGTGGGCTCTGAAGATGAGTGCGAGGAGCTTGATGGTGACGTAGAAGAGCATGCTTACACAACCGGCTCAATTCTGCGCTCTCTTCTGCATAAGAAAGAAGTGATCTCTTGCAGCAGCTCTGTTGGTAGCCCTTAGCTCCAAAGCAGGGACCGGCAGCTGTTGCACTGGTCAAATATATAAATAGAGTTCTTACGTTTCACGGTATCAGGTTTAAGAGGGTGCTTCTCAAACCCCGCTTAAACGTATGTAGGAAGCACGCTGCTGGCCGAGCACGCGGCATGGGTTGCGCTTAGGAACTGTTCAAAGCGACCTTTGCCTGTTTTGCTGTATTTCCAATAGCGAGCATCTTTGAACAGGTGTCTATATAGGTTATCTTTAACCCCCTAACCACACTTCCGAGAGCCCTCAGTGGCTTATTGGTTTAAGCAGGCAGCGAGCCTGAAGCTGTCTTTGAACCTCGGCAGGGGGTGGCCCTACGTCTTCCAGTCTTGAGTCACGCGGCTGTCTGCGCGCGAGAGCTCGTGCACCCTCGGAGAGGTAAGAGGCTCTTCCCTCGGATGGGGAACTGGTACCAGTTTGTCACTGGCTGCTGGTGATGCACGCCACCGGAAAAAATACATAGACCGATTCTAGAAAACCAAAAGAAAGGAAGAACGCGCTCACCGAGACCGTGTCTTGTGTTTCACTCTGCACAGGAGCAGCCATGTCGCCTTTTCTTCGGATCAGTTTCTCCAACTTTGACGCGGGTCCTCAGGTGCAGTTTCAGGGGGAGGCGATGCTACTCAGCCATTACTGCATCGTGGTGGTGAAGGAAGCCGTCCAGACAGGTATGCACGCCCACACAGTGAGTGACTTATAATTCTGGAACAAATTGCCAGTACTCCGAAACGTAAAGTCACATTTTTGACGCCGAAATGTAACAACAGATTTTTTCAACGTTGTCGGAATGCCACGAGGGGGTAAATGTTGAGTGGAAAATTGCAGTCATATGTTTCCATGCCGACAATATAATAAATAACTTTGAAGTGCCTCATGATGCAGTAATATGTTGCTGAGCTTCAAGAAATGAGCCCAAGGGCCCTGGATTCACAAAGATTTTGCTGTGACTTACCTTTAGTGCGCTTCTGGCTTTGAGTACAGGAGTAAGTCAGACCACTACACTGCAATAGTAAGTGACATCTGCTCACAGAAAATGTTTGTGGATGGACCCTAAATATTGATTATTGGAGGTATCAGTTGCTTGTCTAGCACCACCTCGTTTGCAACTGCTATGTGGATGAATAGTTTTACTCCTGTTTTCTTTCCATGGTTATATATTTAAATGCAGGTTTTCAAAACCATAGATCAGACCCAAGGTATGGGGTAAAGTACATACTTATTCACATTGTTGTTATTCAGGTAGAGCTCGGTAACATCTTTACATATATGATTTGCAGATTGCAGAGGTTGGTATTTAGCTTGAAATGCTGTGTATCCGAATACTGGAAGAATTCTGGGGTAATCACAGGCAACAGTGCTGGAGTTAACATTGTGTTAATCCCCGTTTAACACGAATTGGTATGGATTCTGGGGCAGCTATGCGCTGTACAAAATTAGTAAATAAACAAATTCTGTAGTAAACATGTTCACTAGACATTTGTATCGTGTTTCTAAATGAGGGCAGTAGTGTCGTCCTTAATCACCGCCTCTGCTGTGCACAGCTGCGGAAGCCACATCTCATGCTGATTTCCGAAGGACTGCATCAATAAAACAACGTCTCAACAGGTATATCAAGCGGGGGACTGTTCAAAAAGGTGTATCAATCACACAGCACAGGAAAGAAATAAGGGAGACCAATGAGATTGAAAAAGATTGTTATTTACATATAGAAGCACTGAAATCAACTAAATTGCAGTAACCATAACAAACAAATGTGCACTGGAAGTGTTCTAGTGAATAAACGGCGCAGTGACACACGTGATTAGAAACAACGTGAGGCGGCGAAAAATTATAATAATAATCAGTGTAGGTCAAACAAAAATATTTACAATCACAAACATAATTCCATTATTTGTGAATGACCCTTTGGTTGCCGCAATTGGCGTTGTAGAGTCGACGGCGTTTCGACCTCTCTAACTCAAGGTCATCATCAGGACGATGGTTACCCGATTTATTTAAAGTGCTCTATAGAATCAAGAGGGAAAGGAGAAAATCAATAGGACTGAAACCCAAAGAAAAAAGAAGAATAAAATGCAGGAAGGAAAGTCGGGGCAATACCTGGTGGCACTAGGTGGGGAGGGGGAATCCAGAAGGTGAGTCCTACACGACTGGAACTGTAGGCAGTGTGATTTGAAGAAGCCTTCAATGGCTGGAATATCGTCTAAAGAGAGAAAATTAAGAAGGCAATGGCTATCAGGAAAACAGGGGCCGAGTAAAAGGACAGAGGTTTAGACGGCGCCGTGGACTTACCAATTGTGGAAAGTACTGCGTCAGGGGGAAGAACGTGCGGAAAGCTGGGCAGCGTTCTGAAAGGAAACGAGATAAGAAAGGAAAGGGAGGGACGTTTAGATATAGCAATAGACCGACGGTTTAAATGAAAGGGACAAAAACCGCCGTGGTCTTACCGGAGAAAAATTCGATGGGCAGCGGGTGGTTGGTTCCACTGATTCGTCAGGCTTGAAGGAATATGTGATCAGGATGCCGGGATAAGTCCAAAGCAGGTAGGACGAGTGAAGCGTCTCAAGCGTGCTGCACGGCATATCTAAGATATAGAAGCCGGCAGAATCACGTGAGAGTGCTTAACGCGCAGGTCCTGACAATAAGAACTAGAGCGTGGTACAAGAGTTCAATACCCCGGGGGACGGGAAAATAGTAATAAAATAGAAATAAATAACGGCATAGAACCATGGCCGTATGTGAAAGACACCGAGAGGAGTGACAGTATACATATTCATATTCAGACTACATTCAAGGGTATTATTACAATAGAAACAGTGAGCTGATAATAGTATAACTCCACAGTTATTAGGTAGACTACAACGCAATACATACAATTGGTAATACGGAGGCTACCGAATATATTTGGATGAACCCAAATGGGAATTAAGTGCCATGCACTAAGAAATTAGACCAACATATTACATCTGATGAGTAATATGAAGCTAAAGAAAATTAATTAAACAATTTACCAAAATGCGGAACCAATATACTAGCTATCAAGTCCATTTGGATGATCTTTCACAGAAAGTTTTTACCATGTAGGAGGGAATAAAAACAACATAATGCATCTTGTGTAACATGTAAATTAGTAAAAAGAGTGAAATCAAATACATAAACAGTTTACAAAACAGCGGAAACAATCACTAATGTATTTGACAAACTCTGGGCTTGTGTATTGCGACCAACTGTGTTGACAAGTGTTACACCACCAATGTAGATGTTAAAACATGTAGTATGAATAAAAACAATTTGAAAAAGTTTATGAATTAGGTTCCAGTTCGCAAAAATGAACATACCGAATTAGAGCAAGAAAACAGCTATCACACGATGAATGTAGAACTAGGAATACTATGTTGTAGTGATCACTGTGTTCCACTCATCAAGTGAATTCAGACCATGGGCTACAGAGTTGCATCGTGTGATCCATCTACACTCACATTTGTTCAATAAAAGTTGGAGGTTACCGCCACGGATGGGTAGTAGTGGACGGTCTATGACCTGCCATGTCAAATCTGTTTCTGAGTGATTATTTTCTTTGTAGTGTGTTACCAATGGTGCAGTGGTAACATTGCATCTAATGCGACTCTTGTGCTGAGAGATGCGTTGTTTCACCATCTGTGTGGTCTGGCCTATGTAAAGTAGATTGCAAGGGCAACGAATCGCATAGATGACATTATTAGTGCGACAGTTGGAAAAATGCTTTAGTTGGTAGGTACGGTCTGTGGTGACAAATACCTTGGTGTTACTGGTAAGGTCACAAACATTACAATTCTGGCATTTATAGTGGCTCTATGGTGGGTGGGAGACCCCACAATGATGTCACTGATTGGTCATTCTTTACTTTAGAAGGCCATGTAATAGCATGGACCAGTTTGTCTGAAAGATTGTCTCCTCTTTTGTAAGAAAGTAAAGGGGTTCAGAAAAATGTGCAAAGGTACGGAGCAATGTCCAGTTTTTCTTGATTATTTTGCCAACCTTGTTACTACAAGGACTGTAGGTTGAAACAAAAGGAATACGTGTGTTTTGGCGTTTGATTGATGGTGTCAAAAGTATCTCTCTATGACTATACCAAGCACGCTTGAGCGCCCTTTTACTAGGTGTTTAGGTAGCCTCTGCTAATTAATTTCTCAGAGAGGATAGCTGCCTCACGGAAATAATCCTTGCGCCATTTACAATTACGCCGTACGCGGAGGAATTGCCCATATGGTAGGCCGTCACGCAAGCCGCGTGGATGGTAGCTAGAATAAAGCAACAAGGTATTACGCTCAGTGGGTTTTCGATACAAGAGAGTGCCAATGGTACCATCCTCTGCGTGTAATGTGAGATCAAGGAAGGGAAGATCATTTCTTCTGATGTCAGAGGTAAAGGTAAGGTGGGGTTGGTTGGTGTTAAGCCAAATGACAAAGGAGGAAAGGTCTTCTTGTTGTCCCTGCCATAGGAGAAGGATGTCGTCTATGTAACGACGCCATAATATAATATTATTCAAGAAAGGATTTTGAATTGACAAAATGAATGTCGATTCCAAATGATGAACATAAAGGACAGCAAAATTGGGGGCGAAACAAGCGCCCATGGAAACTCCCTTAATCTGGAGGTAGTATGTGTCTTTGTACAGGAAGTAATTGTCAGTCAATGCAATGTTAAGAAGTTGAATTATGAACTCGGTCGGAATAAGCATGGGTCTCAATCGTGTATTCAATAGATGTTCAATCACTGCCAGGCCCTCTGTCTGGGGAATGTTAGTATACAAAGATTCAATATCGAGGCCGGCCATAAGGTCAGTATCGGTGTTGAATGGGAGATCCTCAATGATATTGATTAAGTGGGTGCTGTCTTTGACAAAAGTATTGGTGAATGGAACAAATTCTTTCAAGATGGCGTCAATATATTTGCCCAAAGGTTCCAAAATGGAACCACAACCAGAGACTATAGGTCGGCCGGGTGGGGTCAATGAGTTTTTATGTATTTTGGGCAAAATATAAATCACAGGTGTTCTGGGATATGGATTATTGAGGAAAGCATGTTCTTTTTTACTGATGATGCCACTATGAAGAGCCTGAGAGGTGATTGTAGATATTTTCTTTTGGATAGTAGTGAGTGGATCTGAAGTCAACTTGCGGTAATGTGTGGCATTGTTGAGCTGGCGAAGAATCTCGCCATCATATTTGTCATGATCCATTACAACTATTCCTCCGCCCTTATCGGCGGGTTTGATGACTATATTCTTGTTGTCACTTAAAATGTTTATGGCAAGTTTCTCAGTGAGTGGCAAATTGTAGGGTACAAATTCTGATTGGTTTTGAAGTTCCTTCACCTCGTGTAGAACGAGTTTCTCAAAGGTTAAAATTTCAGGCGGCATCATTGAAGTAGGTGGCAAAAAGGTGGAGACCGGTCTGAATTGTCTTACAAAGGGCATATTAGTTTCAGGTTTGTCAGAAAAACTGTTTCAGACGGATACGTCTAAAAAACAGGAGTAAATCTTCCTGAAGCTTGAAAAAATTACTGCGTGCCGTAGGAACAAAGGAAAGACCTTTACTGAGTAGGGAGATTTCATCAGAGGCTAGAGGGTGGGTGGAGAGATTAAAGATGGGTATGGACAGATTGGAGGGAGATGAAATCTGAAGTGTTAAAGGAATTACTGGTTGTGCAGCCACATTATTCATGGGTGGATCGGTTGGCCCTGCAAGAGTGGTAATAAATGGCCTGAGAATGGTGGATGGAATCCTGTTTTCATTATTAAAGTTGGAAGGGATAGAAATATCCCTCGGTAAGAGTGTCATAATGTCAGGTTGTGTTCCAACCATCATTGCTGGGGCCCCCATTGGTAGAATTTTTGGCGGGTCTGTCTCTCGCCTGCGTATTGGCTTTGGTAGTTTTGTTTTTTGCGGCCACGTCCGCGGCCACGGTCTCCTCCTAAAACCAATAGGGAGGAGTGGCGGTGGTTGAGGACGCCTATATGTACCTGAGCTTGTGCCCTCACCGCCGTCCGAGTCCTCGATGGATGTGTTGGAGGAATCAGAGAAAGTTATAAGCTGGTTATTGCGGTACCTGCCCCAGTTTCTATTTCTAAGTGGCTGGTAGGGTGTGTTATAGAATGTGTCGAGTAAATATGGATACGTCTGATCTCTATTGTAGTTCTTAATATCCTTCTGAATTTTATTTACTTTTTATTTTGTTCGAACGTATGGAAGGTTGCGATAGTAGCGTTTACTCTGTCTAGGAGGCCCTTAGCGTCAGTGATGGTAGTGTCGGCTAGATAAGCTTCTCTAACTCTGCTATTTCTTCCAACTCTTTCTTACTGTGTTCTATCGCCGTATCAATACCGAGGACCATCCAGTGCCTGGAGCAAGTAGTAGCCAGATGACTAAAGCCAGTACGAAACTTGGGGTCCTGGGTAAAAATAGCAGGAACGTTACGTATTTGTAGTCCTAGAGGTATGGTGTTAGATTTAAGGTACTCAGTAAGCATGCGAGCATGCAGGTCGGTACGAATTTGTTTTTTCTTGAGATTTTCTAGTCTCTCGAATAGTACCCTAGAAGTGTTGGGTGCCGAAGGGAGAGGTGTAGAAGTATGAGACAAAAGAGAGGGGCCAGTGAGGATATTTCGGATGTAGTCATCCGAATAGGAGGGGTCTCCCTAGAGGACATAATATGTAAATTAATTACACATTACGTGACACAAGGTTGTGTACTGTATATTTGAAATTATACTTCGCAATCCAGCGATTGCTCAATCTTAAGAAAAACAAGAAACAGGAGTAAACCCGTTAACCCAGTTGAGACCGGGTAAGCATTGCATCAATAAAACAACGTCTCAACAGGTATATCAAGCGGGGGACTGTTCAAAAAGGTGTATCAATCACACAGCACAGGAAAGAAATAAGGGAGACCAATGAGATTGAAAAAGATTGTTATTTACATATAGAAGCACTGAAATCAACTAAATTGCAGTAACCATAACAAACAAATGTGCACTGGAAGTGTTCTAGTGAATAAACGGCGCAGTGACACACGTGATTAGAAACAACGTGAGGCGGCGAAAAATTATAATAATAATCAGTGTAGGTCAAACAAAATATTTACAATCACAAACATAATTCCATTATTTGTGAATGACCCTTTGGTTGCCGCAATTGGCGTTGTAGAGTCGACGGCGTTTCGACCTCTCTAACTCAAGGTCATCATCAGGACGATGGTTACCCGATTTATTTAAAGTGCTCTATAGAATCAAGAGGGAAAGGAGAAAAATCAATAGGACTGAAACCCAAAGAGAAAAGAAGAATAAAATGCAGGAAGGAAAGTCGGGGCAATACCTGGTGGCACTAGGTGGGGAGGGGGAATCCAGAAGGTGAGTCCTACACGACTGGAACTGTAGGCAGTGTGATTTGAAGAAGCCTTCAATGGCTGGAATATCGTCTAAAGAGAGAAAATTAAGAAGGCAATGGCTATCAGGAAAACAGGGGCCGAGTAAAAGGACAGAGGTTTAGACGGCGCCGTGGACTTACCAATTGTGGAAAGTACTGCGTCAAGGGGAAGAACGTGCGAAAGCTGGGCAGCGCTCTGAAAGGAAACGAGATAAGAAAAGGAAAGGGAGGGACGCTTAGATATAGCAATAGACCGACGGTTTAAATGAAAGGGACAAAAACCGCCGTGGTCTTACCGGAGAAAAATTCGATGGGCAGCGGGTGGTTGGTTCCACTGATTCGTCAGGTTTGAAGGAATATGTGATCAGGATGCCGGGATAAGTCCAAAGCAGGTAGGACGAGTGAAGCGTCTCAAGCGTGCTGCACGGCATATCTAAGATATAGAAGCCGGCAGAATCACGTGAGAGTGCTTAACGCGCAGGTCCTGACAATAAGAACTAGAGCGTGGTACAAGAGTTCAATACCCCGGGGGGACGGGAAAAATAGTAATAAAATAGAAATAAATAACGGCATAGAACCATGGCCGTATGTGAAAGACACCGAGAGGGAGTGACAGTATACATATTCATATTCAGACTACATTCAAGGGTATTATTACAATAGAAACAGTGAGCTGATAATAGTATAACTCCACAGTTATTAGGTAGACTACAACGCAATACATACAATTGGTAATACGGAGGCTACCGAATATATTTGGATGAACCCAAATGGGAATTAAGTGCCATGCACTAAGAAATTAGACCAACATATTACATCTGATGAGTAATATGAAGCGAAAGAAAATTAATTAAACAATTTACCAAAATGCGGAACCAATATACTAGCTATCAAGTCCATTTGGATGATCTTTCACAGAAAGTTTTACCATGTAGGAGGGAATAAAAACAACATAATGCATCTTGTGTAACATGTAAATTAGTAAAAAAGAGTGAAATCGAATACATAAACAGTTTACAAAACAGCGGAAACAATCACTAATGTATTTGACAAACTCTGGGCTTGTGTATTGCGACCAACTGTGTTGACAAGTGTTACACCACCAATGTAGATGTTAAAACATGTAGTATGAATAAAAACAATTTGAAAAAAGTTTATGAATTAGGTTCCAGTTCGCAGAAATGAACATACCGAATTAGAGCAAGAAAACAGCTATCACACGATGAATGTAGAACTAGGAATACTATGTTGTAGTGATCACTGTGTTCCACTCATCAAGTGAATTCAGACCATGGGCTACAGAGTTGCATCGTGTGATCCATCTACACTCACATTTGTTCAATAAAAGTTGGAGGTTACCGCCACGGATGGGTAGTAGTGGACGGTCTATGACCTGCCATGTCAAATCTGTTTCTGAGTGATTATTTTCTTTGTAGTGTGTTACCAATGGTGCAGTGGTAACATTGCATCTAATGCGACTCTTGTGCTGAGAGATGCGTTGTTTCACCATCTGTGTGGTCTGGCCTATGTAAAGTAGATTGCAAGGGCAACGAATCGCATAGATGACATTATTAGTGCGACAGTTGGAAAAATGCTTTGAGTTGGTAGGTACGGTCTGTGGTGACAAATACCTTGGTGTTACTGGTAAGGTCACAAACATTACAATTCTGGCATTTATAGTGGCCTATGATGGGTGGGAGACCCCACAATGATGTCACTGATTGGTCATTCTTTACTTTAGAAGGCCATGTAATAGCATGGACCAGTTTGTCTGAAAGATTGTCTCCTCTTTTGTAAGAAAGTAAAGGGGGTTCAGAAAAATGTGCAAAGGTACGGAGCAATGTCCAGTTTTTCTTGATTATTTTGCCAACCTTGTTACTACAAGGACTGTAGGTTGAAACAAAAGGAATACGTGTGTTTTGGCGTTTGATTGATGGTGTCAAAAGTATCTCTCTATGACTATACCAAGCACGCTTGAGCGCCCTTTTACTAGGTGTTTAGGTAGCCTCTGCTAATTAATTTCTCAGAGAGGATAGCTGCCTCACGGAAATAATCCTTGCGCCATTTACAATTACGCCGTACGCGGAGGAATTGCCCATATGGTAGGCCGTCACGCAAGCCGCGTGGATGGTAGCTAGAATAAAGCAACAAGGTATTACGTTCAGTGGGTTTTCGATACAAGAGAGTGCCAATGGTACCATCCTCTGCGTGTAATGTGAGATCAAGGAAGGGAAGATCATTTCTTCTGATGTCAGAGGTAAAGGTAAGGTGGGGTTGGTTGGTGTTAAGCCAAATGACAAAGGAGGAAAGGTCTTCTTGTTGTCCCTGCCATAGGAGAAGGATGTCGTCTATGTAACGACGCCATAATATAATATTATTCAAGAAAGGATTTTGAATTGACAAAATGAATGTCGATTCCAAATGATGAACATAAAGGACAGCAAAATTGGGGGCGAAACAAGCGCCCATGGAAACTCCCTTAATCTGGAGGTAGTATGTGTCTTTGTACAGGAAGTAATTGTCAGTCAATGCAATGTTAAGAAGTTGAATTATGAACTCGGTCGGAATAAGCATGGGTCTCAATCGTGTATTCAATAGATGTTCAATCACTGCCAGGCCCTCTGTCTGGGGAATGTTAGTATACAAAGATTCAATATCGAGGCCGGCCATAAGGTCAGTATCGGTGTTGAATGGGAGATCCTCAATGATATTGATTAAGTGGGTGCTGTCTTTGACAAAAGTATTGGTGAATGGAACAAATTCTTTCAAGATGGCGTCAATATATTTGCCCAAAGGTTCCAAAATGGAACCACAACCAGAGACTATAGGTCGGCCGGGTGGGGTCAATGAGTTTTTATGTATTTTGGGCAAAATATAAATCACAGGTGTTCTGGGATATGGATTGTTGAGGAAAGCATGTTCTTTTTTACTGATGATGCCACTATGAAGAACCAGCTCAACAATGCCACACATTACCGCAAGTTGACTTCAGATCCACTCACTACTATCCAAAAGAAAATATCTACAATCACCTCTCAGGCTCTTCATAGTGGCATCATCAGTAAAAAAGAACATGCTTTCCTCAACAATCCATATCCCAGAACACCTGTGATTTATATTTTGCCCAAAATACATAAAAACTCATTGACCCCACCCGGCCGACCTATAGTCTCTGGTTGTGGTTCCATTTTGGAACCTTTGGGCAAATATATTGACGCCATCTTGAAAGAATTTGTTCCATTCACCAATACTTTTGTCAAAGACAGCACCCACTTAATCAATATCATTGAGGATCTCCCATTCAACACCGATACTGACCTTATGGCCGGCCTCGATATTGAATCTTTGTATACTAACATTCCCCAGACAGAGGGCCTGGCAGTGATTGAACATCTATTGAATACACGATTGAGACCCATGCTTATTCCGACCGAGTTCATAATTCAACTTCTTAACATTGCATTGACTGACAATTACTTCCTGTACAAAGACACATACTACCTCCAGATTAAGGGAGTTTCCATGGGCGCTTGTTTCGCCCCCAATTTTGCTGTCCTTTATGTTCATCATTTGGAATCGACATTCATTTTGTCAATTCAAAATCCTTTCTTGAATAATATTATATTATGGCGTCGTTACATAGACGACATCCTTCTCCTATGGCAGGGACAACAAGAAGACCTTTCCTCCTTTGTCATTTGGCTTAACACCAACCAACCCCACCTTACCTTTACCTCTGACATCAGAAGAAATGATCTTCCCTTCCTTGATCTCACATTACACGCAGAGGATGGTACCATTGGCACTCTCTTGTATCGAAAACCCACTGAACGTAATACCTTGTTGCTTTATTCTAGCTACCATCCACGCGGCTTGCGTGACGGCCTACCATATGGGCAATTCCTCCGCGTACGGCGTAATTGTAAATGGCGCAAGGATTATTTCCGTGAGGCAGCTATCCTCTCTGAGAAATTAATTAGCAGAGGCTACCCTAAACACCTAGTAAAAGGGCGCTCAAGCGTGCTTGGTATAGTCATAGAGAGATACTTTTGACACCATCAATCAAACGCCAAAACACACGTATTCCTTTTGTTTCAACCTACAGTCCTTGTAGTAACAAGGTTGGCAAAATAATCAAGAAAAACTGGACATTGCTCCGTACCTTTGCACATTTTTCTGAACCCCCTTTACTTTCTTACAAAAGAGGAGACAATCTTTCAGACAAACTGGTCCATGCTATTACATGGCCTTCTAAAGTAAAGAATGACCAATCAGTGACATCATTGTGGGGTCTCCCACCCACCATAGGCCACTATAAATGCCAGAATTGTAATGTTTGTGACCTTACCAGTAACACCAAGGTATTTGTCACCACAGACCGTACCTACCAACTAAAGCATTTTTCCAACTGTCGCACTAATAATGTCATCTATGCGATTCGTTGCCCTTGCAATCTACTTTACATAGGCCAGACCACACAGATGGTGAAACAACGCATCTCTCAGCACAAGAGTCGCATTAGATGCAATGTTACCACTGCACCATTGGTAACACACTACAAAGAAAATAATCACTCAGAAACAGATTTGACATGGCAGGTCATAGACCGTCCACTACTACCCATCCGTGGCGGTAACCTCCAACTTTTATTGAACAAATGTGAGTGTAGATGGATCACACGATGCAACTCTGTAGCCCATGGTCTGAATTCACTTGATGAGTGGAACACAGTGATCACTACAACATAGTATTCCTAGTTCTACATTCATCGTGTGATAGCTGTTTTCTTGCTCTAATTCGGTATGTTCATTTTTGCGAACTGGAACCTAATTCATAAACTTTTTTCAAATTGTTTTTATTCATACTACATGTTTTAACATCTACATTGGTGGTGTAACACTTGTCAACACAGTTGGTCGCAATACACAAGCCCAGAGTTTGTCAAATACATTAGTGATTGTTTCCGCTGTTTTGTAAACTGTTTATGTATTTGATTTCACTCTTTTTACTAATTTACATGTTACACAAGATGCATTATGTTGTTTTTATTCCCTCCTACATGGTAAAAACTTTCTGTGAAAGATCATCCAAATGGACTTGATAGCTAGTATATTGGTTCCGCATTTTGGTAAATTGTTTAATTAATTTTCTTTCGCTTCATATTACTCATCAGATGTAATATGTTGGTCTAATTTCTTAGTGCATGGCACTTAATTCCCATTTGGGTTCATCCAAATATATTCGGTAGCCTCCGTATTACCAATTGTATGTATTGCGTTGTAGTCTACCTAATAACTGTGGAGTTATACTATTATCAGCTCACTGTTTCTATTGTAATAATACCCTTGAATGTAGTCTGAATATGAATATGTATACTGTCACTCCCTCTCGGTGTCTTTCACATACGGCCATGGTTCTATGCCGTTATTTATTTCTATTTTATTACTATTTTTCCCGTCCCCCGGGGTATTGAACTCTTGTACCACGCTCTAGTTCTTATTGTCAGGACCTGCGCGTTAAGCACTCTCACGTGATTCTGCCGGCTTCTATATCTTAGATATGCCGTGCAGCACGCTTGAGACGCTTCACTCGTCCTACCTGCTTTTGGACTTATCCCGGCATCCTGATCACATATTCCTTCAAACCTGACGAATCAGTGGAACCAACCACCCGCTGCCCATCGGAATTTTTCTCCGGTAAGACCACGGCGGTTTTTGTCCCTTTCATTTAAACCGTCGGTCTATTGCTATATCTAAACGTCCCTCCCTTTCCTTTTCTTATCTCGTTTCCTTTCAGAACGCTGCCCAGCTTTCCGCACGTTCTTCCCCCTTGACGCAGTACTTTCCACAATTGGTAAGTCCACGGCGCCGTCTAAACCTCTGTCCTTTTACTCGGCCCCTGTTTTCCTGATAGCCATTGCCTTCTTAATTTTCTCCCTTTAGACGATATTCCAGCCATTGAAGGCTTCTTCAAATCACACTGCCTACAGTTCCAGTCGTGTAGGACTCACCTTCTGGATTCCCCCTCCCCACCTAGTGCCACCAGGTATTGCCCCGACTTTCCTTCCTGCATTTTATTCTTCTTTTTTCTTTGGGTTTCAGTCCTATTGATTTTTCTCCTTTCCCTCTTGATTCTATAGAGCACTTTAAATAAATCGGGTAACCATCGTCCTGATGATGACCTTGAGTTAGAGAGGTCGAAACGCCGTCGACTCTACAACGCCAATTGCGGCAACCAAAGGGTCATTCACAAATAATGGAATTATGTTTGTGATTGTAAATATTTTTGTTTGACCTACACTGATTATTATTATAATTTTTCGCCGCCTCACGTTGTTTCTAATCACGTGTGTCACTGCGCCGTTTATTCACTAGAACACTTCCAGTGCACATTTGTTTGTTATGGTTACTGCAATTTAGTTGATTTCAGTGCTTCTATATGTAAATAACAATCTTTTTCAATCTCATTGGTCTCCCTTATTTCTTTCCTGTGCTGTGTGATTGATACACCTTTTTGAACAGTCCCCCGCTTGATATACCTGTTGAGACGTTGTTTTATTGATGCAATACTTACCCGGTCTCAACTGGGTTAACGGGTTTACTCCTGTTTCTTGTTTTTCTTAAGATTGAGCAATCGCTGGATTGCGAGAGTATAATTTCAAATATACAGTACACAACCTTGTGTCACGTAATGTGTAATTAATTTACATATTATGTCCTCTAGGAGACCCCTCCTATTCGGATGACTACATCCGAAATATCCTCACTGGCCCCTCTCTTTTGTCTCATACTTCCACACCTCTCCCTTCGGCACCCAACACTTCTAGGGTACTATTCGAGAGACTAGAAAATCTCAAGAAAAAACAAATTCGTACCGACCTGCATGCTCGCATGCTTACTGAGTACCTTAAATCTAACACCATACCTCTAGGACTACAAATACGTAACGTTCCTGCTATTTTTACCCAGGACCCCAAGTTTCGTACTGGCTTTAGTCATCTGGCTACTACTTGCTCCAGGCACTGGATGGTCCTCGGTATTGATACGGCGATAGAACACAGTAAGAAAGAGTTGGAAGAAATAGCAGAGTTAGAGAAGCTTATCCTAGCCGACACTACCATCACTGACGCTAAGGGCCTCCTAGACAGAGTAAACGCTACTATCGCAACCTTCCATACGTTCGAACAAAATAAAAAAGTAAATAAAATTCAGAAGGATATTAAGAACTACAATAGAGATCAGACGTATCCATATTTACTCGACACATTCTATAACACACCCTACCAGCCACTTAGAAATAGAAACTGGGGCAGGTACCGCAATAACCAGCTTATAACTTTCTCTGATTCCTCCAACACATCCATCGAGGACTCGGACGGCGGTGAGGGCACAAGCTCAGGTACATATAGGCGTCCTCAACCACCGCCACTCCTCCCTATTGGTTTTTTAGGAGGAGACCGTGGCCGCGGACGTGGCCGCAAAAAACAAAACTACCAAAGCCAATACGCAGGCGAGAGACAGACCCGCCAAAAATTCTACCAATGGGGGCCCCAGCAATGATGGTTGGAACACAACCTGACATTATGACACTCTTACCGAGGGATATTTCTATCCCTTCCAACTTTAATAATGAAAACAGGATTCCATCCACCATTCTCAGGCCATCTATTACCACTCTTGCAGGGCCAACCGATCCACCCATGAATAATGTGGCTGCACAACCAGTAATTCCTTTAACACTTCAGATTTCATCTCCCTCCAATCTGTCCATACCCATCTTTAATCTCTCCACCCACCCTCTAGCCTCTGATGAAATCTCCCTACTCAGTAAAGGTCTTTCCTTTGTTCCTACGGCACGCAGTAATTTTTTCAAGCTTCAGGAAGATTTACTCCTGTTTTTTAGACGTATCCGTCTGAAACAGTTTTTTCTGACAAACCTGAAACTAATATGCCCTTTGTAAGACAATTCAGACCGGTCTCCACCTTTTTGCCACCTACTTCAATGATGCCGCCTGAAATTTTAACCTTTGAGAAACTCGTTCTACACGAGGTGAAGGAACTTCAAAACCAATCAGAATTTGTACCCTACAATTTGCCACTCACTGAGAAACTTGCCATAAACATTTTAAGTGACAACAAGAATATAGTCATCAAACCCGCCGATAAGGGCGGAGGAATAGTTGTAATGGATCATGACAAATATGATGGCGAGATTCTTCGCCAGCTCAACAATGCCACACATTACCGCAAGTTGACTTCAGATCCACTCACTACTATCCAAAAGAAAATATCTACAATCACCTCTCAGGCTCTTCATAGTGGCATCATCAGTAAAAAAGAACATGCTTTCCTCAACAATCCACATCCCAGAACACCTGTGATTTATATTTTGCCCAAAATACATAAAAACTCATTGACCCCACCCGGCCGACCTATAGTCTCTGGTTGTGGTTCCATTTTGGAACCTTTGGGCAAATATATTGACGCCATCTTGAAAGAATTTGTTCCATTCACCAATACTTTTGTCAAAGACAGCACCCACTTAATCAATATCATTGAGGATCTCCCATTCAACACCGATACTGACCTTATGGCCGGCCTCGATATTGAATCTTTGTATACTAACATTCCCCAGACAGAGGGCCTGGCAGTGATTGAACATCTATTGAATACACGATTGAGACCCATGCTTATTCCGACCGAGTTCATAATTCAACTTCTTAACATTGCATTGACTGACAATTACTTCCTGTACAAAGACACATACTACCTCCAGATTAAGGGAGTTTCCATGGGCGCTTGTTTCGCCCCCAATTTTGCTGTCCTTTATGTTCATCATTTGGAATCGACATTCATTTTGTCAATTCAAAATCCTTTCTTGAATAATATTATATTATGGCGTCGTTACATAGACGACATCCTTCTCCTATGGCAGGGACAACAAGAAGACCTTTCCTCCTTTGTCATTTGGCTTAACACCAACCAACCCCACCTTACCTTTACCTCTGACATCAGAAGAAATGATCTTCCCTTCCTTGATCTCACATTACACGCAGAGGATGGTACCATTGGCACTCTCTTGTATCGAAAACCCACTGAACGTAATACCTTGTTGCTTTATTCTAGCTACCATCCACGCGGCTTGCGTGACGGCCTACCATATGGGCAATTCCTCCGCGTACGGCGTAATTGTAAATGGCGCAAGGATTATTTCCGTGAGGCAGCTATCCTCTCTGAGAAATTAATTAGCAGAGGCTACCCTAAACACCTAGTAAAAGGGCGCTCAAGCGTGCTTGGTATAGTCATAGAGAGATACTTTTGACACCATCAATCAAACGCCAAAACACACGTATTCCTTTTGTTTCAACCTACAGTCCTTGTAGTAACAAGGTTGGCAAAATAATCAAGAAAAACTGGACATTGCTCCGTACCTTTGCACATTTTTCTGAACCCCTTTACTTTCTTACAAAAGAGGAGACAATCTTTCAGACAAACTGGTCCATGCTATTACATGGCCTTCTAAAGTAAAGAATGACCAATCAGTGACATCATTGTGGGGTCTCCCACCCATCATAGAGCCACTATAAATGCCAGAATTGTAATGTTTGTGACCTTACCAGTAACACCAAGGTATTTGTCACCACAGACCGTACCTACCAACTAAAGCATTTTTCCAACTGTCGCACTAATAATGTCATCTATGCGATTCGTTGCCCTTGCAATCTACTTTACATAGGCCAGACCACACAGATGGTGAAACAACGCATCTCTCAGCACAAGAGTCGCATTAGATGCAATGTTACCACTGCACCATTGGTAACACACTACAAAGAAAATAATCACTCAGAAACAGATTTGACATGGCAGGTCATAGACCGTCCACTACTACCCATCCGTGGCGGTAACCTCCAACTTTTATTGAACAAATGTGAGTGTAGATGGATCACACGATGCAACTCTGTAGCCCATGGTCTGAATTCACTTGATGAGTGGAACACAGTGATCACTACAACATAGTATTCCTAGTTCTACATTCATCGTGTGATAGCTGTTTTCTTGCTCTAATTCGGTATGTTCATTTTTGCGAACTGGAACCTAATTCATAAACTTTTTCAAATTGTTTTTATTCATACTACATGTTTTAACATCTACATTGGTGGTGTAACACTTGTCAACACAGTTGGTCGCAATACACAAGCCCAGAGTTTGTCAAATACATTAGTGATTGTTTCCGCTGTTTTGTAAACTGTTTATGTATTTGATTTCACTCTTTTTACTAATTTACATGTTACACAAGATGCATTATGTTGTTTTTATTCCCTCCTACATGGTAAAAACTTTCTGTGAAAGATCATCCAAATGGACTTGATAGCTAGTATATTGGTTCCGCATTTTGGTAAATTGTTTAATTAATTTTCTTTCGCTTCATATTACTCATCAGATGTAATATGTTGGTCTAATTTCTTAGTGCATGGCACTTAATTCCCATTTGGGTTCATCCAAATATATTCGGTAGCCTCCGTATTACCAATTGTATGTATTGCGTTGTAGTCTACCTAATAACTGTGGAGTTATACTATTATCAGCTCACTGTTTCTATTGTAATAATACCCTTGAATGTAGTCTGAATATGAATATGTATACTGTCACTCCCTCTCGGTGTCTTTCACATACGGCCATGGTTCTATGCCGTTATTTATTTCTATTTTATTACTATTTTTCCCGTCCCCCGGGGTATTGAACTCTTGTACCACGCTCTAGTTCTTATTGTCAGGACCTGCGCGTTAAGCACTCTCACGTGATTCTGCCGGCTTCTATATCTTAGATATGCCGTGCAGCACGCTTGAGACGCTTCACTCGTCCTACCTGCTTTTGGACTTATCCCGGCATCCTGATCACATATTCCTTCAAACCTGACGAATCAGTGGAACCAACCACCCGCTGCCCATCGGAATTTTTCTCCGGTAAGACCACGGCGGTTTTTGTCCCTTTCATTTAAACCGTCGGTCTATTGCTATATCTAAACGTCCCTCCCTTTCCTTTTCTTATCTCGTTTCCTTTCAGAACGCTGCCCAGCTTTCCGCACGTTCTTCCCCTGACGCAGTACTTTCCACAATTGGTAAGTCCACGGCGCCGTCTAAACCTCTGTCCTTTTACTCGGCCCCTGTTTTCCTGATAGCCATTGCCTTCTTAATTTTCTCTCTTTAGACGATATTCCAGCCATTGAAGGCTTCTTCAAATCACACTGCCTACAGTTCCAGTCGTGTAGGACTCACCTTCTGGATTCCCCCTCCCCACCTAGTGCCACCAGGTATTGCCCCGACTTTCCTTCCTGCATTTTATTCTTCTTTTTTCTTTGGGTTTCAGTCCTATTGATTTTTCTCCTTTCCCTCTTGATTCTATAGAGCACTTTAAATAAATCGGGTAACCATCGTCCTGATGATGACCTTGAGTTAGAGAGGTCGAAACGCCGTCGACTCTACAACGCCAATTGCGGCAACCAAAGGGTCATTCACAAATAATGGAATTATGTTTGTGATTGTAAATATTTTTGTTTGACCTACACTGATTATTATTATAATTTTTCGCCGCCTCACGTTGTTTCTAATCACGTGTGTCACTGCGCCGTTTATTCACTAGAACACTTCCAGTGCACATTTGTTTGTTATGGTTACTGCAATTTAGTTGATTTCAGTGCTTCTATATGTAAATAACAATCTTTTTCAATCTCATTGGTCTCCCTTATTTCTTTCCTGTGCTGTGTGATTGATACACCTTTTTGAACAGTCCCCCGCTTGATATACCTGTTGAGACGTTGTTTTATTGATGCAATACTTACCCGGTCTCAACTGGGTTAACGGGTTTACTCCTGTTTCTTGTTTTTCTTAAGATTTCCGAAGGACAGCAGACAGTTCCTCGACAGGCGACAAACACTATTTGTTCCAAAACTACACGCAGAAACTCATTTACACCAGACGACTTGATCGACAAAACCATACCCTGTTTATGTATAATAGTGCACTACACATATTCAGTTAATTCATTCATGCGACAGGGGCAGCCACATTTAAAAAAGGAGTAAACTCATAAGGAAGTAAATATTTTTTCATTGAAGATTGCTCCCAGAAGAAGAATCCACAACAAAGTGACACACAGAGTGGATTTTCCACAAATAAAATTACAACATCCCTTATCCTCCTAATTATGCTTTGAATGCATGGAACATTTTCCCAAAATAAGTGATGAAGACTATTCGTCGCCAAATATTGTAAAGTAATGATCATTCAAATCAGAAAAGTCGTTTCTAGTAGAATCTTTATTCAGCCTGCCCTGGCGTGACTTTCCCTCGCCAGCCCCAACTCTCAACTGCCAATACAAGAATCCCCACCACAAACATTCCTAATGGAACCTAAACCCAAGGTTCCGCATATGTCATGAATACGACAAAGACCACTATGATAAACTCCAATTAAATTGTAAGAGCCTGGGAGAGCCACAGTGAACAATACATCTGACATGCTACCGTCAAGCTAGAGACCAAGGGGCAGATGTATCAAGGATTGCATTTGCGATTCCTTAATAGCGAATTTTAGCGAATTGCTATTAAGGAATCGCAAAATGCTATGTATGTAGGACTCACAATAATAATTGCGATTCCTTAATATTCCTTAATTGCGAATTGCAAATGGCTATTCGCAATTAAGGAATACCTTCCCATTCATTCCTATGGGCGTAGAGGCCCATAGGAATGAATGGGAAGACATTCTCAATTTGCGAATCGCAATTAGAGAATTGCAAATTGAGAATGCAATTTCAAGGGTGCCAGGGTGTCCTTCTGACACCCTGTTGCACCCCTGAAATATGTATGTGTGCACATGTGGCGCACATACATGCCCTCAAGGCATGTATGTGCGCCACATGGCACTTTGAAAAATGCTAAAAAGTGAATTTTTCAAAGAAATCGCATATTACCACCAACTTGAAGTTGGTGGTAATTTGCGATTCCTTAAGACCAAATTGCACTTTTTTGGTGCTTCTTACATTGGATTTAAGGAATCGCAATTTGCGATTCCTTAAATGCAATCGCAAAATAGGGAATCGCAAATTTTGCGATTCCTTATTTTGCGAGGCAGTTTTGCCTTAATACATACCACTAAGCAAAATTGCGTTCGCAAACGCCAAAATTCTGTGAATTTCGGCGTTTGCGAACGCAATTTTGCTTGATACATCTGGCCCCAAGTAAGGTCTGTGTCTCAAACCTAGACAGGAAATGGGTTAACTGGATGGGTCCAGTGCCCATTGTCTGTGGTCAACTTGTATGTTTCAATGATTCTAAGACTTTCCGTAAATAAAGTTAAGGCAAGCAAGTCATTTAATGTATCTGCTACAGCAACTTCTGCAAACTCTATTGGCTGTTCCGACCTTTCTTTCTTCCATGTGATAACACAAGCGGCACTGGTGAAGTCTTAGCATGCTTAGGCAGTTGAGATTAGGTGTTCTAACGCCGTGCAAAACTAGTGGTAAAACAAATACAATTATTATGAAATTCAGTAAACAGAATATATATGAAAAAAGAGCAAGCCTTTATTAATTAGTTACATTTAGAAGTTTCAAGTACTTGCTCCTCCCTTGTGATCACTTCGGGTTTTATGGTGTGCGACCGTTGCCTTAAAAAGAATGAACCATATAACATTTTCTAGTAGCCTAACGAGCCTAACTGATCTCACAACGGTATTAATAGTTTATGTTTTTGAAATGAAGTCTGCTCTTGTTTTGGTGTGACATTCAAGCAGCCTATTGCTGCTTGCATCATTTGTTGAATCACAACTACCTGAAATGTATTCTTCAGGGAGTCTCCAACCTTATCTGTAATAAGAGATACTTATGTTTAATGAAAATCATCCCGAGCTACTACTAATATTGGAGTTTTAAGAGTGACTACATCAGGCAAGATTGCATCGTGACCGTTTGCAGTATTACCAGACATGATCACCTCAGTGCATTGCCATGGCTGCTAGCAGTAATGTAAAATATGCTTTGTCTATGTGAAATGCCTCTACATGGGTAATACAAAACAACCATTGCTGCAGTGTCCTTGGCACCAAGTTAATAATAATAGTAATACATTTCCCCAAAGCTGCGTATATCACTCAAATATTAGCTTTAAATATATTTTGAAATTCAATAATTTGTTTTCCAAAGATCATTTCAAGAGTTCTGAAAAGACAAATATTAAATGCACACTTTTCAATTTTGGTATACATAAAAATTCAACCAAGCAAAAACTGCTAATTTAATAGGTTGGGGTGTACACAAGAGACCCACTTACAGGTAGCTGGAGAGCCACCAGATGCTCTTGAGCTACTTGTTGGAGAAGCCTGGTAAACAAACTGTTTCCTTTATTTTTTGTAAGTCAGGGTGTGCTTCCTTTGCTGTGATTGCCGCAATATAACGCTTACCTGGTGCTCAGTCTTGAAAATGTTATGTTTAATGGTGAGGTCTGGAGGTGATGTTTTAATTTTCTTCAGTGAGTTAACAAGCATTTGGAATGCCAATAGGTCTGGTTTTAAAGGGATGTTGAATGGTAATGTAAAGCTTTGCAAGTAGCATTGGAATGGATATGTATTTGTGTGGGAGCAAAGAACTGTAGAATAATATTGGTGTTGATTAAATGATGATTTGACAATTGCACTGTCAAGGCAAACCTAAACAAAACCATCTAGGTTAATGAATGCTCTCCTTCTATCTGTATTGCTGCCAGAGAAAAACACCATTAATTATCTTGTTATCTGAGACACTTTAATAGCTTTACAATGCCATGTGTTTGCCACTGAAAGTTCAAGCTCAGGCCACTGAATAAATAAACAAAATGATCACAGCAGTGTAGGAGGGCAAGCACTTTTTTGTGGAAGCGCACAACATTGACCCAATCAAAACATGTACTCTTGGCACCTAACTTGAGGGAATAGCCACAGACCCTCTTTAGTGGTGCTCACATAATTGCCTGGTGACAGCTGTGCTGTCCAGCCAGACCATAAAAAATGACCACTTATCAGAGTTATGGACATCAACATGTGGATTTAAACAAGATTTGGATGTCTCTACTTAAAATGGTGAAGACCACGAGTGTTGGGCTCCAGTATAATGATGTCATTGCATACACATGAAACAATATGAACAAGATCTATTTGCATTTGTGCCATGTTGTCTGATAAATTGCACTTTCCAATTCATTATGCTCGTTCACTGCCTTGACATTTTATCCATTGTGCTCTTATTGTCATTGCCTTAAGAGTTTTCTGCATCCAGGCAGGCACAAATAAGTTTTAACAGAACTTTGATGAAGACAAATGCCAGGAGGGATAACTCATAATTAAATGAAAGTTGTTCAACATAATTAAATAAACATTGCAGTACTATCATGCATTGCTTATTCAGAAAGTACCTCCAACTTTGATTTCTAACGCCATACACTTTCCCTGCATGAGTCTTGGCAGAAAAACGCTGATATTGGGACGAGAATGCCCTTGTTGAGAGTGTTGAGACGAGCGTTATAACCGGCTGTGCACCCCTACCCAAGTGCCTAACTGCTCTTGAAACTGGTATCCTGACTTTTATTAAATCAAGTTTATTATTTGCACAGCGGGCTAGAGCCGTCCCTGAAAATCCAAGGGTCAGAAATCTATTCTGTGACTCTGAGGGGCTGCAGAGCATTCCCACATTTTGAGAACATGGCAATTGCCCTTACCAGGTGAATCACATCAAGTGGTGCTAGCGTCATACCAAGCTTTATGTGAATAATCAGTGCGACCAGACCTTTTTTGTTTGTCAGAGAGTTGGCAGTCAATTGATCACTTTTACATAAATATCTGCTGTTATTTAAGCCCCAAATCCCTGTTCTTACCCTCCACATGTGTGTTGAGTGCCTGTATGCTCAGTAAATGTGTAGCATATGTATGATAGTAAAACGCTGTGTTAGTGTCTGAGTACTGGCAGTAGAATCCATTTTGGATAGCCCTTCGTTTAGCATAGTACAATATTGATCGGTGAATACAGCTTACCCAGACAGTGGAAGTGTATTGGCTGCATTCATATAGCTGCAGGGTGGAGACCTAGGCACTGAAGTGAAGGAGCATGGAGACATGGATTACCTTAGAAAGTCAATGAGGACCTAGGTAGCAAAGGACTCCAGGTTAGTTCTTCGTGAGCACTGCCATTTGGTAGATTTCAGGGGTGATGGGTATGACTGCAGCCTCTGTTGTTTATGGTGAGGAGGTTTCTCCCTTAGACTTCCCCTGATTAATGCTTTAGAAAAGCTGATAGCAGCCAGGTGCAGAGATCTCAAAATTCATTGTGCCCTTGTTTTGGATGCTCTTGCTTGAAGCCAGTATCACTGTTACCTACTATGAGAGTTATCACCTTACACAAAGGTTGTGTCTGAGGAACAGTCAGAAAATGACATTTAATGGAGAATCAAACGCAGACCGGTTTTGAAACCTTAGTTGAGCAACATCCGCTCTCTGGAAAATGTTTATAAATTATGAGATTCAAATCACCCCACTTTGTTCCAGTTCTAAATTCTTCATGTTTACCTGATGAAGCCATGCCTTCTGTCTCTGACACTCAAAACCTGAAAATTAAAGCATCAGCAGCAGTCAAAACAGGGGCCCATTCAGCTTTGCTATTAAGTAGAAATAGTAACCAGCCTTCTTCTCAATGTTTCACTACCAGACTCATTCCAAGTCCTGAACTACCAGAGTTAAAGCGTTTTGTAGCAAGAGCTAAAACAGAAGTTTTAGGTCCGGCTACAGATGGCATTTTTAACTGCTACAGCTCATTTCATTAACACAAAAACACACATAGAGCGGGACAGTGGGTAAGCTCCTTTTTGTCATTGGCTCATTTGGGTTGGGACCCCCTTAAGTCATTGCTTCAAGAAAGTGTCATTCAGAGTTCAGATTAGGGAAGAAGATAGTTTCACTCTGAACAGTAGCTATTAGCTAATAAATATCTAGGTTCACTTGCCTAAATAGTGCTTCCTACTGCAGAGCATGCACAGTGAAGCAAAGTGCCCATAAATTAAATTCTGTGCTCCTAAAAGTGTTTGCACCCTCCTGCTGATGTTGCAACAATGATGATTTTGCACCCTAATCTGATATGCCCCTAAATGTGCCCTTGTTGGTAAAAGTGGTTTATCACTTAAAAGTGATTTTACACCTAAATGTGATGTTGCTCCTACATTTTAGTTCATTATTCAGTCAAAACGGGTGGAGATATTACTTAGTAGTTCAATCCCTCCTCTAATTACATATTTAGCAAAAAGGATTCTGCTTCTAATTACCTTGAAACGTTTCTTAACTGAAAGAAACATAAGCTAATAGCCATAATAGTGATGTGACACAACCAGAGTGGGGACCATTTCCCTGTCCACTTGGGGGCCAGTGTCAGTGGACTGGGACGAAGAAAGATGTATCACTGCTGATCTAAAAGCCAAATTGCACAGCAATAAAGTAAAGGTGTGCACTGCTAAGACATGGCCAGTTGTCGTGTGGCACACTTGGCAGCGATATAGAGTGCTTAAAGAATGGCCATCATCACAGAGGCAACGTAGTACATGCGGGCCTCAGGCCAGCTCATGGACAGCACAGAGGGGGCTTCTCCACAGGCAGGAGTAGAGGGATGCACCCTGGGGCCAGAATCTGTTGGATTATTTGCAGTTTATGCGAAGTGTTGGTTCTGGGTAATCAACCCCTGCTATGGGGTCTTCACTGTTGGCCTGAGGAATTAGGCAACTGCCCCACCCCAACGCAGGTGGTTAAAGACCTGGGGTTTTGTCTAGATGGTAAATTAACTATGGAACAGTAAATTATTAAACTTGATGCCTGCTGCTTTGGCCTGCTAAGATTCCTCAGAAAGATACTATGGCTCTTACCCTTCGAATCTCAAAAAATTATCATGCAGGCATTGGTAATTTCCAGGCTGGATTATGTCAATGTGCTTTATTTGCGAGCCACAAATGCCCATTTAAGGTGTTTACAAACTGCTCAAAACGCAGCGGCACATCTGCTATGCTATATTCCTCGTTGAGCCTCAGTTGCTCAATATCTTCATTGCTTGCACTGGCTTCCAATACTAAACATATTAAATGTAAAGCTTTATGTTATGTTTATAAAGCTTTGCACCAAACCGGTCAGCATGTATTCACTCTCTGATTTGGCCTTATATTCCTAAGCAGACACTTCGCTCTAGTAAACTGAATTTCACCTTCATCCCTATATCAGACTGTCAAGACAGGGCGGAAGGTTCTTTAGACGTTTAGGATCCAAGCTATGGAACTCTCTACACCTCATCTTTGCCTCTGCAACTCTTGTGAAGCATTCAGTAAGATGCTTAAGACCTGGCTTTTCTAAGCCTTTGAGTTTTGGTTCGTTTCTTCCTTGCCAGTCCTGGGAAACCCCATTGGGGTAGCATGCACTCTATAAATTGATTGATTGATTGATTGATTGATTGATTGATTGTATGGGGCATGTGGAGAGGGCAGAAAAAAACAACATGGAGGGAAGGAGAAAAATGGCAACGGGCAAAGACAGAGGGAGTTCAAAGGCTAAAATGGGAGGCAGCAGAAGAAAGCGACAATATTGGGACAAGCAAGAGTGCCTTCCACAAGCTTATGGGGGGAAGCTTCATCTAGTAGGGGGAAGGCAGGTATGATGTGTGTCAATGCACGGAGGGAGAAGAGAAAGAGGCCAATGTAGGAGGAAGGTAGCAAGACAAATTGGTCATGAGTGAAGAGGAAGCCCTGACATGAAGGTGTAAGTGGCAGGCACAAAAATTAATGAAAACAAAGGGGAGAATATCAGAAATACATCCTGTGCGGGAGTGACAGAGGATGCAGATGGAGGGACAACCAGGGTGCAGCCCCACAATACATAGCTAAAGATGTGATTAAAAACATATATTCAACGGAAAATAAGCTGTTGTAGTAAAATCCAAGTATGCCAAGTTGCTTAAGAGTGATGAAGGTTCTTCGAACTGAACAGCGAACACGTCAGCACCCAGCTCCTGCCCAAATCCATTCACCAACACACAACTGCTTCACAACAAACCCTGTTACCTCATCACCCAACTCATCCATGCCAACATTCCACCTACCTTGTTCTCACAGATACCCTCATGCTAAAGCAGCACCACACATCCTCTTGCCAACAGGACACACACAATAAAATCTCACACTACTTAGGAGAAAAGTCAAATATACATATTACAATAACATGAAAAAGTGTTCAATAGTCGATCTCTCTCATAACCAGAATAAGAAATAGCAGAAGTAGCTAAAATTCCTCGTATTCCTCTCCAACAAAATCATCCATCCATTTAGGGTTTATCCAACCTCTTCTCTTGAATGCAGTAAAGCCGATAGATTACTCTCAACTTTGTCACATTTGTCGTTTCCAGGCCATACCAAGTATCCCACCACCAGATTTACATTCTTCCTCCAAGGTGGGTGTCAGAGAATCCAACATCCTTGTCCATCTGTGCATCAGGAACACAAAAACCAGATATACTTCCTTTAGGTGCCTTAGAGTCTACACATTGTCCTGGTCCATGGTACTAAATCCCTCACATTATCATGGGTAGCCTCTGACTTCCCACAGGTGCTCTCGACTTCTCACCATCTTCATCATGACCAAGATATCTGAAATGCTGCATTGAACTCTCCCCAGATCTTTTATTCAGCAAACTCCATAAACTAGAACTACCCTTTCAAATTCCACACCTTACCATCACTCATCCTGACTGTATTTCTCAATAACTCCAGTACCTCCATAGTTTCACAAAACTAGCTCTTCCCCCTGCATACCTTTCCAGGATTCATCACACAAATCCACTTTCCAACCTGAATCTGTCCAACCTGAGTCTCTACCAGCTTGCCCTTTTTTCATGTCATAGTAAAGTTTAGTTTTCTTAGTTTTTTTTCCACACATCATCCACAGACCAACTTTCCACCTCCAACTGGAACAACCATCCCAGATTACACTTAGTCTGTGGGTTCCTTCCTCACATGATCACAAATGGCCAACATCCCATAGCCACGTTCTGTGTCACCCTATAGGTCTACACCTCTTACTTAACTTGCTCTTCCTAACCCGTACCACTAAAAACTGCAGATTTTATAGCATCCTTTAAAACCCTGTTAAACTTCTCCACCATGCCATTAGTACTAGGGTTGTACAGTCAAGTTGCTCTGTGCTTTACACCCAAGATTTCCAAGTATGGCATTGCTTTCCTTGACATACACAGAACACTATTATTGCTCCACAAGGAAGTTGGAACACACTTAACACACACTTTCACCATCCTCTCAATGATTATATCCATGACTGGCCACCAATACAAATGTTTCACTACTTGCTTAGTCCTCCAATCCCAAAATTGCCTTCATGTCCTAACTTAACCACAGTGTCCTACAATAACTCTGGAGGAAGTACTGTTCCATCTCTCAACACCACATTATTCTCAAAAGTCAACTCAGATCGTACTTCCCAAAATTGTTTCACTTTCACTTCCAGCTGATCCTTTCACGCCCAACCCTTCTTCACAAACCTCGTAAGACTTTGAAGAGTAGCATCTTTCCTCCACTTACAATCCCACACCTCCACACTAATGGCTGGTAACCCTACATCATGTACTAAGGCAACTTCCCACTCATGTCCTAAATCCTCTTCACAATCCTTTAGGCTGTTTGGGCATGCGGGGTAAAAATATCTGCAATTACATTACCTTTACCAACAACATACATGATCTTTTAGCAAAAATCCTGTGATCTCATTGAGAACTGTGCAGTTCTGGCCATTGCATTGATGGCCACTTACGTCACTAAAACTTTAACCAAGGGCTTATGGTCACATCACATTCACACATACCTCTCTCCAAACAAATGCCCTGAAGTGCTCCATGGCACTTCATAGCAGAATATTTTTCTTCAGAAGGAGATAAGGCCCTGGACGCACAAGCAATCACTTGTTCTACACCATGTTTATCAATTTGAGAAAGGACCAGAGCAATACCCTTATTACTAGCAATTAATCAATATAACAATCTTTGCCTCAAGATCAAAACCCTTAAGGGCTATAGCCTTGATAATAGCTTCCTTAATTACATGGAAATCCTCCTGGCAATTAACAACCAATCAAACTTGACCCTACTCTTCAAGAGCTGCGGAATATTATAAATCCTACTGCCAAAGTTAGATACCTATCTCAAATAGAATTCGTCCAAACCAAGGAACGGCCTTACAGTGCTTAATTTGTAAACAAATAAGTGCCAGGGCTCTCGTCAGGAGGTCACTGGAGCTTTCACCACACATTGCCCCTGCTATGCTGCCAATGATAGTAACACCACAACTACTAACCATCACGCTCCTACAAGGGTGACAATTCTGACTATTTCAGGCCCCCAAAGCTATAAGAAAGGCTTGGGCGGCAGGTAATAGTCATTTAATAAAAGCTGTGTATTTCCTATTGTCAAGGTGTAAGGAAATCTGGTGATAAGTGGATGACAAATTAATGGTGGAAAACCATTTAGCACCCTTGACTTACGCTAACTTTTCATTGAAATTAGGTAGTGGGAAGCTGTCCACCATGATGATGTTATTAAGATGACATAGGTCCACGCACAACCTGATTTTGCCCTTGCTCCGTCGTGCAATAAACAAAGAAGCCCCTACAGGTTCTGTAATACTAGCAGACACCAATTTAGTTCCCTGGACACCTTCTTTACTAACATGGGAACATACTTCACCTTGTGTATTTTTGCGCAAGCATCATCCTTCAACACTATTTTCTGTTCAAATCTCTGCAACTTCCCAATAGTTTTGCTAAATTTTTTTAAACATTGCATCCCCTGATGTGACACCTTCATCCACAATTAGAACCTGCTTAGGATTGTTGTGATCTAATACAATGTGCAAATTCTTTTGCTTAACCCAACCAAAAAAACTGATGAATCTCTTTTAGCCAAGTACAACTTTCTAATGGTATGGCGATTCTTAAATCTAAAGACTAATGACCTATAGCCCACCATTTCTGTCTTCTCAGCACTGTAACCCTCCGGGTGTATGTCGGTCTCCTGTAACTTATCTCCAGTTTTACTAGTGCATTTCTCTTTCTGCGACATTTCAATAATAATGGTAGAAGGAGACCCTGAATCTTCAGATATCTTGGGAGCCACACTCTCAGTCGTCATCAAGCATTCCGGTTTATTCTCCACAGCACAAATTCTTTCTCTGTCCAGAACCAGTTCTCCCTGAGAACTTGCTCTAAACTCATTAGATAGTTTTTCCTCACTATGTGTATCACTGCCTGTTCTACCGCCCTAAATCATTATGCAAACACAAAATTTACAATCGATGGCTAATGTATTGAGAGTGAAAATCTACTCGTCAATCAGCTCTCCCATCATTTGCTTCCTCAGGAAAGATTGTATTGAATGATGCTGATACCCACTTAAGGTGTGAAATAACAATACAAGTCTGCAAGCACAGCATTAAAAACGGTAGCATCTCTGGCACTTCCAGTTTAGTCATCCGGTTATATTCGTTCTTCATATGCTGCCCAAAAGTGTGCTACACAATTTTTTGGGCTGTTTAGCTGTCCCTTTATTAGGTTAATCAATCACAGCAATGTGATTGAGGAATTACTCCTTCCACTCAACCCATCTCACTGTCAAGGATTCTCCTGCAGCCCAAAATACTTGTGGTGGACTAATAGTGAAACATTGAGCACACATTTTGTTATAAATGTAAGCAAAACAGAGAGTAATCAACAATGTATATTTGTTCACTGTTCACAAAAAAAAGAATTGAGCAGGGGAATGTGAGGATTGATTTACATTATTATGTAGAGATGTGTGGTACAAAAGGGTTTCCAGGCAGAAGAAAGAAAGTTAGCAGGGAGGCCAAGGGTGGACATGAAACTGAAATATGGATGTTGGCCTTTTTAGATCTTGGCTAGAAAGCGCATGCGCTGTCTCTAAGAGACATGTTGTTTTCAATCCGTGGGCTTCACTCCGCCCATAGGTTTCCCATATGCTTGCTCCATCGTCGCTTTCATATCCTTTGTCCCTGTTTGTCCATGGCATGCATGCGTCATGCTTCTTCTTGTGTTTAGCCCTCCCAGAGCATGGCCCAACTACTTGTGTCCATCCACTGCTCCCGTTTTAGTAGCTAAGTTTTTCTTTGTGTTTGAGCACTCCACGTGAGTGCTCATGTTTTCACTCGCTCTGTCCTCCGTCTCCTGTCGCCTCTTTCCTCCTTCCATCCACCCCATCTCAACCCCAGTCAGATCACCCTTACATCCGAGCATTGCTTTATCTGGGTTGCTGCAAATGTATTTATAATGATTCAAGCTGATGCAATTTCATCCAGCACTGTGGGCTAGGTGTTTGGTGTGATTTTTTTCTTTTTAAGTTAGGAGTTATTACTTTATTTAAATGGATTAACATGCAGCGTCTAACTTTAAATGCAAACCTAAGCACTATCTTAAATACAGAAGCCACGTCCTGTGGGTCTGTGTTGCATGCAGTTGCTAAAATACACATGAATAGGGTGATACATAGTGTTGGCTTAGTCCTGGTGTTTTAGACTACTCATTTGAGGTAAGTGTTACGGATTGCACCGTTTGTTTACAAAGCTTTACCTCAATAACTTTGTTTTTGCTGTGTGTAGTAAGCTTGTTTTGTATAGCAACTAAATTGAAAGTTGATTTTAATTTGGGCATTGTTTACATTTTGTTAAAGAGACAGTCTGCTTTACTGGTGTCTTCATGCCAGGTTTCTAGTGCAATCAGGAACTGCAGTGGTTGCTGCTGAATCTAATCTACCTCAGACCAACTCTCGACTAGAAAATGACACTTCTTTCCGCTGCCCTGTTTTCTTCCTGTTTGGCATTACAGAGGCTGAGCACAGGAAGTGCATTTTATTGAATGACTGAGGTGTATTGCTTTAAAAAAGACATGCAGGATTTAGAATGGTGACACAGTTCCCTTGAATCAAAGAAGATTTCATTTCCTAACCGATGTGTCTGTAAAATATTCTGCCTGAAAAGTATCTGAATACTAGAGCAATGAGCCTACGCATCTGCCGTGCCTGCTGAGGCGATTGAAAATGCTCAATCCTTCCCGTTAAGAAGGATATGCTCATCTCCATCATTAAACAGCACCAAGTATTTTTTGCCAGCATTTTTCAGCCGCGTCCAAATGAATGAACTGACTGTAAAAAAAAAAACATCATGTGTTGGTCTAAAAGGAGCACGTTGTTTGATTATGCATTGTGAGTGGCTGCAGTATATGCAGTGAGAGCTGGTGAGGACGTTTCACCAGCACGTCGAGGATTTCCTCCAGGACCAGTGACTACCTGTTGATGATTTGGGGGAGAACTTGTACATGCCTATAGCTGCAATACAAGGCAACGATGAGGATGAATCCAGTGGCCAATATGGTAAAGAGATTGCCATTGTCCTTTTCAAGGCACTGCACCATAAGGACATGGGAGTCCAGCAGAAGGTGGCATGTCCCTGGGGTGAGGGGGGGTGCAGCCGAGCAGTTTGCGAGGGCCGGTTTCGGCCGATTTTGTTACAGGGGGCCGATATTTCCGACCCCCGGTAACAAAATCGGCCCCCAGGGGCCCAAAACCGGCCCCCACCCTAGTGGCTCACCGGGGAAACGCCCGGTGCCCGCTACGGCCAGACCGGCCCTGGGCATGTCCAGGACTCTCTGCCATACGACTTACAAGGGACTGCCATCACCGTAATTCCCAAATCCGGGACTCCCTCCACAATGTGCACCTCATATCAGCCCATATCTTTAATTTATTTGGAAACTATACTGTTGGCCAAAGTCCTGGCCAGTAGGTTGATTCAGACATTGAATAACCTGATTCAGTGACTAAAATGGCTTCTTTCCAGGGCGCATTACATGCCAATGCCTCTGAAGGCTTCACGTTGCCCTTGCGTGTTTTAAAACATCTGGATATTATCGAGCCTTATTCTTAATAGTCTTTGAGAAAGTCTTTGATTCAGTTAATTTGCAGTTTATTTCAGTTGCTGGAATGAATGAATTTCGGCCTGCTTTTTAGATGACATGTTCAAATCCTTTATACCAAACCATGGGCGAAGGTCAGAGTCAATAGTTCCACTGTCCCCTTTTGATATACAAGCAGCACACAACAAAGATGCCCCCTCTCACCTCTCCTCTTTGCGTTAGTCATAGAACCACTCGCTGAGTGGATCCGGTGGGACACAGCGTAGACAGATCGAGTATCCCTTTATGTGAATGATACCCTGCTCTATATTCGGAACCCAGAAACCTCTGTCCACAGACTGATATGGATATTACAGATTTACTGGGGGGCCACCGGATTGACTGTAAACTGAAACACATCTGTTTGTGCCAATTACGGATGACCATAGCTGTTAGACATCCTTGGTGTGGTATTCCCCCAAAGTTTTTGCCTTCACTTCCTGATTTTTTCTGAACTTGTTGTATTTGGTATTAGAACCTGCTAACCAGTACTAAAGTGCTCTCTCCTTAAAATGTGGTAAAATTGACCATGTATCTAATTGGCACATAAAATTTACTTTTAAGTCCCTAGCATATAGTACTACATGTACCAAGGGCCTGGAAATTAATGCAACTAGAGGACAGCAGCAGTTATTGTGCCAACCACTAAAGTACCACTGCGAAATATGTCTCAGGCCGGCCCCTGTAGTCTGTAGTGCAGTTTTAAACTGCCACTTCAACCTGGCAAAATAAACCTTTTGCAAGGCCTAAACCTTGCTTTTTCAAACTTTAACGCCACCCCTAAGGTAGATTGAAACGACCCCTAGGGCAGGGTGCATGGTATTTTAAAAAGTAGGACTTGTGGGTTTAAGTTTTACATGTCCTGACAGTGAAAAACTCCTACATTTGTAATATAACCAGACCATATGGCAAGACCTTCCCACTGCTACTAAAACAACACTCGCCTGCTGAAATTCTGCTCTCCGATGCATCAAATGGGAGGGAGTGCCGACTGCTCTGTGGTGTGGAACCTGGCTTATGCATTCTGTGAACTTACCGGGGCTTCACCCTAGGGACCTCCTCAAAATCTCCAACCTAGCACATGTTTGGGAATGGGACTATATCTTACCCTTTGCTTCCCTAACAGACACCTGCAACTTGCACGAGACAGAAAGCGCATGCACCCGATCTCGAAGCATTACCGGAGTATAACCAATTGCAATGCGGAATTACGATGGCACAACTTGTTACCAAGGGCATTTCAAACTTATTCTATGCTTTGGTCGATAATACCCCAAACCCCCTTCAGCAACTACAAGTCAGATGGACACAGGACGTTGGTTCGCTTGTCTATGACGACTGAGTTGAAGTGCAAATGACCTCTAGAGCCCGTGCAGTGTCCATGTGACTGTGACCATACATTTCAAATACCTACACAGGCTATATTTGAGGCCATCCTGTTTGAGTAAAATAAAGTCTGGTATTAGTACCTATTGTTTATAATGTGATTTGGAACCGGCGCCTTTTATCATACGATATGGAGTTGCCCTGTTATACAAAATACTGACTGTGTATACACAATAGACCTACCCAAGTTGTAGGTAGACTTGTAACACCAGACCCTAGGATGGGGCTCCTAGGTCTGGTGGATGAAAGGGGTGGCAATCAAGCTATGAGGCTGTATGTGGCAACAGGACTGTTAACAGTCAAATGAGACATTGCCCGCTATTGGCGGTCTGACAAAGCCCTACTATTAAAGAATGGCCCCATGGTATGGACTACTACGCAAAAGCAGAACAGTGTGTACGTATGTCACGGAGGTACCCACAGAAATACCACAAAATATGGAACCCATGGTGGGACTACTCACTTTGAACAGCTCAAATGTATCTGATGGCATGCTGGATGATTTGCTGTTGTGATGTTATATCTTTCAGGTCAGGCATCCATCCGGCGGTAAGTGCTGCCTGTTGTTTTACCTTGTTAAAATGTAATAAAAGAGATCTAAAAAATTCAATATGTGCACAGTGGCCTGACACTGGTAGCTTCACATCTTGATGGTACTTTAAAAGTTGCTATCAAGGGATACTACATGACCAGTACAATTTTAGCAAAAGGATGGCACAAATGCCGAACAATCTGAAAAGATCTAGGACCACAAGTTCCATCTTTGCTTTGAGTTCTCTGAAGTGGGGGTTTCCACATGGGCTGTGGTATTTTGCTTGGAGAGTGGAATTTCCACATGTACTTCAGCAAGCTCTTGTTTAGTGGTTCTGCCTTGCAGTCTTGAAAGTAGCTGCTCTGACCAACGTTTCCTACCTTACTTTGAATTGCCTGTGAATAATGCACTGCTCTAAGGGCAACATCTACCGTGCTGTTTTTATTTTGTATGTAAATATTGGTCAGAAATCTGATAATAGCAATACAATCTTAAAGCAATAACCGACAGCTTAATATCTCTCACAGAAGAACGCTGGCGAGCTTTCGGCACCCATTTCGTTAGAGCGAGATGATCAAGTTTCTAAACGAAATGCCACAGGCTGCTGTTTTTAAAAAAGTTGCGCGAACGTTGAACCATAAAGTTCACAACCAGCGATGATTAATGAAACGTAAAATGGTGATAGGAAATAGTATTGCATTCTTTGAAGTATGGTATAACTTCGAAAATGCCTCTTAAGAGGACATCCAGCTGCTCGAAAAAAAAGCGCTTGACAGTTCTTTTACTACTTCTTTTGAACAAAGAAGATTTCAAGACAAACTCGTGAGTTAAGCATTCACTGACAAAATCCGTCGGTAGCCGCTAGTTGCAGAGTAATTCGTGTATCATTTTATCAACTTGGAAAAGATGAAATTCTGCGCTTCATTATATTCGGTAATGATGAAGGAAGTGTCTTGTTCCTTCGTTCAAGGAATGGCGAACACACACACACACACTCACTCTCTCATTCACTCACTCACTAAATCACTATTGGGCTGATTCACAAAGGTAAACTTACACTTTGTTCTCAGTTCACAATTGTTTGCTATTCACAGAGGTATTTTATGAATAGTACCTTTACGACTGCGGAGACTCTGCACATGAAAAAATAGGACAGTCTTCCATATAGATACTGCTTGTAAAGTAACTTTGTGAATAGCAAACAGTCGTAAACATACACCAAAGTGTAAGTTTACCTTCGTGGAGAAGGCTCTATATGTCTAGATTTAGCTCAAATGGATTAAAACAACACTTTCATAGAATGTGCCACATAATTTGTGTTTGCCACATAATTTAGTTAACTCTGCTACATAACACGCAATCTATGTATCATGGCCACTGGTATAATGCCATTTTGCAGCTTCAGAATTTTCTGCATAATTATGGATTTTCCACATAATCCATCACCTGATGGATAACATGCAGAATTTAACAAAAAAAATTCTAGGTAAAATGAATCAAAAGTAGTAGTAATGAGGTGCAATCTATGTCCAGACAGTGTTAACATGTGTAAAAATGGCAAAATAATAATCATGAAGTGATACTATCACAAAATGTGCCGCATTACGCCACATAATTTGCCTTTTCTTGCTGCATGATTTAGAGTCCACCCTGCTGCATAATATGGTTCCCCCACTGCTGCATAATCATATATGGACAAAAGATAAGCCAAAGCAGTGTAGGCCCTACCGTTGCACAAGTGTATTGTACTAAATTTCATATCATCAGTGATCCCACGCTCAACTTTTCATGGCCCCACTGCCTAGAAGCCACAACTATTCAATTTACACCACAACAATTAGAAAAGGAGTGTCCACAATATTTTTTTGTTTCCGGCCCAAATTCAGGCAATCCAATATTAGCAACTATAACAATGATGAACAAGCCAGCGGCTGGGCTGACTGGAAAATAAATGTATTGAAAAATCAATAAAAGTTGGATACTAGGCGCATTCTTAAGACTCCTGACAATTGAATCTCACTTCTTGTTCATCATTGTTATATTTGTTAATATTGGATTGCCTGAATTTGGGCCGGAAACAAAACAATATAGTGGACGCTCCTTTTCTAATTGTTGTGGAATAATCAAATATGGCCACATGCAGCAGCCAAACATAATTCCACTATAGCCCGGAGACAAACAGGAAACAGCAAGCGCTAAAGTGGCTGCTGATATTTAATAGGCAGTCTTGGTTAATGCTTTTGGGTTCACATGTGAGGTTATTTTGTGAGGAGGAATGTGTTAACTAACGTTTGTTGCTGGGTGTGTGGGTAGGAACCTGGCTGTATGGTTGTGTGATAGGTGCTGTGAGGTCATACACTGGTGCTGGTGTGCACCTGTAATGCTACTTTTACTGTGTAGTGTGATGTTGGGTTGACAGCTGTATGATTGTGGCTGTGTTGTCATTTGATGTTTGGTGGATGCAGGTATGAAGGAGGATGGGTTAATTATCTGAAGGAATATATGATGTTGGGGTGTTGGCATGTGATGTACTTAATGTTTTATATTGCATATCGTGTTTTTTTTTGTTTCATACAGTGTTTTATATACTGAATACTGTCTGTTTTACTTGGGAGTTAAGGCTGACTTAGTACAGTAGGGTTGGGACATGAGGTGAAGGTAGCACATTAACTTGGGAATGTCTTCACCTTTTTGTGGTGAAGCCACTACAAACATATTTGTCAACCTTAACTTACTTACAACTTTAGTTTTTTTAGGGAATTTCTTTTGGGTTTTTTCAAATGAAACTTTATATAATATACCTTCACCTTGCATCACAACGCAACTGTACTATTTCAACTAAACTCCTAACACTGTTATTATTTCAGAAAGCTTAAATTGAGATGGGTTTGAAATATATTAATTGATTATGTTCGTACGTTGGCAAAATGATGCAAGATTATGGACTGATTATGTTCTTTAAGTGATAAATGCTATTTGTGTTGGTGCTTGATGGTTGGTGTGTTTTCATATGATGGTTGGTGTGTGTATTTATAATGATAGGTTTAGATGTCTTTGCTGATGATTGCTGGGATTTATGATAGTGGGGGTCCTGGCATATGATGGTGTCTGTGTGAGCATTTGATGGCTGTATGGTACTATAATGGTGAGTGTATAAATTGGACTGTGTGATTGTGAGATGAGTGCGTGTGTAGGCATGTAGAGACCATTATGTGGACATGTAATGATGGGTTTGTGGTCATATATGAATTTGGGTGGGTAGATAAATGATGGTGGACGTCATACCCTATGAAAGTGCAATAACATATGTGTGAAGATGGGTATTCCTGTATGATATTGCTTGTTTAGATGTTTGATTGTGGGTATGGTAGCATTTGATGGCGGATGTGTGTGAATTTAATAATGGTTGACTGGACCTATGATGTTTGGTGCACTTAAATATGATGGTAGTTGCATGGATGTTTGATGATGGATGCGTTAGATTATGATAATGGGTGTGTTGTCATATAAAGAGTTCTGTGCACATATGATGTTCGTTGTGTTGGAGTATGATAGTGTGTGTGTTGAAGTATAATGTTGCTTGTGTGGGTGTATGAAGGAGGATGTGTTGGCTTATGATGCTGAGTGTGTTGGTCTATGTGGGTGGGTGTATTGGCTTAAGACATTTATGTGGACGTATGATGGTGCATATGTTGGGGTATAATGGTTGATGTTAGGGTGTAACAGTTGTCATGTTGGCCTATGATGCTGGTTGTGTGGACATGCGATATAGGGTGTGTTAGAAAAAGATGTTGGCTAATGATGTTGATTTTGGAGAGATGGGGAGGCTTTAGTGCTTATGGTGGGGGTTTTGGCATATGATATTGGTTGTGTGGCTGTATGATGGGGTGTGTTAGCACATGGTGGTGGGTGTGTGGACCTATAATATTGCTTCTCCTAACACTTGATGCGTTGGAGTATATTGTTGGTTGTGTAGACGCATGATACTGGATGTATTGGTATCTGACAATGTGTGGTGTGTTAATGTGTGCTAATGTGTTTGTTTACATACTATGTACGATGTTTGGTTGTGTGGATTTATGGCAGTTGGTTAATTGGCTTTAAGGACATATGACCATATGTGCTTTGACGTTTGACAGTGAGTGTGTTGCAGTATGATGGTAGGTGAGTTGCCTTATGATTTGAGTTGTGTGGAAGTATACTGGTTGGTGTGTTGGGTTATGATGGAGGTTGTGTGTCATATGATGTTGGTTGTGTGGATGCATATTGGTGGCTGCATTGGCCTTCATTTATGGTTCGTGTGGCTGTATCAGTGGATGTGCGACGTAGGTTTTGTAGATGACATATGGTGGTGGATGTATCAGTGTACGATGTTGGTTGACTATACCAATGCAGTTTCGAATCCCTGTTCCCCTTCATTTTGCTTCCCACCACATCCTGCAGCCCATGTGTGTGCCCCATGCCTCCCCTCTGTGTAAACCTGGCCCACTGAGTTCCTCTGTCTTCCCCACCTCGCTGAAGGCTTTGTGTTTCACCCTGCTTTGTGCTGTAGCTATCTTTGTGCCCCCAGTACCCCTTACAGCCATTCAGTGTGTCACCCACCTAACCTCTGTGTACCCCCGCCACCCTTCTATGCGACCCTGCCTCTAATCTTTGTGGACTTGGGACCCTGCAGCTCCTCTGTTTGACCCTTCCTGCTCTGCATGATGTGTATGCTACACTGCCCTTCCCCTACAGCCCTTCTCTGTGCCCCTCCCTAACCTTGCAGCCTTTTGGTCTTTTTCCTGCCTCTTCGTCATCTGCTGTTTATGACCCTACACCCCTGAAACACTTTTGTGTCCCTGCCCCTCTTGCAGCCACTGCACTCCATCTTGCTAGCGCTCTGTGTGTGTCACTGCCTACTACATTCCTTCTGTGGGCTCCACAACGTCCAGCCCACAGTGCGATGCTCTGTGTTGCCCTCTTGAGTCTCTCATGGTGCCACTTCCTCCCGTCTGTGTACCCCTGCAGCCCCTCTGTGTACACCTGAGCAGCACTACTTCCCTGGTAACTGATCCTGGTGGTCCCTGAACCGAACTTCTAGAATCGAGGAAAAGGAGACGAGGAGGCTGAGCAGCTGCTATTGAGTTTTCCCAATGTCGCCTTATTGACAGCAGGGAAACGCAATATCAGCCAGGGCTGCGCCTTATGCGTTCTCTGATCTGGAAGCCTCACCCAGCGACTTCCAGGACCAGGGAGCTGAAAAGATGTGCAACGCCGCTAACAGAGATCCCTGCATTCTGTTGTCCCATCCAAGGAGGATGAAAGAACATCCAGCTGGAAAGATTGACAAACTATAACTACGCCATAATGGCATTCAGTGGGAAACTTTTTATACTAAATTCTCTGACTATGACAGGTATAATTAAAACTTCACCATGTCCCAAAGTACAAGAAATAAAAAGCAAAAAAAGCATCCCCAATTCTAAAATGTTTAGCCGGAATCTGACTAATAACACTAGGAAAGAGATGAAGAGGTGTCAACAAGAATTTAAAGCCATTTAATGGGTGTTGGAGCTTTAAAGAGTCATTATCATGACGTGGGTGAATGGCGTGGTATTTCAGCCTCGAATTTCCAGACTTCTGGTGTTTTAAACATTTTTATATATCAATTTTATAAAAGGTAGCATAACTCGCATGCCAGACCTATTTTGTGTTCTATTACACAGAATAGGAGACACTTTCTAATCAATTATGTTTCCTGTTCCAATGCTTGATGTTTGCTTCGTGAAGGCCACTCACCCTTCCTTGGTTTTGGGAGCAGCTGTTCTAAAGTGTATTAGTCTCATTTGTAGAGGGTCTGGCAGG
Organism: Calotriton arnoldi; assembly: GCA_963921515.1. NCBI lineage: Eukaryota > Metazoa > Chordata > Amphibia > Caudata > Salamandridae > Calotriton > Calotriton arnoldi. Next base: position 434,057 of record CAWUFW010008126.1, read on the forward strand.
TTGCTGTAGGCCAGAGACCTTTGACGCATGTTGGAAAGCTCTGAGGTTGAATACCATGCACTTTACAAACCCTGACCTTATCTGACACATGGATTGGTGGGTACCACCAGCTACGATGACATTTTCCTCTTGAGAGCCTCCGCACAGTGTTTGAACTCAGAAAGTACTTAGAAGTCCAAGTGTTTGTGGGAACAGAAGTAAGAATAAGTATAAAGAAAACAGGCAATTCGTTTGTACACATATTTAATATGCTTTCTTCTTGAGGCGGTAAAATTATGTTTTCTTTTATTGCCAAAATGATATAGCCTGAAACGTGATACATCATCATAGTGCAAAATGCCTCATGAACACTAAAAGCATTTATAGGAAAGTGATTGCGAACATACCAGAATATGTGTGCAGTCCCTAATACAGCACTTGTTAAAAGCCGCCATTTTAGCTGGCTCTGGAGATGAGAAAGGTTAAGGGAAGGAGTTGGTAAACTATTACTGCAAAAGGCCAAATGTGCATTATGCGGGGAACCGGCTCTTGTCACTGTCCCACTGGATGTGGTGTATTCCAGTTTCTAAATGCTGCTTTTGTCCCACCGAGGGCTAAAATGCAGACTAGGCGGAACTGAATAACAACATAAATGGATGCTTCGAAAACGTTGTTTTGGCTTTTAGGGGCAGATAGCGCCACTTAGATATCTCCATGAGTGGATCTTGGAGAGAACGAATGAAGGCCTCTTTCTGTCAAAACTTTGAAATGCGGTCCTTCAGTCTAATTTGTTCTGTGGTGTTGCGGGTGATATGTCACCTTGTTAATTCCCCAGTGTAGGACTGGAATCGTGGCATCTACAGTATCACACTGAAACCAAGCCTGCAGAGCTGAATATGGGTCATGCAGAGCACTACCAGATGGCCGCTCCCGCCCAGCACTAAGGCTTGCGTAGGACATGCACCGCTTACATAGGCTCCATAGCCCGGCCCCCACGCGTTGCGCAATACCCCAAACACAGTGTACCCCAGTTTTAGTTATCCCGGTTGAAGAGTTTAGTTTCATGCTGAAAAACTGATAAGTGATATACCGTAATAACAGCACAGCAGAAGTACATTATGTGTACAATCCCCACGGTAGTCGCCGCTCCAAACAGTCAGCAGCTAACAGGCTCTACACCTTCATAGTGACAAAGTCACCTCAATAAAGCAAAAGATTCCAATGCGTAGAATGTAGCAACCTGCTGACTATTATATTGTGACTCTGTATGCTATGTACCATGTGATTAACCAAAATGAATGCACTGTGCAAAACTTTGAAAAATGCCAATAAAAAAGTTTCTTTAAAAAAAAAAAAATCTACAGTATCACACTGCTTTCTGGTAAACCTAGACAAGGGGTTGAAGTAATAGGATTTCTCTTTCCCCACTGCAATCAGTTCTACATATACCGTTTACTGACTTTCTGCAATATGCTATTTGAAGAATCACAGAAATTAATATAGAGGAAAACAAATCATTTGAATGGGGGCTGCAACATCAATGCCTTGATAGTCAGAAGGGAAGAAGATGTACTGTAGGAGGTGGATCGAGTTTGTTCTCTCCCCAAATTATTTAGAATATGTTTTCAAACTGAGGAAAAACAATACATTTTTAATTTGTTACATTTTCAGTATAGATTAATAAATAGCTTCAGTGCGGTGTGCAGTATACTAGGATCAGTACATTTCTCATATGCATTTCACATACACCTAGAAAAAAAACTGAATGCTGGATGCAATACAAATTTAGTAACATCACGTAGCAAAACAGACAGAGCATGAAGAATCATTCAAAAGAAAGCAATAATTCAAAACATCTAATATGCATCAAAAGCAAGCTAGCAACAGCATTTACTATCGGAAATTGCCTTGAACACATATACTCCTACTTGGTAATGAGCACGGCCCAGGCAAACTCTAAATGAGGGATTATGGGCCAGATGAATCAACATTGTATTTTGCGAGTCCTTAATAGCGAATTTTACCGATTCGCTATTATGGACTCGCAAAATGCAATGTATGTAGGTTTCGCAAATAAAATTGCGATTCCTACATATTCCTTAATAGCGAATCGCAAATTGCGATTCGCTATTAAGTGAATGCCTTCCCATTCATTCCTATGGGCCTAGAGGCCCATAATAATGAATGGGAAGACATTCGCAATTTGCGATTACCAAATTGGTAATCGCAAATTGCGAATGCAATTTCAAGGGTTATAGGGGCCAAAAGGCCACCCTGATTCACCCCCAAAAAAGGTAAGTGTGCACATGTTGCGTACATACATACCCTAAGGGCATGTGTGTGCGCCACATTGCACATAGAAAAATGCAAAAAGTGCATTTTTCGAGAAATTAGCAAATTACCACCAGCGATTCCTTAAAGCAAGATCGCAATTTTTTCTTGCTTCCTGCATTGAATTTAAGGAATCGCAAATTGCGATTCTTTAAATGCATTCACAAAATAGGTAATTGCAGAAATTGCAATTCCCTATTTTGCGAATGCCTTTTGGGATGATACATCCCAAAAGGCCTTTTACCGTTCGCAAACCGGCTGATTCTGCGAATCAGCCCGTTTGCGAACCGTAAAACGCTTGATACATCTGGCCCTAAGAGCCTTATTCACTTTCTCTACTTCATTTTTTCCTCTCCGGCCAGTCCCATTTTTAGAAAATATGTCAAAAGCCCTACACAAGAAGGGAATAGATGTCGCCCGCAGGCAGGCAATATCTATTCCCTTCTTGTGTAGGGCTTTTGACATATGGTCTAATTTTCCCAAAGCCTCCTGCCTGTATCCTTTTCGGGATCCCCCTTATGTAGTCTGCAGTCCCATTTTTAGGTCAAGCCTACCAAACAGCGCAGCTGCCTGGTTGAAAATGATCTACTGTAAATTTACTAGGAAATTACAGTGGGATTAAACCCCACCCATTGCTTAAAATTGGTAGGCTTTATTGTTACTCTTATTTTTTCTTCTTACTTGATGGCTTGTGTTAGACCTGTCAGCCTTAGGGTGGTCTTCCCCCAAACGTTTGGCCTGCTTGCGCCCAATTTTGCTGAACTCGTTTTTGTTGGCCTTAGGACTCTGTGCACTTTACCACTGATAACCTGTGCTAAAGTGTTTGTACTCACTCCCATAAACATGGTTTGATTGGCATGTAACTTATTGACATATTTAATTTACTTGTAAGTCTCTTGTAGAGTGGTATACCATATACCCAGGACCTGTAGACTAAATGCTACCAGTGAGCCTGCAGCCCGTATTATGCCACCCACTTAAATAGAACTCTAAAACATGTCCCACACCTGCCATCACAGCCTGAATGCAGTGTTACACTTCCATGTCGACATGGCAAGTAAAACCCCTTGCCATGCCTTAAACTCCCCTTTTATCACATGTAAGTCACCCCTAAGGTAGGCCATATGAAGTCCGTAGGGCAGAGTTATGTGCAAGCAACAGGTAGGACATGTACTTGTAGTGAAAAACTCCCAGATTCGTTTTTTAGGTCGAGCCTAGCGTTGCAGCGCATGCGCTGCATGCTTTGCGAGGCATGCAGTATTGAGTATGGCGTGGAAGCTCCGTGTAAGCTCTGCCCACTCTCCGCCCATCTTTTTTATTGGCTTAGGTCCTAAATGCTGCCTTCCCATTGGTTTTAGCCGTGTTAGTCCCTCCTCCTGACGGCCATATCGTCATTTGTATCCTTCCATGGCTACTGGCTCCTTTACTTTCAACACTATTTTGTTCCCGTGCCTCCCCCCTCCCTCCCGCAGTCCGTGACTTCTCGGCACACCACCACACCCCCCCCACACTCCAGTCCGTGCCTTTTTGCCCGCCCTCACTCCCGTTTCAAATGCAATAGGTCTCGCGTAATTGCGAGTCCTATTGTATTGCAAATGCTTGTTTTTAAAGTAGTTTGTGCTGAGGAGGAGTAGAGAGCTGGCACAGGATGGTAGAGTGTCTGTGCAGAAGCATGCGCAGTCATTTACATTTTACATGCGCGCGATGCCCGGTTGCTAGTTACATCGTACACATGCGAGCCAAAAGGTTACATTCCTGGGTCTCCTTCGGCTGCCATTACAGAGTGGATGTGCACTCTGCACGTCCCACATGCTTCAATTCATTTCGAACAGTTCAGCCCGAACTGCCAAGCCATGTCTTCCCTGGACCGGAAACAAGCATCCTAGGACCGGTTTCTGGCATTCCAGCCGTCATCAGCCAGGCTTGCTTGAATCCAGTGGCAAAGTGAGCAAGGGACCCACGTCTGGGCATGCTTGTTTCCGATCCAGGGAAGACATGGCTTGGCAGTTTGGGCTGGACTGTTCCCATGAGGCACAGGGTCAGACTGATTTGCATATGGCCATGTCTGAACTGGGGTGGTGGAGTGAGCTAAAGAATGATGATGGATTAAACCCAGATCAGTTGACTGGGGGTGAGTGTTTGATTGGCTCAAACGTTCCGTCCATCATCCCCTTTTGTATCGCTTTGTTCGCCCTAAGTTGGCGAGGGTATGCCCAGACGTGGGTCCCTTGCTCACTTTGCCACTGGATTCAAGCAAGCCTGGCTGATGACGGCTGGAATGCCAGAAACCGGTCCTAGGATGCTTGTTTCCGGTCCAGGGAAGACATGGCTTGGCAGTTCGGGCTGGACTGTTCCCATGAGGCACAGGGTCAGACTGATTTGCATATGGCCATGTCTGAACTGGGGTGGTGGAGTGAGCTAAAGAATGATGATGGATTAAACCCAGATCAGTTGACTGGGGGTGAGTGTTTGATTGGCTCAAACGTTCCGTCCATCATCCCCTTTTGTATCGCTTTGTTCGCCCTAAGTTGGCGGGGGTATGCCCAGACGTGGGTCCCTTGCTCACTTTGCCACTGGATTCAAGCAAGCCTGGCTGATGACGGCTGGAATGCCAGAAACCGGTCCTAGGATGCTTGTTTCCGGTCCAGGGAAGACATGGCTTGGCAGTTCGGGCTGGACTGTTCCCATGAGGCACAGGGTCAGACTGATTTGCATATGGCCATGTCTGAACTGGGGTGGTGGAGTGAGCTAAAGAATGATGATGGATTAAACCCAGATCAGTTGACTGGGGGTGAGTGTTTGATTGGCTCAAACGTTCCGTCCATCATCCCCTTTTGTATCGCTTTGTTCGCCCTAAGTTGGCGGGGGTATGCCCAGACGTGGGTCCCTTGCTCACTTTGCCACTGGATTCAAGCAAGCCTGGCTGATGACGGCTGGAATGCCAGAAACCGGTCCTAGGATGCTTGTTTCCGGTCCAGGGAAGACATGGCTTGGCAGTTCGGGCTGGACTGTTCCCATGAGGCACAGGGTCAGACTGATTTGCATATGGCCATGTCTGAACTGGGGTGGTGGAGTGAGCTAAAGAATGATGATGGATTAAACCCAGATCAGTTGACTGGGGGTGTGTTTGATTGGCTCAAACGTTCCGTCCATCATCCCCTTTTGTATCGCTTCGTAGTAAATCTCAGCCAACGGTCTCTCATGCCGGACGAAACCACTGTCCTTGAACGTGGCTTGGGCTTTGTCCCTACTAATCTTGGAGACCCTTTTATACTTCAACAAGAGATGCATCAATTCTTTTGCAAGATCAGGCTCCATTTCTTTTTTGCGGACAAGAGTCCCACAGAAAGTGACCAGCTTGGCACGAACACTAACTTACGACCCAAATCTACTTTCAACCCACCGACTGGCACTGTACCAGTGGAAGTAGCCACTTTTGAGAAGGCCGTCCTCAAGAATCTGAAATCCTTGACATCCACACCTCAAAAGACCTTTCAGAACCTCCCTAACCGAGAGAAACAAGCTTTGACTACCCTTCAGATGGATAAAACCATCACGATAAAACCGGCAGATAAAGGGGGTGCTATTGTACTCATGGACACCACGGCCTACAGGACTGAGTGCTTACGGCAGCTGAGTAACATCACAGCATATCGTCCATTACATCTGGACCCCACTAAAAAGATCACAGAAACAATAACACTAATGACTAAAGAGGCCTTAGACAATGAATGGATCACCCAGAAAGAAGCTGAATTTCTTTGCACTAAAGAACCGGTGACTCTGTACTTTTACGTTTTACCTAAAATCCACAAACCACAAAGACCACCACCTGGGAGGCCCATCATCTCAGGAATCGGTTCGGCCTTAGAGCCATTATCACAGTTTGTGGATTATTTTTTACGTCCATCGGTTCAGTTAATGCCAACATACCTGCAGGACACTAAAGACATTCTGAGGTTACTACGAGGGCAAGAATTTGACCCTAACACCGATTATCTGGTGTCCTTTGACGTAGAGTCACTCTACACGTGCTTCCCCAAGACCAGACTTTGTCCACAATTGAACATCTTTTGAATCTCCATCCACCAGACACCATTACACCGATTCCATTTATTATGAGATGTGCCACGATGGCAATGAAGGAGAACTTTTTTCCTCTTTGAAACACAACTCTATCTCCAGGTGTCTGGTACGTCCATGGGGAGTACCTTTGCGCCGAGTCTGGCGAATCTGTTCATGCACGTGTTTGAACAAGAGGTCGTTCTATCATCCAATAATCCCTTCCAGACACACATCTATCTCTGGAAGAGATATATAGACGACATTTTTGTGATTTGGAGAGGGGATGAGATGGCCCTCAAAACCTTCCACCATTGGCTCAACACCTGTAATGAACATCTCAGGTTCACGTGTGAATATAGCAAAGAAAAAATTGCTTTCCTGGATCTTTCCATCTATCCATCAGATGGCCAACTGGAAACTGAACTGTACACCAAACCCATGGCCCGGAATGCTTTGCTTCACTATGACAGCTATCACCCTAAATCGCTGCGTGAAAATCTTCCTTTTGGCCAATTTCTTAGGCTGCGGCGCAATTGCTCTGACACTGACAAATACAAACAACACGCCAAGATCTTAAGAAATAATCTTCTAGACAGACAATATCCCAAAGCCTTAATCAAGAAATCAGCCAAACGTGCATTAAACAACAACAGAGATGCCCTACTGGACAATGCATCTAAAACACCCATGGAAACAAGGTTGGTGTGCGTCAACATCTTCAGTTCTCTGACAAATACAGTAAAAAAATCAATATTGAAGAACTGGAGTATTCTTAACAAAGTCCCACACATGATACAAAAACCCCTATTTGCATTCAAACGAAGCACTAACTTGAGGGATACCATAGAGCACACAAGACCGCCATTAAGGGATGCACAGAAACCTAACGCCCTATGGCACTTACCATCGGTACAAGGTCATTTCCCTTGTGGGTCTTGTTCAGTCTGTGCCCAGACTACTGCCACAAAAACCATTGATATAGGCACGACCAGACCATGGGAGCTAAAGCACCACACAAATTGCAACAGCGAGCGGGTCATTTACCTCATCACCTGCCCCTTTGGGTTCAGGTATGTGGGAATGACCAAACGCAAGATCCGCATACGCATACAGAAACACAAGAGCAACATTAGATGCTCTAAACCAAAAACTCGACTGACCAGACATTTTTCTGAGATGCACCACACAGCAGACTCATTTAAACGGACAGTGCTGGATAAACCCAACCTGAGCACCACAACACCAAATCTTGCACTTCGACTGTTAACCCCTTCCATGCTCATGACGAGCTGGACTCGTCATGGCACACAGTGGTCGTGTGCTCATGACGAGTCCAGCTCGTCATGACTCCCTGCACAGGAAATCCCTCTGGTGCGGGCACCAGAGGGATTCCCTTTTCTTATCTAAAGCCTCGGGAGCTGGGGAAGAGCTTCTTCAGCTCCTGAGGCCCCCCCCCCCTGGTTTCCCTGAAATGACGATCGTCGCGCACGTCGCGCTGATGTCATTTCAGTGAAACTGAAACTGAAATGAGCCAAGAGGCTCATTTCAGTTTCAGCTTCTACGTGCTCAGGGGCTATCTCAGCCCCCTGAGCACGTAGAAACTCAGGAGAGGTATCGTTGGAAAGGGAGAATCTCCCTTTCCAATGGTACCTCTACCTAGTGGATCCCTGCTTGTGGATCACCCCAGGAGGGCAATCCCCAAGAAGGGATCCACCCACTAGGCACCAGGGAGGGGGGAGCGGCCCCTTGGGCAAGGGCCTTTGCTCCCCCAATAAAAATTGGCATGATTAGTCTTTCTGCCCCCCCGGGGGGGTAGAAAGCCCACTAGACACCAGGGATTTTTTTATGTTATATTTATTAGGGGTGGGGGCTGCCCAAAACGGGCATACCAATGCCTCCACCCCCCCGGCCACAAAATTAGTCTTTCTGTCCCCCCTGGAGGGCAGATGGGGCATTAGCCCCCAATCTGCCCCCCCGGGGGGGGGGCAAAAAGCCCACTAGATACCAGGGATTTAAAAAAAAATTATAGTTAGGAGTGGTGGCTGCCCAATATGGGCATGCCAATGCCCCCACCCCGACGCAAAGGTACAGTCTTTCTGCCCCTCCTGGGGGGTAGATGGGGGCAGTAGCCCCCAATCTGCCCCCCCGGGGTGCAGAAAGCCCACTAGACACCAGGGTTATTTTTCCCCTCAATAAATGTAGGGGTGGGGGTTGCCCAAGATGGGCATGCCAATGCCCCCACCCCTCCCCCCACGAAATTCCAGTCTTTCTGCCCCCCCCGGGGGTTCAGAAACACCCTAGATGCCAGGGATTCTTTTTTATAGGCCCGGGGTGGGGGCTGCCCAGAATGGGCATGCAAATGCCCCCACCCTACCCCCAAAGAAAAAAAGACTTTCTGCCCCCCCAGGAGGCAGATGGGGGCAATAGCCCCTGATATGCCCCCCCCCCCCAGGACAAGTGAGGTACCATTTTTTTCGGAAGACCTTGGGGATCACGGGGTGGGTGGAATTTTGTGGATCCACGCAGATTCCAGAACTTTCCACCACAGAAAAGTGAGGAAAATGTGGTTTTTTTTGCCAATCTTTTAGGTTTGCAAGGGATTCTGGGTAACAGAACCTGGTGAGAGCCAGTCAAGTCACCCCATCCTGGATTCCCCTGGGTGTCTACTTTTCAAAAATGTATAGGTTTGCTAGGTTTCCTAAGTGCCGGCAGAGCTAGGGTTCAAAAACTACAGCTAGGCACTTTGCAAAAAAGGGTCATTGTTCACTGTGAAAATGTGGTGCGTCCACGTTGCGTTTTGCGCTGCTTCCTGTCGCGGGCACTAGGCCTACCCACACAAGTGAGGTACCATTTTTTTCGGAAGACCTTGGGGAACGCGGGGTGGGTGGAATTTTGTGGATCCACACAGATTCCAGAACTTTCCACCACAGAAAAGTGAGGAAAATGTGTTTTTTTTGCCAATTTTTTAGGTTTGCAAGGGATTCTGGGTAACAGAACCTGGTGAGAGCCAGTCAAGTCACCCCATCCTGGATTCCCCTGGGTGTCTACTTTTCAAAAATGTATAGGTTTGCTAGTTTTACCTAAGTGCCGGCAGAGCTAGGGTTCAAAAACTACAGCTAGGCACTTTGCAAAAAAGGGTCATTTTTCACTGTGAAAATGTGGTGCGTCCACGTTGCGTTTTGCGCTGCTTCCTGTCGCGGGCACTAGGCCTACCCCCACAAGTGAGGTACCATTTTTTTTGGAAGACCTTGGGGATAGCGGGGTGGGTGGAATTTTGTGTATCCACGCAGATTCCAGAACTTTCCACCACAGAAAAGTGAAGAAAATGTGTTTTTTTTGCCAATTTTTTAGGTTTGCAAGGGATTCTGGGTAACAGAACCTGGTGAGAGCCAGTCAAGTCACCCCATCCTGGATTCCCCTGGATGTCTACTTTTCAAAAATGTATAGGTTTGCTAGGTTTCCCTAAGTGCCGGCAGAGCTAGGGTTCAAAAACTACAGCTAGGCACTTTGCAAATAAAGGGTCATTGTTCACTGTGAAAATGTGGTGCGTCCACGTTGCGTTTTGCGCTGCTTCCTGTCGCGGGCACTAGGCCTACCCACACAAGTGAGGTACCATTTTTTTTGGAAGACCTTGGGGAACGCGGGGTGGGTGGAATTTTGTGGACCCAAACAGATTCCAGAACTTTCCACCACAGAAAAGTGAGGAAAATGTGTTTTTTTGCCAATTTTTTAGGTTTGCAAGGGATTCTGGGTAACAGAACCTGGTGAGAGCCAGTCAAGTCACCCCATCCTGGATTCCCCTGGGTGTCTACTTTTCAAAAATGTATAGGTTTGCTAGGTTTCCCTAAGTGCCGGCAGAGCTAGGGTTCAAAAACTACAGCTAGGCACTTTGCAAAAAAAGGGTCATTTTTCACTGTGAAAATGTGGTGCGTCCACGTTGCGTTTTGCGCTGCTTCCTGTCGCGGGCACTAGGCCTACCCCCACAAGTGAGGTACCATTTTTTTCGGAAGACCTTGGGGATCGCGGGGTGGGTGGAATTTTGTGGATCCACGCAGATTCCAGAACTTTCCACCACAGAAAAGTGAGGAAAATGTGTTTTTTTGCCAATTTTTTAGGTTTGCAAGGGATTCTGGGTAACAGAACCTGGTGAGAGCCAGTCAAGTCACCCCATCCTGGATTCCCTGGGTGTCTACTTTTCAAAAATGTATAGGTTTGCTAGGTTTTCCTAAGTGCCGGCAGAGCTAGGGTTCAAAAACTACAGCTAGGCACTTTGCAAAAAAAGGGTCATTTTTCACTGTGAAAATGTGCTGCGTCCACGTTGCGTTTTGCGCTGCTTCCTGTCGCGGGCACTAGCCCTACCCACACAAGTGAGGTACCATTTTTTTGGGAAGACCTTGGGGAACGCGGGGTGGGTGGAATTTTGTGCATCCACGAAGATTCCAGAGCTTTCCACCACAGAAAAGTGAGGAAAATGTGTTTTTTTTGCCAATTTTTTAGGTTTGCAAGGGATTCTGGGTAGCAGAACCTGGTGAGAGCCAGTCAAGTCACCCCATCCTGAATTCCCCTGGGTGTCTAGTTTTAAAAAATGTATAGGTTTGCTAGGTTTCCCTAAGTGCCCGCAGAGCTAGGGTTCAAAAACTACAACTAGGCACTTTGCAAAAAAAGGGTAATTTTTCATTGTGAAAATGTGGTACGTCCACATTGCATTTTGAGCCATTTCCTGTTGTGGGCACAAGGCCTACCCACACAAGTGAGGTACCATTTTTATCGGGAGACTTAGGGTAACACAGAATTGTAGAGCAACTGTTATTACCTATTGACTTTCGATGCATTTCTGCCTTCCAAATGAAAGACAATTTGTAAAAAATAAGTCATTTTGAAAAATGACCTATAATTCTCATGCTAGTATGGGTACTCCCAATTTCGGAAATGTGCAAATATCTACTGTTTTTAAAATCTACATTTTGTTCCCATTTCATAAATACATAGGTGTCTTTCATAACAATTTTTCCATGTATACATTTTCCCAAAATAATTGCTATATACCCGGTACATAATAAAAAACCATTGCAAGATGCTGCTCAGTTATTGGCTCTGGGTTCGTCGGGTTCTTGGTGAACCTACAAGTCCTATATATCCCCACAACCAGAAAGGTCCCGCGGATATAACGGTATATTGCTTTCAAATAGCTGTCATAATTAGAAGAAGTTACAGGTGAAAACGTTGACACAAATGGCTGTTTTTTCAACTAAGTTTCAATTTTTCCTTTATTTAACTGTTAGTTTCTATTAGGAAAACTTTAAGGATCTACACAAATGACCCCTTGCTGAATTCAGAATTTCGTCTACTTTTCAGAAACGTATGGCTTTCCAGGATCCATTATTGGTTTCATACCCATTTCTACCATTAACTGGAAGGAGGTTGAAAGCACAAAAAATAGCAAAAATAGGCTATGTCCCAGAAAAATGCCAAAACTGTGTAAAAAAAGTTGGTTTTCTGACATAAGTCTGCTTGTCCCTGAAAGCTGGGAAGATGGTGATTTCAGCACCACAACCCCTTTTTTGATGCCATTTGCAGAGAAAAAACAAGACGCTTTCATCTGTAGCCCTTTTTTCGCATTTTTCCCAAAAAAAACAAAATTTTGCTGTATTTTGGCTAATTTCTGGGTCCCCTCCAGGGGAATCCACAAACCCTGGGTACCTTTACAATCCCCATGATGTTAGAAAAAAAGGACGCAAATTTGGCGTGGATACCTTATGTGGTCAAAAAGTTACAGGGGCCTAAGCGCGCACTACCCCAAATAGCCAAAAAAAGGCTTAGCACTGGGGGGGAAAAGGCCTAGCAGCGAAGGGGTTAAGGGCCGAACAACGTTGGGTCTTTAGATTGAGCACTTCTGTGGTCGGACTCAATGACGATATCCCGTGGTTTGCATTGACCTAGAACACCACCATGGTCTGCTCTTGCTTTTTCATCTCCCAGCTTGCCTGGTGACGCTCCGGCTCACATTCCTTTGCTCTGACTTCGAGCCACCCCCTATAGCGAGTAGAGTGTCAGGCTGTGACTTTATGTCATTTTCCCTTGAATTCTGTTATTTTTAGTTCAATACTGGCATCCACACTTTGATCAATGATCTAAATGCGTAGCAGTGTCTCCAAGTAGCTGTACTACAGGATGACTACTGCTACCTTTTCAATCTTGGAGTTGCCGGTATACGACCCCTCGAGCGAGGGTTCTCGTTCCATGACTGATCCGTCGTCACGGAACCACACTTTTATATACAAAGGTAATTTCCATCTCTTTGCATATGCTTTGCCTCGTTTTAATTTCAGTCATGAGGCCACTGACACGAGACTACATCTCCCAAGATGGCACCTTATTGGACTACAACTCCCAAGCTCCCTTGCCGACCACACGTGACTTGGAGCACCGTCATATACGGCACGCTCAACTTCCCCGTGTTTCCTTCCGGCTGGACGGACGCTCAAGACATCCTGCGCCACAGTGTGGTAAGTTCTTTACACGTTCCCTGACTATTGAGTATTTGCTTGCAGCCCGTTACGCTTTTGAGCTGTGATCCCTAGCCGCGCTCTGCACGCTATGCAGAGGTGGCTTTTTACATCCTACTACAGAGTAGGCACTCATACCTTGAGGCTTAGTTACCCATATGGAACTAGACCTCCCCAGACCTCTTTAATCTTCTTGGACTACAACTCCCAAGCTTCTTTGCCGACCACCCGTGACTTGGAGTGCCGTCATATACGGCACGCTCAACTTCCCCGTGTTTCCTTCCGGGTGGACGGACGCACAAGACACCCTGCGCCACAGTGTGGTAAGTTCTTTACACGTTCCTCAACTATTGAGTATTTGCTCGCAGCCCGTCACGCTTTTGAGCTGTGATCCCCAGCCGCGCTCTGCACGCTCTGCAGCGGTGGCTTTTTACATCCTGCCACAGAGTAGGCACTCATACCTTGAGGCTTAGTTACCCATATGGAACTAGACCTCCCCAGACCTCTTTAATCTTCTTGGACTACAACTCCCAAGCTTCTTTGCCGACCACCCGTGACTTGGAGTGCCGTCATATACGGCACGCTCAACTTCCCCGTGTTTCCTTCCGGCTGGACGGATGCACAAGACACCCTGCGCCACAGTGTGGTAAGTTCTTTACACGTTCCCCGACTATTGAGTATTTGCTCGCAGCCCGTCACGCTTTTGAGCTGTGATCTCCAGCCGCGCTCTGCACGCTCTGCAGCGGTGGCTTTTTACATCCTGCCACAGAGTAGGCACTCATACCTTGAGGCTTAGTTACCCATATGGAACTAGACCTCCCGAGACCTCTTTAATCTTCTTGCTGCTTTAATTACCGTTATACATGGCACGCCCGGCCCTCCGTGTTGGGTGACGGACGTTTAAGATGTCCAGGTATATTTGAGCGGCCGGCCAGTAGTTGCCCCGAGCCTACCACGTTTCTAGGCTGTGATTTGTTCTTATGCAGCACGTAATTACAATGCACTCTACTATTGTGAGTGCAGCCGTTACCACGGCTGGTGTTTTTTCATTGTTATACCCCTCATGCCCTCCAGAACGGTACCGCGAGTTCAGCGTTCGTGGGCCCCAGTCATTGTAGGGCGTTAGCAATTTTTACGTATGCACCTAGCAGATTTTGAGCCTGCACCTTTGGGACATTAGTTATTATACTCCCACCTTAAGTTGGCCTGCATTTTGTCTCCCTCCTCGCTTTTTTCTGGCTCATTGTTGTCCAAGCTATGCGGGTTATTGTCTTTTGACCGGCTCCCGGGGTTGCTCCAGCTCGATTCCCGGTCAGTTGTTGGAGGCCTTGTGGTGTTTCATTACTGTGGTTTTTTACTATTGTACGGACATGGGGCAGTACAGACCATTAATATATAACATCTGTCTTCATGTATTACACAAATCTATAATCCAGATACAGTTATAGACATGCTGATATTTCACTAACCATTGCACACTGCTGGTCCGTTAGGCTGACCCATGAGTTTCTAAGTACTGCTTGCATCATGCTCATATCTACCTTCTTTCTATCGCTGACAACCCCTATTCTCCCTCTCAGGAGGGGTTAGCGTACGTACCTCTGGCAAAGTAGCCCCGGACAGATGCGGTACCTATATTGACCAAAATAGGTAAGTGCCGCGCTGTCATCATTTCTGAAAAAGTCAAAATTGAGTCTGTACTTAACACCAAGTGTGTTTAAGTTAATTTTACTCTGAATGTGGCACAAACTAGCACCTACACCAGTTGCATTTTTCTTTGTTTCACTACAGGTTGTAGCGGTGGATCCACTGAACACATGACACTCTGGTTCAGTATACACCACCACTTTTTTCCTTTTCCTTCACCTTCACTTGTTGCAGTAGCTGTTTGTTCTCTTGATCCTAATGAAGTCCGAAACACTTCTATAGGTCATAAAAGGCCGAAACATGTTGATCTCCTTGATGTAGCTGTCTTGAATCCTGACAGTCTCATCATTCAGCTTATTGTTGTTTTTAATCCTGTCATAGGGTAGCTAAATAAAGTTTTGATAGCTAGCTCTATAGGCAGTTTTATCTCACATTCACGTTAGCACTGCACATTCCATTTATTCACACGCCACGCTCACATAGGGCTTTTAGTACAACCCATGTGCTCAAATTGAAAAACATCCCTGAGCTCCTCCCTCGTAGAGAGGGGGTTGTAGCCCGCGTTAGGACTAGGTTCCTAACGTGAGGAGGCACCCCTATGATGAAGCATGACACCTATGGTGTGTGAGGGGAACCGTCCTTAAAAAGGGATACCTTCCCCTGACCAGTCGGTTTCTTCTCTGGTGTGAGTTATGTGTGTTTCACATTCTAGTAGCTTTTATACCTTGGACCCGTGGGCTTTTTTGTGAGTTGAGCAATGGATGTAAAGCAGAGAGACTAGCAACAGGTGCTTATTGAGAAAAGTGGTGTGCATGACAAACTTTAAAGGAATGGGACACAGTTTGCTCCTGAAATGAAGATGAGGTGCGCCTCGAGCCACTTGTTTGCTGCGTCTGCGTAGCTTTTGCGCGCCCGAGAGGCGCCACGTCAGCCTTTGGTCGGACCCTTTAGGCTCCGGGGGATGATAATGGATGCGGCTGGGGGTACCGTGCTGTCTACTCCCTGGAACTCGTCGTCACATCTTCACATGCCTGAGTCCTGCGGCCCGGACTTCAACGCCTCGAAAGGCTAGTTGGAGCAGTCAGTGGATCAGTCCGATAGGGGGCGGTCTACATTGCCCCTGCCCCTCTCTTGCAGAGATGGTGCCCTCTCCCCAGCAGCAGCAGTGGCGCAGAGCCTCCCGCTGCTGGTGGACGCGTGGCTCGTCCCACTCTTCTTCGCCCTCATCATGCTGGTGGGGCTGGTGGGCAGCTCACTGGTGATATATGTGATCTCCAAGCATCGGCAGATGAGGACGGTCACCAACTTCTATATAGGTGAGAGAGCAGCTCATTCACCGGGGGTTCCCTTCCCCTGGCTGCAGCTTTCTGTCATGTTCTAAGACACCTGCCTACTCGGAGAGACCACCCCAAAATCTCATTTATATAATTTGCATAAGTAATTGAAAGATAGAGCTCCAAGTGCGTTTGCAAAGGTGTCCCAGTTGTGTTCCATTTCTCTTATACTCATCTTTGCCTTCTTTCCGCTTTATGTCTATGTTCCTTCCTCCATCATTTTTCATTCCACAAATAACTAGCTTCACGTGCGTTTTCTGGAAATTTTGTAAGACTGCAATAGAATCAAATTTACTTCAACTGTAGTAGTAAATGATAGGACTAAATTTACAATTCTTTAGTGAATTGGTTGGTTATGTTCGCAAATTCCAATCTGAGTGTGAAAATTCATGTCAGTCATTTAAAATTCGAATTTGCACCTTTAAATGCGTTTTCTGACATGTAAACAATGATGGCAGTGGGGGGGGTTGTGCCAGTTGCTGCTTAATGGGGTGAGTTAGAGGCATTTGAGGACAAGGTTAACTTTAATGCCACAAACTTGCAATAAGTATTCACTGGGCCAGATTCTCAAAACATTGAAAATTTACTCGGGTAGATTTACCTCTCTTCTTGGAGCAACTATACCTTTTTAAAATTTAAAATTCACAAAAAATCTAGTCCTACTGGGAAGCTGCACGAGTCTCCGCTTTCCAATAGCACCCCTATGCATAAACACATCTGCAAATGCAGCATGTGTACATTTACGCAAGCTTAATTTTTAAGATGTCTTTTCTCTATAGGAAACCGTTTTTTTCATAACCAAGGAAGGGAGTGCTCTAGAGACTACTCCAATGACTGCTGTGTCACCAGGGTTAATGTCTGCATTACAGCCAGTCTCCCAGAGGTGAAGGGACATGACATGAAGTGTTCACTTTATGCTTGAGAAGCTGAAGGTCTACCTTGCACCTAGGTGTCTGCCTGCCTGCTCAGAGAAGGAAGGAGAGTGCCTGGAAAGACTGTCCAGGGGGAGAAGCCAACTGTGTTCTCAGTGTGAGGAGCACCCAGAAGTTACTGACTGCTCTTGGGAGTTCAGCCCTATGCATAAACACATCTGCAAATGCAGCATGTGTACATTTACGCAAGCTTAATTTTTAAGATGTCTTTTCTCTATAGGAAACCGTTTTTAGGTTGAGCCTAGCGTTGCAGGCAATGCGCTGCTCGTTTTGCGAGGCATGCAGTAGCTTTTTTATTAAAAACAGAGCTTTGGACTATACCATTTCCAGCTGAAAGGAAATATTTCTCTCCATGTGTTCCCATACCTGGCGTGTCACGCAGTTTGGTGCTTACTTTCCCTCCATGTTAAAGAACAGTAGATGTTTCAGCACCCAGGCTAATGTACTGCATAGCTAAATACATATAAGGTCCCAAAGGCGAGACCGATTGCATTGCAAATGCTTGTTTACTACTGTGAGGCCTACCTCTCTCATAGGATAACATTGGGCATTCCTTATTACATTTAATAAGCTGTAATTCCTAATAAGAGGAGGTGGATCTGTCATGTTTGGTACCTACAGAATTGTAATGATAAATTCTCTTTGATGGCAAAGTTAAAATTTCTCATTACAGTATCGAAAATGAAAGTTGGCATTTTCCTGCCCTTAGTACTGGGTGCCTGCAGCCTGTCTCTGATTGCATGTCTGGGTTGGGTGACAGCTGAGCTTTGTGCATTCACTCTAGACAGCCACACACATTGGGAGCTTAGGTGTGACTTGATGAGCCATCCTAGGAGGATGGGCAGGAGGAGCTGGCCACAGCCTCACATTTACACCTGAATAGGCTGTGTCCTGTCCCCACACAAAGGACTGCATACCCCCCCTGCAATGAGTCTGGAGCCAGGGCAGGAAGGAAGGACTGCTGGGCACTTCAAATACCCTTTTTTGAAGTCTCCCACACTTCAAAGGCACCACTGGGTATCAGAACTGGACCCCAGACCCTATTACTTCAATACACTTTTGGACCTGTGGATACACTGCCAGGAAGAAAGACTGCTGTGCTGCTGAAGGACTGCTACTCTGCTGGACTGCTGCTATTGAAGAACTGCTTTCTTGCTCTGCTGACCTGCTGCCTGGCGCCCTCCTGGACTGCGTGAGAAGGACTAGATCTGTATCACTCAACCCCTAGAATCCAGAGCAACTCCAAGGGCTAGTTGGCTGGCCTCCTGATCTCAAGTGTCAGGAACATAAAAGACTTCCAACTATCCTCCTTCTGTACCTGGACTCTGCCATCTATGAGTCTACCCTATCAACTGGTGCCACCCCAATCCTGGACCCTTGGAAGTGGCCTAAAGTGCTTGCTTTAACAGAACCGATTCATCGTAACCGCTGTGGAGAACGGAACCGGTGCATTGTCACCACTGCGTGGGTCAGCACCAACGCATCACCGCTACTGTGCAGATCAGAACTGGCGCATCGCCCCTGTTGCATGAACCAAACTGGTGCATTACTGCTGTTGCATGACTCGGAGACACCGCTCCGCCTTTGGAACCACCACTGCACGATTCTCTGCTAGGAGCAAGGTCCTCACATCTCCGTCGACGACGACACTGAATCTCTGCATTGCAGCAACACTCTCACTGTAGCCAACGCATCGCCATTGCTGTGCAAGCAGGACCAGCACATCGCACGCGTGGATCAACATCGATGCATCGCCCTGTCTGAGCTCCGCATCCCCACTGTTGACAGGATCATCAACATTCATGCAACCCGGACTAAGGTACTTTTGCTCAGCAGGCCCAAATTAGACCCTGTTTCCGGCCCACGCTCCATCGTGGTCTGCCTGAACTTTTGACTTTGTCTCGGTTCAGTGCATCCAGATATCCCTTGTTGTTTCTTTGTGCTTTTTTGCTGCTATTTTCACTTAATTCTTTAAAAATCCATATCTCTGGTCCTACATATTGGATTTTTGCATTTTGGTCTTGATTTATTTATCGAAGTATTCTCTATTTTTCTAAACTGGTGTGGGATCTTTCTGTGTGGTGTTTACACAGTTTTTACTGTTTGACATGTTGCACAAATACTTTATTCATTGCCTTCAAGTTAAGCCTAACTACTCTGTGCCAAGCTACCAGGGGGTGAGCACAGGTTAATTTGGGGATTGCTGGTGTCTTACCCTGACTAGAATTGTGGGTACTGCTTGACCAGGGCTAACACCCCAGTCAACCTGAAACTCAATTTCTAACAGCTTACCTTGGTCATTTTGTAATAATATTTGTCCTTCCCTGGGGGGGGTCAGCAGTTCCATTCAGCCGAAAAGCCAGGTCTTGAGCGCCTTCCTGAAGGTGTTCAGGGAGGGGGCGCATCTGATGTTGATCGGCAGCTCGTTCCAGGACTTGGCCGCGATGTAGGAGAAGGCTCTTCCTCCTGTTTTGTCTCTGAGGATGCGTGGGGTTTCGGCGAGGACGAGGTTGGCGGATCAGAGTTTTCTTTTGGGTATGTGGAGGGTGATTCTATCATTGAGGTATTGGGGTCCGGTGTTGTGTAGGCATTTGTAGGTGTGGGTGAGTATCTTGAAAGTGACTCTCTTCTCAACGGGGAGCCAGTGGAGATTCCGTAGGTGTTGGCTGATGTGCTCGTGTCGAGGGATGCCGAGGACGAGTCTGGCGGCAGTTTTCTATATCGTCTGGAGCTTGCGGATTAGAGACTTGTTTATGCCAGCGTAGAGGGCGTTTCCGTAGTCCAGTCTGCTGGTAATGAGTGCGTGGGTGACTGTCTTCTTTGCCTCAGGGGGGATCCATTTGAAAGTCTTACGGAGGATGCGGAGGGTGTTGAAGCAGCTAGAGGCGACGGCGTTGACCTGTCGGTTCATGGAGAGGGAGGATCCGAGTACGATGCCGAGGTTCCTGGCGTGGTCCGTGGGGGTCAGGGGGCTGCCGAGGGCCACCAGGTGTTGTTCCATGCCGATGGGGTGGTTGCGAGGACGAGGACTTCTGTCTTCTCCGAGTTGAGATTCAGGCAGCTGTTGCTCATCCAGGTTGCGACGTCCTGCATTCCTTCCTGGAAGTTGAGTCTGGTGGTGGTGGGGTCCTTGGTGAGGGAGAGGATAAGCTGGGTGTAGTTGGCGCAGGATACTATGCTGAGGCCGTGCTATCGGACGATGGGGGCCATGTAGATGTTGAAGAGGGTTGGGCTGAGCGATGATCCCTGGGGCACTCCGCAGTTGATTTTCGTGGGGTCGGAGAGGAAGGGTGGCAGTCTGATCCTTTGGCTCCTGCCGGTGAGGAACGATCAGATCCAGTTGAGGGCGGTTCCTTGTATGCCGGCATCGTGTAGTCTGGTGGCAAGTGTGCGGTGGGAGACGGTGTTGAATGCTGCTGACAGGTCTAGTAGGATCAGGACTGCGGTGTGGCCTTGGTCGAGGAGGATGCGGATGTCGTCTGTGGCGGTGAGTAGGTCGGTCTTGGTGCTGTGGTTGCTGCGGAATCTGGATTGAGGGGGGTCGAGGATGGCGTTGTCTTTGATGAACCTTGTCAGTTCTGCGTTGACGGTCTTCTCAGCGACTTTCGCAGCGAAGGGGAGGAGCGAGATGGGCTGGTAGTTCTTGAGGTCCGTTGGATCTGCTGAGAGCTTCTTGAGCAGGGGCCTGACTTCTGCACGTTTCCAGTCGTCGGAGAAAGTGCCGGTCTCGAAGGTGGAGTTGATGGTGCGTCGTAATTCTGGTGCGATGGCGGTGGCAGCTCTGTGGTAGATGTGTGGTGGGCAGGGGTCTGTGGGGGCCCCTGAGTGGGTGCCTTTCATGGTTGCGGCGGTCTCTTCGGTAGTGATCGGTATCCAGGAGGAGATGGTGGGCTGGCTGGCGTTGCCGGAGGGCGGGATGGTTGCGGAGTCAGGTGTATGGTTGTTGAATCGTATTAGAGATTTTTGATCTTCAGGTGGAAGTAGGATCCAAGCTTGTCGCAGAGGTACTGGGAAGGGATGATGTCCGTGGCTTTGCTGGGTGGCTTGGTGAATTCCTGGATGAAACTGAAGAGTTCCTTGGAGTTGCTGGAGTTGGCGAGGATTTTGTAGTGGATGAAGGTGCTTTTGGTGGTTCTGATGCGTTGGTGGTATTCCGTCATGGTGTTCTTGTAGGGGGTGTAGTTTTCAGGTGTCTTGCTGTTTCTCCAGTTCTTCTCCAGGCGTCTGCAGGTGCGTCTGGCTTCTTGGAGGTCAGTGGTGAACCAGGCGGCTTTCCTGGGGCGCTGTCTGTTGGAGTTGCGTAGCGGGGCGAGCTTGTCTGCGCAGTAGGAGATCCATGTGTGGAATTCCCTGGCTGCAAGGCTGGCGTCGGTTGCAGCGGTGGGGGTGTTGCGGTTGAGGGTGGAGTTGAGCTGCTCCTCTGTGACTTTGTTCCAGTTCCTTCGCGTGGGGCGCGGAGTGGGTTTGGGCTCCATGTTGAACTCCCTTGCCCATGTGCACTTCCTCCCCCCTGTGCTCCACGTTGCTTCTCTCGCTTGTGTGTTTCTTCACCGATCCCATGTGTTTCTCCCTCTAATGTGCATTTTTTCCTCCCTCCTGCTTCTATATTGTCGCACACAGTCCTATTTTTTTAATTACATTTTAGAACTTTTATATGCTTAAAAATGTGCTTTTTGTCCTATTCTTTTTAAGATAATTACTGATCTATTTGATATAGATGAATTTGAAAAAAAAGAGGCACATCGTTTTGGAGATGCATGTTTATGCATGCGTATAGCTCCCACACTTCAAACGGCATGATTTCCTTGAACTGAGTCTTGTTCAATATTTATGTACCATCTATTGAAGGTCTGCGTTCCTGTTCCATGAATTCATAGCTGCCAAGGTTTCAGATTGCTATGTGTGACATTTTCATAATTTCTGTGTAATTATGAGTGACATTTCAACGACTATGAGTGACATTTTCTCGCAAGCAAAATCAAGCAATGAAGATGAGGTAAATATATAAATATCAGAAATTACACCCATTTGAGCAACAGGAAATTCCAAGAACATCTTAAAACTGCTGCAAAGCACCAGAAATGGTCTCCATGTCCACATGGGACCCGGCCCAAGAGGAAGGATGTGTGAGGCCCCAACATGAGCAAGTTGCACATAGAGGCATCTCAGCTCAAGTGTCACACAGTATCAGCTGACTCGCGTGCAGACAGGCTGTCGAGTTCCATTTTGCATTATCCGCACAGGCTGAGGCTGGCGCAGTAATCTCCATACAATATAGTCAACAGCTTATGACTGTCAGAAACCTGTTTTAAATTACCCCCGGCGATTTTGAGAAATAAACCACAAGCGTAAGGGAGGGCACAGGAACACAGCCCGGGCCGCGTCTGGCAGCCAGTTGCCTGTTAGCTATTCTCGTCCTTTTAGCACTAAAGTCACAGAGATAGTGACAGTGCATACCATACTGTCCTGTTTTGAACATGCTGTAGATTCCAGGCTCTTCATTAAGACATCACATGCATTCACTGCAGACTATGGATGTATACATTTGTAAAAGGTGGAAGGAGAGGGATGAGAAGGAAGAAGAAAAACAACAGGAGGAGGGAGAGGAGATGTAGTGGCCTGGGTAAGCAACGCTCAGATGAGGAGCATGACAAGGCCCTGCATCAAGTATGCCTACAACTGGAACAAGCGGGACTAACATTGAACGCAGACAAATGCGAGCTGGGGAGGAGTGAATTGGTATTCTTCGGACACATCTTCTCCAAGAAAGGAATGAGGCCGGACCCCAGCAAAGTAGAAACACTTCGGAACGCGAGCCCTCCGACGGTAGCAGAAGTGAGGTCATTCCTGGGGCTTGCCAGCTACTGTGCTCGCTACATCAAGGACTTCGCCACGGTGAGCACACCGCTCCGAGAGCTAACAAAACAAGGTCAGAGGTTCCTCTGGTCACCGGAATGCAACTGGGCGTTTGAGGCAATCAGGCAGGCTGTGATGATTGTAGATCATCTTGCCTATTTCGACCCCCTGCTATGCACTGAACTGATGGTGGATGCCAGCCCAGTTGGACTAGGAGCAATACTAGCACAGCACCTGCCGGGGAGAGATTCCCCACGGAAAGTTGTTGCATATGAAAGCAAACGTTTGTCTGACATTGAGAAAGCATACTCACAACCTGAAAAAGAAAGCCTAGCAGTGGTATGGGCGTGTGAACACTATCACATGTTCATCTACGGGAAGCCGTTCACTATCATAACAGATCATCAGGCTCTGGTGACAATATACGGCAATCCGTCGGCGAAGATGCCGCCTCGCATTGAGCGCTGGGGTATAAGGTTGATGGACAATGACTTCAAGATTGTTTACAAGCCAGGAAAAGAACACAACCCGGCTGACTACATGTCAAGACACCCTCTGCCGCAGCGACAAGAGACCACATCCATGGCAGAGGAATATCTCAACTTTGTGCTCAAACAGAACACCCCTGCGCCAATAACGCTAGCAGAGATAGAGCAGGAGATAGCAAAAGACGCCACCATGCAAACGGCGAAAGCAACAACAAGACTGCAGAGATGGAGACACATCAACAATAACTGCACCTGGGGAGAAGGAGTAAACAAGGAAGAAATGCTAGCGCTAAAGAAGATACATGAAGAACTGTCGGAGACAAAAACAGGAATCATGATGGGAGGAACAAGGATAGTCATACCAAGTTCACTCAGGAGACAGACTGTTAATTTGGCACATGAATCGCACCGAGGCATGGTTGCAACAAAAAAATTGTTAAGGGAAAAAGTATGGTTCCCTGGCATAGACAAAATGGTGGAAGACACCGTCATGACATGTCACATCTGTCAAACAACAGGACCGCCAACTAAGCCCGAACCACTACAAATGTCGGAACTCCCAAGGGCGGTGTGGACAACGTTGGCAGCTGATTTCTTTGGGCCACTGGACACGGGCAACTATCTGCTCGTGATCATTGACGAATACTCAAGATTCCCCATAGTGCGCCATGTCTCGTCAA
The DNA here is from genome assembly GCA_963921515.1 of Calotriton arnoldi. Classification (NCBI taxonomy): domain Eukaryota; kingdom Metazoa; phylum Chordata; class Amphibia; order Caudata; family Salamandridae; genus Calotriton; species Calotriton arnoldi. Next base: position 457,875 of record CAWUFW010008126.1, read on the forward strand.
CATCAGCGACAGCAACGCTACCAATACTGGACGACATATTTGCAGCCTGGGGCTCCCCAGACACCCTAAAGACAGACAACGGTCCTCCGTTCTCAGGGGAAGAATTCCGAAAATTCATGACCTACCTAGGCATCCATCACAGGAAGATAACACCGTTGTGGCCACAAGCGAACGGCATGGTGGAGAGGTTCATGGGGAACATAAAAAAGGCTGTCCAACGCGCAAAGCTGGCGCAGATCTCCATTGGCCAAGCACTCTGTCAAGTGCTACGAGATTACAGAAACAACCCCCACAGCTCCACAGGAAGGTGTCCAGCTGAGTTAGTGCTGGGAAGGACAAGCAGGACAAGGCTACCACAGGTAGAAGCAACGACGCCACTCGAGCACAGAAGCATTGCTGCCAAAGACAGAGAGGCCAAAGAGAAGATGAAAGCATATGCAGATGCAAGACGACATGCCACCCCGTCACACCTCAAACAAGGGGACCCAGTGGTAGTACGTCAGCGACAACAAAGAAAGTCTGACAGCCTGTTCTCAAAAGACCCGCTCACAATCATAAACATCAAGGGGCCAATGATCACGGCAGAGTCGGAGCACCACCGAATAACACGGAACAGTTCTCACTTCAAAGGACTGAACACCATGCCTAAAGACGGCCAAGACATGGCAGCAGAAGAAAGTGAAGCGACGGGTCCCAACAGACAGGAAACAGACACAAATGCAGGGCAAGCGGAAGAAGCACAGAAAGAGGCTTGCGCAAGAAGAGCGAGCAGACGGCCGAAAAGACTAATTGAAGAAATGGAATGATGGGGATGCACACCTATATCTCCATCTTTCACTCTGATCTTTCTTTTCCTTTCTTTTCTCTTTCTCTATATCTTTTCCTTCTCCCTCTCGTCATTTCTCTCTGACAAAGGGGGGAGATGTAGTGGCCTGGGTGAAGGGCACTAGGACCCTGCACTGGACATGAGGAAAGGAACCGGACACCACATCCGGTCAAGGTGTGGGGAGGGGGCAGTCGAGGGAAGGAAGAGCACGAGGATAGACGTGCATGTGGGCAGCAGGAAGATAACGCTATACAATAAAGGAGATCACACTCTTACCCGACTCTTGCGTGTTTCCTTGGGTGGAGAGAGAGAGAAGGAGGTAGACAATGGGAGTAGGGAGAGGGGTGAGAGGGAAGGAGGTAGACAAAAGGAGGAGAGAGAGGTAAAGAGAGATAAAAAAGAAGGGGTATAGGTGAGATTGGAGGAGAGAGAAATGGACAAAAGCAGACATGGAAGGGGAAAAGAGAGGGAGTAACAAAGGGAGGGTATAACAGGTAAGTAGGAATAGAGGCAAAAGGAGGAGGAGGATTTGTGATAGGTAGGAAGAAAAGGAGGAGGAAGAGGCTTCGAGAAAGACAAAAGAAACTGAGACAAAGTAGGTTAGAAAAGAGATGGAATCGGGTGGTGAGAGGCGAGAGGAAGACAGAGACAATAGGAAGATAAGAAATATGGAAGAGGAAGGAGGAAATGGGAGGTACTGAAGCAAAGCGATCAAAGTGACTGGGAGGAAAGAAGAAACAAAGGCAGAAGAGACAAGAGGAAGAAGATCGAAGGTAAAAAAGATCACGAGAATGAGATGAAAGAAGGGGAAAACGAGAGAAAGGGAAAGTGAGAGAGAGTGAAGGGAGGAGGATGGCGTGTATAATAAGAAGATGAGGGTGGGAAGTGAAACTGTAGAGGAAGGAGATAACAGGAGAGAGGGAGAAATGAATAGCAAGGAAAGGATGGAGACAGAGGAGGGAGAGAAGGTAACGAGTTTTCTGGTCTGTAACTACAACAGAAGGATGGGTACTGTCTTAGTAGTCTTTCAGTCAGCAGCTTAGGGGCTTGGTTTAGAGGTAGGTGGCAATCAAGTATTCACAAATACATGGGGGGAAGTGCTAGGTCTACGAGATAATCCACCAGTGGCATCTGTTTCACCATAGGTTGTCAGGTTTTTCTGAGACTGTCCCTGTTGCCAGGTGCCCCGATGTCAAGTCCAGCTGCTCTCAGCTGCCTTGTGCTTTGCCCTCGTGTGTGACAAGTCTTAACAGAATGAGATGCAATCAGAAAGGCTCCCAGTTTCATCCTGAGTATACACTGTATGTGGTTCACTGGACACAATTGTTGTACCTGGGAGCTCTGAAATGCCAGAGTTTTCGTCATCTTTGTCTAACAGTTTCAGGATATCAGCCCTGCCAACTGCTAGGCATTGGTTAGTCTAACACGTTTTGGTCATTTTATTTTTGCATCACTGCAAGCATTAGAGTTTGCCACGCAAATGTGTGGCACTTGACATGGCTATTGCAGCAGGTAAATATAGCCAGACATGCGCTGGCCAGCTCAGTTGATTTACAGATAAGATCTCGGTTATGGGATGGAAAACTGTGCTCTGCTGTGCACTACTGTACAGTCGCCTGGAAGCTGGGTGAGCGCCCTGAACCTTCCAAGTACAGTAATAAGTAGTGTCAGTGGACCCCCAAATGTGAGTCATGCAACAAGTGTTCCATCTTTGCTGAGGGACCCCGTCTTTATGTGCCCCACAGGTTCCGCTATGCATGCTCAGTTAGTACACGCATGCTGGGATAAACGAAATGCTTCTGGACATTGAGGTTGCCAGGGAGTGGTGAACAGTAATGTTTCAAGTGCGACAAGTAATCCTTTATATGTTCGCTTTGTGCTCTAAATTTATAGAGACTAGACATTGGGCAGTCTGAGTTTCAGCCTCCCCTCTGACAAGGTGGAATAAAAAACAGAACACTTTCAAATATGGTAAATATATGCAAAATAAATTAGCAATAGTGGAACAGGCAGCCATGCCAGGACACTACAGAACTTCTGTGAGCTACAGTGAGTTTTGTAACATGACCGGCACCCACTGACTGCAGGCAACTGCAGATCGCACGCTGCCAGTGCCTGAAGGAATTAATTAATCACACACACACAGTCGGGGGGCTGCATTGCACCACTCTCTTGCTTACTTCTCTTGCAGTAACTCTTGGAGCGACTCTGCTCTGCGAGGTAGGCTCAGGCGGCAAGCCGAGAGCCACAGCGGCAAATACCGTTTGCTGCCTGCCTCCTCAGTGAGTGCTCTTGGCTAGCTTGTCGGGTCCAGTGACAGTCCTGGCCACTGCTGCTGCAACAGTCATTCCAGTCTACCTCTCTTAACAATTTAAATCGCCGCGGACAGTGCAGCCATGGCTCAAATATTTACTGCAGCTCAGACTGAGAAGTTGAGCCATGCGGCGGCTGGCGGTGTACGCAGGCAGCGCTGCCGTGCCATGATAATTTGTAGCAAAGTATCCCACCCCCTCCCACAAGTTAACTCACAGCAAGACATGATGTCCCTCCCCACAGCACATAAGTCAGTGTTTCTGCTACTACAGTAGTTCAGCCGAACGAGCGAGCCCCAAGCATGATACGGGAGCAGCGTGCGCTGCCAGCTGCCACTCCAGTTTTACACAGTTTTAGGCAGCGCTAATGGCTTGAGTGACAGCTGTGGCACTATGCTTATAATGCATGACAATGCATTTCAGTGCGGTGATGCGGAACACCACACTGAAATGTGTTATTCTAACGCCTGATTCGTGGTACTTAGCAGGACTGTGGATTAGTTCTTCTGCATCCATGGAGTTCACTTCCCTATTGAAATACATTAAAATATTTACATCCACCAATCTAACTCACTGTTGTACTGCTCTGCAATTGTCTGCCAAATCTATATTCCTGTCTCACTTTCCAGGTACATAAATTGGCACATGGCGAGACATGTTTTCTAGGTCTCTGTAAATTGATCTACGGTTGAAATTCCTCCTCACCACCCACCTCAGAAGCATTTTACAATTGAAACCCTCCCACTGCTACAGGAGTATATTGTTTCTCCTTCCTTTTTCAACGTGTTTCCCTGTTGTAGGAGTCCCAACAAATTCGGTAGAGGACTCTTAGGATTCAGGGCAAAGAGTACATTTTATAGACACATCCAAGGAGAGGCCATACCTCACTCATCAGTTCATTTATTTACAGTTTTTTATATTGTAGATATGCTACATTCAGCTGGCATATTATGTCCTTGCTCAATAATAAATTGATGCTCTTGAGCATGGTGGCAAGGGCATCAGCCCTACGCAGTCTTTCTTGCAGAGAAAGCAACAACAACATTTTGGTTATGTTTCTCAACATTTTAAAACCCATGGCAAACAGTTTGGGAAATATTAAGGTAAGTGACCTTTTCACCGTCTTCTTGTTTAGAAAAGTTGCACAAAACACCTGGCTCACCTCACCCTCCACTACAAGTCAAACCTAAAAACATTAATGAGGCAGAGCAAATGGTGTGGATAAGAGTCTCACACATAATGTCAGAATGTGAGGTACCCACAACTTGTCTGTAGTCTTACAGCACCCAGAAGGCCGATCTTCTGCATTAAAGTCTGCGTCAGGGACTCTACATTTATCTCAGAATTGGGAGCCCATACCACCAGACAAAGAGAATTAAAGAGTAGGATGAAGTTGAGATCAGATTTGTAGCAATTGATTCAAAGGGTCGTTGCTAAGAACCGGAGAAAGAAGGAAGAGAAGAACAAGGTGTGACAGATCCTAAAATCAAACAATATGGTCCGCCATGAGTATCGGAAAGTATTGAAAACCTGGGGAGTAGTCTCAGCAGAGAGGCCAGAAACAAAAGAGGCACTGTCAAGTGGTAAACATTGCTGATGCAATGGTCTTTTGGTTGTGCTTGGGAGGGCGGGCAGGGGCGTCCCTTGAAAGGTTGGGACTTGGGCAGTTGCCCACTTGTCAATGTCTTAAAATGGCCCTGCAGTCAAGCCGAGACTGAACCAGTGGTCTGGCTCACCCCTAAATGCCAAAGAACATGCACAGCTTTCAAAAGTTTTGGGATGTAAACTAGACAAAAACAAAATGTAGGAACATGATAAAGACTTTGAAATGTAGGAATTGTTTCCTTAACATATGGAAGAGTTTTAATTTAGTACAACATTGCATTAACATGTATTTGAAGTGAAAGGTTGTAGACATGAACTTTAAAACATGTATCAACCCTTCTTCCTGACAACCCCATGAGTGAACAAAGTGAATCAATTGGCTGGTGTCCCTTACATCATGGCCACTATAATTGTTATGGATGGTTAAGCATTACAGGCAATCAAAGCAAGTGTACAGCATCCATCTTGAACTGAATCTCTTGAAAGTACTCTCAATTGTCACTATGAAATAAATAAGACACATGAAGTAAATTGATTTGACTTAGGTAACACAATTTAGTCATATGGTAAAGCTGAGATTTGAACCCAGGTTTCCTGGTCACACGTAGTGCAGTCAAGTCACTGACTACATTAATTTTTTTCTCACTCCCTTTTAAGACCAGAGGACAGTGTTTTGTACATTTCTCTCAGATGAACAGCACACTGTGTTAAATAAATACATATCACAGGTTAACCTTACCCAATATCTGAAAAAAAGTTAGTTAGCGAAGGTAAGGGAAGGCAGGACACTATATGCTAATATCACTGGCTTTCTCTGACTTTACACAGCTATTCAACATAGTGGTCAAAGTTCATTAACAAAAGTATGGATACTGTGATCCTGAGTACAATGTAGATGGAGTCAGTGATCGTGGAGATGGAATCAAAGGCGTGGCTAAAAAGAACAAAATATTCTGTTGATATTTTGTTGACTTTTCACCATCATGTAACTGCATAGAAAATAACGTACACCTTAGGTGAAAAATAAATAAAGTTAAACTAGTCAGTGGGCAGTGCACAACTTTGTTATAAAATCTCTGTGCAACTAGAGGCCCATAAAATTGAATCTTGTTTGCTGCAAAAGGGAACAATGACTAGTGTATTTTTAGGGCTACGAGGTCCCTGCCTGTCTTAGAAAGCACTACGAAGGTGAAAGTCATTATTTTAAACTTGCATTACACAAGTAAAATGCTGCAAAATGTACAAATACATTTAGTATCAATTTTAGTAATACACGGATTGTACCTAGTGCAATTTTTTTTAACTGCCTAAAAAAAGCACCCTCCGCATCATAGGTTGGAAAACAAGTACATCACCAAGCGGCTTCCAAGAAGCCTTTACATTTACAGATTAACCAATTGCACACAATTACATTTCTATCAGGCAGCAGGCACTTCCACTTTAGTTGAGGCATCTCACCTATCAGAGTTATCCTTTTTCTAGTAGAAGAAAAGATAAAACTACGGACAAATGCTGTACGTTGAGATATGAAATTTAATGAAATGAAAGGCATTTATAGATATCAATCACAGACAACGGACATCGTGGTTAATTTACAGACAGTCCGTGTAAATTACAAACGTGTGGTTGCCTTACTTCCATCGCTTCATTTGATGCTTGCTGTCTGCCTCCTCTGACTGTGTGTTCCATTGCTCCTTGCCCTTAGACACTCTGACTTCTATTTGTACCACATATGAAACTTTCTTGTGTTCACATGTTATAGGAGATGCTGCATTCGCTTTTTACCTAATGCGCATCAATACCGCAGCTCTGGAACTTGGGGTGTGCCGCAGGTGTTGGAGCACCCCAAAACTGGAGGCAGATCAGACAGAGAATGCAAAACAATGAAGCTTTTCAATCAGTTCTCTCTACAGGAATCCTTAGCTGTTTGTGCAAATGCTGAGAAAGGCCAGTGGTAATTAAGAAGAGTCCATAGAACACTCCACATTTGCTTGTCAAATATGTTTACGTTTAAATTATCTGGCTTCAAAGAGATGGCATTTTCTAATAAAAAAATTTCACTCTTGCAATCAGGACCTGTGGAGTATAAAATAAGGAGTCAGAAGGGGCAGCGGGCAACCAGATTGACAACAGAGGATGGTCTTGAAGTTTTGAAGGCAAGCACACAGACAACAGAGATTGTCAGAAGGGGTGGAGCAAGCTCACGGACAACGGAGGGTGGTCAGGAGGGGCTGAGCGAGGAACACAGAGGGGGGAAGTATGCAAGGGAGACAGTGGAAAAACACACACACTCTCATAGAGTGCTTAAACAAAAAGAAAAAAGTAGCATCTGTAAAATGAGCAGTGAAATACGCAAGTAATGCATCCTTGCTCCAGGGGAAGGGCAAACACACAAAGATGAAGGAAGCCTACAGAATCGGACGAGCAAAAACCAATTAAATGAGAGTGACAATGAAGCCAACCAATGGTAATCAATTGGCACCTCTAAACCCCCGGTAAGGTAACAAAAGGTCTCACCTAAGACAGCACATAAAATGTCTTAGTAGAGACTTAGGGGCCGATTCAGGCCGGAAATCTCTCCGACCGAGCCGGACCCGGAGAGATTTCCGACCGAATCGGACTCTGGCAGTCCGACCGAACGAGTACGATGCGCACGCATGCAATCGGACTCGAGTCGGTCGGACTCCCATTGAGTCAATGGGAGCCGGACGTACAACGCGTACACGGGCTCCCATTGACCCAATGGGTGCGAGGCGAACAAGGGTGCCCCCTACAGCGGGTACGCCTCAAAGCGACTCGCGGCGTACATGCACAGGTAGGGAGGACCCATGGGTCCCCCCTGTGTGCGACTCACGTGACTACGCGTACAGGGGGGTCCGACACGGACCCCCAAAGTGCGGCTCCGACTGCTCATTCGAGCCGGACGGCGCGAGTCGGTCGGACTGCTCGCGGCACGCATCGTACTTGCCCGGCCGGGGAACGTCTCCATCGCGCGGTGCGCGTCATGTCCGTGCGAGTCGGTCGGAGCGCTTCGGACCCGCGAACAAGTCGGTTGGCGATTTCGCGTGTGCTCGCATCGTACTCGCTCGGCCGGACGCACGTACGAATCGGTTGGAAAAGAGGGCTCCGAATCGGATCCGGTTAATCCGAATCCGATTCGGTGCCCTTCCGGCCGAGATCGGAATCGGCCCCATAATATTGACTCTCATTGGGCCTTTTAATTGCGGAAGTTGTAGGGAGACAAGTTTCAAAGTAGTGTTAGTGAACAAATATTTATTTTGTCCTTGTATGCATGCACGGTTGGAACCACTCTGATTTAAAAATGGTCTATTTTAAATAACTCATTTTTGAGGTAGAATTGACACAGTGTATGCATAAATTTAGGAATATTGCATCAATGCTCAGTTGAAACAAATGTTTGCAAAAAATGTATTACTACTATCTCATCCAACTTTTTCCCTCCCACAAGCACTCACTCCCCACTAAGGGCCTGATTACGACTTTTGGCAGTGCGGGAGCGGGTGGCGTGCCACCTTCGCACCCCACGTCGCTGCTTCCCACCTGCCAGATTACAAGTGATTTTGTGGTCTGGTGGGCGGGCAGCCTGGCGGTCCCACGACGGTGCTGTTTAAAGGTTTACTTTGTTTAGCCATAGAGCCCTTGACTATTTCTATTTGAGAGGATGTCATTCCTCAAGGATTGCAGTTTGGGAATAGAGAGTTTAAAACTCTTCTCTATGCGATGACATATTGCTCATTATTCCCTTTTTTTTTTTTTAAATGTAATTTTTTTTTATTGTCAATTTTGAATACAAACACGTGAATAATAAACAGAGCATCGGAGTAGCCCTCAAATCCAATAACCCACCCATATCCACCCGATCCTACACAGACCCACAATGAGCTCCAGCATTCAGAAGGCAGTCCTTTTGTTTAGGATGATCCATCTTGCTTAAACCATCAAATTCATAAAAAGCATAAAAATTGAAGTAGTTTTCAGAAAGCATTTCACAAAATATTTCGTAAAACGTTTCACAAAGCATTTCCTAAAGCATCAGGAGTCCTAAAGTGCAAAGTGCGAGTGAACAGTGAAATGGTTTTCACAAAACATATCACAAAGCATTTCACAAAGCATTTCATAAAACATCAGGAGTCCTAGAGTGCAAAGTGCAAGTGATCAGCTACATATATGTCTTCAGATATATAAAGTGACCTATACAAAAATGCAAAGTGCAAGGTGTATGAAGCAGCACCTTAATAACAGAAGACAAACCTGGGGTCTCGAACGGATAGACAGTCTATTAAACACATACATATTATTACAATTCCAAACTTATACAGTACTTATGGGTTTGCCAACCCAGGCTCAAAGTTTAGTAACATTAGTTCCCTCCCCCCCTTCTTTAATGCGGATTTAACTGGCGAGACCATTCAGACAGTGGTTCCCAAATTACCAAGCCCTTCCTCTTAGCCCGGATGCCTTTCTTGGCATAAATTGCTTTTTCCAAGTTATATGTTGAGAGTAGGCAGGCCAACCACTGCTGAAAGGAAGGGGGGGTTGGGATCCAACCAAGCCGAGGCGATACATCGCCTGTGTATAGCCATATCGACCAAGATCAGGACCCTTCCTTTTTCTCTTTCTATAGTTTCCTGTACTCCCAATAATATAGTAGAAGGGCTTAGCAAACGTCTCGAGATAAAACTACCTTAAGGAGGCCCTGGATCTCTTCCAGCAGGTGGCCGAGTTTCTCACAGGTAGCAAACATATGTATAGAGTCTGCACCCTGTTCAGAACATCGGGGGCATTTAGTACCTTTACCGGTTCTCCTTTTCGCTATTCTACTCGGGGTATGATACAGAAAAAGCACATTTTATAAAACTGGGCTTGCAAATTGGCTGATAGTAGATCGCTTTTGACAAAGCGAAGAGCTGATTGGAAAAAGTTATCAGTGATGTCTAGTTTCTGCTGCCATTTCCCAGAGATTCTAGTCAGATCGTCAGGCATTAAGCTATTAAGAATGCCGTAGATAGTCCTGATCCGAGGAGTATTGGATTCAGTCAATTTTTCCATAAGTTCACATTTGACAAACCCAGAGGGCCCGCCTGCCTTACGTAGTAAAAAGTTCCTTATTGATAGATATTTAAAAAACTCTTTGTGACTTAGACCAAATTTTGTGTTAAGGTCTTCGAAGGCCAAAACCCCATCTGAGGAATAGAAAACCCCCAGTTTATTGACTCCTGCTTTGAGCCAGGTTGTAAAGTAGGAGCCCCCGAATATGTCCGGCAGCTTCTCATTGCTTCTTGTAGGAGTATAGTAATTCAGTCTCCCAATCCATAGTAGTTTACGGACAGCGGTAAAGGCCTTGTATGTTCCCATAAGGCTCTTAAACCTTACTCTCTTCAAGTAACCGTATTTGAGTTGTCGCCACAAACATGCCCAAGTTTCTGGGCCGAGTAGCAACTCGAACTGGGAGGGGAGATCCGTCGTTCGTGCTTGGGATTGATCTTGAAGCAATACAGCACATATCTGCATGATGGTGGCCCAATAATACATTTTTAAGTTTGGGAGCACCCATCCACCTCTCTCTCTAGGGAGAGATAGATACTTTTGGGATCTTCTCGGCTGGGAATAGGCCCATAAAAACTGTGAAAAAAGATTATCAAATTTGTTTAGCATTGAATTTGTAAATTCAAGGCGGATGGCTCTAAAAAAATATAGAATTTTAAGGAAGAAAATCATTTTTAAAACATTGCACCAGCCCACTATGGAAAGATGTAGATTATTTAGCCGATGCAGTGACTTCTTCATCTCTGAGGCTAAAGGGGAGAGGTTTTCTTCAACAATCGTATCAATATTGGCCAAAATGTTCACCCCAAGATATCTAGCTTTAGTAACCACTCTATGGTCTGTCTATTTGATTTTGTCGTTCACAATTATCTGGGTTTTTTCTTTATTTAAGGCATAGCCCGAAACCTCCCCAAATTTTTGAGCCTTGAGTTCTATCGCATTTATTGCCTTGCCAGGATCAGAAGTCACAAGCGCCAAGTCATCGGCATCTGCCATAATTTTTGTTTCAAATCCGTGTCTGAGTATTGAGGGGATCCCCTGGTTATTTTCTAGCTTCTTAATTAAAGGGTCAATGTACATCGCAAAAAGCAGCGGGGAGCAGGGACACCCCTGACGTGTTCCCCGTGTTATTGCAAATTGTTCTGTCTGTACCGCGTTGATTATGACCCTTGCCATAGGATTTATATATAGGGCTTTGATAGCTTGAATATACCCGGGCCCTAGACCCATTTTCTGCATGATGCTCCACAAGAATGGCCAGGAGAACCGATCAAAGGCCTTTTCGGCGTCAAGAAGTATTAACGCCATCGGGTCTCCTGTAGTTTGTGCCGCATCAAACAGAGCAATAGATCTCCTTATATGATCGGTGGTGCTTTTTTTAGGGATAAATCCATGTTGCCATCTAGAGACGAGTATTTCGATAACAACCAATAATCGGGAAGCTAGAATTTTAGAGTATATTTTGGAATCTCCGTTGATTAACGTTATTGGGCGATAAGAGCCCATTTCCAAGAGAGGTTTGTCTTTTTAGGAAAAATAATGATTTTTGCTAGTGACCAGGAAGAGGGAGGGGCCGTACCATTAAAAAATTGTTCAAGAAGAGATTTAAATATATCTTTGATCTGATTGATGAATACTTTATAAAACTCCACCGGGATAAGATCGGTGCCCACTGCCTTTCCATCTGGATAGCAATCTCTTCCCAGGAGGGGGAACCGTCTAAGAATTCGTGATCTTCAGAGCTTAGACTAGATATCGGAATTGGGTCTAAAAAATTGTCAATGGTTTTTTGTCTAGATGCTATAGTGCCGACACCTTCCTCAGTAAACTGACGGAAGGCGATTCGGATTTTTTCCGGCTCAGACGTTACCCCAACAATCGGTTCTCGGATGGAATATATACCATTATTCGTAATGTGCTGTCTGGTTCTCAGAACTAGCTGGTGGCCAATTTGTTCGCTAAATTCATATACCTTTTCACAAGCAGCGGCCCACTTGGTGGTGGCTTTTTCAGCCAAAATTGCGCCGATTTCTGCTCTTACTTCTGCAACTTTCAATTGTACCGGGTCTATTTCCCTCTCCTGCTGAACAGCCCTGATAAGTTTTTCTCTCGGCCCTTGCTAATTTCTTTTGGAGCTCTAGGATCTTTTTTTTCCCCCTTTTATTCTTCCTCAGTGAAAACTGTAATGTTTCCCCACGTATACAAGCCTTTAGGGCATCCCAGACCACCCCAATTTGAGCTGAGCCATTATTTCTATCAAGGAATTCCTGAATCCAGCCTTTTATGTGGTCGCAATATTCCTTGTTAAATAATAAGGACCTCTCGAAACTCCAGGTCGAGATTTTCTTGCTGAAGGATACTCCCTTGACTCCTAAAATTAGGGGGTTGTGATCTGACATGAATCGAGGGATAAGTTCAATGTGAACATCCTGAATCAAAGAGGAAGAAACTAGGAAATAGTCTAGTCGGGATGGGGGTGGAATAGTAAGTATACCCCAAATGGTTCAGTTTTAGATGAGACCAAACATCAATAAGCCCGTGAACGTAGAATAGGTTCCTCAATGCCTGCAAGACTTTGGGTTTTCGGCCTGTATAGTGCCGTTGGATGTCCATGTCCCAATCGCAGGGTAGATTAATATTCAAGTCTCTGCAGATTATAACAGGGAGGGGCCAGTGAGCTTGCTCCCCGGAAAGCCAATTGATTACCCCAGGGTCATCTGCTGTACTCCCGTATATCGAGCATAAGGTGAAAGAAGGCTTAAATGAAGGCCTACACTCTGTTAGTACCCACCTCCCATGGGGGTCAACCTTAGTTTGAGTTATTTGGAAAAGATTACTACGCCGAGCTTGAATAGCTTCCCCTCTAACATGTGCACTCTGTGATGTCCCTCCAATCAGAGTATATCCCATTATATTTAAAAGACCGGTCTGTGAGCCTTCGATGTGTGTTTCTTGGAGGCAGACCAGATCTGCCCCCAGCAGGCGTAGCCCCTAGGAGACCTTCTGCCTCTCCTGAACATCGTTTAACCTGCAAACATTAAGAGTAGCCATTCTAAAATGCACTAGGTTCGACACACAAATTCATCTACATTTCCATTCCGTTGTAACAATGAAAATGTCAGAAGGGAAGAAAAAGCACAAAAACACTGAAGAAGGCAAAAAGAAGAAACAAAACAAACAATGATCTCTAAAAAACAAGAAACCATAGGTCTAAGGTGCACCAAAGGCCGATTCCCATGCTTTTTACACCAACAAGACAGTAGCATTTTCACACAATTGCAACCATGATAAAACGTGTAGGACCCGCACTGGCCCTCTCTTCCCTCCCACCACCCCCTATCCCCCTTGACCCCGTAACGACTACCCCCCCCACCCCTCCCCAAAAAGCTGAGCAATCAGGACTAGCCTGAGTGATGGATGCCAAAAATAGGTCCCCGCCACCCAACCCCACCGTGTTATCCAAAAAAGTAATATACCACAGGCCAAAAAAACAAACGACCAATCTTTAAGTAATTCTAATCAAAGCCATGTCCCCCTTCCTTTTCCACCCCTATGAAGAAAATATCAGCAACTATTTTCAGATAGAAAAAGTAAATTTAACTGTGCCCAGTGCTAGCCTTAATTACATTAAGGTATTTCTTTAGCTGTGCCCAGTTTTAGTCTTAATTTCATTAAGATATTCTTGAGCCTTGATTTCAGATGTAAAGCTACGGGAAGAGCCATTTAAAATGATTTTAAGTTTAGCAGGATTCATTAAAAAAACTTGGGCTCCTAACTGTTGAAAAGGAGCAAACAGCTGGCGAAGGCGCCATCTGCATTCAACCGTTGCGTGACTGAAATCTGGCTTAGCGAAAAAGGACACCCCTTCAAACATTTTCTTTGAGTTCGGCCGGGCATGTTCATAAACCAATTGTCTAAGCAAAAAGTTACTGAAGAACACCAGAAAGGCTCTGGGTTTTCCTCCTTCATTAGAGGACTGCTTTTTTAACGTGAAGGGGAATCGGTGAGCCCTTTGTATCTCTTGATCCCAATTCCAGTTGGGATGTTCGGGGAAAGCGCCTTTCAGAAGCTTCACGATAAATCGTCGGGGATCATCTCCTTCTGCTCCTCCTGGGATCCCCAACAGGCGGTGGTTATTTCGGCACTGCCTGTTCTCCTGATCCTCCAATTTCCACATGACTTCTGTCATGCAGGCGCTTTGGGAGGAACTCTGCTCTTTTAGAGAGGTGACTTCAGCTTCCAGGCTCTCGGAGCGGCTTTCGATCATTGTGACGCATTCCGCTATATCTAAGCATGTTTTGTTCAATTTTCTTATCCCCCCTTGTAGCTTTTGGGCGGCCCCATTTGATTGTCTGTTGTCAATCCGTACTTCTTCTTGAAATTGCTTAATTGAAAGCAGGATGGCCGACAAGGAGGGTTCTTTGGCTAGCTCTGTTGTTGCCCTAGCTCTGGCCGATCCTGAAATCCTACGAGGTTCCTCGCCGTTGGGAAAGGTAAGTTGTGAGCCAGAGTAATCCCATTTCAATTGACTATGGCTTTCACGCCTTTTCCCTTTCCGTTTACTGGATGTGGTCTTCTGGCGCTGCGAGGTGCCTACCTCGTTAGTATTATGACTGCTGTTTTAGTCTGACTGGAGCTCGTCACTTGAAGAGGAGCTCCCACCGATAGAAGAATCTGAGCCGTCGGTGACGGAAAAAAAATGTTCCCCCGCCAATTCAGGGGACAGGGTCCGGCGCAAGAACTGCCCTCTAGCAGCTAAGCCCTTTTCAAAAATCGCAATATTAGGGGTATTCTCTCCTTGTTCTGGCACATCCAGGGGCCTCCCATCTTGGACAAAAGAGTCAGTTGTTACACCATTTGAGAGAGTTATTGAATTAATAGTTTCCTCCGAGTTCCCAAAAACCAGAGAAGTTGCGATGTTGCCGGAAAGGGCCCCCTGCTTGTCACAATCAGCACTGGGGGGCGGATTTTGACAGTCCTCATTGTTATGGCGAGAAAGACACAAATCGGATGGTTGCTCCGGGACAACAGAATCAGGATTAACTTCAGAGGTTTTGGGGGGTTCAGAGGCTACCCACACACCATCTGGATTAGCCATCCTCCTCCCTTTGGGGCCCAGAGTATTAGATGAGGGGAAAAGATTTGCTATGGAGGGTTGCAAGCCCATCCCTTCTTTGAGCACAGTCCCCCCTGTCACCCCCCTGTCACCTTCACTGTTGCCTTCTTGCTGCCCCCTCCATTGTCCCTTTTACCTCTTGCGCTGTTTTCAGGATCTGGAGCCGGTACGGCTGTACCTGTAGCCCCAGAGTTTGTGGGCGCCATTCTCGATTTGGAGCCCCTCGCCCCGTGGGCCGACATGCTGTGCCTTCGCATAGCATTTTTTCCCCCTTGATGGATCCTGCTGGAATTCAGCAGGAGCCGCAAAATGAAGAAAAGCGATTACGGCGGCATTCAGGAGGTGGTTCAATGAAGGTGGGCAGCAGCCACTCGATGCAGAGCCAAATCCGTGAAGGCAGCGCCAGCGTCTACCTGACGCGAGGAGCAGCAGTTTACTGAGCAGCGGCCAAACTCCAGAGCGCATAGCTGATGGCTGAGAAATCGGAGACATGGTGCGGGTAACGGCGGTGCGGTGAACTACTCGGGCGCCATCTTGCTCTAATTGCCCATTATTTCCAGTCAAGCAAAAGTTGATAAATATTTTTGGGATCTGATTGGCGATTAGAAAAACCTTTATAACTGGAATAAGTCTGAAAGTTTCCCTGTTACACATTGCTGTTAGCAATCACACATTACAGATTGGAGAGTAAAATGTTCTAGAGAGTTACGTATCTGTATGATCCTGCAACAATATCTGCAGGCTATCCTTAGTAGAAATGTAGATGTTGTCTATGCAACAATGGAAAGGAACTACAATAAATAAAGGTGGCAAAATTAATGCACTGTATTCGAACATCTTACAAAGAGTCCTACATGCTTTTCAAAACACCACTCCTCCATTGGCTATGGCACTTTTTAGAACATTTGTTAAAATTGTGCATGAGTTACTACGGTGTAGAGGGAAAACATCCAAAATGCCATGGATAGTTTTGAAGAGAGGAAAAATTAAGTTGTTTTTTTCTTCTCTACTCCATTATTACAAAGAAATCACACTTATGGTTCTAGAAATGGAGAAGTTCAACACCTAACTGATGCTGTTTTGAAGGTATTATTGTAAAGCATTTCCATGTAATTGGTCTACCCGGTATAGACAAGATGCAAACTTGTTGCAAGACGTTACCACTCGAGAAACATGCAAGTACATTGTAGTCCCTTGTAATGATGTTTCCTTTTGTATGCTTACTCATGCCTCTCTTTAGCACAGACCAGTGTGGAAACTAGACAGCAAATATCTTTTCTGGAGGTTTTAGATGTTGACTGGTATTATGAAGATGTGACAGGATTCAATGGTCTCCTTTGAGTTTCTGAAATATAGATTTAATATAAAAACAAAGAATGCCCAAGATATGATCACTTTAAAGTCAGACAATCTCTATGCTCACTTATTACCTGTTCCATGAACCTGTTTCCTGCCACCCTTTTAATACCATCTGGTTTGCAATTGGTACCATTATTCTTCTCTGTTAATAGCATTACATAAGGTAAACGCTAAATAATTCTCTTTTGCAAAGACTTTCAGGGTCTGGCAGAAGAGTTTAGTCCTGTTTTCAAGTGTTCACGCTGCTCATTATTTAAAAAAGTTATTTAAAGTGCCAATATCAACCTCGTTTTTTCATGTATTCTAAAAAAAACTATTCTTCTATGTCTACTGGACCTAAAAACATTTAGGAACTTCAGAACTTTGCTGGACTTGCATCATCGAGTGAGGAGAATTGGGACACTTTATATGATCCTGCAATAAGATTAGACACTTTAGAGTGAAGTGTTATACAGAACTGACCTAGTTGTTGATGGTATGCCTGTGTGCAGTATTACGAGATTTCACAGGCATGAAACTGTGCATAATTGTTTCCACAGGAGCAGTTCAGAGCAGAAAGTGTCTTGCAGGAGACATTGTCTTCTGGCAATAGCTCACATGACGTTTGAATATGAGGTATGCCCTCAGAGTCAATTTGACACATGATGCTGCTAAATTAATTTCTCATAATTTTCATGCAAAAGATTTCATGATTTCGCACCCTTAGCTATTGGCTGCATACTGTCCATGTCCCTACGCTTGCCAAAACGTTTTCCATTTTCCTAGACTACAATATGAGTGAAAATGTTGGATTTAGGCACTTCAAGGTCTTTCCAATGTTTGCAGCATTGAGCGAGGATCATTGGGTCACATAATATGATCCTGCAGTAAGATTAGAAAGTTCTGGACTGCAGTGTTATATTGAACTGGTCAAGTTGATGGGATGCTTGTGTAAAATTTTGTGAGATTTCATTAGACCGAAAACTTTCATAATCTTTTCGGCAGGCAACTGTTTCTGGCTGAAAATGTCTTGTGGGAGACATCTTAAACATCTGAAAATCCACTTGCTCAAACAAGCCTTTGCCTGATTACTTGGACTGCAAGATGCGCTGACTAAGTAGTTCTGGATATGAAACCCACCATGTATTTTGGCCTCAACTCCAATATATAGACTGATATTTACTTCCTATAGTCCCTAAGCTCCTCCCTGCTACTTTCCCCAGCCACACTCCGACCCATAACATAACACTGCTACTTCATGGACAGCCACAAAAACAGTATTAATTCTCCCAGGAAAAGTTATCTGACCATTTACTGTTAAAGCTACCATTTTAAACAGTTACGACAACCTCACACATGGAATTAACACCCGAAGACGATATGCATGAGTGCACATTTAAATATCTATAATAAGCAGGGTCACTGAAATTATGCAGCAGGAGAGGACCAAATTATGTGGCAAGCTTTAAAAAAAAGACAAATAATGCAACACAATGCAGCACAATTTGTGATAGTATTACTTTATTATTTTTTTCACTCTTACAAATGGTAACAGTATCTGGCCAAATATTTCACCTTATTAGTACCTGCTTATCACCCAAATTCAGCATTAAACAATTGAAGGACGACTATTTAAACTTTTGAAGGGCTTTTAACTGCGTGAGGACATGTATCACCACACTTCTGGTAACTTTTGATCCATTTGTGCTAGAAACAACTTTCTTGTTCAAATCTGCAGATTATGGAGCAGATGATGGATTATGTGACAAATGCGGTAAATCCATATTTATGCAGAAAACGCCACGGCCACAGAACCGCATCATTTCTGAGACCCTGATAAGTTAATTTATGGTGCACTCAAGAGACAATAGTTGGCATTCTCCCACTCAAAACACTGAAATAATCCCTTAACATTGTCTCTGTGAAACGCACGTTCTCTTGGGTCCAACTATTAACTGGAGAAGCTCTCCACTCTCTAAGGAGATGAATTGCAGGGATAACTAGAAAGTGTTTTCGGCATATAGGATTTGTAACTGTCTGCCCTTACTCCCTTTATAGTATCTGGTAAGATTTGTATAGAGTAGCTTTTGGGGTATGAATTAAGGGAAAACATCAGGTTCTCATCAGAAGTCAAAAGATATATACTCATTTAAGGCAGCTGAGAGCCACCAGGTCCATCTAGTCTGCTTGGTGATATGGTGTAATAATTCCACATTTTCAGTCATATTAACAAGGATTATATTTTTGTTTTAATTTAGACGTTTACTTTTTTGGTTCACATATTGCTTTCCTAAGATTCATTATTTGCTCTGGCATTCCAGAGAATGAACAAACTAGTATAAACACTGACCTCTTCAGTATTTATATTGAATTCCCTAAGCACACTGACCCTTTTGATGCCTCAACAGTTATTTAGATTTCTCTGTTGATTAGCCAATTATGGATGCCAGTCACTGATGGCCTTTTCACATCCCCGAGGCTTCATGAAAGTGGATAATGTTTGATGGTTTTTGTATTAAAAAACTCCCCAGCATTAGCCCTTGGGATAAATTGTGTTTTTTTAATCAAGTAAATATCCATGTTTTCCCCATGCTTCTTACTTTTATTTTATGAGTTTGTACTACTTGAACCTGGAGCTAGGGAAGAAAGGGAGGACAGAAGAGCACAGCACCGGGAATTGTATGCAGATCACATGGTGACAAATACATCTGCATTTTGCTAGACCATTAGACAGAAGCAAACCTTCACTCCTGTGTTTTGTAAACTGTTCCCAAGAGGAAATGTTATATATGAAGACTGAGTAGACATGTAGAGTTATTTTTCTGATATAATGTTCAATTTTGATGTATGCACTTTGTTGTTTTTGTTGTTATCTATGGATCTCATACAGAGCCTTTAGCTTGAATAACCAGCAAAAAATCGCTGTTTTTGTCACTGATTGCGCTTTGTTGAAAAACATTCCCGTCATTCCGTTACTCGTCTATAACTTTGATATTATTTACAAACTAATGGTGCTTAATATTTTAATAAGAGAGTTACAATACACTGACAACTTAAAAAGAAACAGTAAGCAGTTGACACACATTGTTTTTGTTCACAGAGGATGGGAATCATTACATTCAAAAGAAGCCAACCATCTTCCCCCCATGGAACAGCCCTTTCGATGCCCACATCAACAAGGGCCGCGTCATGCACATTGTTGTCAAAGGAAAGAGCACAGATACGACCTCCGAAACCACCGTGGAGCTGAACCTGCTGGCAGAGAGATGCAAGAAGAACAGTGGGAAAACAGAAATCTGGGTGTGTACCCATAGTCAAAAAATGTGAGCATTTAACTATCGAGAAATCGCAGACGGTTTTATACACAGAAGGACTGCATAAATTCGGTTTATGAATGTTGAACTCTGAACATAATTTTAATAGGGTCGTAAAACATTCTCAAAGTCAGTATAATATCTGCTGTAGAGGGTACATACCTTACCAGTATCACCATTACAACTTTCTAATTTTTATAAAACTAATATTTATTATAAATGTACAATTTTATTAACTCATTTTCAATGTACAGTTGTGTCATTCTGTCGAGGTCAGCTTTAAAATTCTCCTTTTCTTATACAAATATTGCTTGAAAAGAAAGAACACAGCCACACAAAATACCAATATTGTTTCCAAAGATAATTATAGCACAAGACTCTGTGTTTAACATAAATCTTTTTTTTTTTTTGTTTAATAATTTTATTGAATTTTCAGAAAAAGTGGAACAACAAATGAACACATTATGAGTAAAATATAACAATTAATATATTGGGAGAAAAAAAAAACTATGAACAAGTGATTCAATTCAAAATGAAGAAGATAAGAATAAGTGAAAGGAGGATAGAAGGAAATAAGAGGAAAGAAAAGAGATATGAAAGAGAAGAAAGGAAGAGAGAAATAAAGAAAAGAGGAATAAGGAAGAGTGAAAAACTAAGAAAAATTAAGAAATTAAGGTGCAGGTGCAAGTGTAGAAAGATAAGTTGTAAAAGGTAACCAAAGGAGGTCAGATTTAATTTTCTGAGAAAGAGTAAGAGAAGAAACAGTAGAAATTCTGTGTTCGTCACAAATATAGTTCCACCAAGTTAATACAGAAAGTTTCGAGTTATCTTTCCAACAGGACAAAATCACTTTAAATGCCAGAGCAATAAACAGATCAAACAGCAAAGTAATATGATTAGGGGCATCAAAATCAGATGAGGAGGACCCTAGAAAAACATTTTGTATAGTTAAAGGAATATTACATTGAAATATTATCATACATTTAGACCAAATAGATTGCCAGAACTTCAATACATTAAAACAGTCATAAAGTTGATGAATTAAAGTCCCTATGGAATCAGAACAGGACCAACATAGGGAGGAGGAATTAGGGGAAAACTTGGATATATAGACAGGGGTAAAAACAGCTCTACTGTAGATAAAATACAGAGATTGAGTAATACGTGCGGCATTAGAAGTTTTAAATAACTTGAGCCATAATTTATCCCAACAAGAGATAGAGAGTGACAGGGATAAGTCTGTTTCCCAGAGTAGTTCAACATTAGATTTAGGTCGTTCAGTAACTGGTGATAACAATAACTTATAAATAAAAGCAGCTTTAGGCCTATGATCCTGAGAAATGTTATATAATGGTGAAGATGGAGTGAGTAAGGGGGAAGCTAAAGGGAAATTTTTAGAAGATAAGTATGATTGCAAAGCTGTTGATAATAAGAGATACTCATTAAGAAATGATTCAGGTAGATCATATTGTAGTTGTAAATCATGGAAGGAAATAACAGAATTATGTTGAATTAGTTGATAAATAAAGATAATTCCCTTCTCCTTCCAGTGTTTGTAATAAAATGATTTACGTTTATATTTGATAAATTTATTGTACCAAATAGTGGAGGACAAAAAACATTGATATGGGTTTAAACCATCGGAAAAAATGTCATATAATAAGTGACGGGAGTATTTTAAAATAGGATTATCAGATAAAAAAGTGCAATTTGACATATATATTATATTTTGAAAAGAAAATTCTTTCAAAAGGGAGCGCTCAAAGACAATCCAACGAGGGATAGGGATATCTGAAAAATCATAAATTAAGGCAAAGTATTGACGAATTAAAAATGCAAAATGATACGATTTAAAATCAGGAAAGCGTACACCGCCTTCTGTTTTGGGACGTTTGAGTTTCTTAAGAGCAATGCGGGGGTGTTTGTTATTCCATAAAAACTTTGTACAAATAGAATTAATTTGAGAAAAATATGAAACAGGAATCCGGAAAGGTAACATGGATAGTGTATAAAGGACATGTGGCACAATCATCATTTTTATGGTATCTAATCTACCCCACCATGACAAGTGAAGAGGGGACCAGGAGAGGAGGAGCGATTGTATTTTGGACGTTAGAGCATTAAACGTGTAACTAATGGTAGTAGATAGGGTAGTGGAAAACCAAAGTCCAAGATATTTAATTTTTATGGGACACCAAGTAAAATTGGTATTGCTAAACATATATTGATATCAAAAAGAGTTTAAGGGGAGAACTTCTGTCTTAGAGAAGTTCAACTTATATCCAGAGATACTGGAATATAACCAAACCTCATCCAAAAAGGGAGGGAGAGAGGTATTAGGATCAGCCATATACACCAGAATATCATCAGCATATGCTGATAATTTTGTTTCTATAGAATTATGTAAAAAAACGGAGATACATGGGTTAATTCGAATACGTTCAAGGAAAGGTTCAAGACACAAAACAAATAACAAGGGTGAGAGGGGGCAACCTTGGCGTGTGCCTCTATATAACGGGAAAGATTTAGAAAAATGATTATTAACAAAGATACTAGCACGAGGAAAAGAATATAACAATTTAACATAAGAAATAAAATTTGGACCAAAACCAAACCATTGAAGTGTATTGAACATGAATTGCCAGTTTATACGATCAAAAGCCTTTTCGGCATCTAAGGACAATGCTGCAAGCGGGGATTTGTACTTCCTCCCAAAGGAGATGACATTAGCAAACATGCGAGCATTGTCCGAAGCTAATCTGCCCTTAACAAAACCAGCTTGATCCGTCTTAACTAATAGTGGGATAATACTCTCAAGACGGGAGGCGAGGATTTTAGCAAATATCTTACAATCATAATTAATTAAGGATATGGGGCGATAATTTTTACAGAGGGAATGATCCTTATCAGGTTTGGGAATAAGGACTATCAAAGCATCCATAAAGGAGCCAGAAGCCTTGGAGTCTGCAATGAATGAATTAAAAGGGCCAGTAATTTGGGAGCAAAAATAGAGGAAAAAGTGGAAAAAAATTCAACCGAGAGACCATCAGGACCTGGTGCTTTCGATTTTTTCAAGGATTTAATAGCTACTATAATCTCTTGAAGAGTTACTTCTCCCTCTAGTAATTGAAATTTATCAGGAATTGAAGGGGGGTTGGGGAGGCCAGAAAAAAAAGTATGGAAATTTTGACTAGAGGGATTCGTGTCATCAGAATATAATGTTTGATCATAATTATGGAAAACAGAAGCAATGTCTTCATCAGAGGTCACTAAATTATTGGTAAATTCATTTAAAATAGGACCAATATTTTTTCGTTCAGATTTAATTTTTAGATAATTGGCTAACATCTTGCCAGCTTTATTTTGACCCCCATGATATTTGGATTTAATTTTGAGAAGAACATTACATGCATCAATTGTGGCAAGTTTGTTAAGAGCAGATTTGGCCTTAATTAAATCATGGAGAACCGATAAAGATCTAGACGTAACGTAATTATGTTCTAGTAATTTAAGTTGCATTAGCTTTCTTTTTTTTTGCGGAGTATGAAATAGCAAAAGCACGGAAAGAAGCTTTAAAAGCATCCCAATTATTAGTGATAGATGTATCCAAAGGATTGTTAATGGCAAAAAATTCATTAATAAAAGTAATAGATTCAGCTACAAAAGCATTATCTGTCAACAAAAAATTGTTAAGTTTCCAACGACCAAATTTTGGAGAACTCATGGAAAGGTCAAGAGCAGCAAAAACTGGGGCATGGTCAGAAATAAAAATAGATCCAATTTCAGAGGATTGAATAGATGGGAGTAGGGGTTTACTAACCAAAATGTAATCAATTCTGGATCGAGTATGATGTACATTAGAAAAAAAAGTGAACTCAAGATTGTCAGGGTTACAGGTCTTCCAAACATCGTATAATGAACGCGAGGCAATGGCAGATTGAAATGATTTATGGGTTTTATCAGGGTTAAATTTACATTTGGATTGCCTTTCTGAAAATGGGTCTAACCATTGGTTAAAGTCCCCAGCAACAATAATATTCGGACCATCAATAGATGAGAGCAAGATCTTAATGTTATTCCAAAAGGCTGGGTCTGGTTTAACAGGGCCGTAAATATTCAATAAAACAAGTTCTTTATTCTGTATAACAACCTTAGCCATTACCCAACGTCCATAACTATCACTTTGTGTAGATAAAATTTGTGCATGAATCGACTTATGAAAAAGTATAGCAACACCACCTTTCCGGTTAGGAGCAGGAGAATAAACAATTTGACCCACCCATTGTCTTTTCAATTTAAGTGACTCTATATCATTACAATGCGTTTCTTGAATAAATGAGACATGAGAGTTCAATTTAGACAAATGAGAGAGTACCTTTTGACGTTTGAAGGGGTTTCCAAGACCACGGACATTCCACGTGACAACATTACACATAATGGCGGGAAGGTAGGATAATACACGAATGGAGAAGATACACTTCAGGAGGGCAACTGGAAACAGAGAGACACCATATGTTATAGGAATACACCAAACAAACTGTACTGTAGGAAATAACAATAAAAGGCATAAACATCAAACAGCATAATAAAGAAAAACAAGCACTTAAAGAAATATAATGGAAGACAGACAAATATACCAAAAATCTATAATGGAAATGCACCATTGAAGAAAATAGGAGAAAAATAGAGTAATAGGAAACGAGTAGGAGAGAGTGAAGATAGAGTGATAGAGAGATTAGAAAAGTACGTCGAACAAGGAAAAGAATCCAGATCTGAAGAAGAACAAGTAACAGGAGAAAAAAAGAAAACAATAGAGAAAATAGAAGATAGATCAAGGAAAGGAATCCAGATCTAAGAGGGAAAGGTATCGAATGAGGCATGGGGCGCAACGGCACCGTAAGCAGACGGAACGACAGAGAGAAGGAAAAGAAGAAAATAGCCATATAAGCAGCCAAAGAGAATTAGAAAAGGAGAAGAGGCAGGAAAATTAGGAATGATGAGAAGAACCATCAACAGAATTCATTGGGAGACTTTGGAGAAAGGACTTCAATTTGGAAGGATCATCAAAAGAACGTGTCGAGCCCTCATGGGTAATTTTACACAAACAGGGGTGGAGAATGCCATAACGAATGTTCAGTTGTCTCATCTGAGGACGAAGAGCCAAAAATTATTTTCTTCTTGCATTTGTGGCATTAGAAAGATCTTGTGATAGGTAGACTGTATGACCAGACCATATGAGGCGGCGCTTCACTTTAGCTGCTGAAAGAACACGCATGAGATCAGTAAATTCAAGAAACAACATTATAATTCCTCTGGGTCTTGAAGCATTTGATTGAAAACGGCCAAGGCGATGAGCACGTTGGATATTAAGTGGAGGATCCAGAGGAAGGTTTAAAAGTTCTGTCAAAAAACGTTTCAGGAAAGAAGAATATCTGGACCCTCAAGATTTTCCGGCAGACCATAAAGGCGCAGGTTGTTACGCCTATTACGATTTTCAAGATCTTCAGTATGAAGCTTGAGACGATGGATTTCCTGTTCCAAAACAGGGATCTTGGTTGATACATCATGTAAGTCACTGATGCGTTGTTCCATGTCAAGCACCTTAGCCTCCATACTAATCCACCGATCTTCAATTTGTTGAAGCTTCTCATTAGTCGTGGACATAAAAGATTTCAACCCCCTCACTTCATCCAAAATAGTATCCAAAACAGGATTTTGAGATGATAGAATGGGGAGGGGGGGGTCATTTTTAGATCTCTTGGGCTTAGCACCCGAAGACATAGCTCTGACAGAGAGTGGAGCCTCACTGGACATTTTAAAACAATGTGAAGGGCGATGAGTAACTTTTAGAAGAGGTCCCAGTGTACCCATAAGCTTAGTAGTCACAAATAGAAATAAATGCCAGTTAGTCAGAGAAAGAAAACGTGTGGCACTCTCCCCAGAAGACAAAACGCCAGCTTATCACAAAGGAGGAGAGATGCAGCGAAGATATTCAGGCAGCACTACACCAAGATATAAGGAAAATGCAAGGTGCTCAAAAATAGAATGAAAAATAAACACACATTCTAATCCATGTAGACCACATGCACTAAAGCATTAATTGGTATTATTGCATGAGAAGACCAAAATTAGGCATACGTAATGAAAAGGAGAGTCATTTCCATAAGTGTTGCATAGAGGATCCCACATGGAATGAGAAAACGCTGCATACATTGAAGAGAACCCAACAAAGCCACTTTCTCTTTAGTAGTTAATGAAGTGGGCATTGATCCAGAGGTAGGCGGCAGTTGCAGGAAGAAACACGCTGCTGCGCATCCACTAAAGAAAACGCCGGAGTTACCTCAGAGGGGAGCAGGCGAGCGGCAAGCACAAAATGGCGGCCGCTCGCATTTACGTGAGGCAAATCATCACCGCTGCTGCAGAGTTGCTATTGGAAGCCCAAGGAAGTCGGAAACGGCTCTGTTTGCCGCTCCGAGTGTTTAGGAGCTGAATTCCGCCTCCAAAACCTGCCGGAATCTAAACAGGATGGCTATATATTGTAGAAGAGCTCCGCGTCCGAGTGGAGCTCACGTAAAAGCCGCCATCTTGCTTCGGCGCGAGACCACGCCCCCTAACATAAATCTTTTAATTGAGACAATTCCCTTTCAATTGACATGACTCACAGTGGTTCCACTTCTAACATTCTGTCATGGGAACTGACCTATAATCCACTCTTGGGATTTGCAAGCCACGGAAACTAAAGGAACCTTCATGTGTTGAGAAAAAAAAGCAGTTCTTTTTAGCCATTCCTGCACTTCTAACAATCACGAAGAATAGACACGCCGGAATTCTCCTTTGTTTGATGAAGTCTGTTTGAGATTTGAGAAAAGCTAAAAAGCGATGGGTGAAACGCTTGAATTAATCTCAGTCACTGGTAAATACTCTGGGTCTCATCCCAGTCCATTATTCTTTTGCTCACACTGCTATTTCAGACATGAACCAGCCATATGTAAATCAGCCTTGGTCCTGATCCAATGGGAACAGTATCGCTCGAATTGGCAGTCCAGGTCCCTTCTGGATGGGTTCTTTTAATTTGAGTTTTTTTAGAAGGGTATAGCTTGAGTCCTATCGCACAGTGAGCACGGGACTCACACCTGGGCATACCCATTGCACTAAGTGCGTCACACTGAAGAAAGGAAAAAGCAATGGGTTGAATGCCTATATTTTGCCTGGGTAAAAAAAAAAAACAATGGACTAGAATGCTAATTACCAGAGGCTGAGAACAATCAAAACATTCACCTATCATAACTTTTATGCTTTCCTCAGTGCAACTCCCTAAGTATGACAGGCTTGCCCATTTGTGGGTTCCATACTCACTGTGCAAATGGAACCAAGCAGAACCTTACTCAAGAAGCCCAAAAAGGCTGAATCACTTACCGGATAACATACGTCAAAGGTAAATGTCCCTTTCTATTCATGATATAAAATGGTAAGGTACTCACTGTAGGTTGCTATTAGGTAGGGGATATCTGGAAACACACATTTTAGGAAAAGGAAGAAAACTGGTGATGCCTCATATACATGTGAGCGCGGGGAACCTCTAAAATTTTACATCCTAGAATACAACCTCAACAGCACGGCCATGGTTGATGGTGTTAAACATCAGTTTAATGAGGCAATGTGTCCTCAACATAAAGCACCTTACAGCATGTCAAAATAGAGTCAAATAAATAGGTGCATGGATCTATTGCCATGAAGGCTCCCAGTAAATAGGGTAACAGAGAATAATGTGCAAAATCAGTAAACTTCTGAGTCCCAAATGAGCAGTAAAATCAGTAAGAAATCTGGCCGCATCTCTAGTAACATCAGAAAGTTTTCAGGAAAGCTCTGACTCACCCCCAAAATCTGGGGTTTATAAACAGTTTGCCTGCATAGGCAATCATACATTTCTGCGAAACCAGCATAGTGTGAGCAAAGGAATTACACTTTTAGCAAATGAGAGCACAGTTCTAGTAAATGTCATATTGTCTTGCCATCTAAGCACTAACCCGCTACATGAATATTGATTCTGCCCACTCCATGCTAATGTCACCCAGAGACAGGAGGACAAACTAGTCACAAGAACAACAGCAAACTATTATAAAGAAATGCATGCCGTACAGTGAGCTAGCGGTAGGACCTTTAGAAACAGCAACATTACTGCTTCTTTCTTCGAGAACAGAAAGAAAAACATCAATGAAAATAAACCAATGTGATGCTGCTTAACTGTGTGCTGCAGAAATGATAGACAGTGAACATGATTGAACGTGGAAGAGGAGAAAACCATTTTGAACAAGATGGCATTGAGGCCTAACTGAGGTCTAGTTAGCATGAGCCAGAAAAACACACTTTAACAAGACATAGCAAACTTGTTTCAAATGCAATAGCACCATGTCACTGTGTACATGTAAATTCAAAAGTAAATCCACGTTCTGCATGTTGTTAATAATGCATAAAAATATAAAATACACAAAGCTCTAATACACATCTGGAGATGAGAAGCAGCTGACATGCTGCATTAAACATATACACTTCTGAGATTTCATTCAAAAGATAAAACAACTGAGTTCCTGGAAGAGCATGAGTAGTGCAGTGATCATAACTCTTAGACAAATCCTATATGACTTGTCATGCCAAAAGGTCCCCTATATTGTTTATTGAAACATAGTCGGAGAAAAACAATATTTGCAGCACTAAAGAAATTAGATCTGTCAAGGAAAATTAAAGGATTGTTTTTAAAAATAATTGCATTTTTAAAGAAACTGAAAATAATATATATTTAATGCAGGATTCAGTGTAAATAAATTATATTAACTGAACTGTATGTCAGACTATCATTTTAGAAAATATAGAGAACGTGACTATTTTGAGTAGGCATCCAACCACAGAAACACCCATCACTTACAAAATTAGTTAGCACGACTATCAATATGAATACCAAAGCACCTAAAAGAAGACAAAGAAAGTCCCCAACTGATAGATATGCGCAATCAGAACTACTATTATGGAAGTAATTCACAAGTGATGTGACAACAATCATATTATTCTTGCTAAGGTTAGGATGTGCCTTTCATGGTTGTGTTACACACCTAGGTAGAGGAAGATTCATTTAAAGAACTGGGAAGTCGCAAAGCACACTTTTTATTAATATTCACTCACCCTCCCAAACCATTGTTGACACTAAAATAGCACATTGTTAACTGTCACTGCTATATTCAGTGGACCATCAAACCTTTAGAAGAAGCATTTAGAATCTGGAAACTTTCCAAGTTTCAAACTTGATAATGGTTTAGGTGGTTTTGAGGTTGTTGGAATGGGTTACGTGTCTTCTCGTTACATGTTTACATCACTGCTACTATTTCTCACCCCTAGGTTTTTAAAAAAGATTTAAGTATATATTTTTTGTATATTTAAGTGCTAATCATGTTTGACTGCTTCCTCCCTACGTGAGGTGTTTTGTGAGCCATCAGTGTATAGGAAGATTGTCCTAGCATTTGAAAGTGCTAGCTAGATGTTATTGACAAATGTGGCCTGCACAAATTTGGACAGTTCGTTCTAAAAGTTCCCGTATCAACCAGCAAGGGCGAGGGTCTTTTTTGCTGAAAAATGTATGAGTAGCACAATTCAAAGAGAAGCACAAATCAACGACATAAAGAAGAAAACTTGTCCAGACATTCTGGTTAACAGAGAGAACATAGAAGTGCAGGGAAAACCTTATTGGAATGCTTTAAGTTTAAACGAATCACTCCCACAGAAGCCTCGTCTCACTCTGGATTTCCATTAGGACAATCCTTTAACCAGTACTGCGATGCCCAGGCATCAGGGATGTGGCAGCAGTCTCACAGGAGGAGCTATGCCAGCTCATAGAGACCGTCAAGGGAGCAGTGCAAGTTAACACAATGCTCCCAGATGATACCTTAGATTACTTTAAAGAAATTCCTACTTTAGACTTTTCCTGAGCCCAGGAACTGCAGCAATGTCTTCACCACATTTGTCTAGTGCAGACTTAAGGTCTAATTTAAATATCGCTGGTATGTTTACTCCGCTACAGCCCTGATGGAGTATACATAGCAACAATATAATGACCTGACCGCCCTATTTAGATGCGGGTGGACCATAGGTTTCGCCACGGCCATGACTACTCCATCACGGCCATAGCCAAACCTCTCCAACGGCACGATCACCTACCCAATCAAGATGGGTGGACATATTGCAATTTCTTTATTGTCTGTCACTGCCAGGCAAACCCTGGCGGTGAGGGACAGTAAAATGCAAATAATGCCCCTCTTGCAATTTTAGGTAACTCCCATGGCGAGGGGAGCATTACTTATTTTATTTTCAAAAAGAAAATCCTGTTTCTGGATTTTCTTTTTGAAAATAATTAAAAGAAAACGGGTTGGTGCAGAGCTGAGTGAGCTTGATGCAGCCATGCACCAAACAGTGAAATGCATGCCAGGCGGTTCCTGTCCGTGCATCATAAATGATCACCTGCTTGGTAGTCATTTATATATTTGGGGGGCATCCCCTCTGCCTTGGGGACAGAGTAAATGATATATTAAGCCCTTAGTTCGTATTCTTCTGCAAACTTCTCACTTTTTATACTCTTGGAGTACACTCGTTGAAGAAGATATGATAGAAGAAATGTCCCTGGCTCCTCTTGAATTCTTCACTAGTATATACTCCCATGAGGAACAAACAACCCAACTACACGTGGACTGGCAACAGCAACTTCCTGGTCCAGATATAGAATTCTAGCAGCCAGAGGAGTAGTAAACAGTACAAGGAATTTATAGCACACCTTAATGTAGGCACCCTCTGTCTCTGGCAGTCTGTCTGGCAGGTTAGGGGTGGCAGAAATAGCCTCTCCTTGGTACGCAGAAAGGTTCAATTGTACTACCGATGCCAGTTTCCTGGCAACCTCCAGTTTTGCCTGGCACCAAAACGGAGGTTAGCAAACACCTTCACATGTTTCTACGGAAATATTGTGGATTAAATTGCTGGACTCCCACCAAGCACAGGGAAACACTCAGATGGGTCAAAGAATTCTATCATGGATGCAGGCAGGTGCGCAATGCCCATTGGGCTCAAAGGGCTTCAGCCCCCCCCCCCTCGTGTGTGGCAGCCCGGGCTGAGACAGCTATCCGGGCATACACACAGCCGCACCCGAGTACTTCACAGGTCTTTAAAAAAGACCATTTGCTCGTTAACGAGGCTTTGTTGAGTTTTCACCCCTTCTTAGAGCCCCTGCATCTCCACTCTGCCTATTGCTAGAAGAATTAGCCCCCCCCGAAATTTTTACTTAGCCCCCCCGAAATTTGGCTCTAGTTGCGCCTCTGGATGCAGGCATAGATAGGCGCTAAAGGTAAGGTGCTTTGGGGTGTTTACCTGGGATTTGAATTGAACTCAGCCTTGGAAGTCTATTCCCTTCCTTAGGACAGAGCAGGTGAGAATGGTAGAGAATTACCTAATCGATGTACCAGCGGGAATGTAAAGTCAAAATGTAATGTAATGTTAATTAAGGAGTATTTGAGCTGGAGCTGAAAAGCACATAACATGTTCAGGGCCCATTGATAGATTCAAATGTACAAAGGCACATAGAGATTCTATGGGTATTTTTTAACAAAGGATTCTAAAAGCACATAGTATGTTCATACTCATAACCTGGTAAACAGACAAAGCCAGGTCTCTCTACCTCTTGGTAACTGCTACACCTCAGGCTATGGAATATGAGCATCTCTCTGGGAAGTGTATGATACATTTTGAGGCTGTCCCTACACTCACAAACCCAGAGGGAGTATCATGGTTCTCACGAAGTGCACTGCCAGCCTGTTTCTAGCAGTGACAACCATTACCCTCTGGAACCCTGGTTCAAATTAGAGACTCTCTCTTAAAAGATAGAAAAGCAGAACCACGAATCCTGTCTGAACTAATTACACTATTTAGACTACAGGACATCATTTTTTAATCACAAACAAGAAAATACTGACAGGCAGATAAATAGCTACAATTGTATCATGATAACATTTAGGTATGAACTAAAGATCAAAATCTAATAATTGCCTTATATAACATTCTGATGTGGCTATATTTTTCATATATACATGTGTGAAAAAAGTACACATCAGATCCCAGATCTTTGTGCTAAGTAGCTAATGTGCTGTTGACTAATTCCAATTTATGAAATGTGATTATTTGAGGCTTCTTTTTGAGTGTGACAAACTAGTGCCATTCAAAGTTCCTACTTATCTGAAAATATCCAGAAAGGTATTCAATGTAATTCTGCTTTCACCCACAAAATGCTAATGTTCAGAGTTCTGCTCAGACTTAAGTGAAACCTATGATCAATAGAGGTATGCAAAAAAAGAGGGGACAACTCTGAAATCCTCATTTGTGGCACGCAGTTCAGTTTATTAGTATTATTATTATTACTGACAAATAATCAGGAGAATCTGCACGCCCAACTTCATCAGAAGATAGGGTTTTCTGGTCACAATAAAAACAGTAGGTAAAATAATTCCAACCAGGACCCCTGCTTTGTTGTAGAGAAACCATCAGATGAAGAAGTTTGCTAGACTAACATGAATACAGCAAGAAAAGCAAAAAGTATAAAGAACTTATTCTCCTTCTGCATTTTCACTGTAAATCTGGAAGGCAGCAACTCAAGACTTAAGAAAATCAGCAGGACCATAGGAATACAGTCAATTGGAGGAAACTGTCTATGAGCATTGGGGTCTACAGGCAAATGAACATGGAGTACACCAAAATGTAATGTATGAAGTGGATGGGCTGCTCTTTGCACGTCAAATGCTCAAAAATAGAATATGTTACTTAAGCTCACAAATAATAGAATGTACGAAACAGAACAAGTAGTCTCTCCAGAAGTCAAAGCAAGGAGCAAAAGCAACAGATTGTTAGAGGGGAACTTTCACCAACAAAAGAAGAGAAGCACACATGGATAACAAATGGAATGTAACAGTAAAGATGAATGAATGCTTGTTGTCTATGGACATGTTGGTGAGGATAAGGGCCGTTTTCTGGTACACATGGTTGAAATGGAAATTAAAAGTTTGCAGAATTCATTTGATACAAGGAGGTTATATCTCAAGAAGGTTCTCAGACAATTTGCACAGAATTTGAATACGAGACTTGGGTTGTTTTCTCCAAGGAATACATATTTGTATGGCTTCAGCACAGCTGAGTATAGACCTTAGATACCGAATAAGCACCCTGTGATGATGTCAAACATCCACGCAAGAATAATGTGGTTTGAAGAAGGTTTATTTAAGTAACTTCATACAGAAACGTCCCATCCACCGCATCAGCCAGCAGTAACTGACTCGTCATGGACATTTCAAAGAACATTTCACTAACACCATTCTAAATACTACATCATACTAATATGACATTCGACAATAACATGATACAATAGATTCTGCTCAACAACTAGACTGTATCCTTTTTCTAAGATACCACACACCTGTTCTTTATCCAGGTTTATGATGCTGAGACATGAGGCAAAAGAGACCAAAGTGGAGGTTTCATATTTTCCACTTCTTGACACTATATTCACGGATACTTTCGATGAAAAAATGTACCGTGTTCATTTCAGCGTGGAAGCATTTGCGTTATATAATTGTGGCATACACATCTCCATGAAAATAGGTATAACCTTTATTAATACACACAAGCGACTGTAGTTTTGCTTAACAAAGAGGAAATACTGGCCCATATGAAGGATGAATTCAGCAGCTTACCCAGTGACAGCAAATACAATTAATCTAAGCATAAACTAATTATATTTAAACAGAAGCAAACGTTAAAGGCCCTGCGCATGAATAATGAGTAAAGAATGTGGAGTTTCCAGTGTTATGGAACTTAGGGCCTGTTTTAGATCTTGGCGGACGGGTTACTTCATCACAATGGTAACGGATATCCCGTCCACCGAAATATAAATCCCATAGGATATAATGAGATCTATATTTCAGAGGACAGGATATCCGTCACGTTGTGATGGAGTAACCGGTCCGCTAAGAACTAAATCAGGCCCTTAGTGATTACCTTAATGGTCAAATAGTGTTCAAGCGCCAGCCTAATAACATGTCAATAAAGTTAGTGTGGATGAGGGACAATTGGTTGGCCTATTGATTTTAAGTGTAAGTGTAAAATATAATGGGGGAACCCAGAAGTGATAAATATTTGGGTTGGTGAATCAACCACCTAGGAAACAGAAAGGCAAGATTTGTAGCATGGGGTGAATCAGTATGGACGAACAAGGTATAGAGGAATCGGAGTTTTTAGAGATAATCTCCCCACACCTTACAACACTTTTAAGTAAAGAGTTACTCTGCCTCCTCTCGATTCTTGATGTATTTTGGAATTCGATATTATTAAGGCCCAAGGGCTGCTCTTCAGTTCAGTTGGAAATTTTAGGAAAGAAGTAGAATTCCTCTTGTTTTTACCACGGGCTAATATACTACAAAACTCAAAGTTCAAAAACCCATATTTTGTAAATGTATGCATTAAAAACTTCTTGTAACTGATCAACTGAAATTTCCCTCCCAGCTGGCATTCTTTACTGGCTGTGAGAGAAGTCATATGCTCTTGTTTAAATTGTATTTATATAGCGCTTACTACTCCTGAACGCTTCTAGTAGCCCCACAGCATAAAACTTGTAATGCTGTGGAGGTGTGAAACTAGATGGTGAAGTTAGAATGAAAAGCACAGGTGCTGTCTGTATTCTCTCACCAGCTCAGTCCACCTCGGCCACTTGCTAAAAAAGAAACCCTCACATTGTTTCCACCACAGTACCCTGGTTCATACTGACCTACTTACGTACTGCATTATTTTTTAGGTCGAGCTGAGACCCTGCGGCCGAATGCTAATGAACGCAAAATACTTCCTGGAACAATGTGGCAAGTAACATATTGTATATAATATTTTAGTCATTTCTGTAAAGTTATTAATTTGGGAAAGCATTTTTACCACCACCACCCCATTCAAAATATAATTCATTTAAGAGTATATCTCAAATGAATTTTGCCTATTTTACAGAAGTCACTGTAGGACGTGGTAAGACATGTTGCAATAGTGTACCAACATCAAAAGCATCATTTTGTTCAGTGCTTGCTGTTAAAGCAGAGTGTTATTGAAACGTTATTACTGCGCAGTATGTAAAAGTAAACAACGTCTATAGTCAGTTGTCCAGCACAACTGTAAGATCTTTACCTCCCAAATGGCATGCCATGGCAGTCTTGTCATTTTCTGACT
Source organism: Calotriton arnoldi (assembly GCA_963921515.1). Classification (NCBI taxonomy): domain Eukaryota; kingdom Metazoa; phylum Chordata; class Amphibia; order Caudata; family Salamandridae; genus Calotriton; species Calotriton arnoldi. The sequence goes on from CAWUFW010008126.1 coordinate 492,738, forward strand.
GATTTAACTCAGCCCATAAGCTTTGATGGCAAATGTGTAGAGAAATTTTTCCAACATGATTCATGGAATGCAAATCAATTTTGGTATTTTTGATTGCATTCAGTTCCACTAACAGCGTTAGTGCCTAAATGAGAAAGTAGGGACGTATGAAATTAGATTAACCTTCAAAGGACATCACATCCTAGTTTTTGTAAGGCTGTTCAGAGAAGAGTATGTGGTTAACCCCTTTTATATGTATGCTGAGAATAATCTGTGATACAAAAGGGGATGATGGACGGAACGTTTGAGCCAATCAAACACTCACCCCCAGTCAAGTGATCTGGGTTTAATCCATCATCGTTCTTTAGCTCACTCCACCACCCCAGTTCAGACATGGCCACATGCAAATCAGTCTGACCCTGTGCCTCATGGGAACAGTCCAGCCCGAACTGCCAAGCCATGTCTTCCCTGGACCGAAAACAAGCATCCTAGGACCGGTTTCTGGCATTCCAGCCGTCATCAGCCAGGCTTGCTTGAATCCAGTGGCAAAATGAGCAAGGGACCCACGTCTGGGCATACCCCGCCAACTTAGGGCAAACAAAGCGATACAAAGGGGATGATGGACGGAACGTTTGAGCCAATCAAACACTCACCCCCAGTCAAGTGATCTGGGTTTAATCCATCATCATTCTTTAGCTCACTCCACCACCCCAGTTCAGACATGGCCATATGCAAATCAGTCTGACCCTGTGCCTCATGGGAACAGTCCAGCCCGAACTGCCAAGCCATGTCTTCCCTGGACCGAAAACAAGCATCCTAGGACCGGTTTCTGTCATTCCAGCCGTCATCAGCCAGGCTTGCTTGAATCCAGTGGCAAAATGAGCAAGGGACCCACGTCTGGGCATACCCCGCCAACTTAGGGCGAACAAAGCGATACAAAGGGGATGATGGACGGAACGTTTGAGCCAATCAAACACTCACCCCCAGTCAAGTGATCTGGGTTTAATCCATCATCATTCTTTAGCTCACTCCACCACCCCAGTTCAGACATGGCCATATGCAAATCAGTCTGACCCTGTGCCTCATGGGAACAGTCCAGCCCGAACTGCCAAGCAAGCCTGGCTGATGACGGCTGAAATGCCAGAAACCGGTCCTAGGATGCTTGTTTCCGGTCCAGGGAAGACATGGCTTGGCAGTTCGGGCTGGACTGTTCCCATGAGGCACTGGGTCAGACTGATTTGCATATGGCCATGTCTGAACTGGGGTGGTGGAGTGAGCTAAAGAATGATGATGGATTAAACCCAGATCATTTGACTGGGGGTGAGTGTTTGATTGGCTCAAACGTTCCGTCCATCATCCTCTTTGTATCGCTTTGTTCGCCCTAAGTTGGCGGGGTATGCTCAGACGTGGGTCCCTTGCTCACTTTGCCACTGGATTCAAGCAAGCCTGGCTGATGACGACTGAAATGCCAGAAACCGGTCCTAGGATGCTTGTTTCCGGTCCAGGGAAGACATGGCTTGGCAGTTCGGGCTGGACTGTTCCCATGAGGCACAGGGTCAGACTGATTTGCATATGGCCATGTCTGAACTGGGGTGGTGGAGTGAGCTAAAGAATGATGATGGATTAAACCCAGATTATTTGACTGGGGGTGAGTGTTTGATTGGCTCAAACGTTCCGTCCATCATCCTCTTTTGTATCGCTTTGTTCGCCCTAATTTGGCGGGGGTATGCCCAGACGTGGGTACCTTGCTCACTTTGCCACTGGATTCAAGCAAGCCTGGCTGATGACGGCTGAAATGCCAGAAACCGGTCCTAGGATGCTTGTTTCCGGTCCAGGGAAGACATGGCTTGGCAGTTCGGGCTGGACTGTTCCCATGAGGCACAGGGTCAGACTGATTTGCATATGGCCATGTCTGAACTGGGGTGGTGGAGTGAGCTAAAGAATGATGATGGATTAAACCCAGATCATTTGACTGGGGGTGAGTGTTTGATTGGCTCAAACGTTCCGTCCATCATCCTCTTTTGTATCGCTTTGTTCGCCCTAAGTTGGCGGGGTATGCCCAGACGTGGGTCCCTTGCTCACTTTGCCACTGGATTCAAGCAAGCCTGGCTGATGACGGCTGAAATGCCAGAAACCGGTCCTAGGATGCTTGTTTCCGGTCCAGGGAAGACATGGCTTGGCAGTTCGGGCTGGACTGTTCCCATGAGGCACAGGGTCTGACTGATTTGCATATGGCCATGTCTGAACTGGGGTGGTGGAGTGAGCTAAAGAATGATGATGGATTAAACCCAGATCATTTGACTGGGGGTGAGTGTTTGATTGGCTCAAGCGTTCCGTCCATCATCCTCTTTTGTATCGCTTTGTTCGCCCTAAGTTGGCGGGGGTATGCCCAGACGTGGGTCCCTTGCTCACTTTGCCACTGGATTCAAGCAAGCCTGGCTGATGACGGCTGAAATGCCAGAAACCGGTCCTAGGATGCTTGTTTCCGGTCCAGGGAAGACATGGCTTGGCAGTTCGGGCTGGACTGTTCCCATGAGGCACAGGGTCAGACTGATTTGCATATGGCCATGTCTGAACTGGGGTGGTGGAGTGAGCTAAAGAATGATGATGGATTAAACCCAGATCATTTGACTGGGGGTGAGTGTTTGATTGGCTCAAACGTTCCGTCCATCATCCTCTTTTGTATCGCTTTGTTCGCCCTAAGTTGGCGGGGGTATGCCCAGACGTGGGTCCCTTGCTCACTTTGCCACTGGATTCAAGCAAGCCTGGCTGATGACGGCTGAAATGCCAGAAACCGGTCCTAGGATGCTTGTTTCCCGTCCAGGGAAGACATGGCTTGGCAGTTCGGGCTGGACTGTTCCCATGAGGCACAGGGTCAGACTGATTTGCATATGGCCATGTCTGAACTGGGGTGGTGGAGTGAGCTAAAGAATGATGATGGATTAAACCCAGATCATTTGACTGGGGGTGAGTGTTTGATTGGCTCAAACGTTCCGTCCATCATCCTCTTTTGTATCGCTTTGTTCGCCCTAAGTTGGCGGGGGTATGCCCAGACGTGGGTCCCTTGCTCACTTTGCCACTGGATTCAAGCAAGCCTGGCTGATGATGGCTGAAATGCCAGAAACCGGTCCTAGGATGCTTGTTTCTGGTCCAGGGAAGACATGGCTGGGCAGTTCGGGCTGGACTGTTCCCATGAGGCACAGGGTCAGACTGATTTGCATATGGCCATGTCTGAACTGGGGTGGTGGAGTGAGCTAAAGAATGATGATGGATTAAACCCAGATCATTTGACTGGGGGTGAGTGTTTGATTGGCTCAAACGTTCCGTCCATCATCCTCTTTTGTATCGCTTTGTTCGCCCTAAGTTGGCGGGGGTATGCCCAGACGTGGGTCCTTTGCTCACTTTGCCACTGGATTCAAGCAAGCCTGGCTGATGACGGCTGAAATGCCAGAAACCGGTCCTAGGATGCTTGTTTCCGGTCCAGGGAAGACATGGCTTGGCAGTTCGGGCTGGACTGTTCCCATGAGGCACAGGGTCAGACTGATTTGCATATGGCCATGTCTGAACTGGGGTGGTGGAGTGAGCTAAAGAATGATGATGGATTAAACCCAGATCATTTGACTGGGGGTGAGTGTTTGATTGGCTCAAACGTTCCGTCCATCATCCTCTTTTGTATCGCTTTGTTCGCCCTTAGTTGGCGGGGGTATGCCCAGACGTGGGTCCCTTGCTCACTTTGCCACTGGATTCAAGCAAGCCTGGCTGATGATGGCTGAAATGCCAGAAACCGGTCCTAGGATGCTTGTTTCCGGTCCAGGGAAGACATGGCTTGGCAGTTCGGGCTGGACTGTTCCCATGAGGCACAGGGTCAGACTGATTTGCATATGGCCATGTCTGAACTGGGGTGGTGGAGTGAGCTAAAGAATGATGATGGATTAAACCCAGATCATTTGACTGGGGGTGAGTGTTTGATTGGCTCAAACGTTCCGTCCATCATCCTCTTTTGTATCGCTTTGTTCGCCCTAAGTTGGCGGGGGTATGCCCAGACGTGGGTCCCTTGCTCACTTTGCCACTGGATTCAAGCAAGCCTGGCTGATGACGGCTGAAATGCCAGAAACCGGTCCTAGGATGCTTGTTTCTGGTCCAGGGAAGACATGGCTTGGCAGTTCGGGCTGGACTGTTCCCATGAGGCACAGGGTCAGACTGATTTGCATATGGCCATGTCTGAACTGGGGTGGTGGAGTGAGCTAAAGAATGATGATGGATTAAACCCAGATCATTTGACTGGGGGTGAGTGTTTGATTGGCTCAAACGTTCCGTCCATCATCCTCTTTTGTATCGCTTTGTTCGCCCTAAGTTGGCGGGGGTATGCCCAGACGTGGGTCCCTTGCTCACTTTGCCACTGGATTCAAGCAAGCCTGGCTGATGACGGCTGAAATGCCAGAAACCGGTCCTAGGATGCTTGTTTCCGGTCCAGGGAAGACATGGCTTGGCAGTTCGGGCTGGACTGTTCCCATGAGGCACAGGGTCAGACTGATTTGCATATGGCCATGTCTGAACTGGGGTGGTGGAGTGAGCTAAAGAATGATGATGGATTAAACCCAGATCATTTGACTGGGGGTGAGTGTTTGATTGGCTCAAACGTTCCGTCCATCATCCTCTTTTGTATCGCTTTGCTCGCCCTAAGTTGGCAGGGGTATGCCCAGACGTGGGTCCCTTGCTCACTTTGCCACTGGATTCAAGCAAGCCTGGCTGATGACGGCTGAAGTGCCAGAAACCGGTCCTAGGATGCTTGTTTCCGGTCCAGGGAAGACATGGCTTGGCAGTTCGGGCTGGACTGTTCCCATGAGGCACAGGGTCAGACTGATTTGCATATGGCCATGTCTGAACTGGGGTGGTGGAGTGAGCTAAAGAATGATGATGGATTAAACCCAGATCATTTGACTGGGGGTGAGTGTTTGATTGGCTCAAACGTTCCGTCCATCATCCTCTTTTGTATCCCCGAGAATAATCTGTGGTCAGTCTATTTATTTATTTATTCAGTGTTTTCAATAGCACGACATGACCCTTTGGGTATCAGAGCGCTTCACAATTACATGGCATCTACAGTTGTGCAAAACAGGGTAAGGAGGCATCATAACACAAATAAAACGAATACATTGATAACATGAGTAAAACAATTCCATCAAAATATAACACGTGGACAAATTGAGAATCAGAAGGTAAAGGATAAGTTTACTCACAAATAATTAGTAAACTCTGCCGCTATACACATTAGTGTCGTACTGGGGCATAAGCATCTGTAGTAAATATCTCTAGTAAATAACTCCCTGATAAGTGGAGAGGTCTGTTAGGATACATCTTGGGATCATTCTGGAGAGAGCTGATTCGATACCCAGAAGGCCTAGGTGACACATTAGCTAACTGACTGTGATGTATTTGATCTGCAGTTGATTATGGTAGGAATTTGCTCATTGGAAAGATCTTTGCTTCCCTCTTGAAGACTGACATGGCAGGGATTCTTCTAATGTTTGGAGGAAGTGAGCTCCAGATTCTAGGGGCAGCTCCAAGGAATGCTCTGTCGTAAGAGTTCTTCTGCTGAAAGATAGGAGGTTTTGTAGTGTAGCTCCTATTGCCCTAATAGGCTCTGCGCATTGGAATAATATACCCTAAAGGTTTGACATAGGACTAAGGTCGATATGTCCCTATCGAGTATATTAAACTTAATTACTTGTGCCAGCTAGCTCAGAGGCCACTAGAAACTCCTTGAATAACAAGAAGGGAGTAGTTTCTGGCAGCCGCAAAACATGACCACTTTGTTTCCCTTTAGAATCGGAACATGTCCCAGAGTCGTGGAAACAATAGATAACCGTTTCACTCAGCTCAATTGTGCATGCTTAGTTTTCCTCAAAGTTACACAGAAAGAATAGACGGGTGTTTCAATAAAAGATTTATTGAACAGTCTTGTTTCTCGTGTAAGTAATATGTGCTGTTATGATCACAAGACAGTATGCAAGATAAATAATGTACAGCGTAAGCAGTAGAAATAAATAATACTGCACTAGCATTATCTTTTAGTAGATATTTACACACATAAATAACATGAACTAAAAATGCGAGTACTCATACGATGCGTACCTATGCTAGTTCTACCCCAATGTACCTAACCTAACCTTGGTGTAGGGAAAGGTAGGAAGTAGGTGAAGTATTCCTTACTACGGTATACTAAGAGTATGTTACGCCTAGTATGCCAAGTATGCCAAGAGTCCCTCTAGGTTCTAGTAAGCTCCATACCTTAAGAATGAGAGAGGTGGGAATCTCTTTCCAGACTCGAACTCTAACACCCCACGAGGGAAGTCAGATCACTGGAAGCGGGACTCTGCGAGCAGGGATGACAGCGTCTTCTCAGTGCGTCAGGCCGGGATACGGGCTCCTCTGAAGTCGAGGTCTCCTCTAACTTGCTTGGGCAAGGGAAGGTATATTTATACCTGGTAGGTACTTTGGAATATTAGCATTGACGTGAAGTCGGACAGAGGAAGACGTCAGGAATGAACCCTTAAGGTATAATGGTTCATACATAATAGATGAGTTCTTGGAGAAATCAATATTCCTGTGCTGGGGGAACTCCCGAAGCTTAAGGGTCTCGTTTCTAAGAACTCGTTGTGACATTAGGGTGGACGGATGTCGGTGACCATGCCTGTATTTGGAGTGCACGGTTAATGCCTAAATAAGGACTGGGATTCTATGCCTATATAAGGGCAATGCGAATTGTGCCTATATAAGGACATGATTCAGGAAAACATATATATGGACACCTAAAGCGGAATACAACACCCACTCCACTTTCGTATGTACGATAATACTAAAATGCTAAACATTTAAATGCTAAACATAAAATTGAGTACCACATGTCGCTAAAAACATTCTAAAAGCATTGAAAAGGAGTTAAAACCGTTGAAATGCAAATGGTACTGTACATTTTAAGCATTGTTTTCATTTCAAGCATATATTAAAAATAAAATGCAACCTGAAAGAATAAACAGCAAAATGTACATATGACGAAATGATTGATAAGTTGTTCAAAGATCAAAGTCACTTCATATCATGGAAATTAATTAAAACAAATTTAGACAAATAAGGTGACAATGTGTCCCTGGAAGTACTTTGAAGTCCGTACTATAAGAATAGTTCTACTGTAAGCAGATTGATTTGCCATGTATTTTCGGAAAAGTTCAATTTTGGGAAGAGTTCCAAGTTTTGAAAACATGAAGGCCAAATTCATTGCGTCTCTGGTACACTGTGAGCCGAATCAAAGTCAGTGTACGAGTCTGGTGTAAACATGAGATCATCTATTTCTGTAGCCAAAATATCGTCTACCGAAGTTGGTGACATTTGGAACACCTCGTTCAGAATGTTAATTGCACAGAGATGAGAAACATCGCCATCAGCAGAAGATGCAATGCTCGCGTCCGTTGTTACCTGTGTGCCTGTTGATCCATCTCGTACCTCACCAGAAGCCGGAAGCGTCTGTGAGATCTCAATGAATGCCGTCATCAGGATTGGAAGCCTCTGGGGACAACACAGAGCATGGGCCGTTATCGGGTCCAGCAGAGTATCGATATCCGTTGGCATGACTGATGGGAGTGTTAGACAGGTGTCTAGCACGCATTCTTCACCGCAAAACAGGCAGCGTAGAACAGGTAAGATGCAATCTTGCCAGATTGGTCTGAATGACAGGAACCATGTTGTATTAAGCTCCCGTAGATGAGGTATGCCCAAAAGTTGTACTATTCGCTCACGGCACTTTCGTTCAAGTAGAGCTTTCTCCACTTCGCTCGGAGTGATGTCGGCGAACAGGCTGGCCATAGCGTAATAGCAGGAATAGAAACAGGATTCCTGCAACAAATGCTAGAATTAATGGCACACCACCAAACACTGAATGTGCAAAGTTTGGGATGATTCCGAGGACCGCCTGGAAAGGTGCTAATAGTCCGGAACAGATGGTCTTAAATACATGTACAATTCCGCTTGTATCTGACATGTTAAAGATACGTCCTATCATTTCTACGAAATGTATAGGGCAGTTTGTACGTATTAAAGCCTGTATCTCAGCCGAAGTCCTTGCAACTTGTAGATCATAGGTTTCTTTGGCCGAGGTCAAAGGCACTGTTTGTTGTATAAGCATGGCTTTCATTCTGCTTAAAGTATCAAATCTTATAAAAAGAGACATTCAACGAAGGCCACAAAGGTGACTCCCTGACTGTGTCTATCGGGGCAAACAATACTTGCATACAGCAAGTGACCCTGGAGTTGACCGTTACTAGATATGGGATGCCTGGCAACATGCCACAGCAACTCTGATCATTCAACATGAGGTAACTCCCATTAGAAAGTTGTCCAAACGTTGGATTAATCACAGCAGCTGGTGTACCCTGCTGATGGCAGGACAAATTTGTCACAGAACCATTACAAGCCCCGTGTAAAGAAATGTCCTGACAAATTAGTGAACCGCTTAGTGCACTTTTACAGTGTGTACCGCTCAGAAACACTTCTCGATCCTCACTCCTACATCTATATGTGTATGGCAAAGTCCAGGATGTCTTAATGTATTCCTTACCCAACCTTTCATATTTGCCTGCTTGCATTTGTATGAGGCAATACTGAAACTGAAAAGTAGTCACAGGTAGAGTGATTTTGCCATGAATAAGCCATTCTGTAGCTGGTTTTTCTGCCACAGTGAATGGTAATTTTTCCAGTTTTTCAATGCTCAGCACTGTATACTTCGCTCCCCTTTGTGCCAGTTCGATCTGTTTATCAGTTAGATTGTATTCTGCAAACAGAGCCGACGTGTTGATAAAACGCCAAGGCACATAGCCCGCACGCAAAGATTACAGCGTCCAGCTTAACAACACAATAGAACGTAATTGAGATTGGCCTTGTTGTAACATGGCTAAATCTTGTTCTAGTATGTCGATAGCAGAGGATACAATACTGTCCAATGAATAAATTCTGGAGGACAAAGTTGTTAACACATTGTCGACCACAGTGAGAGTTTTCTCTAAGTTAATACGATCAAGTTCACGTATTCGTTCTGCGGCCTCCATCTGTGACACCTTCCATGCTTCATTATAAGCAGCATAAATGCCGGCATATATGAAACGTTTTTGACGCGGTTTTCTTGGTCCAAGCGAGAATTCCCTAAGGTCTGCGTCTTCTTTAAGTAAGGATAAGTGTTGTTTCACATCCTTAAGTGTAGATTTCTGCAGCCAATCGAGGCATAATTTTCCTACACTGTATGTTGTTACTACCCCTGGATGTTGTCTTTGGACGTATCGTGGGTCTGGCCTGTGAATAGTAAACCCCTGTGTTTTATTCAGGAATCTCTCTTGACAGTTGTTTGTGTCTGTGGGCCAGATCAACCATTTTCTCCAATCAGGATTCGTTCTGTTGAGTTGTAGTATTGTGTCAACTGTAACCGCTGCCTGTGTATTGTTATTACTGGCAGGTGTTGGTACAGAAGGAGTTTTCATGTCTTTGATCTTGGCTAACCCAAGGCAAGACGTTTGTTGGACAGTGTCATTCAAAAACATTATTTGCTGAGGGATGATACATGCTCTAAATAAAGCTTCTGTCCCCTGCACTTGCCATTCTTTAGTACCCCAGACCGATTTTGTGTCTATTGAGTCTTTCCAAAGGTTGTATCCCTGTCTAGACAATTGGGCACTAAATGCTGCAGAGTAAATCTGTTTTGTATTTGTTAACATAATTTTCAGTCCTGTTTTGTTTACATTTTTATAGTAAAATGTTTCTGGGTCAGATGTATTGTATCCTGAAAAATATGGAAACTTTTTAGCAAATGTTTTTGAACTACCTTTTGGAGGTGTAGGATAATGCTCCCATTGGTTAAACATAAACACATTTCTAGGTGTTGCAGATTTATGCAAAAAATGATGACCATAGTGGTTATAGCAATACAGCTGTTCATAGTCTCATGAACCATCTAAATATTCATTATTAGAAAATGCAGCAGACCTCTCTAGATCAAACATTATGTCATTTACAGTCTCAAAGTCCCAATCATCAGAATAGGTACTGGACGAAATAAGATCACTTAGTGAAATTTTAAATAAATGTGGAATGTTCAATTGTTCCGTCGGACCTAAGATATCGAAATCAGTTTTGTCCCACACTATACCATCCTGTATAGGAACGGCTGTGATGTTCACTGCTGACAAGTCTCTTGCTTCACGATGGGAAGATTTGTGAGGTTTCAAAAGTAAGTTCACATCTTTTCTTTCACTGTTCACATGGACGTATCTGCCATTTATAAGCACACTTATAGTCATAACCAAAGCTAGCCAAAGCAGGAAGAAAAATATTCCAGAAATAATCCATAGTTCAATCCATGGTGAAACCAGATAAGTTTTTCAAAAAATGAAGAAAGTCTTGTACTTGCTGTTTGAATTTTAATGATGCTGGCGACGTCTCAGGCTCACTCGGATCCTCAGAAAACGTATCAAAGTTAATTAAGTAGCCAGAAGCAGTTCTGTCAATTGTTGGAATTGCATCAGGATTTGTTGAAATCGCTGGAACCAGTTGATCACGTGTTACATTTGTGTAGACAGGTGTATTTGGACGAACTGTTACTTGAGTTTCAAGAGGGATGAGTTCCATAGCATTGTTGCTTAGTCCTTCATCTGTTAGTGCTGAATTCTCAATGGTTATCAGTCTTTCAGTCTGAACCTCTTGGATAGTAGCGAGAGGAGTGTGTCTGCTACTAGGTCGGAGTCCATGAGGCCTACTATTTAGTATTGGCCACATACTGTGGTTTGATGAGGTCGATGGACACAAATCTTTTCTCCTTTTTTCCAGCAAGGGGCGGTAGAAGTACTGTTCTTGTTCCGTGGATAGCTAGGGCAGGTACTGGTTGTCTGTAAGAAGGTCCAAATTCCTTCTTGTCCGCAATCTTCACTCTGACTAGATCCCCAACTTTTGGAATCCAGACAGGCCTTGCTGGGACTGCCGGTTTTTCCCCAGTGGTGGTTGGCTGCAGGAATACGTTGCTTTGTTTCGATCTTAGTTCATTTAGATCCTGTAAAACAGGCAAACGATCTTTGATATCAAAAGGTTTATTTTCCACCACTGTGCCTACGTGTTCGAGGTCAGGTACCCACATTCTTGTCCCAAATAGGACCTCATATGGAGTGACCCCCCCTAGAGAACTTCTTGGCAAATTATTTAATGAGCGTTGGACCCCATAAAGATGTTTGACCCACCCATCACCCGAACCTAATACCCTAGCTGTTATAGACTGCTTTATGTCCCGGTTTTTCCTTTCCACAACAGAATTTCCCTCAGGATGAAACGGAGAGGAGTACCGCAATGCAACGCCCAGACTGTCCATGGCTTCTTTGTAAGCCCGAGAGCTAAACGCAGGACCCTGGTCAGAATGTAGCGTGCCTCTTGCGTATGTGCCGATAAAGACTCGCAAATCTTTTATAACAGTTCGAGCGTCAGCCGAGCGCTGAGGCCATATCCATAGGAACCTTGAGCACGAATCCACTGCGACCATTATATATTTATAGTTACCGTCCCTTTGCAAGGGACCGCAGTGGTCCAGGTAAACACAAGCTAATGGTTTGTCTGAAATTAACAGGGGTGTCTGCGCAGGACGTTTCACTGTGGAGACTTTCATCTGTTGGCATATGTCACATTCTAAAACATAGTTCTTGGTTTGTTTCCTAATGCCAGGCCACCAATATCTTTGCTTGAGTAAAGATACTGTTGCAGAAACACCTGCATGGGCAGAAGCTATCCCATCATGTGCTGCTAGGATTAGTCCTAATCTACGTTCCTTGTTTGGAATTACCCTATCCCCCACTCCAGGGATTCGAGCAAAAGGAACGTTGTTCGCATCAATTACATAAGAGTACTTGAGTGGAAACTTTTTTGGTAACGCTGCACCACTGCCTTTGCTCGTAGCATTGACAGCCAACATTATCTCACTGTCTATTCTCGTTTTTGAACGAGTGATCGCAGCTACAGAAACCATTTGAACAGCCCCCTTTGCGGCTTCATCAGCCAATGAATTCCCTGCAACGTGAACGCCATCACGTTGATGACTCAGTGTATGGATCACGTGAGCCTTTGGTAGTTCGTTTTTTAACTGAACTACTTGTTCCCAAAGCATTTTATGCTTTATTGTGCCACCTTTTGCATCTTGGAACCCATTTTCAAGCCAATTTTGTATATATTCATTATACGACTGAACACAGTAAAAAGAATCGCACACTATTAGTGTGGGGAATTCGCGATCTGTACTTTCAAGTGCCAGTTTGAATGCTTGTAGTTCAGCTTGCTGAGCTGTACAATCTCCTAGAGATTGAGTTTTTGTGACCATAGGTCTTAAGATACCATCTCGCATGCGACCTTTAACGATTGCACACGCTGCACTGTAAGCTTGCTTACCCCCTGTTGCGGGTTGTGCAGATCCGTCAGTGTAAATTATGAATTTGTACTGATCGAGAGGCAGAATTTAAGTGGGCAGAGGACATTCATGTTCATATTGCAGGAACGCTTGTGTTTTTAAATCAGGATCAAAAACATATTCAACATCTGTTGCAGCAAGAAAGTTAACCCATTGTATCCATCTAGGATGTAAAGCTTTTGCATTCGGGATGCTCGCTTTTGTGACCGCTTCTAAAGCTGGTACTGGGGTTACGACAATAATGCGTTTCCCTTGGGCTAGGGCTCTTTCTTTTGCTACAGCGGTTTGAACTGCTGTCAGTATTTTTTCAGTTGAAGTGAAGCGCATTTCTGCTTGTGTATACAAATGTGATTTTTATGCAATTGGTACTTTTTCACCCTCATTAAATGTTAAGTAGGTGAATCCGCATTGACCCGAAATTATTCGGATCACTAAGTTGCGTTGACTTACTCGTGTTTGTAAGTGATTTGTTGCTAACATGTTAGCTTGGAGTGAACGCAAGATTTCTGTGTGTTCTTGTGTCCAATTTTTGATTGAAAAATCAGGTTTGATTAATTCATAGAGAGGTTTAACCCTTTCTGCGTAATTTAGAATGTAAGTTCTTACAAAATTTAGAAAACCCAGGATGGATTGTAAGTTTTTCAGCGTTTTTGGAGGTTGGAGCAGCGCACACTTTTCTAAAAAGTTAGCTGCCAAGCTCTTCCCTTCACTTGAAAGCTCGTATCCTAGAAAAAGGACATTGAGATGGGCAATTCTGGATTTTTTTAAGTTGAATTTGTAGCCCTCAGAGGCGAAGCCCAATATAATGGTATTCACCCTGTTCAAGTGTTGGTTTAGGTCATCCTCTGTCAGGTAGATGTCATCGACATATGACAATGCCTCATTATCATAAATTTGTAGTAACTCTGTTACCCTCGCTGAGAATAACCCCGGGCTGTTCTTGAACCCTTGTGGGAGTCGACAAAATTGACGCTGGGTCCCCATTATTGAGAAAGCTGTTAAGTACCTGCTTCCAGGTGCTATGTTTTGACAAAAGAAACCATTGGAGATATCCAATGCGGTTTTATATTTTTTACGCACAATGTTATTCATTAATGCTGTACTATGTGCATTTTGCACTGCAAATGTTTTTGAACAAGTGTTTAAGTGTCTGTAATCCAAAACTAGACGATATGTATTGTCTGGCTTGGAGACAGGAAACAAAGGATTGTTCATTGAGGAGGTGCATGTTTCAATCACCCCTTGGTATTCAAGTTTATCTAGGATCTCCCTGACCTGCTTTTTAGCTTCTTGTTTTATTGGGTACTGCCTTTGTGCAGTAGGTTCATGTTTCAGATGTATTTTATGGTGAGGTGAGTCCTCATCCCATCCTACATGATTTTTATATAATGCTGGGGCCTGGGCTACTGCCCATTTCCTGGCATAAGTATATTTTAGGTGAATTGGAATATGGTTGGAGAAGGCAGGCATAATAATGTCCTCACCATGTGGGCACTCCCTGACAAATTGTGGTGGCCAGTCTTTTTCTGCTAGAAGTATATCATAACCCCTTGAAAGTTTCTCCCAAAAGAGTGCTTTCACCTTTTCTTGGTATGTCTCCCTCCATCCGGAGTGTTATATCATATAACTTTTGTGGAGTACTAGCCCTGGTGTCTACAGTCTCAACTGTAATGTACTCATTCAAGTCCACTATCTCCAGAAGTTCCTTCAGGTTCTGGCGAGCAATTGTGACTTCTGCTGCACTGTCCAACATTGTCTGAGCCCATTCTCCGTTCTTGAGTTGTGTTCTCAGTATCCTCGGCATGTCTGACCTTCTACCTTCTTGTTGGAGAATTGAGGTTTTGTTTTATTTTTCTGAGCGTGTTTATCTTCTTTGGATTTCACGCGTTCTTCTTTATGTTCTGACCGTCCTCTTCATTCCGATGTCTGTGACGAGATCTGAAAGGTACGAGAGGAACGTGTATCAGTATCTTGATACCTGTCAGGCTTTTTCAAATTATCCCTATTCCTGAGGTTATACCTCCTTTCAGAGGGCTCCTTTTGAGGAGACCTACCTCGGGATTGAGAACGTTTCTCGTTTGAATTATGTTTATTAGTTTCCCACTTCTTTTTAGAAGATGTAGGGCTTTGTTTAATAGAGTCCTTCTCAGGACTTTCAGATAGTTTTGGCTTCAATGGTCTTCCACCCAAACTATCTCTGCCTAATTCTGCATAAGATTGTTCTATTATTCTGGGTAGTTCTGTTTGATGTTCTGTAACATCGAATTCTCTTAATCGTTGGCGGATCGCCACTGCTGCTGCCTCCCCTTTAATATTAGATAATATTATTGTTGAGACCTGGTCGAAATTTTTCAGTAATTTCATACCTAAATTTAGAGCAGGCTCTGCCCCGTATTCGTTTTGAATTTGTTTCAGGACATCTGGTATTATTGCAATTGACGGAACACCATGTGTTTTAGTATAGATGGCAGCAAAGACTGAGCCCCAAGTGGTGCAGTCTTCCAGTTGTGGTGTGATCCCCATTGGTAAACAGATTGTTAGGATTCTGTGTTTCTCATAAGGGCTAGTATTAGGAAATACTGCTTCTATTTGAGTAATTTTTTGAGCTATCCAGAATGGAATTTGCTCACGTTTTGTGGGCATTTTACCCATGACTGCGTATAAAGTCTGTGGTGTAATTTTTAGTGTAGTCCCCGGTTGAGTGGCCTGGTTTGGAATGGTCAATGGTGGTTGGACTGTGAAAGTCCGCGAGACATATTGGACCAATTGTCTGTAAATTGTTATTAACTCTGTAAGTTGAGTAAGTAATTCCTCATCTGTCATTATATCCAGTTCAGGATGAGGAGTGTAGCCGGCTAGAATCGGCCATGTTGCTCCTGGTCTACCTAGTGGACCGAGCCTGGTAATGTTTCTGTGATGTTTTAGGGCGCCTTTAAACCAGAGCTGATGCTCCTGGTATGTTAGTGGAATTTCAATATCCTCGAAATGAATATATTCCTCTGGTGGATCATCTTCTTTGTAGAAGTGAAACAGTTTTGTTACTGAATTTGATTCAGGGAATATTATCCATGAATAGAATACCTCTGTCTGAAATGATTCGTGTGCCTCTATCATGAAAACTGCTCTACCGCCTCTTGGTGTTTTATAAGTTTTAGAGTGATGGCTCTTCTTAAGTTTGGATGGATGTCTATAACACCCTCCTCGGTTTCATTTAAACCAGTTAAGTTAAAAGCTGTTACGGCTGGGTCAGCCGCAGCTCCACCGTTCTCGGAGTCAGGCATTTGTTTTTTGAAAAATGTAGAACAAGTTTCAAGGAAACAAAAGATAAGGTGCACAATATTTTGGAACACTGTATCCTTCAACGTTGAACAAGCCAAACAGCTAATATATAGGGTGCTTCCCTATTTAGCTTTGGCGGATACTTAACCCTGCCCACTCCAGACGTCTTATGGAGTATATGGGTAGTGGTCTCTGAGAGAAAAAGCACGTCTGAGTTACTCAGTATCTTGCGTTAAATTACCGCCTTACCAAACGTTGGGCGCCATGTAGTGTAGCTCCTATTTCCCTAATAGGCTTTGCGCATTGGAATAATATACCCTATAAGTTTGACATAGGACTAAGGTCGATATGTCCCTATCGAGTATATTAAACTTAATTACTTGTGCCAGCTAGCTCAGAGGCCACTAGAAACTCCTTGAATAACAAGAAGGGAGTAGTTTCTGGCAGCCGCAAAACATGACCACTTTGTTTCCCTTTAGAATCGGAACATGTCCCAGAGTCGTGGAAACAATAGATAACCGTTTCACTCAGCTCAATTGTGCATGCTTAGTTTTCCTCAAAGTTACACAGAAAGAATAGACGGGCGTTTCAATAAAAGATTTATTGAACAGTCTTGTTTCTCGTGTAAGTAATATGTGCTGTTATGATCACAAGACAGTATGCAAGATAAATAATGTACAGCGTAAGCAGTAGAAATAAATAATACTGCACTAGCATTATCTTTTAGTAGATATTTACACACATAAATAACATGAACTAAAAATGCGAGTACTCATACGATGCGTACCTACGCTAGTTCTACCCCAATGTACCTAACCTAACCTTGGTGTAGGGAAAAGTAGGAAGTAGGTGAAGTATTCCTTACTACGGTATACTAAGAGTATGTTACGCCTAGTATGCCAAGTATGCCAAGTGTCCCTCTAGGTTATAGTCAGCTCCATACCTTAAGAATGAGAGAGGTGGGAATCTCTTTCCGGACTCGAACTCTAACACCCCGCGAGGGAAGTCAGATCACTGGAAGCGGGACTCTCTGCGAGCAGGGATGACAGCGTCTTCTCAGTGCGTCAGGCCGGGATACGGGCTCCTCTGAAGTCGAGGTCTCCTCTAACTTGCTTGGGCAAGGGAAGGTATATTTATACCTGGTAGGTACTTTGGAATGTTAGCATTGACGTGAAGTCGGACAGAGGAAGACGTCAGGAATGAACCCTTAAGGTATAATGGTTCATACATAATAGATGAGTTCTTGGAGAAATCAATAGTCCTGTGCTGGGGGAACTCCCGAAGCTTAAGGGTCTCGTTTCTAAGAACTCATTGTGACGTTAGGGTGGACGGATGTCGGTGACCATGCTTGTATTTGGAGTGCACGGTTAATGCCTAAATAAGGACTGGGATTCTATGCCTATATAAGGGCAATGCGAATTGTGCCTATATAAGGCATGATTCAGGAAAACCTATATACGGACACCTAAAGCGGAATACAACAGTTTCAGCACCAGGTCTCTGGCGCTCAGAGGAGATCTGCCTCCTCCAGATATCTCAATTTTCTGAGCTAGGTACATAGGTGTTTTATAGTGGAGCTCCTTGTGTGTAATACCTGCCAGTTTAAGTTGTATTCTGGCTTCATATGGCAGCCAGTTTAAAGTCTTCAGGTGTGGAGAGATGTGGTCATATTTTCTAGAACCTGTTATGAGTCTTGTGGCCGCATTGAGACAAGCTTTTAGTGGAGTTGTGCAGATCTTGGGTAATCCTGTTATTGTCGTACAGCCATATTCAATCCTCGAGATGACTAAGGATTGGGCTGCCAATTTGAGGTCTGAGGTTGCGATGAATGGTTTCAATTTTCTAAGGTTGCTCAGGTGAAAGCGGGCACTCTTTGCCATAGAGCTCATGTGGGTTCGCATTTTTAGATTCTTATCAAGCGGAATTCCTAGCGATTTGGTTGAGTCATCTAGGTCCGGGGTGCAATTTAGAGCAGTGATCAATTTAATTAATGTCTAATGAAGCTGGCTCTGTTTTAGCTCAGTGCATGTGGTGCTTTTAAGAACTAGTACATGCCTCTTAGTGCTTAATTTGTGAATGAAAGAGTGCCGGTGCCCGAAGCTCTGCTCAGAAACCGGTGCAATTAAACGTGGACGCGCCGTATACTTAGGCAGGCAGTCTTTAATCCACTACCAGACACTCCCTGCCCCTTTTTCTGCTTCCTGCTTGTGATGGTTTTGCCGTCTTTTTCTTTCTCTGACTTTCCAATCTGTGTGTTTGTCCGCTCTTGCACTCTGTAAATATCTGATACAGTAAAAATAACTGCCCGGCCCCAAAAATGAGTACCGGTGCCCCCCCACCGGCAACCATGGGTGCCACTTAAGCTCTGTCTCTCATTTAATTACTTAATTGCCATGATGTAATGAACAGTTCAGCTGATGCAATTGTTCTCAAATAATATGTTTGGGTATTTTATCTATGACTGTGACCACAACCTACAAACATGAGGTCCACGATACCAAATCAGGATTATCTTAAATTGAAGAAACATTTTAAGACATTAAAAACTAACATAAAGATGCTATCATGTCAAGGCCTGGATATTTCAATGGTCTCTTGCTTCCTTCTTGATTGCCTAAAGAAATGGAGATGACTGCTATTAGCCACAGTGTCACCCTGCACTTAATATACACGTGAAAGTGTCTCCGTAACAGGGTCCCAGTTAGTACGGGAAGAAAGCACAGGGGCAAGAAAATAACTTTGGCATTCTTAGTGATTCTTGATTGGAAATGAGGGAATATCCATTAAGGCATATGCTACCTCTTATACAAGGCAGAACTGGGACCGGAAAGAAACAGGACTAATCATGTCCAGTTCGAAGGGTGGTGGGCTTGGTTGCTTAATTTAAACTTGGAGACACACGCAGCTGTGTAGGTAAACGCAACAAGTGCAGAGCGTGCATTCCTTATGTGTTAACAAGCAGTGCTGCTTTGTTATTGTGGTGTTCCACTGCCATACATAATGTATCACAACTTGTTACTTTCCCCCCAGACACAAAGGAAGAGCCAGAGCCTGATACAGAAGGTCTTTACACATTACACCAACGGAGAGGGGCCATGAAACAAGCCAAGGTTCATGATGTCAAGTGCCACGAGTTTATTGCTACCTTCTTTCCCCAGCCTACATTCTGTTCTGTCTGTCATGAGTTTGTCTGGTATGGTTCTTTAAAATGTTTTGCTGTCTCCACTTTTACCGATATGCATATTATCTTTGAGCTCTCCCTTTCCATTTGCTGTTTTGTGAGGTGTGTGTGCTGATTTTTTAAAAATAATGATTGTATTTTTGTTCGTTATTCTTGTGTTGAATTCTGGGAATAATGAGAACAATTAAAGGTTTACGAAGAAAAGTAAAATGCTATTTTAAGACCTTAAAAATAAATTCCATCCTTTTCTAAAGGCGGACCTATTGCACCTACAGACTCATTTTGATCACTGCCTTAATGTATTAGCATTAGATTACACTATCACTGCTAGTTTCTAAATGTTTATTGACTATCAGTAAGGCCATTATTGGGGGATATTCTCAAGAACGTGTGATAATTATCGCAAAATTAGCTTAATGCAACTTTGCACATCGCAGTCCATCGCGGGAAAATAACACCGTGTGAACGTTGTATTCTCAACCCAGCGGCACCATGCGATAGTCTCACGATAACGCGCCAAATGACCACGTTAAAATTAACGCGATGCCGAAAAAATGCGAAACACGAACACGAAAAAAGTTGCGATGCCCCAAATCGCGATACAAAAATCAGCGATAACCAGCGACAGACCTGCAATTCCCACGCGTCATGCGGGAAAATGCACCATAAAAGCAGAAAAAAAAAGTTAAACTGCGTAGCACCATGGATGCACCCGGACCGAGTGCAGAGGACAACGCGAACCCCACAAGCCCCACAGACGACCAGCAAGGAACCTCGGGGTCGGGGAAGGCCAAGGGGAAGAGGAAGACGCGGTTCAGTCCGCAGGAAAACAGGATCATCGTTACGTAGGTGATAGAACACTACCAACAACTGTTCGTCACCTCCAACGTGTCATTGGCAACAAAGACGCAAACATGGCAGACTATCTTGGACCATGTGAATGCAGTGGCAGAGTTGAGGAGGACAATGGAAGAGGTCAAGAGGCGCTGGAATGATGTGAAGGGCAAAACAAAGAAGAAACTCGATGCCAACATGAAAGCAGCAATGCAGATTGGAGGTGGGGGTCCAGCGGCACACCAGGAGCTGGATGACATGGAGAAAATGGTGGCCACAGTCATCAGTCGGGATACGGTGCCAGGAGTAGTGGATCTGGACACTGCTCAACATGACCTGACACAACATCAACAGGGTGAGTACTGATCAGGGACTGGGGGGACGGGGGGAGATGGGCACAATGGCACACATGCACAATTAAGTAGAGCACACTGCACACGCACAATGACTCTGGATCATGTCCCTGATCTCCTTGGCATACTGCAGCACACATAGAAACAGCAAGTAGGCCCCCGTCGACAATGTGCCCGGAGGGGGCCCTCCCCACACATCACTAATCTCACAACAAACTCATACACATGTGCTGAACCCAGCAAAGCTGCGGGTCCGTGAGCCACACTGACAATGCAAGTGACACTGCATGACGATTAGCATGGCTGCAGTCCAATTATCATGACATGGTGCACGCCACGACACTGAGGAGACTGAGTGTGGACCACATCCGGAAAGGAGCAGGTCACACTCTGACACATCCACGTGCACAAACAACCCCTGACGTCAACAACACATCTGCGGACAAACCATGCCCAAGAGTCACAACTCGACCAAGAGCCCAATTTACCCAAGTCCGCAACATCTCAGCACTGTAGAAGCACAGAAGTCAAAGGCACACCGCCTGAAAGGGATAAGGGGCAGCCAAATCAGAGCTGCTGGGGCGACTCACTCACAATGCAGCACACACACATAAGAATAAGAGCACCTCAACATTGACAACAATGTGGTACAAACTGCAACACTTTCACAACAGAACACAAGACACAACTGGTGCAGCATGTGTGTACAAAATGGCCAATCACATCTGGCATAGCAGGAAACTGTGAGATGACAATGTACGAGTACAACCTCACATCCGTGATGTAGTACAAATGTCCACTGTCCCGCATCAAATAGGCATCTCCTCACAAACAGTCACAATTTACATTGTCATGCAGTCTGTATGTAAACTCCGCCAATGCGTCAACATACATGGAACACACTGTGAAACTGCATCTCCCCTTTACATTGCAGAGGGACAATCAACACCTCCTGCAGAGCAGACCCTACATCACGTCAGCGATGATGGAGACGACCCCCAGGACATCGACTACGACGAACTCCAATGGTTCATGGACAACCTCCACACCCCACCTCCAGTAGCAGGGCAGCCCAGCACCATTGAGGTGATCCCACCCCCTGCACAGACCACACAGCAGGAAGCACCCACCCCCACGTCTGGCTCCCAGCACCTCACCGAAGAACATATGGCGTTCCAACGCCGTGTGTTAGACTGCCAGAAGGAGCTGGCTGAACAGGTGTGGGTGGGGTTTGACCTCATGGCAGCCAAACTAGATGCCATACATGGGTGTCTAAGTTCCATCAGGGACCACTTACACTCCCTAACGGACACCCACACTCCGCCACATGCCCTCCAACAATCCATGGCTGGCATCACTGGAGTCATGACTCAGAGACAACAACAACTGTATGGTCAGAGTTGCTACAGCAATGTCATCCGGGATTTGGGAAACATGAGGAGGGTCATGGAGAACATGGAGCGGATGCAGGCGCAAAGAATGGCTACCACGGCTGCACACGAGAAAGCTGTAGATGGGATCTTCCATGCCCTGCAGATCCTCATCATGGGAGTGATGCCACAAGACATTGCGCAGATGAATGCTGCTGCTACTTCTACATCCACATCTCCGGCCCCTGATGTGTCAGTGTCACACAGTGCTGCAAACCAAACACCACCACCCACATGTGAGGCACATGAAACGTCAGAGGACAAAGTTGAGGATGAATCTGCCTCAGTGGTAAGGAGGAAGCAGTAGCATTAATCTCCGCCATATGGCTTGTTTCTGCTTGTGTCTGCCCTCTGCATCATGCCCTGGAATAACACCTTCCACTGTCCCCCGACACACTCTGCGACACTAACCTTGGACCTCGACATGGACTGCCATATTTTGTATGCTCAACAATGACACAGCAAACAGCCTGCGGACTGGACTCTTCCCCTTCCGAGTAACTTGTCAATCCCTAAAGGACTCTGGCTGGCCCTCCACGGGGCAACATTGTAAAGTGTTGTCTGCATGGCCCAGTACTAAGATAGCTTCAACACTCCACTGAACGTGAATAATACATTCTAATACACACAGATGTGTCATGTCTGTGATTAATCAAGTATGAAAGCATGGACGAATGTAGGGGCAGTGATTCCCCCTTACGTCCATGTAGCTCATGTTGTGGGACTTGAGTCACAGGGTGCATCCCTGCATCATGGTGGTACATATTTGACCCCAAAAGAAGCCCTGTTGTCAATTGTAGGTCACAAATGACAGCCTATATGTGATGATTTGGGACACATGTGAAATGCTGATGAGTGGAATTCCGTACTATCTTTGACACACATAAATGGCATTTCGAATACGTGACACCCTAAACAGCCTCTCTGTACAGCGGTGACACACCCACCATCTATCTCCAATTTATGAGATTGTTAGCACTACATTTTGCACTTACACTTGTCAGAGTGATGTGCTTGTACAGAGGAGTAACATGCACACAGGGAATGTGTGTTGTAATGAATTAATTTGCACATGCTGTGCCTGTGGTCATTTTGTACTGTCCCATGATTGCTAAGGACTGTGACAATGTGACGTTCTCATGTGAAGAAATTGTCAATGATGGTGTTCCTACGGGCTATTCCTGCTGCTGCTGCAGTGGGGTGTGGTCCACCTGCCTCATCTTCCTCATCATCGTCCGGTGCATCTGGCACTTGTAGCCATGGGGCATTGGTGCGTACACATATGTTGTGCAACACACAACATGCAACGATCATCTTCCACACGATGCACGGGCTGTACAGGAGCCTTCCAGCTGTGATGTCCAGGCACCTGAAACGTGACTTCAACACGCCAAATGTGCGTTCCACGATGCCCCTGGTGCGTTTGTGGGCCGCATTGTACTGCCTCTGGGCCTGTGTGTTTGGGGCTCGGAGGGGTGTCATCATCCAAGGGCAGAGTGCATATCCTTGATCACCTGTGACAGTGCAGAGAGACATGAGTCAAAAGTTGGTTCTGCATGATGTGTTGGCAGGCTCACTAGTTCATTGGTGTGTGATATGTGTGACTTAGTGATTCCTGTTTGACAGGTACTGCTTGTAGCAAATGAGCGGCATCAATGTGTTTTACGTAGCCTCACTGCTGCTCCTCCCTCCCCCGAGCCTATTTACTAGTGTGCGCAGCGCGGTTGCATCACTTGCACTCCTACGGCACACCATTGTCATTCCTGTCTGCGCATGTCCACAAGCCTGACAACGACACTGTGATGTTGTGCGTTGAAGGTGGGCGGCCAAGTGTGTGTAGGCCTACGGTAAGGATAGGGCGGACACAGATGTAGAGTTCATGGCTGGCTGAACTCACGATGCGGTTGAGGGTAGGCCTTTGGCCTATGCTGCGGTAATAGCGACACACACAACAGTTGGCATGTATGATCCCGGACCCCGAGCGGGCTTGCCCTCCTTCATTTATCCCTTCGGCCGAGCCCGCACTCCGGGGGCATGCTACATCGCCACATTGTCCATTGCGGGACGGGTGGCGCCGACACTACAACAGAGACATACGCATTAGTTACTTCCTTGGCAAGACCAACACTTAGCAACGCCCAGAGCCCCGGGCTGATTATCCACACCCCTACGCTGGACTGTCGGACGCCAGCCCACTCCGCTTACGCTTACAGGGGGGTACGACACAGCTACATGTCCCAGGTCTTCCCCACTGCCTGAGGTGACATGGTTGCGTCCGCTGTACACAGCACAATGTAATGTGGTAGGGCCCGGGGCCCTCATGCATACATAATGACCACACGGACACACTTAGATAGTTTGTGGAACTGGCTACGGGCACGTGCGCCCGGCCCCTTTTATTGCCAGGGTCACATGCCCAGTGACGCCTGTGCTGGATAGGTGTGGGGTGAGTGTAAGCCAGCCCTCAGGGAGTGGTTGGTGCTGGCAACAACTACAACAGTGATCAGACAATCAGAAGTTCAAAGTTCAAACAGCAAGGGTCCACGACTTGAGCTGCACAGAGTTAGTGGCCCCGGATGCACTGCAGCCGGCACAGGCACACCGCCACGGGACGGTGACTTGCGGTGCACTGAGCTGGGGCCACTAGAGCTGAGCGGGTCCTCGTCGATGTCGAAGGTGAATGTCGCGGAGTGTTTCGGGGGACAGTGGAAGGTGTTCTTCCAGGGCATGATGCAGAGGGCAGAACCAAGCAGAAACAGGCAATATGGAGATGAATGCTACAGACTCATTTTTAACACCAAGTCAGTATCAGCTACATGATGATGAAGACAACCCCCAGGCCATAGACTCAGATGCCACCAAAGTTCAACCAGAGAGTGTCCCTGAATTTCGGGGCACAGAGTTAGTGGCACCAGAGCTGAAAGGGGATGCAGTCCGCGATAAGGCCTGTACAGTGGTATAAACTCTGCCATGAAAAAATCAAGACTCAGTTCCAAATGTGTGACCTACTTGACCGCAGTGTAGGCCAGAGGCAGCGGTCAGCAGAGGCCCACAGCCACGTGTCGTTGGCTTGCGATGCACAGAGTTAGTGGCACCAGAGCAGTTGTTGGTAGTGTTCGATCACCTCCATAGTGTTCGATCACCTTTTTTCCTCCGGACTGAACCGCGTCTTCCTCTTACTCCTCTCCTTGCATACAATGAAGTGAACTCAGCCATTGAATAATCAAGACTCAGTTCCAAATGTGTGACCTACTTCACCGCAGTGTAGGCCAAAGGCAGTAGTCATCAAGGGCCCACAGACACGTGTTGTTGGCTTGCGATGCACAGAGTTGGTGGCACCAGATCGAAGGGAGTACAGTGATATAAATGCTGCCATTAACATATGGACTCGGCCATCATGAAATCAAGACTCAGTTCCAAATGTGTGACCTACTGGACCGCAGTGTAGGCCGGAGGCAGCGGTGGAGTACGTCAACGAGAAAGGAGTGCTGGGGGCTTGTGTCGCGGAGGCCGTGATGGTCTGATGAGGCTGCCAAGGTCGCGGGCCTCGGGCTTGGAGCTTGCACCGGCACGTGGTGGGCCCTCTTTGACACACGCCGGTGTCGGCAGGTGAGCAGTGAGGCCTGGTTGTGCAGGGGCGGCCAAGACGGGTCTGGGGACCAGCGGCCTGGGGTGCAGCAGGCGCATAGGATCGCAGGCACCTCCGCTCACAGTGTCGGCCTCGTGGCGGGCTGAGAGGCGCCGCCCTGGCAGACACGTTGGCCATTCCGGAAGAGAACCACGCCCAGAGCAACAGGCTTTTTATTCACACCCCAACGCTGGCCTGGCGTACGCCGGGCCAGCCCACTCCGCTCACGCTTACAGGGAGGGACGTAACAAGCTACATTTCCGCGATCTTCCCCACTGCCTGGGGTGACATGGTTGCATCCACTGTCCACTGCACTCCAAACACCAGCAATATATGTCAACATGGACATGTCTGTGGTCTGCATACTGCAGTCTGGCCAGCACATCCACGCCACACTTGGCATTGTGTACATTCTCATTCATGGGTCACTTGCCTCCTTCGCACATGCCTGGTTCCCACCTCTCCCCACATTCTGCTATTGTGTGGGTGAGGTGCCATGCCGTTGATGGCTTGTGTACATGGCTAGCCCAGGTTACCACAGTAAGTTGTGCTGTCGTGTCTGGTAGGTGGGCATGTTGTTTGGCATGTTGTATGTGAGTTTGTAACATGTGCATTCCCAGAGTCGTGAGTTGCATGACTGTGTAGTTGAGGTGTGTGGTGTGTTCATTTGGTACTTACCAACTAGCAATGCATTCCCATAGGTGCCAGCCTCAAAGCGCTGGTTGATGAAGGAATCATGCACACTGCCTGGGTAGTTGGCGACGACATTGGTGAAGAGTCCCAGGTGATCCACTATTGCCTGCACATTGATGGAATGCGTGTGCTTCCTGTTGCGGTAATTGTGTGCAGTGGCGGCAGGGGCACGAGGAGTACATGTGTGCAGTCGATTGCCCCCAACACGTGCGGGAAGCCAGCTATGGCATAGAAGCCTTGCTTGGTCTCCAGCTGTTCCTGCGCAGTGTGTGGGAAGTAAAGGTGCTGGGGTACCAAGCTGATGATGGCATCCAAGACAGGTGTGAGGAACTTGGATGGATAGGGCTGGCTGTGAGACTCCTCCGACTCTGGCAGTTGTTGGTTGGAAGGTACCAGAGGCCAACAGGTGCAGCACAGCCAGCAGCTTTGTCTGCGGAGGGATGTTGGTTGTCCGCTGTGTTGGTACCGTCAGCCTGTGGACAATGATGGTCAGGATGCGGGGGATGGTTGTCCTTTTGAGCCTGTAGTGGGCAATGACATCCTCTGGTGTTAAGTCTGTGAGGCTGGTGCGTTTTCTGAAGGTCCGCTGTCTGTGTCTGCGCTGCCTCTGTGGTAGTCCGGGGGGGGCCTGGGTGTGGTGGCGGTGGGTGTTGTGGCCCTTTTGGGGCTCCGAGCTGCATGATCAGTAGCTCCATGGCATCTGTTGTTCTTCAGGTGTGGTTCTGGTCTGGGCTCCCTTTTGTGGTGCAGGTTGTCGTCCGACTTAACACCAGGTAAGTGTTAAATCCCTGCTGCTAACGCGCCTTATCGCCTGTTTTGGGATCTTATCGCCGATCTGGCTGGTCATAGAGAATATTGCGAAGTGGTGTTTTCGGTGCTTTTTGCACAGGAACGCCTACTCTGCATCTTATTAGCGTTAGTTGCCGGTGTCATCCGTGGCGATGTTTTTTGCGGCTGCTATCGCAGGAAAACTGGCGATATCGGCTGTTAGCACCAGCTTGTGAATAGGGCGATAAATCTATCGCCACTTTGGCTGCGATAAAGTGCCGCTAACTTGGCGATAAGTCCTTGAGAATATGCCCCATTGTGTTTTTCTTAAATGTCTTCAAGTGTTTTAAAATCTATGTTCTCAACAATATTAAAATACCAATCAACTGAATCAATTATCAGCTGTAGATCTCACAACATTTACCATGCCTTTCTAGACAATAATACAGAAATCAGTTATAAAATGTACCAGCAAGCTAAAATGCATTTTATCTTTGTAGGGGTCTGAACAAGCAAGGCTACCAGTGCAGACGTAAGCAACTTCACGTTTTTTCTATGTCGCATATGTAGAGCTAAGGATTCATTTTTGGCTAATGTGTTGGTGGCAAACAAATTAGACTCCTTGCGAACCAGGGCCGGCTTTAGGGCAGTGCGACTGGTGCAGCTGCAGTGGGTGCTGACCTGTGGAGGAGGTGCTGACCTAGGGGTGCTGTGTTTAGCAATAACTTATGATTGGAGAGATGAGGGGCACTTTTGCCTGGTGGTAGTGAGAGAATCCGAGTAGGTGGTCATGGTGTGTGGGTGCGCCAAAAATGATTGTCGCACCGGGGACCACCAGCGCTAAAGCCGGCCCTGTTGTTAACAATTATTCTGACATATGGTGACATTCTTTGACATAGACTAAGTGTTTTATCTCTCTTTATTTTTTCAGAATGTAATGCTGCAATTCACAAGAAATGCATTGATAAGGTCATAGCCAAGTGTACGGGCTCGGCGGTAAACAGCAGAGAAACAATGGTACATATCATTTTCAGTTAATTTTAGGATATTTATACAACAAGGACCAAAAACTGTTTTTTTCATTCCCTTTGCTTCTAGTCAACATGAATTTGTGGATGTGTAGCCTGTTTCATAGTTTTAGTATACGCACAGCAAACCAAACCAAACCAAATCTGAAGCCTCATTACACAAAGTCAAAAAAAGAATGCATTGCAAGTTGATGTTCCTAAAACAGTAAAACAGATACCGGAGTATTACGCCAAATCAATTAGGAACTTGAAGGTGCTTAAGTTTTTTGTTAGAAAACGTGATTAGAAACTAGACATTCTACACCGGACAATAGATCATGAAAACATATTTAGCTTTGTGCATTTTCAAGACAACATATGCTTCTTCTTTGGGCAATTTTCACCAGACCATAGGAGGCAAGTAACACTTTACTCAAGTGT
Organism: Calotriton arnoldi; assembly: GCA_963921515.1. Classification (NCBI taxonomy): domain Eukaryota; kingdom Metazoa; phylum Chordata; class Amphibia; order Caudata; family Salamandridae; genus Calotriton; species Calotriton arnoldi. The sequence goes on from CAWUFW010008126.1 coordinate 520,815, forward strand.
TTCTTAACCTGTGGTCCAGGGACCCCTGGGGGCCCTCAAAGCCTACTCAGGGGTCCGTGACTGTATAGGAGCAGTGCAAGTGCATCAAACAAAATTTAGTATGGATGAGTGGCCTCAATTGAATGTGGAAACACTTCAACCTTCTGATTGCAATTAAAATTTCGATTATTTTTATATTTGCTTGTGAATTAAATAACATATTTGATCGTTTGTGCATTTGTTTGATGTATGTTTGTTTCTGTATTTTTTCGTGCTTCAAATCATCGAAAATGCTTAGGCCAGGGCTTTCAGTAATGACTCTTTGGGGGTCCCGGATTCCAATAATGATTCGGTGGGGGTACCCTGGTTGCAGTGAGGATTATGTGGGGGTCCACAGAAGTCAAAAGGTTAAGAATCACTGCTTTAGTCCATGAAGGTTTAGTGGAAAAATTATACACCAGGACACACCTCTGTGTTGGGGAAAGTAACCTCACATAGGACTGGATTAGAACCAGTTGAATTAGACATGCAGCTGTGCCTCAACTTTACAGATTTAGCAGTGCAATCTCTGAATTCCCACAATTTAGGCCACCACTGAATGCTTAACAAAGATGATCAAATTGTACGAATAAGAATTAAACATAGTAGGTATCGATTTCACAAAGATTTCAGATGTTAAATGAACAATTACATATCCTCAATGATCTCCTTACATTTCAGATTCACAAAGAGAGGTTCAAAATTGACATGCCACATCGATTTAAGGTCTACAATTATAAGAGCCCAACCTTTTGTGAGCACTGTGGCACACTCCTATGGGGACTCGCAAAACAGGGGTTAAAATGTGAGGGTAAGTTGTTTATACTTTGCTTTTGAATATATTCCACAGTGGATTCATGACACATGTCTTACTACCGAGAATCAAAAATGTGCCCTTGACAACAATCTTTCAAACATGGCAAAGGCATATAAATTGGATGTGTTATCAGTCCAATGTTTGTAAAGCTAGTCAAAACATTTGCAAATGTTACACAATCTAATGTGGATCATGGTCTGAAACACATTTAGTCCATACATAAGGAAACGTGATCATGTACTGGTTCTATCAGTGTCTTTGTATGTGAGATGGATTTAATACGAATGTTCTCTGATGTAAGAAGGCCTATATGCAAATATTCTTTAATCTAAGAGAACTTCTATGGAAATGGTGTAAAGTGCACATGAAGCTCCTCGCCAGCGTTCCTCTAGGAGGGCATTAAGTCAGATGTTCCCATATTCATTGATGCAAGAAGACCACAAGGTGATCTCAGATATAATAGGGAATCTTTCAAAAGATTCTTTCTTTTATGAGCACCATTTACATGTTGTCTGGAGCAAGAGGAAATACATGCACAATTTCCCCAATGCAGCAGTATTGCAGAAAAACGTTGTCAAATGTAAAACGACCTCCATGTAAAGTTTTTCCTACTTAACAGTGCCTCCAAGCATGAGATTTGCCTTGTAAAACCGCCTCTATTCAGAAATAATCCGCAGTGTCAAGCCTCCATTAGGGCTGATCTCGCTGACCCACTAAATAATGAAAACGAGTCAGATTTTCAGTTTTATTTTAGGGGAGAGGTGTGGCGCAGCGCCGGAGTGGCTGAATCCGGAGCGCGGGGCTCACAGTTCGATCCCCGGCGGCAGCTCAGCTCAGTATCATGTGACCCTGGGCAATAGCTCACTTAATCTCCCCGACAGCCCCAGCGCCTTGAAACCTTTAGGGGTGATATGTTCACACTTTACAAATAGGAACTATTATTATTATTTATTTTTTTAAAGCAAATAATAACCAATGAAACTCTCTGCATGTAATAATAATAATAGTAATACTCGGATTTGTAAAGCGCATGGTTACGCCTGCCAGACCCGGGAACAACAACTTGAAAGTCAAACCCTACCATTGGTCACAGAATCAATAGATTCCACCACGACCCATTATAGCAGATAGAAATAAATTTACATCCTTTATATTTATTGTGGATGTCATAAAACCTACGTGTTTTTTACAATTTAGTAGATCGATAAACTCCGTCCTAGCTTCCATGCATTTGTTCTATAATAAACAATGACATCCATATGCCTGTTTCCTTTTTGGAGAGGACCTCCTACCGAGCTAAGCAAATCTTCATATCTTCATTTTATATTTAAGAGGATTTCCATGCAAATGGTTTTCAGTGTAAAATGACTGACATAGGAAGACCTCTATATAAAATGTCTTTCTATTCTTGAAACTATGGGCTCCTGGAGTGAACACCAGTGCTCTGCAGCCTGGAAGCATTCCAGCATGTCAAATTATGTACAGACCAGGCCCAATGAGACAATCTATGCAACTCCTGGGAGGATCCATGTTAAATTGTCCATGCATGGTATTTCATTAACCTCTTCTCTGGAGGGAAGTTCCTAAACATAAAGCTCGGTAGGAGTAACTCAAAGCCAACAACGTGCAGAAAAAATGTATGCAACAGAAGGATTACAACTAGTTACGAAGCAAACACCTGCATTTTAATAAGGGATCACCAGGGCAATGAGCCCTCATTGTCCAACACAGTGTCATTCGCATTTTAGGGTCTTGTCGCTCTAGCTTCCTACAAAGTTACATTTTGTTTACAACATGCTTTGTTTTTTCTTACCAGAATGTGCTATGAATGTCCATCATAAATGTCAGAACAAAGTTGCAAACCTTTGCGGAGTTAATCAGAAGCTCATGGCAGAAGCGCTTGCAATGATAGAGAGCGCCCAGCAGGTATGATTCCTATCACCATATATGCTGCAGGTACTGGGCCGTACATGGATTCTGGCCTTCCCTGATTAACGGGCATCTGCCAATGTACCTGAGTAATTATGGTATCTCATATGTGCAAAAACCTGATTACCATTCTGCATGTTGACTTTAATTATCAGGTAACTAATATTTCATGTAATTCAGCAGCATACTTGATTTATTAACATAACTACCAACCAGAGATTAAGAACGAGAGCTTCCACCCACCCCTCGTGTTTTATTTTTATAATTTGATTAAAAAAATTAGTTGAAGTCACGAAAATCATAAATGTAATACTGTAATATGTACCCTGTGCTTTCTGTGATGGAAGGGGAAACTATCTTCATGTTATCCTTCACAGACAAAATGTGTTGATTTTTCATTGACAAGGTAGTCAGATTTGTGTTTATTTCTGGCCTTAGCCAAGACCATTTGATTTTACTAAAATTATATCTATAATATACTTATTTATAGGGGCTGTGAGCCAACACTCTTCTTCCACTTGTCTGTCATCGTATCGTTCACGTATTTTTTCCTGCCATTACAGTACCTTGAGACAATAGTTCAGCCCATTTCATCCACTAGGCAAACTTATTGAGACTGATGGCACATTGCTCTTTCACAAGAAGCACATTCATGCACAAATTAGTTCCTTTCAATGCCAGGGACTTATGTGGCAGTGTGTGATTTTGAAAACCATAAAATATTTGTGCATTTAGCCAATGTTTTTTGTTTAGATTGCTGAGGGAAGGCAGCTTCTCCAGCAATAAAGTTTTGCAAAAACCATGAAAAAACAAAAGCATTAACAATGCCAGAAGGCTGGCAGCCAACACCAGATCTATTGTCTTTGCCAATGCTTATTGTTTACTGATTGCCCGAATATTAAATCAGTTCAAACACAAACTGTATTTTTCAATAAACAAAAGGATGGATACATGGCTTACAGAGAGTTTGATTCTTTCAGCAAGCACTGTAACCGGAAGAATTGTCAGAAGCATGTTTATCATCTTGAAAAAGTGGCTTTCAGAGAGTGATTATCACCAGGTACCTCATAAGTAGTGAGAAAAAGCTCCCATCCTCACACTCAAGATCTTCCCCTGTTTCATGTGTTCTTATTACAGTCTTCTCCCGGACCCCTGTCTCTAGAGAAAAGTAATGGACGCCTGAGATGCCTTCCTCTTGTCTATAATTTGGAAATGTATCTCTGAAAACATGAGTAAAATGTAACATTAACATTGAAAACAGAATCTGATGGCGTACTATGGATGTGAGTCGGATGCACGGATCCTCGTTTGACCCTCATCGTTATAGATGCTTTGTCACCTTTGGGATTTGAATCAGTATCTGGACTGGGGTACTGTAATGGAGCCAGAAAGGGACAGCAGTTCTATGACCAATCAGGTCAGAGCCCCAGCTGACTACCAAACACTGCAATTTAAGCAGAAGGTGACCACTGGACAAGTGTGAAATGGGGATGGACCAAGGAAGGGACAAGAGGACAACGCGGAAATGGGGGTATAACAAATGTCGGGCATCATGGCACAGACACACTCATATACTGGCTCCACCAATTATATAAACAACATTTAACCAGTAGCTGGCTGTCGTGATGTCTTTACTCTGACATAGTGTCTCAACACTACAACTGGTAATTAAGGAGAGAAAGTAAACCCTGCAGTGTCGAGGAGCCACCAACTGCCACACATATCCTTGAAAGCCACGAGCACCCATTGCGCAAGAGGACGAGCACCGGTCACAGAGTGAGTAGCAAAGTGACAAAAACGTAAAGAAGCAGATCTTCAAGCAGCGCCGGGCTACTAGGACTCAGAGTGCAGAAAGGTGGCAGCAGCTTGGCATCCAAACACTAAGAGGCACTCAACAAAGGCCAAACAGTGCTGCCACTCGATCTTCAAAAAAGAAAAAAAAAGAAATATGGCAGCCAACAGAACAAATGGTGGAAAGGAGGTGCCCAACACTACCAGGTCTTACGAGACTATGCAAGAATCTATATTAATCAAAACAAGTGAAGGAGGACCAACTTTAGAATTCCTGAACACTGACAAATATTTACAGGAAAAAAGGTGGCAGCCATCTTGAGGTCAAGCCCCTAAGGAATCCATTGAGGTAAACCTTGAAGTCAAGCGGTTGTGGGAATATATTGAAGTGGCCACTTTGAAGCCAGACACAAAGACACACCAAAAAGTCCAAAACGTGGACACACAAGACCATTTAAGAGCGACATCTGCACAGAAGACCAGTCAGAGGCTCCACATCCTTCCCCGGACCATCAGATCAGTTCATCATAGCTCAAGGTAACTTCATGGGTCCCAAATGAGCTGAAAGGCTGGAAAACTTTGTCGACTTCCTAGATGCTCCAGGGAGAGAAATGAAAAGCAGATGTTAATCACCTTAAACTTAGCAGGCAAAGGCATTGAGCAAATCATCAAAAGGCTCCCAGCATCATAAACTGCCACGTATCAAAAATTTGCCAGAGGCACTAAACAACAAACTTCTAGCAAAGAAGAATGTGAACTACGAATGACACAATTTCAGCTTCTATTCCCAGGGAAAAAGGTGAATCAATGAGTGACCTCAAAGCTCGCTTGCGCAGTCTAGGTGTATACTGTGAATTTGGCAAGTTCTTGGATGAAGTTGCCATTCGATTCATGGAAGAGTGTCAATAAGAGGCCCTCTGGGGGGGGCCTTCTAAGAAAAAGCACCACGCTGGAAGAAATTGAAGAAATTACTTGACTACATGATCAAGCTGAAGCCCAAGGCAAGAAAATAGATGCAGGAAAGGGAGGAAAAAAAGAGAGCACACCTTCTGGCTACACAACTAAGCAAACAACCATTGAAGATGATCCCAGTCAGATAACATGCCAAAAGCAGTAGCAAATGCAAACATGAAACCAAAGACAACAAGCAGGAATTCTACAAATTCAGCCAGTACTACCCACACCAAGAGAAGTACCCCACAATGGGCCAAATGTGTTGGAAATGTGGGAAGGTAAATCATTATCAGTAAATTTGAAAAAGTTGAGGAAATAAAGATTGCAGGACATCAAGAGATCATAAACTGTGCCATTCCTCTGATGCAGTGCAGGAGTACCAGCAACTTGTCACAATTCTCAAGATGACCACAGACAGCATTGCAAGTTTCTTGCAGCAGCACTTCTTCATCTTACTCAAGTGAAAGTGGTATTCACAGTAACTGATGAATAACCTCAACCCCCAACAAGAAGCATCCTTGCAATACTCTCAAAATGGTAAACCATGTAACTCATTCATCATAGACAACGTAGCATCACTAACTACATCAGAACAGGCTAGTACAAGCGGATGAAACCAAGACTCCACACTACAGAAAACTGATGTGAAGGTCTAGACTCGGCCTGGGCAAATAGTAAATTATGCTGGCATCATTGATTTCATTTTGGGAATTTCATATTACACTAGTTATGTGAAATTTACAAAATTACACCATTATGCCACTATGCTTAGTATGCGCCATTTGCTGTAAAAAATCCTCACAAATGGCCTGAAACGACAGCACACAAGCACTTGTTGTTCGCACTGGTTTTGTTTAAATGTATCCTAGCACCAAAATGCAACATGTGGATGCATTGTGCACTAAAATAAAGTGCAAAATGATGGATCTGCATTTTGAGTAATTACTCCTAATTTTTCAAAGATTTCCCATAATTACGTGAAAGCAAATTACACGAATTACACAAATTTTGCACCCCCCCCCAGACGCGACATGGAGGGCCAGCAAGCCCCTAAAATATATAGGGAAGTTCAAAACAACACTAACATACAATGACACTGAATAGAAGCATTCACCCATGTCAAGGACAGAGAAAAACAGGCTTAAATGCCTGATGAGACTTCTAACAGCTGAACCGCTCAAGCTCGCCACCATCCTGTACAACACCCATAGTGAAGCAATACCACAAACTGTTCACCGGTGTTGGAAATTGGGTTACTGGTTGACTGGGATGTGAGCCCTGGTCAACTAGCAACCACAATCCTAATCAGTGTAAGGCACAAGCAAACCCCAAATTAACCTGTGCTCACCCCTCTGGTAGCTTTGCACAGTGGAGTCAGGCTTAACTTAGAGGCAATATGTAAAGTATTTGTGCAACACTTCAAACAGTACAACAGGGAAAATACCACACAAAAAGACCCCACACCAGGTTAAGAAAATAAAGCTTGATTTAATAAATAGAACCGAAGTTATGAATTTTTAAGGAATAAACTGCAATATAGTGCCTAAAAGCATAAAGAACCAACCGTGGCTATCTGGTCGTGCTGGACTGGGTCAAAGTAAAAAATTCAGGCCGACGTGATGGAGCGCTGGTTGGATCCAGTCCAGGTTAGCTCCGTTGAACGTTTACCTTCTCAAGTTTTGTGCCAAGAGTCTCATTCCCATTGTAGAGGGGGTCATGTGGAAAAAGGAGCGTGTTGCAGGCAGGGTAAACAGCCCTCACAACGAAGCCATCACCCCGCATGCAATTACAACGCGGTCGTTACAACGACCGCATTGTAACAACGCATACCATTACCCCGCAAGTCGTAACAACGACTTGCGGAGGGGGAGGAAGGTGTTGGATTTAAATTCCAAAACCTTCCCTACTGCCACACAGACTGGAGTTGGAATAGTAAATTGTACTATTCCAACATCCAGTTCCCCCCTCCGCAAGTCGTTGTTCCGACTTGCGGGGTAATGGTATGCGTTGTTACAACGCGGTCGTTGTAACGACCGAGTTGTAATTGCATGCAGAGTGGAGGCATGCGTGAAAAGGAGGAATATTCTGCAGGCAGTGGTCCACATGGTGTGAAGAGCAGGCCGAGTGTCACGGATGGGTGGACTGGAGCTTCACAGTGGCGATCTTTCACGGGTGTCGATGCTTGCTTTGCAAGGAAATGGATTGGTGGCCTCTTGTGCTGAATGTCTGTGCGAGCGGCATGGTTCCAGTGGGAACGGGCCCGTTTGAGGTCGCGAAGAGCCCAAAAGTTTGATTTAAGTGTCCACTGAGCTACACCAAGGGTCCAAAATCTAAGGGGCACCACTTGAAGGGCAGGAACTCTCTGAAGACGGGTCCAGGATCTGTTAGAGAGCTTTTCATATCCCTGAGGCTCAGATCAGGAGGCCAGCAGACCAGACCTTTGAGTAACTCTGGGGTCCTGGGTTCAAGATGGGTTGCAGGTCCAGTTCGTCTTCCCCAGGCAAGAGGGCAGCAGGCAGCAGGTCAGCACAACAGGGCAGCAGCTCATTCAAAGTAGCAGTCCAGCAGAGTGGCAGTCCTTGTAGCAGCACGCACAGCAGGCCTTCTTTCTGGTAGTGTATCCACTAGTCCAGAAGTTTGCTGAGGTGGTGTCTGAGATCCTTCTTTTATACACAGTTATGCCTTTGAAGTGGGGAGAAACGTCTAGAAGCATGCTTTGTAGTACACAGATGCCCTACCTTCCTGGCCTTGGCTCCAGTCTAACTACAGGGGGTAACCAGCCCTTTGTGTGAAAACAGGACACAGCCTATTCAGGTGTATGTGAGGCTGGGCCCAGTTCTTCCCTCCCACCCTGCCAGTGATGGCCCATCCAGTCACACCTAAGCTCCCATTGTGTGTGGCTGTCTAGGAGGAATACATAAAGCCCAACTGCCAACTACACCCATTCATGTGACCAGAGACTGCCTGCAGGCAACACATGACCATGGCAAGAAAAAGGCAACTTTCTAAAAGTGCCATTTTCAGAATAGTAATTTACAATCTGACTTCACCATAAGTTAGGATTTTAAAATTACGATTCCAAAGACACCAAACATGAACCAGTTATCTCTTTCCATTTGGAAATTACACTTTTAAAATGTAATAAGGCAACTCCAATGTTATCCTATGGGAGAGGTAGGCCTTGCAGGGCTAAAAAACGAATTTCAGAGTTTTTCACTACCAAGACATTTAAAACTTAAAAGTACATGTTTAATAAATTACACCCTGCCCTCTGGGTTGTCCGGGGCATACCCTAGAGGTAACTTATATGTATTAAAAGGGAAGGTTTGGGCCTGACAAAAGGTTTATTTTGCCAGGTCGAAAATGGCAGTTTAAAACTGCACACACAGGCTCTGAAATGGCAGACCTGAAACATGTTTAAAGGGCTTCTTAAGTGGGTGGCATAATCAGTGCTGCAGGCCCACCAGTAGCATTAAATGTACAGGCCCTGTGCACATGTAGTGCACTTAACTAGGGACTTATAAGTAAATTAAATATGCCAATTGGGTACAAGCTAATGTTACCATATTTTGGGAAAGAGCACAAGTACTTTAGCACTGATTAGCAGTGGTAAAGTGCCCAGAGTCCTAAAGCCAACCAAAACGAATTCAGCAAAAAATAGGAGGAGAAAGGCAAAATGTTTGGGGATGACCCTGAAAAAATGTCTAGGAAAAACTAAAGGATTTGAAGAACACTTGCACATGAAATCATAAAACCTGTCCCCCAACATCACAGGAAATCACAATTTTACCTACAAAAGGTAGTTGAAAATGAAATTCAAGAACTATTGACACCATTGAAGAATTCCACATCCCCATAACGTGGGACTTACTACTGGTAATAGTCCCAAACAAAAACACTGACGGTCATCTGGTTGTGCTTGACCGCAACCTAGGCGGAAGTTAATGCCAACAGCCATAGAGAGTGCGTTGGATGCAAAAACCAGGTTCCACCGGGTTGGAAGTTTTACCTTCAGACTTAACTTTGAAATGGAAGTAAAAAATCCTCAGCTGGGTAAGGTAGCATGCTGTGGTTGAAGAGGGCTCTACGAGGTCAGATAGCCATTTGATGATATCACAGTGAAGCTGTTGACTTTTGGCGGGAAAGCTGTGAGAAGGAGAAATTTCCATTTCGCGCCCAACGAAGGTCCCTCACTGGCTGGATACTTTTGTTTCCTTCGCCCAGTGAAGATTTCTACATTCCGACTAAGTCACAGAGGAAGGCTAAAGGCTGTAGCCGAAGAGGGCTCCATAAGGCCGATACCTTTTTCCGCATGGTCCAGCTGCATTGGATTTGCTGCTGCGGCAAAGATCCTCTGCTTTGCTCCTCTAGGCAGGAGCAACCTTAATCTTTAGCCCAGCAGTAAAGCATCTTCGTTGTATCAGCTTTGCAGGTCGGTCCCGGTACTCTGGGGTTTCTTGGAGCCAAAAGGTTTTTAAGTCCCATGTTTCAGAATATGGTGGGAGGAGTTCACTTTGACATCAGCTAATGGTCCAGGACCTTGGGGACAGAACTTTGGGGTCAAGACCCACTCCAACAGAGGCCAGCCCAGCAGCAGGGTCCAGGGTAGTTCCAGATGGAATTAGTCAGTTGTAGAAAAAGGCTTCTTGTAACTTGTTGTGTCCCTGTAGCTTGAACAGGAGGTCAAACTTATGACCCTTGGAGTCCACGTCTTTGTTTTGGGGAGACGAGGTAGAGCAGATCCAGTCTTTTAGGCTACAGAAACTATTCTGAGGAGGGTACTGGGAATTCTATATTTATGTTTGGCACTAGCTTGTGGGTAGGGGAAACTCCTGAACACTCCCTAATTAATGGGGTAAAAGTTCCCAGGGATACCCTACCCACTTTTGCAGCATTCCCTGTTTGCCGTAGTGCAAACAATCCCATACTACCCCTCTTTACCTAAAACCCAGATGGCAGACCTTTAATCCCCTGGGCCCACATCAGAGATGTGGCCATAGAAATAAGCAGTCACTCCTATGTGGTCATTCTAAACCAGTTTATGGAGCAGCTTCCCTCCCTCTGAGATTGGTGCCTGTGTGGCTGAGGGGGGCAAAGGAAAGGGGCAAGCCTGGTGTCAGCTAAAATTTGCTTTTAACAGTGGTGGCCCTTTTGAGGTTAATAAAGTTTCTAATCCTGTTAAAACGACACAACACTTCACCACAGCCAAGGCCTTTTGTCCCAGCTCTGAAACAAAGTTCACACCTCATCAAGGGGGGTTTTCAGCTGCCACGTGACAGTTTGAACTCCTGCAAATGGGCTTCTAGAGGATTACGGCAGGAAAAAGGTAACTTTCTAAAAGCACCTTTTCCAAAATATCTATTAAAATCTGACTTCTACACTTAGTTGGACTTTTAATAATTATTTCAAACAGTCCAAGAATGATAATTCTGGCTGTTTCTTAGGCAGAAATAACAGTAATAAATGTAAGATTGTATCCCAGTGATTTCCCAAGGAAAAGGCAGCCTTGCTACAGTGAAAATAGCTTTTGGAACTTTTTCACTATTAGGACAGGTGTAACATTAAACTTTTACGAGTTCTACTTTTAAATACCCATCAATAAGGTCTACTTAGGGGTGACTTTAATATGTAAAAGGAAGGTTTTGACCTGTCAAAAGGGGTTATTTTTACAGGTTGAATTTGCACTTTAAAACTGCGCAGCCAGGCTATAAATGGTAGGCTTGCAGTCATGTTTTGCACTATCACTTCAGTGGGTGTCACTATGGGTGCTGAAGTCCACTGGTGACATTTAACATACAGCTCTTGGGTACGCTTTGTACCACATGATAGGGACTTAATGGTAAGTTAAATATCCCAATTAGGGGTATGCCAATTTCATCATGCTGAAAGTGGTAGCACTGGCACTTTTCCATTGGTTAGCAGGGGTAAAGTGCACAGTTCTACAGCCAGCAAAAACAGTCAAGGCAAAAATCTGGTGATGCACCACGCAAAAGGGGTTCATTTCCAGCATCAGGTTTCCCACTAGCCAAGTCAATAACATCAACCAGTTTGAGAGCCGTCATTCCCACACAAGATGAAAGATCTACAGCTTGGGGAATTCCAGAAGTCATCAAAACAAACAATGGGCCTCCATTCAACAGCCAGAATTCACCCATTTCACAGCACAGGTGAACTTTACACACTGACAAAGAAGTGCACCAGGAAGACCAGAATGCAAATGAAAGAATTAAATAGTATATCACCAAGAGAAGACATACAACCACATCCAACCTCAGCAAGGATGACTGGATGCTGATAAGGTAAACACAAGCCACAAAATCTTACCCAAAATACAGCAAATAGCCGATGCAACTGACAGCCCTTAAGGGATCAATGGTAACAGTGAGTGCTAACAACTGGGTGCTAAGCAGTAATATCTCTCACTTTAAAGTATACCACCAAACCACACAATAAAGCCTAACTGAGTTAGTATCTGAGGACCTCAAAGTCAACAAAGTCAGTACCAAGCACCTCTCCCCAGACAATGGCCGAAATCAACTGCGAGTGATGAGGAGAACCTTCAACAAACCTGCAAGACACATTGAAAACGATTTAACCCTGTGAGGAAACAGCCTCTAGTTCTTTCTAGAGATGTGTTGGAGCCAGAGGGATAGCAACTCTATGACCAAGCATGCCAGTGGTCCAGATAACCACCAGACACTGCAATTAGGGCAGGAAGTGCAATCTGGACTAGTGTGAAAGGGCAATTCACCAACAGGGGGACAAGAGGACCTAGAGTGAAGAGGAGGTAGAACAAAACAGGCCAGTGTGGCACGAACACGCTTATCTACTCACTCAATCAATTTAAATAAACAATGTGTCACCTCTAGCTGGCTCCTGTGATGTCTTTACTGCTACAATGCACCTAAGCACATAAGCACTATCCCATTTTAAAAAGCGTATCCAGCACGCACTCTCTATGCTAATACCATCTGGAGATGTTCTAGCAGCTAATAAGAAACATTTAAACAATGGAACTTTCAGTGAATTAATGGACTAGTGTTCACAACAGAAGGCAGCGGAAAGGACCTTGATAATGTTACAATTCATAGGAAACAGGAGAAATTTATATCAAAAACAATTAAATCATAACAGTGGAAAGAAACCGTTATACTTCAGCTTGACTGTGCTCTGCAGAGACTGTGGGGAGAAGATGCATGCAGGGAGGGGAGGGTCAAGAGTGAATGACAGACCCAACTTGTCTAAAAAGCCTTTTAACAGAAAAATGTGGCATAACTAAAACACATCAATAAACACACTTTTATGCATCACATAAAATTTGTTTCAGCGGTAATCATATTAATTCAGCCTATATATGCCAAATTGATTATGAAAAGACCTAGGTGCACATGCATCAAACTTCGAAAAAGCGATTCCTTATTTGCGAAAAATAAGGATTCGCAAATAATAAATCGCTAAGTGGAATGCATCATGAGAATCGCTAATAAATAGCGATTCGCAATAAATCGCTAATTCGGGACCGAGTACACATTAGCGACTCGCTAACACATGAAATCGGAAAAAAAGCGATTTCGGTATTAGCGATTTCGGTATTAGCGATTTCGGTATTAGCGAAATAGCTAATACCGAAATAGCTAAAAACGGGTCGCACTGGAAGCAGGCTGATGACATCACAACCAGGAAGTCATCCAGTCCATGCTTCATTCAGTGCCCTGAGGAGCTCAGAGGAAGAGGCAGAGACCTGAATCTGAGTGGAGAAACCTCACACTCTGTACCCAGCCACTGTACCCAGACTCAGGATGGACAAAAACGATGCAGGGAAGAGTGCCACGCCTAGGAAGAGGAAGCTGAAGTTCTCTGAGAGGGAACTTGAACACCTGATTGAAGGTGTCAGCAGTAGCCACGACAAACTGTTTGGTAAATTGTCCCTGAAGGTGCCAGAGGCTGTGAAGCGCAAAATATGGCTGCGCATAAAGAAAAAAGTGAATGCTGTGGGAGTCACACACCGCAGCATTGATGATTTAAAGAAAAGGTGGTATGACCTGAGGAAACGCGCAAAGGAGTGCATAGCAGAAAGGGTGAAGGAAGCAGCTGGAACAGGAGGGGGTCTATCGGATGCACCCGCAAACACAGCCCTGGAGGACCTTGTTGAGGGGACAATCGAGCCTGAGGCAGTCGTCGGAGTGACACAATTGGACACATCCGGCACAGCAGGAACATCACAAGGTAAGATGCATGCAAGCGCTACTCCTCTGCGTACTGTATAACCGTGCACAATCCCCCAGGCAAATCACAGTGTACAGGTAAAACCCCATGCCACGTTTCTCTTCATACACAAAATGCATCATGGGAGTTGTAGTCATGTCAGACAAGTGGTCATTCAAAAGCCAACATGGGAAATTAAACATACCAATACCGCATGCCAGCCAGTGTGTTTAAGTCAGTGATTTATTCAGAAATAAGTTTGCCAAATGATAAACAGAATTAGGATAATACAAGACTAACACTGCACTGTTTCACATCACAGATGCAGCGGAGGCAGACTCCGAGGATAGTGACCAGCTCGTCATCTCAGAAACACCTGCAGAGACGGATGCAGAGACTCCTGTGGTCCCAGAAAAAACACCACCCCCACCACCAAAACGCAGGGTACATGTACCCTCACTGGCAGAAATGGAATCCGATCAGACTCCAGCACCCACTACATCCTCCAGCCAGCCACGCGTCCCTTCACCAACTCCAACACCGGCACAGCTCCAAACAAGACGACGGCGCAGGTCCAGGGCCCGTATTGCGGCACATGCTGAGCAGGTCCCAAATGTATATGGCGGCGTGGAGTCTCAGATGCTACGTGTGCAGCGCCTGCAGGGGAGACACATGGGCACAATCAACATGCAGCTCACCAAAAACATGAGCACAATGGCAGACAATGTGCGCGAACTAACATCAGTGGTTGCCGAGGGGAATCGGCAGACAAACTTGAGCTTACAGGAGCTCACCCGTGCAGTCCTCGCAGGACAACGCATGAAGCGGAGAAGGCATCACCAGAGCCTGATCCGCATGTCAGCGAATACCAGGGCCATCAACAAGCTCTGTAATACCACTGCGCTATTGGCACGGCGCTCCGTGTCAATGCAGATTGATCTAGGCCATTTCTGTGGGGATGTTGCCAGGTCCTTAGGACAAGTCACCACTGCCGTGGAACACATCCAGTCCGGGACTGGGAGTGCCATCCACCTGGAAGGGGAGGAGGGGAGTGAGGAGGCCTCTAGCCTGAGTAGCCTATCGGTGCCAGTGACCACTAACAGGAGGCGCAGTTCGCTCAGCTCAACCTCCATGGGATCACGTCAGGGTGATGGAGGCGACAGGAGGCTGGGGGTACGTGGCAAGAGGTGCTAGCCATGCATATACTTCTTTTTGGCCATGGTGGGGTAACCATGGGCAATTTATACCTGGTGATTGCCCTCCAGTGCTGAGTACAGTTTTATTTTGTTTTTATAGACCAATGCAATCACCTTCCAATATTTCTAAACGCACGTCTCAAGTTTGACATGTGCTCATGTTAATAAATATTTACGTACAGCATTTGTTTGTCATGGCTCATTCTTACCTACCTCAAAAATGATGTTGTGTGATGTGTGCACGTCTCCTCTGACCCTCTGCAGTGTTTGCCACATGCGCCTGTCGGTGTTGTGCGGGTGGTTGCTCGTCGCCATCCGAGTCACTGTTGTCCATCTCAATGGTAATGCCCCTTCTGGTGGCAATGTTGTGCAGCATGGCACATACAGCCACAATCCTGCAGCATGTCTCTGGGCTATATTGCAATGCACCACCAGTTTTATGAAGGATGCGGAAACGACTTTTCAGTATGCCGAATGTCCGTTCTACCACATTCCTTGTGCTTATGTGTGCCGCGTTGTACCTCTGTTCCTGTGGTGTGGCTGGGTTGAGGTATGGTGTCATGATATATTCGCGCAGGGCATATGCGCTGTCACCTACAGGGTGGAAAGCAAAGGGTTAGACACAGTAATGCTATTACATTTTGCCTCATGATGTAGCAACTAGGTATATGTATGTACCAAGTAGGTGTCCTTCGCCAAATTCACCCCTGAGCAGACGCCTGTGGATACCACTGTGGCGGAATATATACGAGTCATGTGTGCTCCCTGGATATTGTGCCACGATGTCCGTTATTATATGCTTAGCATTGCACACGACCTGCACATTGATGGAGTGGTACGACTTCCTGTTCCGGAAGATGTACTCGTTGGCTGCTGGTGGACAGATGGGGACATGCGTGCAGTCAATGCATCCGATGACATGTGGGAAATGTGCCACCTGGTAGAACTCCAGTTTTGTCTGGTTCAACTCCTGTGGGGTTGTGGGGAAGGTGATGTGGGTGTATATCATTGTCAACATGGCTTCAAGGAAGTTTCGGAAGAAGCGTGAGAGTGCGCTTTGGGATACACCTCCGGCTACGGCTACTACCCCCTGGAAACTGCCTGACGCTAGTAGGTGCAGGCTGCAAAGGACCTGTACGTGTGCAGGGATGGCATTGGTCCTACGGGTCTGGTGCTGCAGCAGGGGTTCCAAATCTGCAATGAGGCTCATAATCATTGCACGGTTCAACCGGTACTTATCATATATTTCGTCTTCATTTTGGCCCAGCAATGTTATGCGCACTCGGAATACCCTCTCCTGTATCCTCCTCCTGCGCTGGGCTGCTGCATTGATCCTCATCCTCCTTGCCAGCACGTAGAGGGCTGCCATTGTGAAAGGCTTACGGGGTCTCCTGAGGCATTTTTCAAGGGTTTCTGATTGTTTGCACCTGTTTTTTTTTTTTTTTTTTTTTTGTATCTTTACCTCCTGGTTGAGATTCCCCTTATTCTGCTCTTGCAAAATAGCGATTTTTATTGTATTCGCTAATTGCGAATTTTGATGCATTGCTTTGCGATTCTTTATTTGCTAATAGCTATTTGCGGGAGCAACTGTATGTTTCGCTATTATGGTTTCACTATTTTGCGACTCGCTAAATTTGCGAGGGCTTTTTTTGCGAATCTCTAGTTTTTTCGGTATTTCGGTTGATGCATTGGAAATGTTCGTTTTGCGGTCGCTAACGGCCTATTTTGCATTTTCGCAATTTTTGCCAGTGCAATTATGCTTGATGCATGTGCCAGATAGTCATCATTATTAATGCACAGAAATGTTATTGTACTGAGTCTCTGAAAGAATGAACATTTTGGTGCAGGGGCGTTTAGCAGCTACATTGGGGGGTGCTTTTTGATGGGCCTCTTCTGTCTGCAACTCAGCAGTCAAAGGCTCATAATTAATGCAAAAGGGTGGGGAGGTGATTGAGAGAAAGGAAGGATGCATGGGTGAATGAAATGAAAGGAAGGATGTAAGGATGAATGAGTGACAGTAAGGAAGTATAGATGAATGGATGGATATGTGAAAGGGTGGGTGGAGGGATGTTGAGAGAAAGAATTGATGGTTGAGTGAGTGAGTGAGTGAGTGAAAGGATGTATAATGTGTTAAAGGGTAATTGGATGGATGGATGAAGTGAAAGGTTGGATGGATGGACGGGTTGAAAGGGTGTGTGGATGGATGAGTGAAAGAAGGAATAAATAAATGAAAGGGAGGATAGAGGGATGTCTGGATGAAAGGGTGGATGGATGAGTGAAAGGGTGGATGGATGAGTGATAGGGTGGATGGGTGGATGGTAAGTGAAAGGGAGTAAGTATGGAGTGAAAGGATGGGTGGATGGATGAGTGAAAGAATGGATGGATGAGTGAAAAGATGGATGAATGACTGAAAAGATGGATGGATGATGGATGAATGAATGGATGAAAGTGTGATGGATAAGTAAAAGCATATATGACTGAGTGAAAGGATGGATATGTTCGATGGATAGTTTTGAAGATCGATGGATAGGTTTGGATATGGATGGGTGGACGGATGGACAGAATGGTGACAGACTGAATGTTGGATGAAAGACCGAATGGATGACAGAATGTAAAGGTGGAATGGTGGATATCAGCGGGTGAATGGAAGGATGAATAGATGAATGGATACATGTTTGGATGAAAGAGACAAGCAAGCTCCTCTGGGGAGGTTTGCAAAGACTCGCTTTGCTTGCTTGGTGCCATAAGAGCTTTGGTTCAAAGTTGGGGGTATTTTAATTTTCTGACTACTCCCTTGTTTCTGTGACATACAACTAGCCCTGCATTCTCTTATCTAGACTTTTTTTTACATAGCACTTTTCTACAAAATTTATATAGTAGCGTTTGCCCAGAAGAATTCATTTGCAATTCGTTGTGTTTAAAAATATTCATGATTTTGTCCTCTGTGCACTATGTAGCGTGGATAGAATACAATCAGTGTTCTCAGTGAGGGTTGGAATGATAAGGGTTGAAACAGTGGGTACGGTTTGGAGACAGGAGGAGCTGATGGTGGCTTCCTCTGGAGGGCTATATGACTAAAATCTACCTAGTCACGTCCGGTTTTATACCGAAATTGCAACACAATTGCAAACCATCCTTCATTTGAATAGGCCTTTTCAGAAACATCTCTAAGCGATCTAGAGATGTTACTGTCCCTTGTCAGACACAATCTCTTGAATTGGTGTCACGGCTGATGATTTTGCTACAACATACCCACACTACTGGGAATGATATTGCTCGAGGTTTTCATATGCACTCTCTGGGCTGCGTTTTCCCATTCCTTCTCGCCCTCTGACCACTTGATATGCAATAATCTATGGATTACAACACCTGCCAACATCTTCCAATGCTCTCTTGCATAACTGTTACCTATGCCTGGGTACTTTGCTTTACCTAGTATTACTTGTTATCTCCCATACCAATTTTACCACTTTATTAAAGCTAACCCACTCTGAGCAACCTACAGAATTCAAAAAGGGTTTTAATGGGGGAAGTTACAAGAGCCTTCATTCATCCTCACTGTGTGTGTAATCATGATTTGAGAAGGTAGCAGCGAAAAAGGAATCAGCATCACAAGAGACAGAGCCAATTGAATTACTAATGATAGATTTTTTCTCCCCAAAACATTTTGTATCAGGAGAGAGATTAGGTAGGTTAAACAAAAATCATTAATGCAATGATAAGCTTCGCAAACCTTTGTGATTGATGGCTTGTAAACTGCGGTGCTTCGCCAAAGATATAGCCAGCCTTAGAGAAGGAAAAAGAACATGTAAAAACACAGGACTTTCTAATAGAAATTAGACAAAAGGCAGGTGAAAACATATAATTCAACTATTTTTAATGGGTCTAATAATCGACTGTGAGACTGAGTAAATGATTAGTAGGGTGGGGGAAGGAATAAGGTGTAGTTCCAGGGAAAATGGATCCTGGACAAATTAGCTGCATTTGTAATAGGATACATGTTAGCAAGGTCATACATTTGAATGAGAGAACCCAATTTATTTGATAGCAAATTATGTATTATGGTTTTTTTGGGTGATGGATTTGGCTTGAACCAAAAATAGGAGCCATGGAGTGATGGTTAGAATTAGGATGGGAGCACCACAGGCTGGCTCGGAAGAAACTCCTCCAATCAATGTAAAGGGGGAGCTGAGCTCGAACTGCAGCAAGAGGTCACGACAATGCCATGGCCCACTCCCCTTAGGGACTCCCCTTCCATCATTCTCCGGTGCCCTTCGTCCCTGGAGACCAGCAGAGCAAAGTGCATGCCGTGGGTTGCTCATGCCTCCCCAACTTATACAGACTTGGGGGATTGAGCTGTTGGACAGTGAGCCTCTGTAATCGATACTTCATGCTAATATTGAAACTCTGGACATCACAGGGGATGGTGTAAAAAAAAGTGGAAAGCCTTCAATTGCGGCACTGAGCCCGGGAGGCATCCTATGAGATAGCGACTGCTTCTGTTGCCCCCTCATGACACCCCCTCGGC
Source organism: Calotriton arnoldi (assembly GCA_963921515.1). Classification (NCBI taxonomy): domain Eukaryota; kingdom Metazoa; phylum Chordata; class Amphibia; order Caudata; family Salamandridae; genus Calotriton; species Calotriton arnoldi. The sequence goes on from CAWUFW010008126.1 coordinate 540,253, forward strand.
GCCCCCGGCTCTGTCTAGAACTGAGGCTGACCACATGGCCACCCAATTCTGCAAGCCATCACAGAAACCAGGCTGGATCTCTGGGGTAGAGTAGATGACGTGGCTCTCGAAATGGACTTCTGAGGGAGGATCTGTGAAAACTTTCATACAGAGTAAAACACCATAAATCTGCTCTACACGACCTGCAACCCCAAACTCAAGCTCTCAGCAACCAAGTCGAGATACTTGCCACCACAATAAATCCCCTGGAGGAGAATTTGGATGATTTGGAGGGTCGATCTCGATGCAACAACGTCCACATCATAGGCTTCCCCGAGGGCTCAGGGGGCAATAACCACACTGTCTTCTTTGAAAATTGGCTCTCCGCATGTGTTGTGCCAGACGTACTTTCCCCTCACTTCACCATGGAGAGGGTCCACAGAGTACAAACCAGACAGCCCCCTCCTGGCAACCCACCGAGACCAGTGGTTGCCAGAATTCTGCATTTCAGGGACAAAACTGAATTTCTTCAAGTGGCCAGAGGACTGAGATGGATTGCCTTTGAAAATGCGTAGATTCACAATGTAAGAGGGCCTCTTTCTTGGGAGTAAAATGTACACTGCGTGAGGCTGGCCTTAGTATTCACTAATGTTCCCTGCAAGATTGAAAGTGTTGGCTAATGGGAAATCCGATGTCTTCGCGAAACCCGGGTACACTTGGGACTGGGTCAAACAATGCAGATGAGGGACTCACATGTGTGAAGGGGAAACCAGAGGCAGCCACGCCCTCTGCGTGGGACGTGGTGCACATCACCCTTGCATGGTCTGGCCATGCACCACCCGCAGAACATCAAGTGTGTCCTCTCAAGCGCAGGCGCGCCCTGAGAGGAACTTGGCCCTTGCCACATCGACTTATCCACGTGCGCCTGTCCCAATTGGCTCTATTCGGAGGGCTCAGAAGTTCCGGAGAGGGGGTCTGATGACTCCCAGAACAGTACGTCCTCCATGGTGTCCCCTTCTGTCACGCCCTATACAGCCAATTAAATAATCTAACTCCTAACGGTACCGGTGGGTGGTTCCCCTCCTTCAGAATGGCATCCTGAGAACTCAAGAAACCACTTTACTGACAGGAAGGGGATTTGTCCTCACCCTGAGAGGTATGACACCTCAGAGTGACCCACTGTGGCCACTCCCGCCCTAACTTTTAAAAATCGTATGTCTGCATAAGCTGAGTGTTGGAGAGACTGCATTTAACATTACCTCCTTTTGAAAGGGCCCCCTTGTATCTTTCACTGCCTTCTCTTTTCTTTCCCGGCACCAGTTGGGGGTTCCTCGCATTACAGCTCTACGGCCCATGGGCCAGCAGGGCTCCATCCGGGAAGGTGTTTTTGCTATATGAACATGTTTGTTTCCTAGTTTGGGCAGCCAGATGTTGCTTTGCTGCCCTGCGGTTTAGGAGTTGGAAGTTCATGTTGTCAAGCCTATTGTGTAAGATGCTGTTTGAGAAGCCTCGGGTAGAATGAGCCTTGTGGTGCTGATTCCTCTCCCCCTTTGCCCCCGAAGCCCTCCCCTGTGACCACACCTAGACACTATACTTTTTTTTTTTTAAACTTTATTGTCTATTTTAGCACATCATAACAAAACAATCATAGTTGTTCACTGTCTTTGATATTACAATTGGAGAAGGTGAGATGAAGCGTACTGCATCAATACAGTAGTTGTCACGGCATGTATCAATAAGAAGAAAAGAAGCAGCCAAGCTTTAAAATACAATCCTGAAGGCCTATCCCCCATCCCTGAGTACAACCATCCACCGTCCAGCAGCAGGTCAACGAGCCCATCCAAACCCAACAGTCACAGGTGTGGCCATATAGTCAAAGCACCTAGACACTATACTTGATGGATAAAGTAACATTACTGACCTGAAACATCCGTGGCATGAACACTACGCAGAGGCGGTACTCTTTGTATCAGTATATTAAGATGTGAGGAGCGCACATCACCTTTTTTGCAAGTAATTCACCAATTCAGGGAGGAAAACACGAAACTCCGAAAACGCTGGAGGGGGTAGTGTTGCACCACTGGGTACTCTGGTTAGGCACGGGGGTGCACGTATGGATCCAGCTTGCAGTGCCCTTCCTTCAGGTTGCGGTAGAGATAGGCCCTGAGGGAAGGTATAGTCTGGTTGAGGGAATCTTAGACAGTGTTGCAGTATTACTGGGTAGTGTTTACTTGCCGAATTCTGGACAATCTCAGTTTTTGGCTGCCCTATCGGCCCGTTTACTGTGCTGGTCACACCTACCCTGGATATTGGCGGGGAACTTTAATTTTGTTCATGACACCACACTTAGTCGCTCACAACCCCCACTCCTGTATTCTCCCACGGTTCACACTGCCACGTATATCACACAATGGGTCGCTCATTGGTCAATGTTTGACAGCTGGAGAGTGTTGCACCCAGACCTTCGAGAATATTCCTTTTATTCCCCCCTCATGATTTATATGTTCATCTTGATCGTTTCTTCTTACACCCATCTACACAACTACTTGCGTCAGATTTTGTGTATTTAGGTAAGACCCTCTGATCACAACCACCTTCTTTTGCGACTCAACGGGGGGGTATAGTCTTCCAGTTCCCACTTGGCATCTTTAACCCACAGCGTTGGAGGATCCAGTGTTTTGCACCACCACACACAATGTACTCACAATTTACTTTACTGAAAATGCAAACACTACTTCTATACGGTCACTGGAATGGGATGTTATGAAAAAAGTAGTTAGGGTGCATTGTCTACATACGCTTATTGGTGCACGAGGTGCATTGAATCAGAACTTATATCAACTTGAGAGGGACCTACATCGTCTCGAATTGTTGCAACATCCTGAGTTCTCATTCTGTAACGAGACGTATATGTAATAATTGCTAAGTATACTATGTAATGCTGTCAAACATGTACAGTTACAGTGCAACTGCTTTGTAATGCTGTAAAACTCAATACAGATGGTTAAAAAAAACAGTGACTATGTACATGATTTCTTTCATTGTATGTATTTAGCTTATGTAGATAGCCTTAAAAACTGGCATGATCTGGCCCTTTGGGGTCTGTGTTTTACACCGTTAGATTAGGGAATTACCACAACTGGTGCATTGATGGCTGAAAACTGCACCTATATATTTATCTATTGTGGGCCTGCTCAACCCTACAGCATTTTTTATACAAAGGAATTCTGGACTGCCTAAACTAAAAAGCAGAAAAGAATGTTTACGTGTGATGTGTCCTTCCCTGGACTGAATGTAACCTGGGAAATTAGAGTACTGATGCAGCTGATGGGTTATTATTCTACTCCGCCTTATTCCAATACCATCCATGCATCCTGATGGAGCCCCAAATGCCAAGATGCCTGATGGTCAGGCAACTGTGAAATTCAGAATGAACAGGCACATCCATAGACTTTTAGAAGATGAAGATCATACTTTGTCTGACAGCTGGCTATGTGTGTGTTCAGGAGGACCTTTGGTGTGCACGGACTAGGGGAGAAGAGTCTTGCCTGATTTGTCTCTCACAGCTGCTTTGAAATGGTGAGACCTCCCTGATTTTTGCAAGTGCTTCAATCTAGTCAGAACCTTTCATTTATGCAATCCTTTTCCATCAAAGGTCCACATGGTTTATTTGACACTATGAAGCTGACTTTGCTTGTTTGCTGCAGGGACCAGAACCCGCCTCTTCCTCCCACAGGTGTAGAAGGGGTGAGAGCACTACTTAAGTGTGCTCTGAGCCCAAGCGTGGGGTGGACTTTCTTTGTTTGCTGTTAGGGCCAGGACCTCAAGGCCTATACTCTCACAGGTGTAGGAGACAGGAGAGTGCTACTTAGGCACGCTCTGAGCCCAAGGCGCGTGATGGGCATGGGACGCACCTGGGTGCTTGCCTGGGCAGAGAACTGGCCTGTCTGTGCCTCACCGTGCCTGAACGAGGCTGGGCCGGGCCCCACTCGCACATTTGCTCTCCGAAAAGCACATATTTACAACCAGCTCGGAATAGGGAAACACAGCGCAGTTGTTCACAACAGTCCCCCTGCCACAAGGGCCGTGATTGATAACTTTCTTGAAAGAAGGGTTGGTATCATCCATAAGGAAATTGAACTCTTAGAGAGAAGGCTTTCTAGAGATGGGCCTGTTTTATGTGTACGACCTACCATCCACCTAATCCATGGTATAAGCAATCCAGATGATCATGCCTGTAGCATGTTAGCTTCATCCGTCTCTCCCTCCAACGAGCCTCCTATTAAACGCAAGAAGCGGACATCAAGAGCAACAGCAAGCACTGATAAGTTGCTTTATATTCACAATTGTTAATATTATTTTGAGTTTTATATAGCGCTAGCTAGACCCGAAGGTAAACAGCGTTTACTTTGCATGCGATACTTCGCATGCCATTACAACGCGGTCGTTACAACGACCGCGTTGTTAGTTCGCATACATTTACTACGCAAGTCGGAACAACGACTTGATTAGGGGGGAGAAGGTGTTGGATTTAAAATCCAACACCTTCCCTAGTGTCCGCAAAGACTGGAGTTGGAATAGTAAATTATACTATTCCAACATCCAGCGCCCCCTACTGCAATTCGTTGTTCCGAATTGCGTAGTAAAGGTATGCGAACTAACAGCGCGGTCATTCTAACGACCGCGTTGTAATGGCATGCGTACTAAACGCATGCTAAGTAACGAGTGCTATTCAGACCTGAAGGTGTCAGAGTGCTTTACATGTTATGTGATAACGTTTACAAGAAGTACATGAGTTGATTCATTAGAGTCATGCTTGAACAATACAGCATTAAGTGGTTATAAAGTCACACAAGTATAACACAAGGACGCATTGAGGAATGGCATCAGGGACAGGAGACTGAAAGAGTCATGTGTCTGTCTTGAAAGAACTAGTCAAAAAGGGAAACATAGAACAGCTTGTGCGCGTGGTGTTACCCGCCGGAACTCCGTACAGCTTCTTGTCCATGCTGCGGCTGGCTCCAGAAGGGTACCCGGTATTTAAAAGCGTGCACTCCTTTTAATGGACACATATATTACCTCTTGAAAAGAATAAACATTTTCACTATGAAGCTTCTCCAGTGACTCCATTAATTAAAACTTATTCTGGCTCCAAAGCAGCCTTTGCACTTTGAGATGCCTGCTTACCAGTGGCGTAACGAAAGATGAAGGGGCCCCCCTGCAAGGTACATGGAGGGGACCCCGCTCCGGATTTAATCTGGCGCTCCCAGGTCTGAGTACTGTGCTGAAGGGGCCCCCTGCAGCTCAGGGGCCCCCCGCACTACGGCGGTGCGGCGGCCTGTGTTACGCCACTACTGCTTACCTTCTGACTCTTTTACCCCTGCTATGGAATACCAACCTATTGAGGGAGCATCTAATCCCTATTTACAACAGATTGGACTCAATTTAGATGAAACTGAATGAGCTGCAAGGTCCCAGGTTTACGGAACCCCTGCCAGCAGCTCTGTCCTGAATGATGGTCCTCAGACATAATTAGTCACCCTCCTTCATCGGGGGTACCATCATTGATGTGCTTCCTTCCACGCAGGCCACTAGTGCAAAGTCCTCACCTTGTGTCCCTGGAAGTGGCAATGTGGATGCTCCTGGAGGCAGTAATTTTCGTCCCACATGTACGTCACTACGCCATTTGCCTACTATCAATCTATCTCTCCAGGTTTCCTGTATGTTCTCCCTTTAGAAGGAATTACTAAAGATGCCTCACAGCTTAAGAACAAATCCATGCATTGGCTCTCTAGGCACCTTGGTTTCATCCTTGTGAATTCCAATCAAATTCTCATGGCAAGAATGGTATCCTGGATTGGGTCTGCTGGCAAGTCATATTCCGGGGACGGCAACATGATACATTTTAGAAAACCTGCGTGTTTTAGTAAACTTCTTTCTTTTCCCAGGTCATCCAACACCCAGCCCAGTAACATTCTGGTTTTACCGCTTGGTTCCTTTTGGAAGCCTGCCACTTATCATTCCTCTCTTTATGTTAATCCTGCACCAACAGAACCTTCAGTACATGGTGGCCCGGCTGCATTGCAGAATCAATTTCCTCCATTGCTGTCCTTCCCCGATATGGACTGACCAAAGGGCAATTCTGCTAACGTTGCCTTCTCTGTTGCCGCCGCCTTGTCCTAGAATGAGGCAACAGAAACATTTGGGCCCCTACCCCAGCTTTCAGAGACAACGTGGGTAAGGTTAGTTGGAACATAGCAGGTCTCGCTTCGAAAACAAGATCGGAAGAATGGGCGTCTTTTATTGAAAAGTATGACATTGTTCTAATACAGAAGACCTGGGAAGTGTCAGACATTTTGTTGATGATGATTATTGTTATTCTATCCCAGTGCAGACATCTAGGTTTGGGCGAGCAAAGGGTGGCTTATCTTCCTGGTTGGGATTATCACTAAATTACATCGAAGTCTATTGTAATGCCATTCAATTGTTAGTTATTACTTGTTGCAACAATTTCATATTCTGTCTTTTTTAATTCTATAACAATGAATTTTCTTATTCTAAGAACAATAATTTTATGAGATTGTTAGAAGTCATCAACAACATGCCTAATTTATATAGGCCTCTGGTTAATGGCGAAAATATGATTATCGGTGCGGATTTTAATGCTACATTATCCGTGCTCACATGTGATCCTCGTTGCATGAACATTTGCACTTTACTTTTGAATAAGGAGTGTATCAATCTTAGAGGTAACAAGCTAGATAACTTCAGTTTGGAGCGAGATCTCATTAACACCCATGAACAGGATAGACTCGCCTTACCTTGGGTACCCACTTTGTTTGAGAGTGCTCGTCCACAATTGTTTATGTATTTATATCTCGACAGCTGACTAACCTTGTGTGTAAGAGCAAAATTCACAACCTTTGCATTGTTAACCATAATCCTCTTACTGTGTCTGTTATGCTCCCTTTCTTGCAGTCTACCCGTTGGCTCGCCTATAGATTCAAGTTCAATGCTAAGTATAGGGCCCTGCACTTGGTATGGAAGTCACACAATCCTTGCCTGCTTCTCGAGTCCTCGATTAAGAGCACTACTAATGTTGTTTTTAAATGCCTTTCCTGTCAGCTTCCTAGTAAGTCGATGCTGGACCGGTTCTCAGCGCTGTGTGCCTTAGCCAAAAATGTGCTTTTGAAGCCTCATTTGCATTGTGTCGAATGGGCTCCTAGATGGTGTAGTGCAGCATGTTCTTCGGCAAATATACATCTGGGAAAAACTCTTGCCAAGAATCCAAGAGATGAAGTGGAGGTGACACATTGTAGGCTACATACAAGCCATTACTGCTAAGAAAAATATTAGGCAAAATAATCTTTATGCTCTTATCGAGGCCAATAAAGACAAAAGATCGAAGGAATTTTGGCAGGCTTTAACCAGGGTAAGAAGTGGGAACTGTGCCTTTCATAATGTTAGCTTGCACATCACTGCTGAACAGTTGGTACTCATTTCTTCCTGAGTGCTCTGCATGCCATCCTCCCAGCTTCAATGTCACTGCACAGAGCTTTTCTCTCAGAACTGAGTCAGAGGAAGTGATTGTGGCCTTGAAGCAATGTCTCTCAAACAAGGCACCGGGACCTGACGGGATCCCAATCGACCTTCTAAAGTGCAGTAATTACTTCTGGGCCCCCCTGATTACTAATCTATTTAATACCTTGAACTCTTCTAATTTCTTGTCCTCATGGTCAACCTGAATGATTGTGCCTATTTTTAATAAGGGAAACCGATCCGATCCATGCTGCTATAGCCCAATCTGTCTTATAGATTCATTGGACATATCTTTGGCAGAGTGGTTTTTAATAAAATGATGGCCTGGGTAAATGAAGGTAGCATTTTTAGTGTCTGTCAGTACGGATTCAGAGAGGGTCTTGGCACTATGGAGCAGTGTCTGAACCTCCACCTTATCATAGGGAAATATGTTATCACTAGGCGCAGCCCTCTGTACTTGGCCTTTATGGACCTGTCTAGCGCCTTTGAGAGTATTAACAGGTCCAGGCTGTGGCCTATGTTACTGGAGCAGGGGCCTAGCACAGCGTTGGTGAACTTTCAGTCTGATTTCCACGGTTACCTATCTGCTAGAGTAAGGTATGCCCCAATGGTCAATGCTCAGACACTTTTGGTCTGGAAACGGGAGTGTGGAGGATTGCATTGTAGCCCCAATTACTTTTATTGAGCACGTACCTGATTGAGCGTGGGAAGGATGTTCTCATGAACGATTTTGGTCTCAGGGTTCCCATCCCCCGGGACCAGGCCAAAGTTATTAAGGGGAAGGGAGGGGAGTGACGCAGCCCCCCTACCCGGGCCAATGTTGGCCCTGGGGACCCCATCCCCCGGGGCCTGGCCAACAAAGGGTGGGTACCCACCCAGGGCACCCACCATATCCTTGTTGGGGGCTCCCATTGCATATTTTGTCAGGTTCAGAGGGTCATTTCTCTCCAGTCAGGTTAACCTACTGTTGTGGTCCTGGAAGCAAGTTGAAATGCTAATTACTGACTCACCGAAACAGGAGAACAAAATGCAGATTTAGCTTCCAGGAGCTTCAGGCATGGTAAAGGTAACTTTTAGAAAGGTTACCTTTCCGTAATATTTAAAACAAACCCGAATTCACCATTGAATCGGATTTTTAACAACTATTAAAAATCGTTGTTTAATTATTTTTCTTGTTAGTCCCATTCCAGAGACCCAGGATTAGTATTTAAAATTGCATCCCAGTGCTCATATTGAGCAGCCAAACCTGCTACAATGAAAATAGCTTTGAGAGCATTTTCATTGTAAGGACATGCTTAACATGAAACTATTACATGTTCTACTTTTAAATACCTTTATAGGCATTAAGGCCTACTTAGGAGTGACTTATAAATATCTAAAAGGAAGGCTTAGACCTGTCAAACTGGGTTATTTTAACAGGTCAAATTTGCAGGTAAAACCTGCACAGCCAGGCTACTGGTGGCCTGCAGTCTAGAGGTGGGCGTAACTCGCATAATTTGCTGAAAGGTAATAATGCAAAATTACAGCCAATTGTGCGAGAATACGTGAGAAGAGCAACCCTGTATTTAGCGCTATTTTGTTAGCTCAAAATGTGCCCTCAAGTCCAAAATGAACTAGAGGATGCATTTTGCACGAAGAAAATAATGCTAAATACAATAGAACGGGAACAGCAGCAGCCTCTCACCGCTCTGTTCCCGTGCTCTTGTGTAGGTATTTTTGCCACAACTTACTACAAATTATGTAAATGGGCCTAATCACGTAATTTTCAGTCATTTTGTGTCACAAGAGTGACACACATTGTCTGATATTACTCTGATTATTCCGGTTTAATTAAAATTTCACCCAGGCCTAATCCAGTCATGTTTACATTGTACCTCTACTGGAAGGCACAACGGGTGCTGCAGTCCATTTGCAACATTTTAACTTACAGGCCCTGCGTACACCTTGGCACCCTATACTGGGGATTTATACATAAATTAAATATGCCAATCAGGAGTATATCGATTTTACCATGGAGGTGCACAAGCACTTTAGCACTGGTTGTCAGGGGTAAAGAGTACAGAGTTGTATAGCTAGCAAAAATAGGGTTGAGCAAAAAGGCAAAACAAATTCGGAGAAAGGGCAAAATTCCAACACATATGTATGTATTTTTTACAATAGTTATTCATTTATTAATTTCTTAAAATTGATTGATTATAATATTTATTAATAGTTACTTACATTGAATTTCTAAACAATATTAATATAATTACTTTTATACTTTTATATATTGAAACAAAACAAAGGTTAAAGGGATGTAAAAGTAGAAAATGTCAGTTAAAACATAAAGCTTTAAACTAACAAAACCACTGAAATTCACCAGTTATAGTTATCTCAAGTAACTATAAATTGTGCCCTAAAGTAACTATAACTTGCACCCTTGCCATGAGCACTGTTCTTATCAATGATTTCATTTCAGATGTCCTTCGGGATGTTATCAATGTGTTCATTGAACATGCCATGAGTGATGTAATATGTGAGGGCACAAGCAGTGCATGGCGAAGGCATGAGTTATAGTTACTTTAGGGTGGGGGTTATTAGCAAAACAAAAAATCAATTTCCGATGGAAACATGGTTAGTGATAACTATAACTACCCAGTGGCAAGTATCTTGTTGGTTTTAGGAAGTTATTTGTTGTTATAGGCGGTAAATTATTCACAACCAATAGGGCATCAGGAAGAGGAGCCTAACATGAGCTGTTTACACTCTAGCACTTCAAAGAAGTAGGTTACTGTTACTGGAGTTACTAGAGTTTATTTACTTTGAAGGTTTTATTGAAAGTGCTAGTAAATACTCTACCATTACTATTTCTGTTGTTATACAGAGCAAATATCATGTGTAATTGGGTTACAAAATAGCTTTACAAAAATATCTTTACAAATTAAATCTAAAATGCTCATCTGCAAAAATAAGTCTGGGTGAAAAGTGAACTATCTAAAGCTATTTTAGTTAGCAAAATAACAGATTGTTAGCATTAACTGTTGCCTAATTGTGGTGTTATTACCTTTTCATTTTGTGAGAATTACATTTTAAGAATTCCAACTTATTTTGCACATTCCTGGTAAAGTAAGGGTCATGCATGAATCTAAAATACAGGACAATTAAAGCTGGAGTCTCAAATTTCATAATCCGGCAAATACACAAGTAAGGCAGAGAAATTAAGTGAAATTTGAAATGTAATGAGACTGTCAGCAGACCCTGCTAGGACATATTTGAGAAGGTGGTGAAAAAGGAGCTAAATGTGTTTTGTGTGGAGCGAAACTCATCATCCACCTTCTGCAACAGCAGAACAGGAAGAGGAATGGATTGTCGATATGTGGCACCATGTGAATCTTTTGCTGCTTACCTCTGACAAGATTTGGCTATTCACAGTAAGAGGCTTGCTTCTCCAGTTATCTGTGATGTCTGTTTGAGGTGATGTTAATTAGCAGGAAAGCACCACCATACCTGGTAGCAAGCAGAGACAGCATTCAGTGCCCATTGTGTGTGCTGTGTGTCCAAACTACTCCAACTCTTCCGAACAGTAAGTGCAGGAAATGTAATTCCTTTCCAGTAAACCTTTCATTTTCTTATTGATAGACAATTATTTTAAGAAGGCATTTCTTTTGCTGCAACACCACATCCCATTATGCCCAGTGTTCTTTAAATTAGGTATTATATATTTCCCCCCTGTATTTGTTTATTCTGATGATTTGTAACTGGTGCTTGTCTACGAAGCCCCATGAAAGCCACAGACACAAGAAAACAAGGAGTGTTGAAATAGTAGAAAAATTGTGAGGGAGTGTAGAAGTACACCGACCACGTTTGGAAGTCATTGGGCTTATTTATTGTTAAGTAGGCATTTAACAACAGAGTAATCTTTTAGAGTGTCAATGATATAATCATGCTCTTAGCAAGAGGACCTCAGACCATGGGTGAAGAGTCTGCCGTTGGAATACATGAAGTTCATCCACATCTGTCACAGATTTTCAGTTCACAAACAGCCCAAAAACAAGATATATATCTTGTGAGAGCAAAACTGCACCCCAGTACTCAGGACACCCCAAAATTCAGATTACTCAAAATTTACCTCAGACAGTTCTTCTCCGGATTTATCTTACTCAAAAAGACACTCCTCACCCCAACATCATCTTAGTAGAGTGACTATCATAAGTAACTGGGACAACTAAATTGAGTTCTAGATCAGAGGAAAGTTAAAGGGTTTTATTACAAAATTCTCAAAAACCAAATGGTACAGAGTAAATGCAATAAAGGCTCTATGCAAAGTTGCACAGAGTAGTCAGAAATCAGAAACGGTTCAAGTCCCAAATGAGAAGCAAAATCATAAAGCAACCCTAGTAGAAAATTACAAAAACCTGGCTCACCCTCAAAAACAAAAGGGTTCTTATACACAATTTTTGCATAACTAATTAGAGAAAAAACAGAATCATTGTGGCATGTTGACAAGTAACAAATTCTTTGGCAAATTAGAGAATTCAACGTCACTTCTAAATACATAAGCACTAACCCATTTTTATGAAAACATCAAGCATTTTCTGTGTTATTGTCATATGGAGATGTTCTAACCAATGTTCCGACTTATTATTTTCCACTGTGTGTGGCAACACTATGCTTGTGGGTACACTTTTCTTGACAGTGTGCGGAATCAAAGGTAGTGATGGGTCACTATGCGAGTGATAGTGGTAAGTGAGCTATCACACCTATGGGGTGTTGGCAGTGAGTGGAAGGTATTTCGTTTCTCGCGCTGCATCGCCAAATGCGATGAAGCGCGAGAAACGAAATTCGTTTTATTTATTTATATGTGTACTTACCTGTAATCGGCCGTAATCCGTAGTTTACTACCCTCCACCCTGCCCCTCCCCCGCCCCACGTCAGCACCCGGCGGCACTCCCACCACCGACCGCTACTGGTTAAAGGATAACATTGCTAAGCCACGATGACTTTAAAACAACTGCCAGCAAAATAAGTATGTTCCCTGCTGTTTCGTACAGGGAAGGTGAGGAGGGCCTGAGGTGCAGTTTGGCGCGCGCTTCTGTATATCTCCTAAAGCATGCACTTCTTCTTTCAATAAAGTCTGCATATATTTGTTGAAGTCAACTAACGAACATTACATTAGTATTTCGACAAGGTTTTCTTTATTTAATTCAAAATGGAACTCAGGTCCTCTGGCATATTTCTGGTGCTAGGCAGAATCAGTGACCTGTGAGGCAATCCTGAACTATAAAGGCCATCGAAGGCCCTGATTTCTTTTAAATTGGTGAGTAATTTCACAAATGTATAAGTATCAAAGGGAACTAGCTACTAAATAGGAGCTCCTGGTGTGTGTATGTATGGCGACACATATGTGTTTTTAGAACAGGCGTCCAACTTAAAATCGGCCTCCCTAACCCATAAAATATTGCTAAAATATCTTGAACATATGTACGATACCCACATGCGGGGCACCAACACGTGTGCATATGGTTAAACGTCCCCTAGGAGACAGTCCCAGCACGGAGTCCTGTCTATCCCCGAGGAGATATACCCAAACAACCAACATTCTAGCGCGCTTTCTTCAGTACAATACAGCCGATTAAAATATCCTTTTTAATTATAAAGTTAAGCAATACCATAAAGGGAATTTCCAGACATTCAACTTATTTACAAGTATTCCTAATTTAACTTTATCCATACGCAGCGTAAACACACAAACACGTGCGCACGCTTTCTTCTCTGTTTATCCTCGCAGGTGCAAGGAATGGAAACTGATCACCCGCACCTGGAGGTCGTTAGAGAAAACCTGCTTTTACCGGCAGAATCTGCTAAGGTATTTAAACTCCCATCGCGAACCAGTCATTCACCGTCGGAGTTCCGATGCGGCCAGACTAGGTACGGAGACGGGCCCTTGATCTTGAAGAAGTAAGTGGGGCTCTGTTCAGGGGTTCCAGCCAGAGAGGGACTAATAGTCCTGCAGTAATATGGCACGCCAGCAACTTACGATGTATGTGCTTTTACTGTTTACTCCTTTTCATTTTTTTCATTTTCTTTTCCAAAAACACACAGAGTGTGACAATAGGTCGGGCCCCCCACGGAACTCATGGGGCATTTCTCAGACAATTCCTGAGTGAGCAAACATAGTTTTACCTTTTTATCCCTTTATTTATCACCATGCAATATCGCATATTGATTTTCACTTGTTAACGCATATATAAGAGGCGTATACATTGTTTTGATTTAATTACAATGCACTAAAACCCCACGGTCCGTCCTCACTACGCAATTTACTCGATTAGAGCACGGACACCACGCTCCTGATTCACAATAATAGATGTGCTTAAACAACAACGTCTAAATGGATCAATGTGTATGTTTGTCTATCGTCTTTTTTACCCCCTATAACAGGTATGCGTCGCCAGAGGAAATCATCCTCTATCACATAATGCACCTTAGCGAGTGCACCACATAGATGGTCTCTTACACACTTTGTTCCAGACCACCATTTTAACCTCACACACATAAGGTCCTGAAGAAAGCCAGCCCAGTATAGAGAGACTGGCTGAAACATGTTGACCAGGATATCGGAACCTAATTAACTCCAGAGATATCCACCTCTCTTTTTAACCACTGCCGAGGGCCCATACATTAAAATAGTTTGTTACCTGAACGGGACCCTACGGACAGCTTTTTAAACCACACTCATCTCACTCTCACTGCACACTCACTGCACAGAACCAGCTCCGCTGTATTCAGGCGTCGCAGCACACCCAAGGTACATTCGGTACCTTGGGTGGGACCCGATGATGAAGCATGTCACCAACTAGGTTGGTGAGTGAGGGTCTTCTAAAAACACATATGTGTCGCCATACATACACACACCAGGAGCTCCTATTTAGTAGCTAGTTCCCTTTGATACTTATACTATACCCAGGGGAAGTGAACTGGCCCCTATCTCCTCGCTCTTCTTTTGATTATTACCAACCTAATTTCACAAATGGTCAGTGCACCGTGGAGATTGAAACAAAGCTGTTTAAAAATGTTTGAATTTTATTTTCCTCCCACTATTTGCTGTTGTAGGATTTATATAATGAGGGTTTAAACAGGTACGTGAACGCTCTCCTCCTAATTCAAGGAACAATGACGGCCCCCAGGGAAAGAAAGGCGCAGACTACTCTTTCCCCAGGGGTATTCGTGCGTAGACAGGAGATGGTTGGGGATAGGTCGTATGGGGGAGAAGGGGCGGGGCATCTGTTTTTTATTTAAGGGTCCGGCGAGGCTTAAACAGCCTCTTCTGGACCCTGTGCATCACCGGGGTAGGGGGTTTCAAATAGGTAAGAACTTAGTTTGTCCACCCACCCACCCTACATTTCGAGAGGGCTAGAGTGGGCTGTACATGTCGTGAAAGTTGTTTCATGCCAATATTAGGATGGGTTGCATCTTCAGCAGGCAGGGTGGAACTCTTGGGGGATGGTAAAGCCGCATGCTGGGTCCTACACACCCTTGGGGGGGAAGAATGATGTGAAGGAGAAAAACCGGGGGTGGTACCTTGTCTGGAAAGAATGGAATGAGAAAGGACGGTTGGGGTTTGTAAGTTGCTGTGAGATGCGTTTGAATGTGTGATGTTGGAGGTTGGTTGTTTTAAGTTATAAAATGTTGTTAATGGTTAATAATGTTATCAATGTGCAACCATGTCCTAATAAATTTGGCCTTTCACACTAGTCTTGGGGTCATGGAGTGTTTAGTGTCGCACGATGTTTACATGTTTGCAGCAGCTCACAAATTTCATTTTTCTTATGCAATGTGTCAGTACTTAAGGGAGAAAGATAAGCATGAGGAACATAATCTACTGTCTCTTGACTCAGACATCATTCAGCTTCGTATGCTTACTCACCATCAATTTGTGACAGAGTACTATAAAGCCATTACGAACTGTTCTAAAATTGTTTTCAATAATCAGTTTGTTCTGGTGTTTGCATTCCAGACGTTTTCAACGTATACACATACCAATCTTCCAAATAATTACTCCACCTCCCAAAAACATCAACAGGCAATTCATCCAGGTCTGACCACCCTAAACTAGCAGGGACTGGCTTTAGAGTCTTTGAAGCATGGCACTGTGGTGAGGTGCTTGATAAAGTTAACACCAGTTCACACTAGGAGGGTGATAATTGTGTGTTTTTGTTTCCCCTTTGTGCACGCTCTCAGTCTCTTCATGCGCGGCAAGAAGACAGAGGCTGCACGGAGCGTCCTTGTGCGCGCCTTAGAGGGAACACAGGTCCTACCGAATATGAAACATTACAACAATGATGCTTTACACCAATGAATAAAACTAGGCCCAGCAACCGAACTATAGGGGATGGTCCTTGAAAAACTATTATGGGTAGAACAGGTGAGGAACAATAGGAACTTCATTCAAAGCACATGGCTCAAAGTAAAAAAAAATCCACTACATCAGTTTTCTTTACTTCTGCAGAGCCTGTAGGGAGAGAAGATGCAAAGGTAGGCCTGGGCGGAAAACTACGCTACGCTCGCGGAGTGTGCGTAGTTTGCGCAATTACGCGCTACGCGAATCGCACGTAGCACAGTGCAAAAACGTGTAGCATAGCGTAGCGGGCATTTTTTGCTCGCTCGCGGTCCTCAACGTGAAGTTGGCGACCGCGAGCGAGCAAAATCAACATCCCGGTGAGACTTTTTCCTCGTTCGCGATCGGCAACATCAAGTTGTCGATCGCGAGCGTGGAAAATAAACCTCCCAGCGAGATTCTCAACGCGGGGAGGTCAGGTTTCTCATTGCGAGTGGTCGCGTATGCTCGCGACCGCTCGCGATGAGAAACTACCAGTCCGCGTTGCGAAAGCTGCCGCTCGAGTACAAATCTACTCGAGCGGCAGAAAACGGCCACTTGCACTGTGCATGATGCCGTTCGCAATGATTGCACAGTGCGGACAAGCATCCGGCACTGTGCAATCATTGCGAACAGCATTTCCCTACGCGCACTACGCAGTTCGCGTAGCTACGCGTAGCGCGCGTAGTGCAAAGTACACTTCGCGTAGCTACACGTAGCGCGACTACGCGAACTTCGCCCAGGGTTATGCGAAGGGGGGCGAGAAAGCAAGGGAACAGCAGGAGTGAATGACAAAGCAACATCAGATAAGCGAGTCTCTGCATCAGTATGAATTCACCTCAGCACCAACGCGCCTCGGCAATCGAGCGCTTTATAAGTATATCAGTCAGTCAGTCAGTCAGAACAGCATCCATGGTATCCAATATAGTGTTTCTACATAAACGTGGCACAACTAGATTACATGAATAAACACACTTCTATACATCATAATAAACTCGTTTCAACTGTAAGCATGTTATTTCAGCGTTTGCGTATCGGATCCATCCTAAAAAATCATTATTCATTATTTTTATTTATTCAAAAAATATAAACCCAGGAAAAATGACACCACAATCCCAACAGCAATATCAAAGAAGTCAAACAGTGCATTTCTAGGTGGACAGAGACCCTCGGTCTCTTAATGGAAAAAAAAACACTACTCACCTGGCGCTTTCTTGTTTCAAATGCACACAATCGAGTACGTCCGAGGTGTTTTCTACCCTGCCTGGTTTTATACTGTTTCAAAACTTTCTCTTGATGACATTTTTAGTACATCCCTTACACATGCTCTTATCCATGTTCAGGACCCTGAAGAAAATATACACAAAGTAACTGCTTTAAAAAAAATCTGCTCCGCCCACCAATGTACTGGTAAGAGCCCGAAGCCACCACCCACTTGAAGGGCTGTGGCAGTAGGAGACTCTGTGCATCTCTCCCAGTGGCATCTGGGTCTGAGGGATTTATGGCCAATGTACTGAATCTCGTTGGACTCTCCTACACCTCTGTTGTTGTTCTTCTCCTCCTTGTTCTGCTGTCTCTCTGTTCTCGCTCTGCTCACGCCCTCCTGGTTCGGCTCCCTTCTTCCTCTGTCCTCATTTCGCTGTGCTCCACCTCTCTCACTATGACCTTGGGCCACTCTGCTCTCCCTTTAGCCTCACTCTGCTCCACCTCTGATGTTCGCCTCATTCTTGTTCTACTCTGCTCCATCTTCTTTAATGCCCGCTCTGTCTTTCCTCTGCTCCAGATGCCAATACCCCAAAAACGTCCTAATATCAGGCATTCTACTTGAGGACAAGAATCAGGGAATATCCTGTAAGTTTGAGATCTGTTTGTTTCTGAGGAGGTCAGTTTCCCCTAACCCAGAGTCTCTTGCCTCCCTCTGGGAAAGCAGATGCCTCAAGGAGCACAGGTATTTCTAAAGTGCTGCCACAAACAATATAAAGGATTTTTCAAATATCCAGATATTCAAATTTTCCAAAACAGGAAGAAGGTACTGAATGCGTCTGAGGTATTTGGGCCAGTGTTCCAAAAGGCTGTTCTGCAGGCCACGCATTTTTTAACTTAAGTGAAAAATCCAGTCTATTTCTAATAATAATGTTTTTCATATATTTTCTATGTAGTGTAATTTCTTTACTCTGTTCATGACATACCAATGCATTATGGTTATTCCATGAGTGTGGATGCATGGAGTAAAATAATAACATTGTTGACATGATGTGTTTCTTTCTGTATCTCCTTTAATTAGGCTCGCTGTCTCCGGGATCCAGAGCACATCTACCGAGAAAGACCTGTTGAAATAGGACTGACGAGTCCTTCAACAAATGCAACAATGTCCACTTTGCCACTGCCTTCAACAGCCAGAAAAGGTACTTCATGCATAAGGGGAATAAAGAATTCAAAGGCTCAAATATTTTACAATTCTCCATGTGTTCGCGGAAAGACTATTTATTCCATGCGCACTAGAGATTAATATCTGTAAAATAAATCTGAAAAAGTATCAAAGATAAGCTAATAAATAAAATCTCTACGAATACTTTCACAATGGCCATAACCTTCTAATCTGACCATTTCTTGACTATTAACAAACGAATCAGACATGCTCCCCAGTCTTAACCTTGCTCAAAGCATGCCATTGTTCACTGTTTCTGTGAGATTGTTTTGGTGTACGTATTTTTTTATCTCAACCATTTCTAGTGCATGATTTTTCCATGTATTCACTACTCTGTCCATGTATTCATATTTTCTGATGTTGTGAATCCTTTCTCTGTTGGCCTCTTACACTGTGTGTGTTTCTCAGTATAAACTTAGGGGCATATTAGCAAGACCCACGTTAAAATTATCGCCGTTTTAGCGGCAGGAAACTGCCGCTAAAACGGCGATAATGGGCTTGCTAATATGCGTTATAGAATTCCAATAGAAGCCCAGGTTAGATGTGCAGGACATCTAACCTGGGCTTCTATTGGAATTCCATAACGCATATTAGCAAGCCCATTATCGCCGTTTTAGCGGCAGTTTCCTGCCGCTAAAACGGCGATAATTTTAACGTGGGTCTTGCTAATATGCCCCTTAATTTTCATACTAGTTGGGACCAGGGCACAAGTCCTTAAAAACAGAAGTGTCAGGACTAACCAAATTAGATAGTATTCAAGTAACATCATGGCATGTGACAATGCACGTGGCATCCCAGGAAGTTTATTATTATTTTATTCATGTTCGATTAATTAAAATCATTACATGTCTGAAAAAAATAAAAACAAGTGTGCGTTGCACTTACACATAAAAGAAAGCGACAGTCAGTATCGCCGGCGCTTTGCTAGTAAGGACATATGATAGAATGCAATCAAATATATCATAAATAGGAACATATCACCCTCTAAAACCAGGTTAAAACAAGATAAAAATGAGTTTGCATACAATTAGTACCTTCAAACAAAAGTGGATTTGTCTTGGAATGTGGAAGGAAGAGGGTAAAGTGCGGAGTCCTTGCAAATAATATTTCATTAATAGGGTCATATCGCACACTAAAACCAAGTTTCAACAGGATAAAAGATAGTTTGAATGTTGTTGGCACCTTTAAGCATACTTGGGCTTTCAGAGTTGTGAGAAGAAAAAAATAAGGTGCAAGGTGCTAGCCAGTCAGGAGCTAGTGTTGGCCTATGGCAGCTTCAGTGAGTAAAAGTCTGATAGAATTCGTAAACTTCCCCAGTCTGGCTAGGGTGCATGTCGTGTTTTCAGAGAAGCACAAGTCCGAGGCCTCCTTGCAGCTCCTTACGCCTGTAGCCCGAAATATAGGGAGAAACAAGCGGCATCGCTCATCGGACAGTTTGGGACACCAACACAACAGGTGTAGCCAGGATTCTTTACGATAACTGCATTGCCAACATGAAAATGCCTCCTCTTTATGTGCCCAGGCAGGATTAAAGTCCGAGATTGGCAAAGCGATGAGCCTCATGTAGAGGATTTTCCTGCGAGCCTGGGCTGAAAGTGTGTTATAAAAGTAGGGCTATGCTTTCCCCAAGGTGTAAGATGCATTCAATGACTCTGTAGTGGGGCTAGCATGAAGTCTTTTGGTGTCCTGTTCACTGTTTTTTCTCGTTCTTCTGGCTTCCCGAGGGGCAAGCTGCACTGCCTTGTACGCCTTGCTCTGGGAGTCCATTAATAGCCTACTGAAGGCGCCTGGGAAGGCCAAATGGCTGTAGTTGACGGCCAGAATAATTTTTGCTTTCAAGACTGTCAGCATGGGCTCGGCAGTTGAACTTTGTAGGCGATTACTTAGGCACTTCAAAGTGTGGATGACGCAAGTAGACTTAGTTCTGAGGTGCCTTAGGTGAGCGGCTGTTTTCCTGTGAAATCACAGGAAACTGCATCACAGCCCATGAACTCACAGGAAGTGACATCACAAGAAGTGACATGAGATCTTAAGACATCCCACGTATGTTTGCAGGTTTACTATGAGTACATCTGAGCGCATTACAACATTTAACAAATGATATTTTGCATCGGGGTTGGGCCAAAAAACAGATGCAACCCCGATGCAATATCTGAGCCTCAATTTATACATTTCTTTTTATAAACTCTGCCACAAAGAATTCCTCAACAAGGAGAAACGTGGCAGTCAATCTCTTTTCTGCTTAATTGGTTGCAAAGTCTGCATTTTAAAATATCTTATGGGGGGGTAAAGCACCTGCTGCAGAGATTTTCGAGTAAATCTCAGGGAATAATAAAAATGGTAAGATAACTCAGGAGATTAACACATTTGCTGGAGAGATTTGTGTTTTGTCTTGTCCACGTTTTGAATAAAAGTAGCATAGAGGGTTTGTTAGAAATGGGATTTCTGGTTGGCTAAGGCTTGCGCCAAAGCCAGGCAGAAACCACCACTCTAGTCAGGACAAGGGAGTTACACACCCAAGATAACCCCTGCTCACCCCCTTGGTAGCTTGGCACGAGCAGTCAGGCCTATCCCGGAGGCAATGTGTAAAGCGTTTGCGCAACACACACACACAGCAGCAACACACTAGGCACACTACAAAAGGAACTCCACACAAGGTTATATAAAAAAATAGCCTTTGTATTATCATAAAACACATTAGAAACGTAATCACATATTTACACTGTGCCAACTGGCACGGGCAATATTCACAGGGGAATTATATACAGGACCAGGCCAATCGGGCCACGGTCAGAACCATCAGAACAGGTAAGTAAATGCAAATATAAAACACAACCAGTAACTACTGGTACCATAAGGACCTAAGCATTATACTATTAGCATTAGACATAAACTCACATTAGGCCCAAACCTCATTAGCATAAACACATTACGCAATGGGCCTAAATCATTCTTGGCAACATTCAGAGTAGGCATAAGTATATTACGCAATCCTGTAGAGCCTGGCGCTCTACCAATGTCACCAACCTGCCCCCAGGCCAACTGGCCTTCCACAGGGGCTCAAATGCCCAATGTCCCAATGTCAGGGCGCGCTGCCAAGGCAGCGGAAAGTCAAGGGTGCGCACTCTGCGCTGGCCTGAACGTTGCAGCTGCCCACTACTTGCTGGGCAGCTGTGAATGAAAACAAGGCCTGGCACAACTGTGCCGCCTGAGCCCCTTTTGGGACTCTCTAAAAACAAATGCCCCCAAAACGTTGCAGTTGCCCACTGTCAAGCGGGGCAATTGTGAACAATGAAAGAGGCCCGGCTCTGGGGCTCTCTACACCATCATAGGCCATCGTGGCAGCTACCCACTGTCAGACGGGGCAGCTGTGGCGGGATTAGGCATGGGCATCTCGGGACCCTCCGGGCCCTTTAACCATAATGATGCCCCTCGTTGGGGCGGCCCGCTCCCTCGCGGGACCGCCCAGGGAAATAGGCATGGTGCCTTCACTGGCACCAACAAACTGAGGGCGCCAAGAAATGCCCCCACAGGCCAGTGGGGCCCACTGGGGCTCTCCCTTGCACCCAAGAAGCGGCTCAACCATGTTGGAGCGGCCCGCTGCCAGACGGGGCCGCTCTGCCTCTCCCAACCCGAACTCCCTCGAGCTCCACTCACCGGCTGGGGGTGGAGGCAGGACTCTCCTCTGACCGCTCCGGTCTCCAGGGACTCCGGCAGACTTCCTTCTGGAGAGCAGGTCCTCCTCTGGACTTGCGGTGGGGGGCAGGCACTGACAATGTGCCTCGTGCCCCCTCTGCCTTGCTCTCTCCACTCACCGGCTCTCCAATCTTCGGGACTCAGGACCGGCACTCTGCTATTCTCCCGGTCGCACTGCGGCTGCCCGCGGGGCTCCCTCTCGGTCGCGGCCAGTTCTGGCCGCCTCTCCCCTTCACCCGGGCCCCCTCCTGGGACACGGGACTTCTAAACGGAGCCCATGGAGGCGGGGTAGGCTCCCGTCCTCGTCAGCACGTCCCGGCGCGGGGTAGGCTCCCGCCCGGGTCTTTGAACGCCACTCACGCCTCCGGCCTCTTCCGCTTCCGTCCGCAGGCCCCGCCCACAACCAGGCGGGCCGCGGTCTTTTTCCTCTTCGCGGCGGCAACGAGGGTTGGGCTCCCTCTTAGTTTAAAATGTAAAGCGGGGTGGGCTCCTGCTAACGTGGCACCATAATGCAGGGTGGGCACCTGCACTTGAGATCTCATAAGCGGGGTGGGCACCCGCCGTCTTGAGCATCACCAGGGAATCCCTCGCATCGGGATTCCCTCTCGAAGGGCGGCAGCTCAGCGCTGCGCAGCCCACATGTTCTCCCGGTCCTTCAGATTAGAATATAGCGCTCACCAGGCGCTAGCTGCAGAAAAGAGGTCCTTCAAAAGTCCTTGGAGATGAAGGGGCAATGCAGGGCCCAGGGAGGCAAGCCCTCCTGGCAGCCCCCCCTGGGCCCCAGCAGCAGCATGCCCCAGCAGGAACAGAACTGAAAACTGAACATCTTTCTGGGGTCACAGCCCCTATTTTTATACACTAAATCCCTTTGTGTCACAGCACAGGGCTTGGGGATAAATCAGACGCAACTGGTTTGGGGGAGCTTTGGAGCACTTTGTTTTGCTCAGCTCCTCTCTCCTTTGTCAGGTGGGGACTCAGTGATTAGATGCACCACAGGAGGTGGAGCCAGCATTGTGGAGGGAAGGCACAGCCCTATTCAGGTCCCAGGTGCAACTCCTCCCACCCATCTACATGGAGATCTCTCCATTCAGCCCTGCGCTGACTCGCCCTGCGCTGACTCACCCTGCCCCTCTTGGAGCCACACACACCTCCCAGCCCCTGTCACTCACAAGCCAGACATGCAATTCACATCAGGCAGGCAGACACAGAGCACACATAAATGCCAACTTCTAAAAGTGGCATTTCTACACCAGTCACAATAAATCTGCGCACACCATTGCGCAGCATTTATTCTCACAAATTCATACATACCAGACTTGACCACACTGCTCCTCTCATACCAGGAATTAACATGGACACACTTAT
The DNA here is from genome assembly GCA_963921515.1 of Calotriton arnoldi. Taxonomy (NCBI): domain Eukaryota; kingdom Metazoa; phylum Chordata; class Amphibia; order Caudata; family Salamandridae; genus Calotriton; species Calotriton arnoldi. The sequence goes on from CAWUFW010008126.1 coordinate 563,616, forward strand.
CCCCCATGCATTCTTATGGGAGGGCAGGCCAATCTCACCACAAGTACACAGAGAGCGCACGCACTTTCCACTGGACCACAGTGCCAAAGTGCTCAGAGGCCTAAAATCACCAACACCAGGTTACAGACAAGGCAAAAAGTTTAGGGGTGAACCTGCCAAAAAGGGCCAAGTCCAACAGGGTTAATGTGTCTCCTGCAACGCACATCATGTAACGAAGATGACAGATTTTTAATTTCACTATATAGGTAAGTTGGTCACTGCTTTTAGCACAGAGTTCCTTTTATTACTTGCAGTTCATAAAGTGAAATCCTTCTTATATAGCACAGTGAGCTATGAAGGACGTGTGTCCAATACCTTGTATGGCTCACTGTCTCATGCAGGGCCACTGGATTTATATGATTCTGCGGCCACTGCATTTTCCACATAATTATAGATTTTCTCATTTTCCACTTGATCTATCATCTGCTGCACAATTTGCAGATTTTAACAACAAAAAAATTGTTTCTAACTCAGGATCAAAAGTTGCTAAAAATGTTGCGATTTGTTCTACTGTGCAGTGGAAAGCACTGCACAAAGGTTGACTGTTCACCTTTCATTTGCATATTGCTGTATTTGGGTGTTAAACTAGACTAGCACTAATAAGGTGAAAACTTTGTCTGGACAGTGTTAAGATGTGTAAATATGCCAAATAATGTTCTGGTACTATCACAAACTGTGCTGCATTATGCCGCATGTTAGAAATTGGGGTTCTGGTTGTCCCTGGAGGAACCGCAATCCTAGTCAGGGTAAGTCACAAACATACCCTATGTTAACCTGTGGTCACCCCCTGGTAGCTTGGTGCAGAGCAGTCAAGCTTAACTTTAGAGGCAATGTGTAAAGTATTTGTGCAACACTTCAAACAGTAAAACAGTGAAAACACAACACAAAAAGATACCATACCTGGTTAGAAAAATAGAGTTTAATTTAATAAATAAAACAAGACCAAAACAACAAAAATCTAATTAACAAGACCAGTGATTTTGACTTTTTGAAGTATAATCTGTAAAATAGTGCTCAAAAGCAAAAAGCGTGGACTGGGGATATCTGGTCGAGCGGGACCGAGAGAAAGTCAAAGGTTCAGGCCGACCACGATGGAGCGCGGGTCGGCTATAGTGACCAGTTTTGACCCACTGACCAAAGCATGTTGAAGATCCTGTCAACAAGGAGGATGTGGAATGTTGAAGTGATGTGTTGATCCTCACAGTGGGGCGATGCACTGGTCCTGATCCACGCAGTAGCGGCAATGCGTCGGCTCCAATGAGAGTAGGGCCTGTGATGCGGAGGTCTCTGCATCGTCGTTGTGGCTGCCGTCGATGGAGATGCGAAGACCTCAAACCGGGGTGAGCGTCACGCAGTGGTGGTTCCGAAGTGGATGTGCCGGCGTTGATCCTCGCAGCAGAGGTGATGCTCCGGTTCTTGTCACGCAACCGGGGTGATGCGCCAGTTCCAATCCACGCTACGGCACCAGTGTGCCAGTTCGAGATTTGATGTGTGGGTTTGGATGAAGCAAGCTTCTTAGGCCCACTTCCAAGGGTCCAGGACTGGGGTGGTACTACGTGGCAGGGCAGACTTACAGATGGCAGAGTCCAGGTACAGAAGCAGGATAGATGAAAGTCTTTTATGTCCCCGGGACTTCAGATTAAAAGGAGCCAGCCAACTAGTCCTTGGAGTCACTCTGGGGGTCAAGTGATGCAGGTCCAGTACTTTTCACCAAGACCAGGAGGGCAGCAGGTCAGCACAACAAGTAAGCAGCTCTTCCAGAACAGCAGTCCAGCAGAGCGGCAGTTCTTCAGCAGCACAGCAGTCCTTCTCTCTGGCGGAGTATCCACAGGTCCAGAAGTGAAATGAAGTGGAAGGGCCTGAGGTCCAATTCTTATACCCAGAGGTGCCTTTGAAGTGGGGTCGATTTCAACGAAGGGTCTTTGTGGTGCACTGAGGTCCTCCCTTCCTGCCCTGGCTCCAGACTCACCACAGGGGGGTATGCAGCCCTTTGTGTGGGGACAGGACACAGCCTATTCAGGTGTAAGTGTGAGGTTGTGTCTAGTTCCTCCCTCCCACCCTGCTAGGATGGCCCATCAAGGCGCCTCAAGTCACACCAGAGCTCCCTCTGTGTATTTCTCCTAGACAGCCACATGCAAAGGCCAGCTTTCACACAACCCAGACATACAATCAGAGACAGACTGCAGGCACACAGGGCTAAGAGCAGAAAAAGGCCAAATTTCTAAAAGTGGCATTTTCAAAATTGTAATAATAAATTCGACTTTGCCATTAAAGGGTATTTATCATTACAATTCCATAAGTACCACACATGACAGATCCACCTCCTCTCAATTACGGCTTAACAAATGTAATAAGGAGTCCCCAATGTTATCCTATGGGAGGGGTAAGCATCTCAGTAGTGAAAAACAAATTTGGGAGTTTTTCACTACCAGGACATGTAAAACGGAAAAGTACATGTCCTACCTTTTACTTACACAGCACCCTGCCCTATGGGCTACCTAGGGCCTACCTTAGAGGTGACTTATATGTAATAAAAGGGGAGTTTAAGGCTTGGCAAGTGGTTTTAAATGCCAAGTCGACATGGCAGTGTGACACTGCATTCAGGCTGCCATTGCAGGCATGGGACATGTTTTAAAGTGCTACCTCAGTGGGTGGCACAATAAGTGCTGCAGGCCCATTAGTAGTATTTAATTTACAGGCCCTAGGTAAATGCTTTACCACTCTACAAGGGACTTACAAGTAAATTAAATGTGCCAATCGGTATATAATCCAGTCAAACCATGTTTAGGGGAGTGAGCACAAACACTTTAGCACTGGTTAGCAGTGGTAAAGTACATAGAGTCCTAAGACCAATAAAAACGATATCAGCAAAATTGGAGGCAAGCTGATAAAACGCTTGGGGGAATACCGCCCTAAGACTGACAGGTCCAACCCCATTACCTGATGGGATAGAGTGAAGGACCCTGTTGTGGTCACGAACTGGACACCCCTCACGAGATGTCAGACCACTGCATGGTGATTTCTCAGCATACAAGGCCCCTTGATGTCAGCGGAAGTACCTCCTCTGGTAATCTACCGGGATGCTCATCTTTTATAATAGAAAGCAGCTTTGCGATGTGCACTTAGATTAGTGATGTTATGGATAAATATAGATAGCTCTGTTGCCCTGTGGATGAAGATAGTGATGACATTTGTACGTAGTGCGAAACGAGACCTTGTACATGATGTTCAGATCATTGTGATAATGTTGTGTGAAGCTACATGTAAAAACAAGTTTAGTTTCAGAGAAACTAATCCAACATTGTCATGCGTACAAAGGTGTGCAAAAGGTCACAGCTGGAAATGTTATTTGTGAGGACAATGTAAGAAATAAGCTGCTTCACTACATGGGCCATGCTCAGGAATATAACACCCCCTTGCTGCCTTCATGTTGTTATGTTATGTTATTGTAACTGTATTTGCATTTATATAGCGCTTACTACCCCTGACAAGGCCTCAAAGCGATTTTCAGGCAAGTAGCACGCTACTCCGGAACCCAAAAAGGATTAGTGGTGAATTAGAATAGGGGAATATGAAATTAATTTGAGCGGTGGACCGGTAAGCTTGTTATTTGGATTGAAAAAGAATTGTGAAACGATAGAAGAGGGAAGGGTTTGCATTTACAAAGTGCTTACTACCCCTGATGAGGTGTTGAAGCGTTTTTCGGCAAGTAGCATGCTACTCCAGAACCCAAAAAGGGTTAGTGGTAAATTAGCATAGGGAAATATGAAATTAATTTGAGTGATGGACATGTGAGTCTGTTATTTGGATTGAAAAAGGATAGTGGAGGGATAGAAGAGGGAAGGGTTTGCATTTATATAGCGCTTGTTACCCCTGATGAGGCGTCGAAGCGCTTTTTGGCGAGTAGCACACTACTCCAGAACCCAAAAAACAGGATTAGTGGTGAATTAGTATAGGGAAATATGTTGTGGTATGGTATGTTATGGTATTTTATGTTATGTTATGTTATGTGAATTTGTTGAGCACGCCTACTCACCAGGGCCGGACTGGGAACGCAAACCGATCCTGACAATTGAGTTGAACCGGCCGCGCGGGGGGAGGCAGCTTCCCCATGTAACAAAACCGGCCCCCACAGGGGTCCAAAACTGACCCCAGCCTGGCGGCCCACCGGGGAAACACCCGGTGCCCGCTCCGGCCAGTCCGGCCCTGCCACTCACCCATGAAGGTATCCAGGCTTTGAGCAGGGCAGGCCTGAGGGGAGAGGAGGAGATCATGCCTGTTTCATCTGGAAGAGCCATGTCTTGAGGTTCCTTCAGAAGTCAACAAGGGAGAGGGAGGTTCTGAGGTGTTTCGGTAGGCCATTCCAGTTCTTGGCTGCGAGGTATGAGGAGTGTCCTCCGCTTCTGGGCTTGCTGCTATGAACTAAAGCAGGCAATGCACAGGCACTGATGAATGTGTCCCGGTGTCTGAAAATTACACTGGGATGAGTTCAGCATATTTCAATGGGGCCCAGCTTCTTGGCAGGGTGGATGGCGTCCAACCTGTGAAAATAGTGGGTGGATGCCATCTACCACTTGTGCCCTGGTTGGGACCAGTTCAAGGATTTTTAGCAACTTGAATGGTGCATCAGTTTTACATGCAAGTGCTCTGCTACACTTGCTAATCATAGAGGCATTCTTGGGCCCCCTCCTGGCAGAGCTCTGGTCAGCTACCTGACATGTTTTTAAACCTCACAACCATTGCACTATATAATTTCTATGGCTGAATTTAAACTGGTGCCATGAATCCACGCACAAACACATAAAATATGAAAACAAATTCAAAGGTGAAAAACACACACAGAGGGGCCGATTCCGATCTCGGTCGGAGGCGCACCCAATACCATTCGGTCGGGAAAAAAGCCATGCGAAAGCCTGTTTCCCGACCGATCCGTACAGCACACCGAACGAGCAAGTACGATGCGCACAACAGCAAAGAATCCGGCCGAGCCGTACTCACCCAAACCAGGTCCTGTTCTCCGACCGAGGCGAATCCGGAAACGCCGAATCGAGTCGCACGGAAGGAAAAATGCAGCCCCGTCCGGCCGGACAAGTACGATGCGCTTTCCGTATGCGCCGAACCCGTCGCTATGCACGGCACGTCAAAGCATCCGGGAGAGGCACACATAAGCTCCGATTCGCGCCACAACACGATCCACGGCTACGAGGCGAACACGCCAGCGACGAGGACGACGCGAAGCGACGAGGACGAGGCGAAGCGACGAGGACGAGGCGAAGCGACGAGGACGACGCGAAGCAACGAGAAGGACGAACGACACGAACCAACCATGAATCCCTTCGTCCCGATCATACCAATATTCTACATTTACTACCGGAACAGGCACGGACGCCTACGGCGCAGAAGGTAAGCCAGACACCAACCACAAAACACATACATCACGTACACGACACATCACACACACACACAGGGATGCAGAATATACTTACACCAGCAACAGCAGCACCATAGGGGCGGGATGCCCATCACCAATGCCACATATGCACACAGGGGCCTGAATGCGCACCACCACCCCTACCCAGGGGTGGCATGATGCCTACCACCACTACCACCCTCACCCAGGGGGGGCAGGATGCCCACCACTACTACCACCCTCACCCAGGGGGGGCAGGATGCCTACCACTACTACCACCCTTAGCCAGGGGGGGCAGGATGCCTACCACTACTACCACCCTCACCCAGGGGGGGCAGGATGCCCACCACTACTACCACCCTCACCCAGGGGGGCAGGATGCCCACCACTACTACCACCCTCACCCAGGGGGGGCAGGATGCCTACCACTACTACCACCCTCACCCAGGGGGCAGGATGCCCACCACTACTACCACCCTCACCCAGGGGGGCAGGATGCCCACCACTACTACCACCCTCACCCAGGGGGCAGGATGCCCACCACTACTACCACCCTCACCCAGGGGGGCAGGATGCCTACCACTACTACCACCCTCACCCAGGGGGCAGGATGCCCACCACAACTACCACCCTCACCCAGGGGGGGCAGGATGCCTACCACTACTACCACCCTCACCCAGGGGGGCAGGATGCCTACCACTACTACCACCCTCACCCAGGGGGGCAGGATGCCCACCACTACTACCACCCTCAGCCAGGGGGGCAGGATGCCTACCACTACTACCACCCTTAGCCAGGGGGGCAGGATGCCTACCACTACTACCACCCTCACCCAGGGGGGCAGGATGCCTACCACTACTACCACCCTTAGCCAGGGGGGCAGGATGCCCACCACTACTACCACCCTCACCCAGGGGGGCAGGATGCCCACCACTACTACCACCCTCACCCAGGGGGGCAGGATGCCTACCACTACTACCACCCTCACCCAGGGGGCAGGATGCTTACCACTACTACCACCCTCACCCAGGGGGGCAGGATGCCTACCACTACTACCACCCTTAGCCAGGGGGGCAGGATGCCTACCACTACTACCACCCTCACCCAGGGGGGCAGGATGCCCACCACTACTACCACCCTCACCCAGGGGGGCAGGATGAGTACCACTACTACCACCCTCACCCAAGGGGGCAGGATGCCTACCACTACTACCACCCTCACCCAGGGGGCAGGATGCCCACCACTACTACCACCCTCACCCAGGGGGCAGGATGCCTACCACTACTACCACCCTCACCCAGGGGGCAGGATGCCCACCACTACTACCACCCTCACCAAGGGGGCAGGATGCCTACCACTACTACCACCCTCACCCAGGGGGGCAGGATGCTTACCGCTACTACCACCCTCACCCAGGGGGGCAGGATGCCTACTACCACTACCACCCTTAGCCAGGGGGCAGGATGCCTACCACTACTACCACCCTCACCCAGGGGGCAGGATGCCCACCACTACTACCACCCTCACCCAGGGGGGGCAGGATGCCTACCACTACTACCACCCTCACCCAGGGGGCAGGGTGCCCACCACTACTACCACCCTCACCCAGGGGGGCAGGATGCCTACCAGTACTACCACCCTCACCCAGGGGGCAGGATGCCTACCACTACTACCACCCTCACCCAGGGGGGCAGGATGCCCACCACTACTACCACCCTCACCCAGGGGGGCAGGATGCCTACCACCACTACCACCCTTAGCCAGGGGGCAGGATGCTTACCACTACTACCACCCTCACCCAGGGGGGCAGGATGCCTACCACTACTACCACCCTTAGCCAGGGGGGCAGGATGCCTACCACTACTACCACCCTCACCCAGGGGGGCAGGATGCCCACCACTACTACCACCCTCACCCAGGGGGGGCAGGATGCCTACCACTACTACCACTCTCACCCAGGGGGGGCAGGATGCCTACCACTACTACCACCCTTAGCCAGGGGGGCAGGATGCCCACCACTACTACCACCCTCACCCAGGGGGGCAGGATGCCCACCACTACTACCACCCTCACCCAGGGGGGCAGGATGCCTACCACTACTACCACCCTCACCCAGGGGGCAGGGTGCCCACCACTACTACCACCCTCACCCAGGGGGGCAGGATGCCTACCACTACTACCACCCTCACCCAGGGGGGCAGGATGCCTACCACTACTACCACCCTCACCCAGGGGGGCAGGATGCCCACCACTACTACCACCCTCACCCAGGGGGGCAGGATGCCTACCACCACTACCACCCTTAGCCAGGGGGCAGGATGCTTACCACTACTACCACCCTCACCCAGGGGGGCAGGATGCCTACCACTACTACCACCCTTAGCCAGGGGGGCAGGATGCCTACCACTACTACCACCCTCACCCAGGGGGCAGGATGCCCACCACTACTACCACCCTCACCCAGGGGGGCAGGATGCCTACCACTACTACCACCCTCACCCAGGGGGGCAGAATGCCTACCATTACTACCACCCTTAGCCAGGGGGGCAGGATGCCTACCACTACTACCACCCTCACCCAGGGGGGCAGGATGCCTACCACTACTACCACCCTTAGCCAGGGGGGCAGGATGCCTACCACTACTACCACCCTCACCCAGGGGGGCAGGATGCCCACCACTACTACCACCCTCACCCAGGGGGGCAGGATGCCTACCACTACTACCACCCTCACCCAGGGGGCAGGATGCCTACCACTACTACCACCCTTAGCCAGGGGGCAGGATGCCTACCACTACTACCACCCTCACCCAGGGGGCAGGATGCCCACCACTACTACCACCCTCACCCAGGGGGGCAGAATGCCTACCACTACTACCACCCTCACCCAGGGGGCAGGATGCCCACCACTACTACCACCCTCACCAAGGGGGGGCAGGATGCCTACCACTACTACCACCCTCACCCAGGGGGGGCAGGATGCTTACCGCTACTACCACCCTCACCCAGGGGGGGCAGGATGCCTACCACCACTACCACCCTTAGCCAGGGGGGCAGGATGCCTACCACTACTACCACCTCACCCAGGGGGCAGGATGCCCACCACTACTACCACCCTCACCCAGGGGGGGCAGGATGCCTACCACTACTACCACCCTCACCCAGGGGGGCAGGGTGCCCACCACTACTACCACCCTCACCCAGGGGGGGCAGGATGCCTACTAGTACTACCACCCTCACCCAGGGGGGGGCAGGATGCCTACCACTACTACCACCCTCACCCAGGGGGGGCAGGATGCCCACCACTACTACCACCCTCACCCAGGGGGGCAGGATGCCTACCACCACTACCACCCTTAGCCAGGGGGCAGAATGCTTACCACTACTACCACCCTCAACCAGGGGGCAGGATGCCTACCACTACTACCACCCTTAGCCAGGGGGGCAGGATGCCTACCACTACTACCACCCTCACCCAGGGGGGCAGGATGCCCACCACTACTACCACCCTCACCCAGGGGGGCAGGATGCCTACCACTACTACCACTCTCACCCAGGGGGGCAGGATGCCTACCACTACTACCACCCTTAGCCAGGGGGGCAGGATGCCTACCACTACTACCACCCTCACCCAGGGGGGCAGGATGCCCACCACTACTACCACCCTCACCCAGGGGGGCAGGATGCCCACCACTACTACCACCCTCACCCAGGGGGGCAGGATGCCTACCACTACTACCACCCTCACCCAGGGGGCAGGGTGCCCACCACTACTACCACCCTCACCCAGGGGGGCAGGATGCCTACCACTACTACCACCCTCACCCAGGGGGGGCAGGATGCCTACCACTACTACCACCCTCACCCAGGGGGCAGGATGCCCACCACTACTACCACCCTCACCCAGGGGGGCAGGATGCCTACCACCACTACCACCCTTAGCCAGGGGGCAGGATGCTTACCACTACTACCACCCTCACCCAGGGGGGCAGGATGCCTACCACTACTACCACCCTTAGCCAGGGGGGCAGGATGCCTACCACTACTACCACCCTCACCCAGGGGGGCAGGATGCCCACCACTACTACCACCCTCACCCAGGGGGGCAGGATGCCTACCACTACTACCACCCTCACCCAGGGGGGCAGAATGCCTACCACTACTACCACCCTTAGCCAGGGGGGCAGGATGCCTACCACTACTACCACCCTCACCCAGGGGGGCAGGATGCCTACCACTACTACCACCCTTAGCCAGGGGGGCAGGATGCCTACCACTACTACCACCCTCACCCAGGGGGGCAGGATGCCCACCACTACTACCACCCTCACCCAGGGGGGCAGGATGCCTACCACTACTACCACCCTCACCCAGGGGGGGCAGGATGCCTACCACTACTACCACCCTTAGCCAGGGGGGGCAGGATGCCTACCACTACTACCACCCCCACTCATAGGATGGACAATGCATGACACAACCAGCACACCACAACCTAGGGAATGCAAGAAGAAGACATCCCCCAACACCATGACAAGCGTGTGTAGACTGTGTCAAATGCCTACAACACCGAACATTACTTTGAACATACAATGTGACCCCCTAGCACATGTGCCACACATATATGTGTGTGGCACCCACAATGCAAGCAGGCCATGACCATTGTGGCAATGGGGTCCAAACCCCCATCATCACAGTGACCAAAAGGCAAGTGTGGGGTCCATAGCTGAAGCACATTTCGAACATTGTGGCAATGGGGTCCAAACCCCCATCATCACAGTGACCAAAATGTAAGTGTGGGGTCCATAGCTGAAGCACATTTTGAACATTGTGGCAATGGGGTCCAAACCCCCATCATCACAGTGACCAAAATGTAAGTGTGGGGTCCATAGCTGAAGCACATTTCGAACATTGTGGCAATGGGGTCCAAACCCCCATCATCACAGTGACCAAAAGGCAAGTGTTGACAAAGTAAGAGGTGCAACTGCCAAACTGCATGGATGATTCCTGGTCACAGAACAACAAACACATCAGTGGCAAAGTAGTGTATGTGTCCCATTGCAACATAAATTGGGGGAGCCAAATCCTGCAGTGCAAATAAGACATAACTTTGGCCATGTGCAGACAAACAACACCCATGGGGGCTGACACCGTCAACAATCATCAATGACACAATGACAGAAGTGACCATCCGAATGCAGACCCACATATTTGCACCAATGGGCACACACATGCAGATACCCTGTGGAGACTGCAGATGTGATGCGAACAGATACCATACCATGGCAGCAATGGGACACACAATCAACAATTAGCAACAAATGAGGGCTCCCGTCCCATCAGCCTGGTCATGGAAGTGCCAACGGAATCATCAGCACAGATCCAACACACTTGTATAGCAATGTTGCACTGACAACACAGATGAGTCCTTCCCCATTGATGCCCAAACCTGTATGTTCACTGGAGATGGCCACACGGTCAGGGAAGTAGACGAATAGAACAATGGCAGGCACAACAGATGTGCAGGGGTGGAAGCCACAGATGTGAAGTTGCCAATATAAGTAGGAAAACTCATTGCCAAATACTGAACACATGACACCCTCAGATGCTGCTATGGATGACATGGATACACCACAGGATAGGACACATAACCCCTGGACCACATGGGTTCCTGCACAGTAACACTTCATTATCATGAGACCAAATATCACCATCACTGCAGCAAGGGCATTGTTAGCATCATCAACATCATGTACATCAGAAGCAAAAGCACTAGAGAACAGAAAGTTGCTTTATTCAGCATATGTGGCATTAAAAGTAGAAGTCCGGTAGAACATAAACAAAGGCCAATGGCCAGTCCATCAACAAAGTCACAAGTGGGTGACAGTGGCAGATGCCACCCTACACATGTCTGCACAAAACCAGGGACAATCCACTAGGAGGGGCAACCGGGGGGTAGGCCAGGCACCACAGGGACAGGATCAGGGCTCACCAGGAGGAAGCAGGGAAGGGGTGGTGGGTGCTGGAGAGCCACTGACAACTGCAGTGGAGGTGTCTGACATGGTGTGTGCCAGCACAACTGGGGGGCATGGCTCAGATGTTGTGGGTGCCGGCACGACTGCAGTGGACCCTGCAGATGGAGTGGACAGGTCCACCACTGCAGTGCCCAAGTCAGACAGGGTGGTAGTGGACTCCACTGCAGTGCCTACCACCAGGGGAGGAGAATGGGGAACAGGCAAGGTGGGCTGGACAGAGGGGAGGACACCCTCACCACATCAGTGGCACAGACAAGCGCAGCGGGGGGTGTGGTGCCGGGAGAGCAAGTGGCAGGGGAGAAGGCCGGAGCCTCTAGGGGATGGTATATCTGTGGGTGGGGGAACCTGGGGCAGGGTGTGGCGGGGGCACCTGTGGAGTGGGGGCCTGAGGGATGGAGGAAGGTGACCTGGTGCTTGAGCTGCAGGGCGGCGGCGGGGTCTTGCTCTTACCACTCCGGGGGACTTGCGGGTGGGGGCCTCAGTCTGTCTGCGCCTGGGGGAGGGTGTCCGGGGGCGAGGGGCACTCTGCTCCGTGTGGGGGGCTTCCTCTTCCCCCTGGATGCTGGGGCAGCTGGATCGGAGGGGAAGAGGCCGAGGTCACTGAGGAAGAGGCGCTGGGTCTTTGGGGTTGCAGGTGAGGCAAGGGAGGGTGCTTTGGAGGGAGAGGCAACTGAGGACTGCGCAGTGCCCGTGGATGCGTGTGTGTGTACCAGGGCCCCATCCCCTGTGAGTCTGGTTTCAGTCCCCTGACTGTGCGTGCTGTGCGTTTAGTTTGTGGCGTGTGTGTCTGTGTGCTGGATGTGTGTGTGCTGGTGTGTGCCTGTGCCGGTGTGTGTGTGCTTGGGACGGGCAAGGTGCTGGGGAGTGTGGATGGAGCAGAGGCAGGAGGGGTGAGGGACTGTCTGAGGAGGGACACTGCTGCCGTCAGGGAGGAGTCCATGGACCTGTTGCCCCTCTGTAGGTCAGACATGCCCGATGAGATGCCCTCCATGAACGACACCAGCTGAGTCAACAGTGCGGTGTGCGCATGGAGGACACTCAGCATGGCTGTCTGCCCTACATGGAGCTGGCGAAGGAGGTACACAGACTCCTCACTCAGGGCAGCAGGGGACACAGGGGCAGGGGGTGCGGTGCCTGGGCCAAAGGAGACACGCTCCTGAACATGGGAGCCTCCACGGACCTTGGGAATGTGAGCCGATGGGAGGGCGGTGGTGGTGCTGGTGGTGGCGGGGACAGCAACACTAGCTGGGGTGTGATGGCTGCTGACACCCGCCTCCACAAGGGAGTCATCCTCTGAGTTGCTCTGGTCCTTAGCTGAGGTGGATGGTGCTGAGGACCCTCGGTGTGGCTCCCCTCGCCCTCCGTGCCACTGGGTCCCTCCGACCACTCCTCGGCTGCTGACCCAGTCTGGCTCTCTGGCTCCTCCTGGTCCGTGGAGCTGTCCCCTTCCGTGGCCGTGGATGTATCTGCAAACAATGGGGAAACAGACAGACATCAGTCACCTGCACCAAACGCACACACCACTGTGAGCACAGCACATCACAGAGCAAGCCCTGGCATCATTAGTTGTACAGTGCTAAAAGTGCCCTAACTGAACAGGAGAAGCCAATTGTCAGTCTGATGCCAAGCATGGCACTCACATCCCACATGGCCTTGCACCCATCTGTCTGGTGTCTGTTGGATTGCAACACCCCAGTGTGGACACATGCACCAAGTACACAGTAGTTGGACAGTGCAGAGGACACGGTGTGGACACATCACAGCTCTTGCCACTGAGTCAGTACAGGTTTCCGGATGGAAGGGATGCCCAGAGTCAAATAGGAAATGCATGTGATGCATACCAGCGACAGACACCATGATGCACCCATGTCCTGATAGCCAGCGCCACTATGGTGTGCATGTAGCACATGTCACTCCCCTGCAGGAACACCAATAAGTTGACACATGCCATGGCAGAGGCATGACTGTTAAGTCATACATCACTGTCTCAGTGATGTATGACTTGGCAGCCAGACAACAACACTATGCACTGTGTCACAATAGTAGGTCATGGGGAATGCAAGTCCTGGAGCTGCACAAGTGCACATGTACATCCCCCACACAACACATCATCTCAACCCTCATCTGTCCAGGTCACACCTATTGGACATATGGGAGACCTGTGACACTACCCTCTGAACCTGAGCCCCTCACAATTTGCTGTGAATGGGGAACAGCTGCCTGAACATCACATTCGCATACCCCAGTCTGCACGGGCAGCTGATCAAACACCTATGTGACACACAAGTATCGTCTCCTATGGTCACATCTCCAGGGGCATGCTGAGCCCCTACCAAGAAACACCCCAGCAGTCCTGGCAACTAATCCACAGCACACTGACACAGAGGCAGACACCGGAGGGGTCAAATCACTGTGCACAATGTGTCAGCTGATACACGGGAGTGGGAGTACAGAGTGCATTGCATGGCCTGGAGTAGGCATGACTGTCCTGCTCCACATGAATGAGGGATGTGCCCTGGACAGTGGATAGCTGGCTATGTATGTGTGACACACGTAATCTGCACACTCCTGGGGCACAAACATTGTTCCCACCCGCTGCATGGGCGTGTGCCACATACCCCAGGCACATGTGGTGGCTCAGCTCAGCAAGTGGACCGCATATCAAAGCAACACGCAGATCACATGTCCAAACCCAGGCGTTGTGTGAACAATGGACCCACCCATGATGCCCACAACAGAGTTAGGGAAACAGATGCTGTCCCCCACCTTTAGTGAAGCAAACTGCAAGGACACAGTCCCAAGTGACACAATTCCCTGACTGTAAGGGCCACACCTGGGTATCAGATGAGCAGTGGTCAGTGCACAATAGAGGGACATGGCTCCTGGACAACATGACTGCTGCACTGTGGCAGTTGAACCAGGCCAGAGGAGGGCACAAAGCATGTAATACAGAGTTCACAGTGCAGTCTTTGACTCACCCCCTCCTTGCTGCTGTCTGGCCTTCAGCTGCCCATCCAGGTCTGGAAAGACCACCGCCAGGATCTGGAGCATGTGGGGGTCAGGGTCCGCGTTCCGCCCCTCCTGCGAGGAGGCGACAGCTTCAGCTGGACCCGTGCAATCCTCCGGGTCCAGCCCCGAAGGTCCTGCCACCTCTTCTGGCAGTTGCGGATCCGGCGCTTGTAGACCCCCACGGACCGGACAGCCCGGACGATGTCCTTCCAGATTTCCTGCTTCCGATGGGCATTAACCTGTGAGGATGACAAAGTGAAAAGGCCATTACCACACATGCAACATATCCGTGCATGACACAGTTGTATATACATGTCTCAATCACAGGGGCACATGATGTACACAGGCAGTGCAAAGCTGACCATGGACAGTTTGCCAGACGTCACTACATGGTATCATTGCATGGGAAGTAAAACCATGTTCAAATGCACTGTCACTGCACCATACCTGTCCAGTGCAAGTCACTACACACTATGGGGGTGACAACTACTCAGTGAGCCTGCTAGCCAGTGGCGTGCAGACTCTCAGCCTTGCTAGTCAGACAAAATGCACATTCAGAAAGGCAGTGCACAGAACACTCACCTGCTCCCCTGGTGTCCCATACAGCTTGCTGTACTGTGGAAGTAGGCTGTCCAGCAGGGCCTGGTTCTCTTCAAGGCTGAAGGCTGGGGCTCTCTCCACAGTACGTGCCATTGCAGGGTCCAGAGGGGCAGAGACAGCAGCAGTGCAGTGGCAGATGTCGTCTTGGAGCATGTAGTGCAGGCAAGTGGGCTCTCAGGGGAACGCAAAGCAATATATATGTGCTGGAGAGGCAGATACTGTCCCTTGTGTCCAAAGTGATAGGTCCAAGTCGTTTGCATCTTCTGAATCTGGCCAATCCATGGAATAGCAGCACCAAAACACGCCCACAGCATCCTTCAAATCTTCAACTTCATGACATACATGATTTTGCAACATTGTTGTGGGTGACCAACTGAATTTCCAGCAACCGACTCGTTCGAAATTCGAAAACGCGTCCGTTGCCAGGCAAGCCCATTGTTAATGGGTGTGCACCGATCGGTCCATTGCGGTACAACGCGCACAGGGGTACAACGCGTACCCGCACACATTGAAAGCAATGGGCCGGCCGGAGGCACCGATCGGTCCATTGCAGTTCAACGCGCACAGGGGTACAACGCGTACCCGCACACATTGAAAGCAATGGGCCGGCCGGAGGCACCGATCGGTCCATTGCAGTTCAACGCGCACAGGGGTACAACGCGTGCCCGCACACATTGAAAGCAATGGGCCGGCCGGAGGCACCGATCGGTCCATTGCAGTTCAACGCGCACAGGGGTACAACGCGTACCCGCACACATTGAAAGCAATGGGCCGGCCGGAGGCACCGATCGGTCCATTGCGGTACAACGCGCACAGGGGTACAACGCGTACCCGCACACATTGAAAGCAATGGGCCGGCCGGAGGCACCGATCGGTCCATTGCAGTTCAACGCGCACAGGGGTACAACGCGTACCCGCACACATTGAAAGCAATGGGCCGGCCGGAGGCACCGATCGGTCCATTGCTGTTCAACGCATCACTGTACATGTGACTGGCATATGTCAGCATGCCTGTCTCAGATGGACATATGCCAGCCACAGATAGCTCCCAGGGAGTGAGGGGCACACCTACATCACGACAGCCTGTCCAAACTTTATCATAAGGCATGTAAGGCTGCATTTCCTATTGTGTGTATGTTGGTGTACATGTTGTCCTGTGGGTGTCACCTGTGGGCAGCCACCCCCAGGCTGTGCACGTGTTCATGGGGACAGGATCCTGGGTGTTACGTGTACGTGACCACTGTGATGTGCAACTGTTCATATCTGTGCATGTGCCATGGTCACATTTCACAGTGGTGTATGTGTATGTCATGTCACATACCCCGTGAGTCCCATGTGGGACGGTATGTTTGAGCCAGGGTGTCCCAGTGGCACAATAGTGATGGTCCTCCACAGTCTTTGTGCATGTGGTGTTTACAATGTCTCTGATTTCATGTGCACAATGGGAGACAGTCTCCACATCCACGTTGTGTGTGCATGGACTCTGATGTTGTGCGTGTGTGTCACAGACATCCATGTCTGTCCTGCCGTGGCAAGTGGGGCCACTACCTGTGGGGGTCATGGTTGTTTTGCTGTGGTGTATACATGATACTCCATGTAATGCCAGTGTCCATGTGGCATTACAGGGTCCCTGGGAATGTACCTGTCGTTGAGCTGTGGTGCCTGGGGCACATCTGTCCTCACATGTCCCTGTGGGGGGTTATTGTGACACGGCAGCAGGAGATGGGAACTGTGACACGGCCTCATGATATCCAATGGGCCAACCTGGGACTAATTGATGCCACCTGTTGGACCGTGTTGACAGATGTTGGCCATGTATGTACCATACATGTCCTTCCGGTGCTGCACACTTCATGTAGTTGTGCCTCATAATGATGTATGTTGGGATCTTGATTGTGTTCAATGCCGCATATGTGGGGTGACTGACAATCTTGCTTACTTCTCCTCTGCACTGCAGGGCTCGTGCTGTCCATCGGCCATTCCCAGACCTGGCAACGATGGTGGAACAGGACAGCATCCGACGGTACCGCTTCACCAGGCAGCTGATTGAGGATTTGGCAGTGCAGTTGTCCCCACATTTGCAGCCTGGCCGGACGTATCCTACAGCGCTGACCCCCAAGGTGAAGGTGATGGCAGCCCTACACTTCTTTGCCACTGGTACCTTCCAACATACTGTGGCGACTGCTGGTGGGATGTCACAGACCATGTTCAGCCGTGTGCTCCGCGATGTTTTGGCAGCAATGTTGCTCTTCCTGAACCGGTACATCTATTTCCCTAGACTGCGACGACTCACTGACGTGAAGAGTGACTTTTATGCCCTGGGGAGGATGCCGCATGTAATTGGCTCCATTGATGGGACACATGTGGCTTTGGTACCACCACAGGCCCAGGAGCAGGCCTACAGGAACCGCAAGCACTACCACTCGGTCAATGCACTGGTGGTGTGTCTTGCAGACATGACCATCACACACGTGTGTGCCCGTTTCCCTGGTTCAGCACACGATGCCTTTGTGATGAGGAGTAGTCGCATCCCCAGGATGATGGCACAGATGCAGAACCAGCGTGCCTGGCTTGTCGTTGTGTACTGACTTTGTGCCATTGTGTGTGATCTGATCTGTAGTATTCCGCCCACTTTTCCAAGTCAGCTAATGTGCACTTGTCTGTCCGTAGGTGACTCGGGATACCCCAACATGCCGTGGTTGCTGACACCCCTCAGGAACCCTGTGACACCTGCCCAGATGCGCTACAATGAGGCACATGGTCAGACCAGGAGAGTGATTGAGCGGACCTTTGGTCTCCTGAAGAGCCGCTTCCGCTGCCTGGACAAGACCGGAGGGTCCCTCCCATATGCCCCTGCGAAAGTGTGCAAGATTATCATCGTCTGCTGCATGCTCCACAACCTGGCAGTGCGGAAGGAGTTGCCTCTCATCCAGGATGACAATGACCAACATCCGCCACCTGTGGAGGATCCTGGCCTGGACCACGATGCCAGTGACGATGATGATGGTGATGGTGATGTCCGCACACAGCTCATCACCAACTTCTTCAGCTGAATGTGAGTATCCTGAGGTGTCATGTCAATGATGTGAGTTGGCATGATGTGTGGGTGGTGCTCTGGTGCTGTGGGAGTGTGTCCATGGGCCACTTGACTGGATGTGTGTTGCGATGTGTGGTGACAGGTGGGCTGTACTCCCCAACAGTGTTGACATGCTAACTTGGTTCTGGGTGGGTATCTTGTAACATGTATTGTGCATGTGTTTTGCTGTTCTGTCCTGTACTCCATTGCTTTTGACTGTGTGTTATTTCTGTCCTTCACAGGGTACTTTCAGATTCGTTTGGTCAACTGTGTCCACCGACGACGTGATTGCACATCCAGGCTGGTAGCTGTTGTGTCCCTACAGGTGATGTGCGCCACACCCATGGACTTCCTTCCGTCTACAGTTGTTGACTGTGTGCCCGCTGCCAGGTGGGGTTACCTTGCATCTGTAGTGGTTACGGCATGTTGCAACTGTGTAATAAACCTGTGCTTCACTTTGTGATGTGCGTTGTCTGTGGTCACACATTTGACTGCCATTTGCTTACTGCACCTGTGGGCTACTTGACTACAACTGGGAATGGGTGTGGTGTCTGTGCATTGCACCGTCTTCCCTGGCAACATCAGTGTAGGCAATGAGTCAGATGGCCTAGGTGTGTATGTGTCGTGTAGCCCTGGTGGTGTGTCTCCCTCATGTGTGTCACGTTTCCTGTACTCACATGCCTGTGTTGTCCTTGCTGTTGCAGTTCGCATACACAGTGTAATTTTGCAGTTCATCATCCCCATAACAGCACCCACGTTGGAATCACGACAGAGGCAAGTATGGTGTATTAGTGTGTTTATTGTGATACATTTGTGTTAATAGTGCATAGGATGGGTTGTGCTGTACATGAATCTTGCAATCCCAAGTTCCTAGGTGAATTGAAAGTCCGGGTAGACAGGATCCCCAGTATCGGGGCCACAGTTGTCTGACACATTGGTCCAACTTGTACTCCCCATGCAATGTGTGGGAGTAGTGTTGCCGTCAACAGGGTGAACAGTCTGTGCACAAAGGCGAACATCCAGAACAGGTTCAGGCTTCCTGGGAGTTGCGCTTGGCCATCGGCCTCTCACTTTTCCCTCCTCGGACGACCCCTCTTCTTGGGGGGCCCTCAAGTGCAGGCTGCTGCGGTGCAGGGGACTCTCCGCCAGAGTCCTCCTCCCTCCCTGTGGCAGTTGCAGTTTGTTCGGCACCAGATGTTGTTGGCACACAGGGAGGTGTGGACTGGTTGCTGTTCATCTGGCGGAGGCATTGTAAAATGTCCCTGTGCACCGCCGTCATCTCATGCAGTGCATCCCACTTGGACTCCACGCGGGACATGTGTGAGTCCACACGGGACATGTGTGACTCCACGTGGGACATGTGGGAGTCCAAGCGGGCATGATGGGCAGCCTGCTGCTGTTTAATGTCTCTGAGGAGCCCCACTACCTGGCTGAGCTCTCCGGTGCTGGACTGGTACGCATCAGCTATGCGTACCAGTTGTGGGTCATCATGCACACCAGCAACGTCTGCAAGCAGCGACCTCTGTCTCCCACCCCTCCCACCACCCCTGCTGACATGTGCAGTGTGTGCAGTGGCACGCACAGATAACCCTGGTCCACCTTGGGGGTTGGTGGTGGTGGTGGTGTCCATGGCCCCAGGTTGGTCCAGGGTCACTGTGCTGGTGTTGCTCCTTATTCTGTCCATGTCGGCAGGGATGGTATTCGTGGTGACAGTCGTTGTAGGGGTGGGTGCAGGGGGTGCAGCTGGTGGTCCTGCTGGTGCTGCAGCTGGTGGTCCTGCTGGTGCTGCATGTTGACTTGCACCGGATGTGCCAGGTTGTTCTTCATCGTCCGAGGAGGACAGAGGCTGTACGACGCCAGTGAGCTCGGCATCCTCTTGAGCCTGGGACTGGGACTCCTCAGCGTCTGCTGCTGTGTCCCCATCATCACCTTTTTTGGGAGACACAAACAATGTATGTCATGTTTCTGCAGGCATCAATGGTTGACACACATGACAGTTGTGACTGTGCCTCTGGGTGCGGGCCTGTACATTGCATTGTCCTGAGTCGTCACAGTCAGGGGTTGATATTGGTGTGGCACATTGTCCTGCATTATTTGGGCATTTCTATGTATTTTCTGGGGTGTGAACATGGTCTGCATTGGTTGTGTTTGGTTGGCAGCCGGACCTCCTTCCCACCCACCCAGCCAGTCAGTTATCCCACCATGGAACGTGCTTGCGTTGCAGGGAGTGTAAGTTGTCTCTCAGGATGTCAGTCAGTGGTGTCCTGCTGTTTGTTGGTGCACATTTGCCAGCAGGGCCTTGTGCTCCCCACAGCAGTAGCCAGTGTCAGCCATCTTGTGAGCCCTTCTCCACTCCCTGTGATGTGAGCATGGTTCAGGGTGGTGTTGATGGGACAGTTGTGGGGGTGAGCTATGTCTGTGACTACGACTCCCATCATGCCATTGCCTCCACCCCACTTCCCAGCATTCCCATACTTACTTGCTTTTGTGTGGAGTTCAGTGTGTGTGGGTGTGAGAGCAATGGCAAGATGGCTGGCAGTGGTGTCCTGCTGTTGGTTGGTGTGCAGTACCCAGCATGCCCTTGTGCTCCCCACGACACAGCAACAGTGTCAGACATCTTTGATGGGCCTTTCCACTCTCTGTGGGATGTGCATGCGTGAGTGTGAGCTTGCTGGGCCATGTGGTGGGGGATGTAGAGCTGTGACTATGACTCCCATCATGCTATTGCCTCCTCCCCCTTCCCAGCATGCCCATGCTTCCTTCCTTTTGACTCTGCTTCCCTGTGGGGTGGGCTGGCTGTGCTGACAGGATGGCTGGGAGTGTTGTCCTGGCAGTTGTTTGGCTAAGAGTCCCAAGAGTGTCCCTGTGCTTCACACAACATAACCCAGGGTGGTGGTTCTTTGTGGGATCTTGTGTTAGGATGGGGGCATTGCATTCTACCAGGTGGGTTCTGTGGAGTTTGTGTTGGGGTGTGTGTGAGGGGAGGTGCTTGTGACTATGGTCAGTGCTGCAAGTCCTCCTTCCCACCCAGCTAGCCAGATATCCCACCATGGAACGTGCTTGCATTGCAGGCAGTGGGAGTTGTCTCTCAGGATGTCAGTCAGTGGTGTCCTGCTGTTTGTTGGTGCACAGTTGCCAGCAGGGCCTTGTACTCCCCACAGCAGTAGCCAGTGTCAGCCATCTTGTGAGTCCTTCTCCACTCCCTGTGATGTGAGCATGGTTCAGGGTGGTGTTGATGGGACAGTTGTGGGGTGACCAATATCAGTGACTACGACTCCCATCATGCTATTGCCTCCACCCCCCTTCCCAGCATGCCCATGCTTCCTTCCTTTTGACTCTGCTTCCCTGTGGGGTGGGCTGGCTGTGCTGACAGGATGGCTGGGAGTGTTGTCCTGGCAGTTGTTTGGCTAAAAGTCCCAAGAGTGTCCCTGTGCTTCACACAACATAACCCAGGGTGGTGGTTCTTTGTGGGATCTTGTGTTAGGATGGGGGGCATTGCATTCTACCAGGTGGGTTCTGTGGAGATTGTGTTGGGGTGTGTGTGAGGGGAGGTGCTTGTGACTATGGTCAGTGCTGCAAGTCCTCCTTCCCACCCAGCTAGCCAGATATCCCACCATGGAACGTGCTTGCATTGCAGGCAGTGGGAGTTGTCTCTCAGGATGTCAGTCAGTGGTGTCCTGCTGTTTGTTGGTGCACAGTTGCCAGCAGGGCCTTGTGCTCCCCACAGCAGTAGCCAGTGTCAGCCATCTTGTGAGTCCTTCTCCACTCGCTGTGATGTGAGCATGGTTCAGGGTGGTGTTGATGGGACAGTTGTGGGGGTGAGCTATGTCTGTGACTACGACTCCCATCATGCCATTGCCTCCTCCCCCCTTCCCAGCATGCCCATGCTTCCTTCCTTTTGACTCTGCTTTCCTGTGTGGTGGGCTGGCTGTGCTGACAGGATGGCTGGGAGTGTTGTCCTGGCAGTTGTTTGGCTAAGAGTCCCAAGAGTGTCCCTGTGCTTCACACAACATAACCCAGGGTGGTGGTTCTTTGTGGGATCTTGTGTTAGGATGGAGGGCATTGCATTCTACCAGGTGGGTACTGTGGAGTTTGTGTTGGGGGGGTGTGAGGGGAGGTGCTTGTGACTATAGTCAGTGCTGCAAGTCCCCCTTCCCACCCAGCCAGCCAGATATCCCACCATGGAACGTGCTTGCATTGCAGGGAGTGGAAGTTGTCTCTCAGGATGTCAGTCAGTGGTGTCCTGCTGTTTGTTGGTGCACAGTTGCCAGCAGGGCCTTGTGCTCCCCACAGCAGTAGCCAGTGTCAGCCATCTTGTGGGTCCTTCTCCACTCCCTGTGATGTGAGCATGGTTCATGGTGGTGTTGATGGGACAGTTGTGGGGGGCAATATGTGTGACTGCGACTCCCATGATGCTATTGGCTACACTGACTTGGCCAGCATACACAGAATTCCTTCCTTTGAGTGTTCTTCACTGTGTGTTGGTGTTGTTGTGGTGGCTACATGTCTGGATGTGTTTGTTAGTTCTATTTGTGCCACTGCCTAGCTGTAGTTGTAGTTGTTTGTACATGTGATGGCACAGTTGGATGTGACTTTTTGATGGCATGTGTTGTGTTTATCTGACTGACATACACATTTTGGGATGATTCTGTTCTGGTTGCTGTGTAATTGCTATGAGTGCATGGTTTGACTCTCCCCTTAACAGTGATGTGTGTGTGTTTTGTGGCAGTATATTGTGTACATTTGTTGTGTACTCACCAGGCTCTGGGATGTCCTCTAGTCCATATACGCTCACTGGCGGAAGGATGGCCCGCACCTTCTCCTCCCAGGGCCTGAGGTATATTGGCTTGGCAGGAGGGCCACTGCCGGTGTGTTGGCTGTTGGTGTAGTCTTTCTTCAGCATGTCCCGTACCCTCCTGCGCACGTCATACCACCTGTTCTGGATGTCCGTCTTTGTGCGCCGACATGGTGATTGTGCGTTCACCCTGTTGATGATCCTCTCCCACATCTTGGTTTTCTGCGACATGGGGGTCTGTTGGACCAGTGTGCCAAACAGCTGTGGTTCCACCCTGAGGATCTCGTCTACCATGACTTCCAATTCACTAGCTAGGAACTTGGGATTCTTCTTGGGGGCATGGTGATGGGTGGTGATGGTGGGTGATGTGTGTGTTGGTGTGCAGGTGAGGGTGTGTGAGTGTGTGTTTTGCTGGGTGTATGTGAGGTAGGTATTTGTTGGTGTGCTGATGGTGTGTGGCTTGTGTGAGGGATGAGCTGTGGGTGTGTGGTTGCTTTCTCTTGGGTGCTGGCAGTGGAATGGCATTTGCAAAGGCTCATGGTAGTGATTTGTGTCCTTTATATAGGTGGAGTTGTGGGTGTGTCTTTGTTCTCTGTCCCCACCCCCAGTATTTATTGGCTTGGTAATTGCTTGTTTGGCCTTTTTTGGGTGATTTTTCCTTTGTGCTGTTTGTGTATGTTGGAAACGTTCTTGTGACCGAGTCGGACCCTGCATTGGTCTCGTACGGTGTTCTCCGTTTCGTTCACGCTGTGTTTGTGCAGTTTTCTATGCTGCGTACGCGTCGGTCGCGGTGTATTGTGTTGCTTCGGCTCGGTTTTGTATGCGTGTCGGTCGTACGGCTTGGCCTCCGTCCGACTCGCTCGTGGTTTCCGCGCCTTGCATCGTACTTTGCGGTTTGGAGTTCGCGTGTACGTTTCGGTCGGATTTGTTCCGGGTGCGTGTCGGTCGGTTGGATTCGCGTGTTTTTCCGGCCGGATTGCTGCTTTCCGTGCGGCTCGGTCGGTCGACTTTGTTTCGGTACGTGTCGGTCGGATTTTTCGCGCCTTGCATCGTACTTGGCGTGTCGTGCGCCACGGGTACGTGTCGGTCGGTATTTTTTCCGGATCCGAGTCGGTCGGTGCTTTTTCCGGCCCGAATCGGAATCGACCCCAGAGAGTCATGAACATAAGCCTAGTAAATAATAACGCTAAGGGGACCTTGTTAACCGCTTCGCCGCGATCGGAATTCCGCCCAGGTGCAGGACATTCCGATCGCGGGTGTGGTCGTGACGAGCTCAGCTCGTCATGCGCACAGCGCGACCGCGCAGCATGACGAGCTGAGCTCGTCATGAGCATCGAAGGGGTTAAATTGCAGTTGGCTGACCTCCTGTTCACAGCACAGTGCCACAACAGCTGAGAAGCCTTCTGGGGCAAGTTGATAGCCCAGAATCTTCAGACTGCCGCCAGTCGCCACCATGCAGTACCCGGGACCAAGACCCGATGCTCAAAATTGCACCCAAGTTCGCTGAGCCCAGGAGAGTCATTGGAGTGCAGCTTGGTTGCCCAGAAGCCGAGTTATTGCCTAGGGAAGAATTTGGCTGTGACCGTGATATCAGGCAACTGGTAGCCCAGTGGCGATTGGACTTCTACCAACACTGGGAGGACTTTGAGGGATGTCAACCCTGTGACCTGAACCTACTCACCACCTTCTTGGGTTGAGGAGTAGCCGCAGGAAGACCCCTGTCAACTGCATTGTCTCCACAGCTTCCTTGAGCATCATCAGCATCCCTTTCAGCAGGACCACTTCCATAGGAAAGCATTGCAATGAATAAAGTGCCTGGAACTGACTGAATTCTGCATCATTTGTTGACCTAACTGTTTCTGAGGACCTTTCTGCCCCCCCCCCCTTTACTGGAACCCTACTGGAGTTGGTCACTTAAAGTGAATCTAAGTGACCCCAATACAACTACCCGAACTTTTTGGTGAAAAAGTTTCTGTGTCAAATTCATTGAATTTGCCAATGCTTGTTTGCAGCTAAGTGAAATGCTTTGATTTACTTTACTTTGTAAATTCTCTAGCTCCACAACCCTCCTGTAGATCTTTCCATTGTGATGTCTAAGAATACATAAAAATACAGTCTATTTTTTTAAATTGGTGTCGGATTTCTTGGGTGTCTTTTCAATTTCTTCTTCAATTGTTTTGGTGCTGTTTAAAAGCTTTACACTTGTTCCTTTATGTAAGCCTTGCTGCTCAGAGCCACAGTTGCCCAGAGATGAGCTTAAGGTTTGACAAACGAAACCAACCAGTCCTAAAGGGGTTGGTAAGTGTATTACACAGTGAGGTCACACAACCACACCATATAATGAACCCTATTTCCTCCCACAAAGGGAAAAACTTGGGTTTAATTAAAATCTTAGCCATGAACATATGAACCCTGGTAGCTATGGAACTTGCTTTACCCTGTAGAATTCAATTATGTGTTCAACATCATTGTTTTTTACATTTCACATTAATTTGCAGAACCTCAAGGGATATACTGGGAATCAATCAGAGAAGAGCCGGAGAAACATGAGTCTGTCACAGAGTGTGACTCCAGGACACCAGACTATGAAACGGTCAGAATGACAATCGAGGACTTTGTGTTGCATAAACTGTTGGGCAAAGGAAGTTTCGGCAAGGTAAGTTTGAATGGTTTCTTGCAATATGAAAAGAGTAATATAATGAATTTCTTTTCATGAAGTGCTGAAACATTATTTTAAGAGCTCCAAGATCAGATGTTAACTATTACCCAATTCATAGGTACTCATTTCAGGAAAGGATGAAAATGTGCATCTGCTCAACTGTAATAGGACCCAGTGATCAGTAAATTATTTGAGATCTCTCCAGTGTATTGAATTAACCTGATAGATTTTCTTATCAGTATACTCCCAGTCACAAACATTCTTTGTGTTTAGCTTCCATCAAGCACTATTATTAATATTCGTGACCACCACTCTTCAAATGGTCTTTCTGAAAGCCTTTTGAAATTCTACCAAATAGCACTATGAAAATGAGAAATCTGTTTTTGGACCTCATGCAAGAGTCTATATAGGTCTGAAATCTCACGTTTATCCAGTCAGAGTAGGGCAGTAACACAAAAAAATGTGGACCACTCTAATTTGTTGTAAAGAATCTGTCCCCTCAGTACTGTAATTTATTTGCACCAGATGTCAGGATTGTCCTAATATCACACTAAATCAATTTTAGCTTCCTCAATATGGGAACCTTGAGATAGCCCTGACTGTTCAATTTCATTCACTCGAGATTCTTTATGCCAACGGTACTGTGAGAACAATATCTCCCACTGTAATCTCACTCTACTGGTTTCTGGTGAATTCATTCCTTATGTCAGGAACTCTAGTTGTCAGGGTTTGAATGGTCAGCTTGAGCGGAGATCTTTCGCCAGCATGTTCTTTGGGGTCAGTAGACTAAAGTTATAAATAACCCCTTTTCTGTGACTGAAGAAACCACTCCAAAACAATTAAATGACCTTGTATGCATATAATTAACAAAGTCCATTAATTTAAAGGGGGAAGGGCACCTAGGAGGAACAGTAGTGCAAAAGTTACATATTAGTTTAAAAAAAAGTGAGCAAAAAGACAGCCCCACATTTTGACCAGGAGGTCTTCCTCACCCCCTAACACTAGTCCTTTGTTTGTTTCACCCTTTCAAAGTGCCACGGCCATGCTGTTCAAAGTATCATTGCAAAACAATGGGGAAACCCAAAAATCCACCAGACCTGGGTCAAGAACAGTACGAAATAAGGTGGTCACTGTGGAAAAACAATAGTCATTATAATCACATCACCCAAAATAAATACATTATTCAATTCAATCTCAAATTCAAGTATATTTATATCAGCATTGGTGTTATGCAAAACATCTATACAATTGCACAAGGGAGCTCCAAGGGGAAGTGAACAAAGTGTGCTTGAGAATGTGCTCAAGTGAGAGCTTCAAAGAAAAGAGATGGGGAAATGTACAGTATTTACATAGTTGATTAACAAAAAAGCCTGTCCAGCCACTTTCCTGGCTACAGATGAGTCAAAATACACAGTATTAGAGAGACATAGTAAATCAATTACTGTTGTCTATACGTGAATACTAGCACGGACAGGTACAAAATGAGGGACAGTCGACGTTTCGACCCCAATGGTAAGTGAAGGTACAATAAGTCCTTAAAACGGGGTCTTCATCAGGACGGAAGGAGCCACCTATGGGTTATTTAAAATAAAAATGACCACATTACTAAAGGTGATGGAAACAATTTAAATATAAGGTAAGTAAATTGACAATGTATGTTCACCTTGTATCCACCACAAACATGTAGGTGGACTCAATCACATTGATGGGCCTATAGGCTCCTGTGTCAGAAAAAACGAGTGCTCACACAAATGTTGCGGCTATGTGAAAGAACTCTGCTGAAAATAAATGGGAAGCACATCAGTAGTGAGAGCACGGCCAAAGTTACTTGAGTCCAAATCGGGCCTGTCAAAATTAAAGACTTACTAGGTATGGGTCAATCAATGAAACGGGTAGAATTGGCAGGAAATATATTCTCGTTTTTGGTGTAGCACTGGTAATGGAATTAATCCGAAAAGATCTAAAAAGAGGACAAAGACGGTATCAAGGGCAAAAGTAGGCTCATAAAGGCTCAAACAAGGAATTTATTAAACATGTCACAAAACCGTGGGTAAAGCCGGTCAGATGGAACACATACCTCCGAGCACCATGGAAGAATTTGGTCGAGTGTCGTGCGAGGCTGATCAACTAACGTCTAAATACAGGATAGCGAAGAGGTCAGCGTGCATGCGGTTATGCTCACGTTAGGAGCACAGTCGCTGAATGCTAACACTGACGACCCGACTTGGCGGATGTCGTCAGTAAGGGAACGGATGTATTGCTATGAGCAAACAGGGAGGGGATCTATCTCAGGGTCCCGGATAGAAATTAAATCCAAATAAACAATGATGGAGGGTTGATAAAATGACTCGCTGACGTGGCGAGTGTCATCATTAAGGGAACGAATGTATTGCTATGAGCAAACATGGAGGTGGATCTTTCTCAGGGTCCAGAGTGGAAAATAAATCCAAATAAATATTGATGGAGGGTTAATAAAATCACCCGCTGTCACCTCTTGTTAATGATTTGTGACAAAAATCTATAGGTATACGTAGTTAACATGGGGCTTGAACGTAAATTCATACCAATTGCATAAGGAATCTCAAAATGACTACAGTAACAACTGCGATCATGTGATGTTAAAGAGCATCTCAATGGCCAGTATGAACATATCATGAAGGTACATCAAATATTGAATTTGTTGAATAACAGTTTAAAATATGAAGTGTTGTTACATACAGAAATGGACATACAAGCATTGTAGAATTCAATCATTGTTCAGGCAAGACAGCTGCGTAGTGGTCGCATCTAGTTCATTCAACCCATTATGGGCAGTATCCAGAAAGTGCATCCACTTACACTCACGTACATTAAGGATTGAATTTATATCCCCTCCTCCTGAGGCCCAATGTGACCTTTTCAAGGACCAACCATTTGAGACTTTCTGTTGGATGATTGAATGTGTGAAAGTGTTCAACTAGTGGGGCACCTGGGACATGCATCTCACCCTACTACAGTGTTGCAGGATGCAAACCTTAACTTTCTGCCGTGTTTGTCCAATGTACATTAGATTACATGGACAGATGATTGCGTAAATCATGTCAGTGGTGTTACAATTCGTGTGAGTTTTTAACTCAAGAGTGTGTTGTTTGTAACTAAATTGTCTAGTCTCGATGGTGATGATACACGCCTTGCAGCAGCCGCATTTGTAATGGCCTACAATCTCAGGTAAGTGCCATAATGTTCAGATTGGTGATTGTGTGGGATTCTCCAACAGAAAGCGGACTACATGGTCTCTGACACTCTTGCCCTTTTTAAATGAGTGCATTGGTGGCTCACCAAGCTCAAGATCATCTGAGATCAACTTCCAGTGATTGTTCACAATACGTCTGATATCATTGCTGCGGGTACAGTAAGTGGTGACACATATTTTATTTGAAGAGTCATCGGTACATGGTTTGGGTGTTAATAAGGTTTCCCTCGGGTTAAACCAAGCCCTCTTCCGGGCTCGTTTCACAAGTTTTCGGGGATATCCCCTCTCTAGAAGGCGATGGATCAATACTTTCAATTCTTCAAAATAGTCATCCTTCTGCGAACAATTTCTTCTAATTCTTAGAAATTGCCCAATTGGCAAATTATCCCTCAGACCTCTTGGGTGATGGCTACCATATCTCAGAAGTGTGTTTCTTTCTGTGCTTTTTCTGAAGAGGGGGGTAAACAGGAAATTATTCTCAGCTTTGATTGAGATGTCCAGAAAGTCTACTGTATTGGGATTTAAATGTATAGTAAACTTGATGTCCGAAGATCTGTCATTCAACCATGTGTGGAAGGTCTTGAGTTCTGTGTCATTGCCCATCCAGATGAGCAAGACATCATCTATATAACATTTCCAGAGCGTTATATGATTGATATAGGGGTTGACCTCGTAAATTAAGGAATTCTCGAAATCATCCATGTACAGAATAGCTAAATCCGGTGTGAAGCTTGCGCCCATGGCGACACCCTTAGTTTGCAAGAAATAATCTCCCTGGAAAAAGAGATTTTTTTTCATCATGGCTACCTCTAGCAAATTAATGATGAAATCCGTCGGAACCTGGACAGGTTGAGATCTTTTATCCACCACAGTCCTGATGACTTCCAAAGCAGGCAGTTGTCAGATGCTTATATATAAAGATACGATGTCCAAAGTCTATTACCGGTGCATACGGCTTCACCAAAAACGAGAATATATTTTCCTGCCAATGGTACCCGTTTCATTGATTGACCCATGCGTAGGAAGTCTTTAATTTTGACAGGCCAGATTTGGACTCAAGTAACTTTGTCCGTGCTCTCAATACTGAAGTGCTTCCCATTTATTTTCAGCACGGTTCTTTCGCATAGCCGCAACATTTGTGTGAGCAGTCATTTTTCCTGACCCAGGAGCCTATAGGCCCATCAATGTGATTGAGTCCACCTACACGTTTGTGGTGGATAAAAGGTGAACATACATTGTCAATTTATTTACATTATATTTAAATTGTTTCCATCACCTTTAGTAATGTAGTCATTTTTATTTTAAATAACTCATAGGTGGCTCCTTCCGTCCTGATGAAGACCCCGTTTTAAGGACTCATTGTACCTTCACTTACCATTGGGGTCGAAACGTCGACTGACCCTCATTTTGTACCTGTACGGCGCTAGTATTCACGAACAGACAACAGCAATTGATTTACTGTGTCTCTCTAATACTGTGTATTTTGATTCATCTGTAGCCAGTAAAGTGGCTGGACAGGTTTTCTTGTTAATCAACTATGTAAATACTGTACATTTCCCCATCTCTTTTCTTTGAAACTCTCACTTGAGCACATTCTCAAGCATACTTTTTTCACTTCCCCTTGGAGCTCCCTTGTGCCATTGTATAGATGTTTTGCATAACATCAATGCTGATATAAATATACTTGAATTTGAGATTGAATTGAATAATGTATTTATTTTGGGTGATGTGATTATAATGACTATTGTTTTTCCATTGTGACCACCTTATTTCGTACTGTTCAAACTATCCTGACCCAGTGCATTCTGGGAGTTGAATTTCATCAGTTCATAACATACCAAATATAATCAAAGTAATTCTTGGTTATTGACTGAGCTCAAGGGTTGTGAAAACAGGTCTCAGCATGTTGGTATAGCACAAAAAATATTGCTAAGCAAATAAGAATTCCAGTCCAGCAATTTCCTTTTTTTCCATATTGTGTTTTTTGGGGTTCCCTGATCAATTCTTATGGCGTTTTTTACATCCTCTACCCTTCTGCGCTGCAGAATCCGTTGTGGTAGTAGTCATTTTTTATGGATGAAAACAGAAAATAAAAGATATGAACGTAGTGTTGCTGAACCGTTAATTTAAAATCAAAAACAACCATAATAAAACAGTCCTAGGCAACAAAGGAGCTTAAAGGCAAAGACACCGTTTCCTTTCGAATTTGCACAGGAATGATACACTGACATCTGTTTTTACATCAGCGACGGGAACTCTGAAGTTTGAGATCCGGCCAGGCAGGCGAGGATCTCTAAAGGTGTGGATCAGACCTCGCCGGCGGTGAGGATGGCATAGCTTGTGTCTATATGACCCTGTTAACTAGTTTCCCGCGTGGGAAAAACAACACATCCATATTTAATTGCGTTGCGTAGAAGGGTTTTTTTCACAGCGAAAACATGCATTCTATATAGCAAAACACATTTTAAAAAGTGCAAAATGCACTACAACCATAAATTATAAACAGTCACACAATGCACTTTCTCCTGGCACAGGCGTAGAGTAAGTTATCTGTTTAGGCACACCAGACATACTCCAGGGTTAGTTAGGTTGGTTTGAGTGTAGCTGTATTGAAGGCGCAGATAGTAATTGCCAGATCCAGCAATACTCACACCAAGAGAAAGAGAAAACGAAAAATTCAAAGTTTCTTCAAATACAGCCAGCGAGGAAAAAAGATTTGAATTATGAGCTGAACCTCCAAATCAGCAGCCCTTCGTTGTTTCTCATATGTTGCACCATTCCTAGCACCATCTTTGGCTTTCTGTTCGATAAAAGTTCTTCGTTTTCTAAAAGTTCATGCAATTTGGCTGGAAGTCTGGAAGACTGATGCATCACTTTCTCATTTACTTTGTGACAATGATGAATACCCTACGAGTGCTCCCTGTCTCTGAAAAGGTTGCCATTCTCTGCTAGGTATTCCTTGCCGAGCTGAAGAAAGTAAATCAATTTTTTGCTGTGAAAGTATTGAAAAAAGACGTGGTTTTGATGGATGATGACATTGAGTGTACGATGGTGGAGAAGCGCGTCCTGTCACTGGCCTGGGAGAACCCGTTTCTCACACATGTCTACTGCACATTCCAGACTAAGGTAAGCTCTTCCATACTCACAGCGAAACTTGCTTCATCAAAAGCATTATAGGCATTTGAGCCGGAACCCCCGGGCACAGACAATGCGTACTTACTGTAACGACCTGCAAAACGCAAAGCATTTTTAATGAATGTGTTTAGCAATAGTCCGTTTATTGTGTCCAAAATGAGTTGTTCTTGTGTAGTGCATGGCAAAACAAATCTGTAAGCACATGTATGCAGATACACATGCATTAAGGGATGGTTGTTGGATGTTTTGGGGCCCCGTGTGTGTGTGTTCTTTTAAAAAAATGTATTTTCACATTACCTCCCGTTCTGCGAAGAGCTCCAGGGTGCGGCTGCTGATGGATCTGGCCTTGCCCTATGGCCTTTGCAGCCCTGATTCACACCTCATTAATCCTGCTGTGCTGCTTAAATGAGGCGAAGCAGCACAGCAGGAGAGTTTAAAGAATTGAACTTCTGTCCCCGTTTCTAAGAGGGCCGGTTGAAATGTGAGCCTGCATATCACTGTGATTAACGTGCAGGTTCACCCGACCCTCACTTAAAAACCGGGTGTTGGACTTGGCCCTTTTTGCAGGGTCATCCCTGAACTTTTTGCCTTCCTCCAAGCCTTTTTTCTGACATGGTGTTGGTGTTTTTAGGACTCTGGGCACTTTAGCACTGCTGTCCAGTGTAAAGTGCGTGTGCTCTCTGTGGTAAACATGGTAAGATTGGTCTACACCTGTTTGGCATATTTAATTTACCTGTCAATCCCTTGTAAAGTGGTATCTCAGATACCCAGGGCCAGTAAGTTAAATGCTACTGGTGGGCTTGCAGCGCTGATTGCGCCACCCACCAAAGTAGCCTTTCAAACCTGTCTCAAGCCTCTGCCATTGCAGGGCCTGTGCGCGCAGTGTTACTGCCGCTGTGATGTGGCACCTAAAGTGTGTGCCATGTCGGTGACCCACCTTTTACTGCATGTCAGTCACCCCTAAGGTAGGCCCTAGCTAGCCCTATGGGCAGGGTGCATTGTAGGTAGAAGGTAGGACATGTACCTTAAGTGTGTGACATGTCCTGGTAGTGACAAACTGCCATTTTGGTTTCTCACTGCTGTGAGGCTGCCCTCTCATAGGAATGCATTGGGGATTCCCTGATAAGTGTTTCAGTGGTAATTCCTGATATGAGAGGAGCAGCGTGATCAAGTTTGGTATGGTTGGAAAAGTAATAATAAATGCTGCGCAATGGTGTGCTCAGATTTATTATCACTATTTTAGAAATGCCACTTTTAGAAGTTGGCATTTCTGTGTGCTATGTGTCTGCCTGCCTGATGTGGATTGCATGTCTGGCTTTGGAGTGACAGGGGCTAGTGAGGTGTGTGTGGCTCCAGGGAGGGCAGGGTGAGTCAGCGCTAGGCTGAATGGGAGACTGCATTTGGAGTAGTGGGAGGAGTAGTCCCCTGACCCTGAATAGGTCTGTGCCTGCCTAGGTGAATGCTGGCTCCGCCCCCCTGTGGTGTGTCTGATGACCGAGCCCCCACCTGACAAAGGGGAAGAGGAGCCCTGTAAACAGAGTGCTCCAAAAAACCCCAGAACCAGTTCAGGCTGGTTCCCCCAAGCCCTGTGCCAAGGGCAGACAAAGGAAAAGGTTGTATAAATATTGGGACTGTGACCCCAGGTAGTGTTGTGCTTTTTGTGCTTCCTGGTGACTTGTTGCTGCTGGACCCCAGGAGGAACCGCCACGAGGAACTGTCTCCCTGCTGGAGAGCCCTGTGTGCTGGCCTGCCTGGTCCCAGCCTTGCCCCTATGAAGCTTTTGGGGTCCAGCGCTTCGTGAAGTGCCACATCTCTACTGTTGGAGCCCCAGGGAGGGGGGGATTCCAGCCCTGCCAAGAGACGAGGAGCGTGCGTGCTCCGCAGCGCTGGGCGGCACTTTGCCCAGAGGGAATCCCAACGTGGGGATTCCCCCGCATTGTCATTTTAAGGCGGGAGCCTACCCCGCTGTTGTGTGCCCCTCCGAGCGGGAGCCCACCCCGCAATTGTGCTTGTTTTAACAGCGTTAGCCCACCCCGCAATTGCAGCTGCCGAAAGGAACCGCCGCGGCCCGGAAGTCAGGCACCTTGCCTGGTTGTGGGCGGAGCCTTCCGCAAGCCGAGAAGGAAGTCGCGCCGGAGCCGGGAAGAAGCAGTGCTGAAGGAAGCCAGGCTGCTGTTGCCTGGCCGTGGGCGGGGCTCCCCGTACGACGGAGGAGAGCCCCGCGAATTACTGAGGCGAGGACTGAGCCTCGCAAGTTCCCCGGTGGAGACCAGTCCCTCATTTTTGTGCCAGGAGGGGAGTGGAGCTCACCAGAGAGCCCCGCGGAGTGGGGCTGACCAAGAGCCTTCTTCCTTTGTGCCGAGAGCGGCACCCAGAGAGCCCCGGTGAGTGGGGCTGCACTTTGGCCTTGTTCTTGGTGCCAGTTGCACCGGAGGAGCCCCCGCGAGGGGTGCTCGCAGAGCAGTGTTGGTGCCGGTTTCTTTTGGCTCCACAGTTGCACCGCAGTTGCGGGCAGCTGCAACGTTGGGGGCAGACCGGAGCGGAGTTTGCGTTCCCTGAGGCACCGTGGTGCCTGTGCCTATTTTCCTTTGGGGGCAATTGTGTATTTGGAGTCCCGGAGTGGGGCTCCCCAGGCACAGTGCTGCCAAGGCCCATTTCCTACAGCTGCCCCGCCGGACAGAGGGCAGCCGCAACAAAGGGGGCATTTCTGTTTGTTTAGTGATGAGGAGGCGGTGAGACGCACCCCCATGCCCCAGTGCATTTTGCACCTTGCTTAGCTGCATTGGCAGCCAGAGGGCTACTTGAGAGGCCCTACAATTCTGCCCTGACATTCTGGACAGAGGGCATTCGAGCCCCAGCGAAAGGCCAGTTGGCCTGGGGTCAGCTTTATGGTGTAGAGAGGGCGCAAGGCCCCGTGGGTGATATATGCACCTAGTTAGTGTTACTCTGGTGCCCTGCCAAATGCATGCATAATGTGTTTATGCTGATGGTTGCCAAATGTGATTTATGCCCATGATATTTATGCATAATGTATTTATGCTTATGATGGTTATGCATAATGTGTCTTATGCCTAATGTGATGCAGACATAATGTGTTTATGTTGCAGGTGATGATGCTAAGTACGGTATTGTACCAGTAGTTACTGGTTGTGTTTTACATTTGCTACTTGTGCTTTCTAAAGGTTCTGACAGTGGCCCGATTGGCCCTGTCATGTGTATATAATCCCCTGTAAATATTGGCTAGTGCCAGTTGGCACAGTGTATATGTGTGATTATGATTCTAATGTGTTTTGGATAATACAAAGGCTATTTTTATATAACCTTGTGTGGAGTTTCTTTTGTGGTATGCCTAGTGTGTTGCTGCTGTGTGTGTGTGTTGCGCAAACGCTTTGCACATTGCCTCTGGGATAAGCCTGACTGCTCGTGCCAAGCTACCAAGGGGGTGAGCAGGGGTTAACTTCAGCGTGTAACTCCCTTGCCCTGACTAGAGTGGTGGTTTCTGCCTGGCTTAGGCGCTTGCCCTAGCCAACCAGAAATCCCATTTCTAACACCGGGACATTTCTTTAAATAACCCAGGCACTACCCAAAAAACGGGACATTTCTTCAATTTGGAGAAAAGTGTCGGGACACCGGGACACTTCTCCAAAACCCGGGACCGTCCGGCGAAATCCGGGATGTCTGGTCACCCTAATACAACGTGACATCAAAGGAAATGGCATCACAGTAAGTTACTATTAGTCGTCTAGCATAATTTAAGCGACTTTGCAAGAAGCATTTTTTCTTGTACTGATATCGCTATATTAAATAAGCATATAATTTAGAGCCCTAATAAAATAAGTGCATATATTTTAAAGTTGTGTTAAGTGAAAATACATTATATTAGTCACACTGGTTGGAAAGGTTTGGTGTACATATCTCCAAATTTACATATTTAATCAAATGGTGACAAATTATTTCGAGATTAGTAAATTATGTATGTATGTGGCATTTAAATAGTACAAAACTAGCCTAAAGGCAGTAGACAGCTGTAAATGGCCAGTCAAAGATTGAGTCATGGTGTGATAGGAGGGGGATAGCTGGTTTGTTGACTAGTACCGCATCATGAGGTAGTGTTCTTTAAAGAGGTGAGTATTCAGCCATTTCCTACATTGGAGCAGGGTTGGGGCTGCAATGATGGGTAGGATCATATTGTTCCAGATTTTTGGTGCATAGACTGGGAAGGCCTTTTGCCTTGTGTTTTTTTCCATTTTTACACTTCATCTTCCAGCTGAAAGGCGTCCTTGCTGCAGGTATGCAGAGAGCCTCTGGAGATGGTGAGCTTGTCATCCAGAGAGGGAGGGGTGCCAATTGTGATGTCTTTGTAAATGATGCAGCTGGTTTTGATACTGGGGAGGGTTGG